>JAHBOE010000001.1:10000000-10721019 GCA_020736525.1 Chaetomium sp. MPI-CAGE-AT-0009 | reverse complement strand
GCTTAACCGCCCCCCCTCTCTTCTCATCCCCATCCTCCAGAAAGATGGTACTCGCATCCCCCTTCTTGCGCTCGAAAACACCCACCTCCCCGAGACACACCTCCACCCCGGTGCTTTCTAGTAACGGAGCAGCAGAAGCAGCAGCAGCGGCGGCGGCAAGCGCCGCCCCGACGCGGTCGGCGGCGTCGGGCAGGCGGTCGGGCCGCACAAAGGGGTAGACTAGGTTGATGTGGGGCGGCCACTTGGGGTAGGCGGCGTCGTAGAGGGAGCGCAGGCGGTCGAGGCGGGGCCAGAGGGGGGACGGTGGGAGGAGGGCGAGGGCGGTTTCGTGGGAGGTGAGGTTGAAGGAGAAGTGGGGGGGTTCGGTTGATGATGGTGATGGTGATGATGGTTCCGCCATTGTTGGTGTTGTTTGTTGGTGTTGTTGGGGTGAGATGGTGTTTGGTGGTTGGGTTGGAAGAGGTGAAAGGTGTATTATGTAGTAAAATCAGTTGATTTTTGAGCTTGACTCTTTTGTGAGGACGGGGAAATGAAAATATCGATAATGTATTGAATGAAGAAGTCAAATAAACTGAATACTGATGTTAAATATCATGGGATCCGAGTAGGATGCCTCTTCTGTTACCATTCATGCCCCCCGAAACCTACCGTTTCATCCCCGCAATGGCATGAGTGAAGCTGGGGCTGAGCTCGGCAGGGTGTCACAACCTGTGCTGGGCGCCCCGTTCAGGGCCTCTCCGGGTGACTCACCTCCTCCTAGAGACTCATTCTACCTTGAATCCTTGACAAATTACTCCATAGACATGTCTAGGTTGATGCATTGTAGGGCACTGTTGGTGCCAACAAATTGCAAGGAAAACAAAAACAAAACCGAAGAAATGGAAACTGCGTGGTAAGTAAAGAAGTCGAGGCACTCGGGAACTAAAACAAAGCTTGGCACAGTATATATTCAATCCGAGCTGCACAGTGCAAGCGCAGCCCCTATTCCATCCAAGCCCGACATAAACATGAATAGACATTACCGCAGGGATCCAATACCCGGCTCTCAAACCCCAAACTCCGGCGCTATGAGCCCGCCTTGGAGAACCATCCTCAATAGGCGTAAAAGAGCAGACCGCAAAACCAACTAGCCACCAACTCTAGGGATCAGACCTGATACTCAGGACCCCAATCCACATCCTCCGGCGTAGTTGAAGGCGTGCCCTCCATGAGCGCCTCGAGCTTGTCTTCGTTGGTGACCCAGCCATTTCGTTTCGTAGCAATTGCTATCCCCAGTCAGCTTAGTGGCCCACGACATACCAACGTAGCTGTAAGCATTGGGGGAATAACAAAAAAAAGACAATACGTACCATAACGGATAGGGTCCCTCCATTCCCTCCACCAGACCTCCTCCGTCTGCACAGCACAACGCCTCCCATCCGCATCACTGCCCTTGGGCATAGTCGCAAACGGCCAAACAGCCTTGACCACCTCATACTTCCTCTTCCCCGCAAAAAACCCCGTCACGCTAGTAATAAACTTGTTGACACGGTCCGGGTTCTGAACCACCACCCGACTATGGGTGATGGGGAACGAGACGGCGACGGTGCCCGGGTAACGCATGGCAGCGACCAGCGTACGGATCTGGCCCTCGAGCCACTCGACATCCAAGTTGACGACGACGCGCTCGAGGGCAAAGGCCTTGACGCTCGCCGTGTCGGCGACGAAGCGCGCCGCCCACGCGTCCAGCGACCCGTCGCCCTCGACCTCAGGCTGCGCCGACGGCTTGGTCCCCCCCCGGAAGGCAACCTCGCCCGCCCCGACGCACCGCAGGTAGTCCATGCGCTGGCGTGGGTCCTCGGGCACCAGCAGCGGGAGCAGGTTGAGCTTGATGGAGAAGTCGGCCCGCCCGCTGCCCGGCGTGCTCCCGCGCCGCCCGACGATGTGGATCTGCGGCTTGGGCGGCACCGTCGCCTGCTGCCGGATCAGGGCGACCAGGGCGTCGGCCGAGTTGGAGAAGTGGGCGGTCGTGGACTTGATGGTGGTCTTGTCGGACGAGAGCTCGAAGAGGGGCGGGTTGTAGAGCCGGTAGTCTAGGGCTGGCAGGCCCGGATACTTGGGCGGTGGTTTGGACGGCCCGCCGGTTTGGGATTCCTCGGGTGGAGCTGGCTCCTGGGCCGGGGTGGAGGGGCCGGAGTAAGGGGGCGGGGTGGGCGAACGGGGGGTGGTTGTGTAGGCGGGGACCGGGGCGGGGGGCGGGACGGGAACCCGGGGTATCTGCATGTGGGTGGGAGTGTACGCCGGCGACTCCTGGCTGGGGGTGGGAGAGTACATTAGGGATGGCTGGTTGTGTACTGGTGATCCCTCGAGCTCTTCCTCTGTCATGGGCACCGTGTTGCTTCCCGAAGCAGGTGTGCGGCTCTGTGATGACTGCGTTGACGGCTGCTGCTGCTCTTGTTGCTGCTGACGTTGGAGATGCTCCTGAAAACGCCTCTTCTCCTCCACGATCGACTCTTGAGTGGGCTGCATGATGGCTGCTGCTTGTTCTGGCGGGAGGCGAGTACGCGCCGTGCCGGCTTGGCTGCGGTCCGGGCCCGAATTCGGGGTGAGCCGGGAGCTGTGTGACCTGAAGTCAGGAGTTCCGAAAACCCCGACGACGTCAATTCAATTGGGAGGTCTAGTCAGCCTCAATGGGCAATTGGCATCCGACTTGGGAAGTAGCGGCACGATGAGACAGTTAGTTTGGAGTTAGTTTGGAGTTAGTTGTAGTTCACTCGTGGAGCAAGCTGTCACACAACGAATGGAGGATTGAATTGTCGGCCGATGTTGCTAGGGACTCTGCGCTTCCTCGTGGCGCAGCAAAGCCCACGACGAAGACAGCAACTACCTAGCGTCAAAAAGGCAGCCGGCAAGACCATGCCGAGAAAGGGCGCCAGGACCACGGCTTGACCAGGATTCCATCTGTATGTCAGCGGAATGAGCCAATCGGATTGGCTGTTGGACGCGATGCAGTCGCAATTGGGTTGTCGAGCTCAGCCTCACTTTCATCTCCCATCGCCATCAGCTTTCGAGGCCGCCGGTGCTGGAGTTTCAGGTTGATACGTGATACGTAGTCTGCTCATTTCAAGAGTCGTAACGGTCGGTTGTTCTGGCTCGAAATGGAAGCTGCGTCGAATTACTTGTACATACGAATCAGAGTGGTGTGGTGGGCCTGCTCAGAAGAACACCAATTGCCAATCGCCAATCATCGCGTGAACACTTCCTGTTTTGGCTGTTACACTGTCGTTAGCATCCGACTTTGGGCGCGAGGATGTCCAAAATACATTGTCATTGGAAGGGAAGAGGGGAGAGGAGGGAGAAAGTTCACAAAATATCCGTATCCATATCTCTTTCGCCGTTTTACTTTTCGTCACTTTTCCTCCCCTCTTTTTCTCATCTTCCCTCCCTTCCTTCGGGTCTCGTACGTTCCACCCCGGTCGAGGTTGAGTTCTGCGCTAACAAAAATAAACTGTTTGACACTGATAGCGAGTCTGGCCGGCGCTAGCTCCTTTGAGAAATCCCCACTTTCCCCATACTGTGTAGGCAGGGAGTTACCAAACCCTGAACAACTGAACAAACATGGAAGTTCAGCTTTCAAGCCATCATCCAAACCCCAAATTTGCCGACATTCTAGCGCAAAGAGTCGGGTATTTTATTTACAAGTACACAATAGAATTCCTCATGACCACGCCAGAATCTAGCGATTTATTAGCGAATACAATCTTGGTCTCCGCAGACCCCAAGTCTCCTCTCCCGCCTCTCCCGCCGCTAACCCTCCTCCACTCTTCTCCAAATGTCTCACTCCTGCGTCTCGCATCCGGCCCTGATGCCCTATCAAAACAAGCATGCCCCTGGTGGCTGCAGCCATTCCACCACAACGCTTTGTTTCGTCTGAAGCTTCTCTGCGCCAGATACTTCGAGTCTTGGCCCCTCGCTGTGAATGACTTTGTTGAAAAGAGTCTAGACTGTCCCAAAGCGCCAACGTCTCCAACGTCTCCATTGTCCGTGTCATGGCTGTCATGACTGTCTTTCCTCGGCTTGTCCGCTCTACTATGAGCATTTTTATCTTGTGGCGAAACAACAATTATCGTCACTTTTTAACCGCTGATGCACATGCTGTTGTCATGAGGTGACAATGTCTGTGAAGCGGGTGACAGTCCCTAACCTCCTTGGCTGGCTACTTCTCATCCAAGCCCCTATTGCCGCCGTCGCCGTTTATGCCTCAGTCTTTGTATTTGGTGGGAAAACAGTCCCGTTTATCCTAGCTGTGGTCGCTGTGAGTATTACTAGCCTAGTACCTGAGAAGCGGAGACTAATAACTGGATAGACTATTTTGCACCTCTTACTTGGCATATACTGTTACCTAAGTCGGTCAAAGCCTGGATCCTACCACGTTCTCGTCATTCTAGCATGGCTAGCCGTCTGTGCTGCCCTGTGGTGTGGCCCATTGTCATACTTTGCGTGGCATGCGAGCCTCATTACCAATTATCCGGAGAGTGAGTGGTTGATGGAGGGGAGAGACCGGCACCAGGTCTCGACTTGGACCAGAGCCGGATGTGCCGTGTCCGCTTTGAGCATGTATGTTTCCCGTATGAATTCAGGTAAAGGTTGGGCTTATATTTGTGATTAGCTTCGTTGATATCATGCTCGCGGGGCTTTTCCTCTTCGCCGCAAGTCGGCAACAGACTCAGGAACCAGAACCCGAAGTATCCTTTACGTCCACCACATCCGAAACTCCTCCACAAGTAAGCTTTCAAAGCATTCTTCCAGCCCCTTTACCTAGTAATAGACCAACCACAGCTACTGACGCCTTCCCAGCTCCCACCCTTTACCTCCCTCCACCACCACCGCATTTCCTTCCCCCACCGGCCCCCCACAGCTACAGCATCTAACCGAAACTCACACCTCTCTCCGACCATCATCCCCGTGGCCCCCGAACCCCAGCCACAGCGACCACAACAACAACAACAACAACGACAACAACAACGACAACAACCACCTCCACCAAAACCACCACAACAACACCAGCGACGACAATCCCACCAACCCCAACCCCCCTCCACAGCAAAAACAAACCCCTCCCCTCCCTCCCCCTCCCCCCTTCCCCACCCCCCCTCCAGGCACCCCCCCAAACCGCATAACCCTAATCCTCCACCTCACCCACCTCCAACACCCCACAGGCCACTGGCCGCCCACCCCCGAACTCCGCACCCTCCTCCACCTGTGGACCGGCAGGCGCGGAGCGGTAACGCTCGGGAACCGCGGGGCGACGGCGCTGGCGCACGCGTGCCTGACAGAGGTGTGCGGGCGGGTGTGGGCGGCGCAGCGGGAGGGGCGGGAGGCGGAGGTGTTGACGCGGGAGGAGTTGAGCGTGTTGGAGGGGGTGGGGTGGGATTTGGGGTGGGTTGGGGAGAGGATTGGGAGGGCGGGGGCGTTGTTGCGTAGGGGGGGTGGTTGATTGATGGGTGAGGGATGGGGAAAAGGGGGGAGATGGGAGGGTGGGAGCGAGGGGATGGTTCCATGGAGAATGCGGGAGTGGGGTGGGGTTCTGTTTTGGAAGAGAGGCAGGGGAATAGGGGGTGGCGTTTGGGTTGAGGGTCGGGTATAGCATAGCATTGGGATGTAGATGGCGTTCTTGGGGATATTTTCTGTACAGTACTTACTTTTCCGCTAGGCATGGCGTCGATGCGGTATGTCTGATGAGATATCTATGTTATGTAGCCGGCTTCGAGTTGTACTAAATCGGGAGGAGACGGCCGTCGAGAGGCGCCGTTCCCGCTCCATCCTTTCACACTTCAGAGAACTACAACCTGCGAGTTCAACATCATTCATTCATTCCAGCATAACTCACATCATACCCAACACCCACAGCCCGCCATAAACAAATCCTACGGGTATCCAAGCCCACCAATCCGTCTCCCCACAAACCCGCCTACCCTTGAAGAGCCCTGCGCTGCTGCTGCCCCTCCCACGTCTTCCGACACACCTCCTTCATGAGCCGTTTCGGCGCCATCCGCCCCGTCATCAACTCAAACGCCTCGATAGCCATCTCCGCCACAACCTCGAGCCCATCCACCACCACCCACGACGGCGACACCTGACGCATCTGCGCGACGAGAGGCGTGACGAGGGGTTCATACGCCAACTATAAACACACACAGGTTAGCAAAATGAACCGCCCTGATATAAACGAAGGACAGGACAGCCTACCTCGACCACCACACCGCCCGTCGGACTCTTGAGCCAATACGGCGGCATGACAAAATCCGCGGGCGGGCTCCCGTCGGCGCTGGTCGCCGGCACGCACGAGATCACTATGGTCGGCAGCTCGACGGTGGGCCAGGGGACGACGAGCGACTTCAGCACCCGGCACACCTCCATGTCGCCCTCGTCGTTCATGCCCGGGACCCAGTGATTCCCATTCACCGGTTGCTGCGCAGCAGCAGCGGGCGCGAGCGCGGCCTGGCTCGCGGCCCAACCATTAAAATGGGCGGCAACGTCGAGGGCGTGGTCGGCGGTGCGGTTGTAGATAAAGATGTTGCGGCAGCCGAGCTGGTACAGGGCGTAGATGGCGGCGCGGGCCATGCCGCCGGCGCCGACGACGAGGGCGCTGGTCCGTGAGGGCTGGACGTGGTTGCGCGGGCTGATGGCGCGGCGCAGGCAGGTCAGGATGGAGCTCCAGTCGGTGTTGTCGCCATAGAACTCGCGCGCGGGGCCGGCCTTGTTGCGCGAGTTGGCGTGGTCCAGGATGGCGCTGGTGCGGCCGCGCAGCGGCAGCAGCACGTTGACGGCCCCGATGACCTTTGCGTGGTGTGACATGACCCTGAGGCGGGGCATGATGGCGACCTTGAAGGGCGCCGTCAGGCAGGCCCCGCCAAAGGTGTCGGCGGAGCAGATCTGGTTGAGGGACTCGAGCGTCGCGCAGGGTATCGCCTGGAACGAGTGCGGCATGTAGGTGAAGTCGTAGGCGGCCGCGTGCATGGCCGGTGACAGGGAGTAGGAGACGTGCGAGCCGAGGACGTAGAATTGCAGGGGGTCTAGCAGGAACTGGCGAAACAGGGACTCGAAGGAGTGGGACGTGTTGGAGACGGTCGCGAGGTGGTCGCGCTCATTCTCCATGTCCGGGTGCTTTACCGGACCGAGGATGCGAGTCTGCAGCGGGGTGCGCACGCCGAGAACGGAGAAGTCGTAGGCAACTAGGGGGGGCTTGGGGTCGGGAATGGTGTCTTGGAGGCGCTTCTTGAAGTCGTCGAGATACTCGACCGGGCTGTCGTTGGCGCAGAAGCGCACCATCCGGACGACATCACACCCGAGAGCTTGAGCGCGCCGGTAGTTATCTATCTGCTGCTCGTCCTTCCATGGTAGCGCCCCCAACCCCATGTACCAGTAGTTGCCGATGACCTTGGATCTGCCGCGGCGCCGTATGACTCGGTTCACCAAGGCCTCGTCGCGCTGTAGATCGACGCTGACGTAGTCGACGCCGAGACGGACGCCTAACTCGAGGAGCTCAGCATCCATCGCATTCTTCTCGTCTAGCGGCCTTCGGCGCTCTCCGCGGGGGTTTTCCTCGACGTGATAGATAATCGGCACGCCCAATTTCCTCCTTATCAAAGCGACTTGCCGTCCGACGACATTCAGGAGGTCGTCAGGCCAGTGGTCAATGATAAGCTCGACGCAGTCGCCCCTCGCCTCGAAATCCTCCCATTCTAGGTCCATGTCCATGAGATAGGATAATCGGAGGCGCAAGGAATAGGAGTAGGCGCGAAACTCTGGTGGAACTGCAGCGACGGAGAAGGGGCTTTCCAACCACGCCTTGGTGGCACCGCGCCCTGTGATGATGTCGAGGAACCTTGTAAAGCCCTCCTGGACGGATAAGAGTTTTGAGGGCCCAGGCTGCCGGCCGTTGACCGGTGTACTCGTCCCGGAGGTAGTCCCGGAGGCGGAATGGGGGGTAGAAGGGTCGTAAAGGTTATAGTATTCGAAATTAGAGCAGTCCCTGTGCTTGCTGTCCGCTGCCAACAGCTGCTGGGCGTCCCCAGCGTCCATCAGCCGGACAATCTGCTCCTTCTCGCGGTGGATGTACACCACTGGGTTTGTCCTCGAGTACATGCGCAAGGCACACTGGGCCTCTTCACTAAAGCTGCTCATGCCGCACTCGATGATGCACCCAGACCGGTTCGCGTCCAGCATGCGCTTGAACACCTCAATGTTCTGACGGGTGAAGTGGTCTCTTCCGTGCTGAGCTAGATACTGCCCCCGGGATAGCCCTGTGACCTTTTGGAAATAATGGTCCTCGGTCACCAAGCGCCGGCGGAGATGGAGGGCGCCCATGAAGCCCAGGGTGCGTTTGCCAGCCCCCCGGCAGCCGACGAGCACGATGGAGGCATTGGGTTCAAAGGTGCGTTCATTCCTGGGCGGGGCCATGTTCGGGTACCCTAACCGTGGTGGATTGTCGTTGCGTTCGGGTTGTTTCTAGTAGGCGCGTGGGGTGTGCGTTGATGGTTGATGGTTGATGGTTGGTGTTTGGTGGTTAGTGGTTAGTGGTCCCCGGGGGGGTGATCAGTCAGGTCGCGTCGAGTGAGAAAGAAGGGACATTGCTTCGTTGATTGAGACGGGGAAAAACATGGGAGAAGCTATGTTTGATGAATTATTCGGTTACCGCCACCCATCTCATCAAAATGAGGCCTAACCGGTAGTCCCGTCCTGATGTTGAATTTGTCGGCAGATTAGTCGGGATTGTCTAACGGGGAAAAATGTAGACCCTGCTGTAGATCCCCGCTGCCGCTGCCGCTGCCCCACTGCCTGCCTCACTTCCAGCTTGATGATGCCCGGCTTTCAGGGGAGTGGGTCCCCCCGCTTCGGCGCTCGTGGCAGCCCCAGTCCGAGTCTGGACCATCCGGATAGCTCTTTCCAACGAGCATGCACCAATGAATCACCAAGGCAGATTCCCGACCCGCTAACGTCGAAGTTCGGATGGATCCATTCTATTGCTGTGTTGCATTCGGCCGTTGAGGCAAACCCCGGAGCTACCTAAAGCTTCAGTCTCCCGTAGCTCTCGGTCCCACTTTTAACCCGGTGCCCGTACTTCGTAATTTTCGCTGAGTGGCTGCCCGTTTGACGAACCCCACGTTCCTTTCGGTTCAGCCATTTCTCTCCAACCAAAACCGGTGAGAGCGTGAGAGAGCCTCGAACTTCGGTTCAGGTCCACGTTGCATCGTCTGACTGCCCCTTAACCTCGTTTATTTTCTTTCTTCACCTCAACGATTGTCCTCGGCCGTATGGACTTGGTTTACCGTAGCCTAAGATGGAGCTAGCCTCAGAAGAGCCAGCAGTTGGCGGTCAATCGGCACCACAACGACACCCCTCAGAGCAACAACAAGTCAATCAACAAACCACGGCTACATCACCTTCAAATGCAGCTCCGGCCAGTGATGCCGGGGCCGACGCAGGGAGTGAGGCACCCATCAACCCACGCAAGAGGAAGAAGGCATCCCGGGCGTAAGCTACTTCTTAGTTATTAACCACTCCCCGCCTCCCGCCTCCCCACTCTCATCTTGTTTACTCACTCAACTCACGACTCAACTGACCCCCACACCCAGCTGCGACTTTTGCCACGTCAACCACCAGCCGTGCGACAACGGCAAGCCCAAGTGCGGCGTGTGCACCAAGCACAACAAGCCGTGCCTGTACCTGCGGCCAACTAAGCGGCGCGGTCCGCAGAAGGGCTACCGCACGGCGCTCAACACCTACAAGGAGAGCGCCGCCGCCTGGGGAGCCGTGCTGGGCGCCATCCCGGGCCTGGACGCCCTCGTCGAGGGCCACCTGCGCGGCGCCGCCGGCAACGCCGTCGTCGCCTCCATCAAGGACTCTAACCAGCAGGACGCCCTGATCGCCAAGTGGCAGGCGAGCTCCGTCTTCAAGGCCTTCTTCGGCCACAACGGCCCGCCACCGGCGCTGGTGCAGACTACGACGGATGCTGGGGGTGGAGCAGGGGTAAGGGGGTGTCCTGCGGTTGTTCCGCTGTCGGAGGAGGCCGAGGAGGAGGAAGAGCCCGAGTACGAGACCCCGCCGGTCCCGCCCCCGGTGCCGGTGCGTCTGCCGCCGGTGAGCAGGGCGTCACATCCATCCACGAGTCGGAGGAGCCAGTCGGTATCAAGCTTTGTGCCAGCGCCGGAGCCCAAGGCGTTGCCAGCCGCGATGGGGCCGCCGTCGCCGTTCCAGCCGAAGGACTCGCTGTCGGATCTCGTGGCTAAGGACGCCGCGCAATCGTATGGGCGTCTCCATTTTTCATCGCCGAGCTTTGATCTAATAGTTGTTTTAGGTCGACTCGAGCAGCGCAAACGCTGGCTTCGCTTGGCTTCGCGCCGGACGAGACCATCGCCGACTTCTACACCATGGGTTCCAACCCGGACCCGATCCCAGAGCCCAACGATCCCGACTTTGACCCCTCCTTAGGCAGCGAGGCGGAGCAGAGGGCATATTATGAGCTGCTCATGGGGCGGGCGTTTCCAGGCTGAACTGGGTGCTGCCTTTGCGACGTTGTGCAGTTGATTAAGTGAACCTTGCCACGACCTCATCGAGGTGTAGCATAAGCCTGTCCCCGAGAAGCTTCGCTCAGGATTCGAAGCTCTTCTATTGTTGGATGTAATAAAATAGTGGATTGTTGAGGTATGATCCTCCACTCGGAAGTTTAATGTCGAGGCTGACCGTTAGCAGGATAGATAATGATGTACGAATTGATACCCGCCTGTATGGCAACTCTGGACTAGTCCAAAAGACAACAATGCTTCCGGTCTGAAGCGGGCCCTTCTCATGATTGTGTGGTGAAACTGCGGGTCACTCATGCATCAGAACTCATGCGATTCAACTCATCAAAACGTCATGGGTCCAAGTCGGCTTCAAAGTGATGAATTACTCGAAGCCTATCTCTGTTGGGTATCTTCCGCGCCAGTTCTCCTCAGAGAGTCTGCGCCAGGTACCCCCACAGAGACAAATGCCTGTCTTGCCTGATACCGCAGGAATGCAAATGGAGATAACAAGTTGAGGTACTGTGTATCCCCTCGGTGCCGTGAGGCAGTCCAGTTCCCATCCCAAAGCCCGTCCATCCAGAAAGCCGTAGTATGCATACAACACCCCGCTAACATGCTTCAAAGGGAACACTCGGAAAGACAAAGAAAGGAGAAAAATCGAGACAAGTCCACCGAGTACCGAATGAACGTCCTTCTAAGAATGAATGCCGGCCAGGAAACGAGGCAGCTCAGCAAGAAAAGCGAAGCGAAGCGAACGGAGAAAAACAAAGACCAAACCAGCTCAAACCAGCTCAAACCCACCCTCCACCTCCCTCATCTCCTCCACCTCACCACCACCATCCGCACCACCACCCGCACCCCTCTCCCCGGACGCGCCACGACGCAGCACGGCCCTCGCGCGGCGGCCGCGCACGGCATCGCCGTTCGCATCCAGGACCTCGTACTCGCGCTCGACCAGCCGCTCGGTATCGCGGCCCGTCGTGTTCTTGACAAACACCTCGAGCGTGACGGGGCGGCCGGGGGTGTCGGCGCGGTCGAAGCTGTACAGCACGTCCGCGTCGGCGGCGGGCGCCACGGTGGGCGCGGCCGCGAATAGGCTGCTGCCGCCCCGTGGTAGGTCCACCGCCGGACCTGTGGCCGCTTCGATTTCTGTTTGGCAGTGCATCTTGCTGCGGCGCCGCGCGGCGGGCATGTCGTGGGCGGAGCGGGTCTTGATGATGTTTTGGGAGAGTTTGGAGTGGTGGTTTCTGTTTTTTGGGGGGATGGGTGTTAGTTAATGATTGGGGAGGAGGGTCGTGGTGGGAAGGGGGTGGGTGGGCAATGCTTACAGCTCGCTGGGCCGCTTGTTTGGCCTGCTCTTGGCGAACATGTGGGCTGGCGCCGTGGCACCGTTGCCGAGCTCGCCGTCGTAGAACCCGTATTTCACCTCGATTCCGGCGAGGTAGCGGCTGCCGTGGGCCCACTTGACGCTGGAGTCCTTGCTGCGGCGCCACTCCTTGTTGGCGGACCGGAGGTCGCGCTCGTACTGGGTGGAGTCGGCCATGATGATGGATCGAGCGGTTGAGATGTTGGGGTTGTTGGGTTGTTCTAGGGTTGTCTCGGATGCCGCGGGCAGGCGAGAGTGGGAGGCTTGGTAGGTGAGGCTGTCTGACGGATGAATGCCGGGTTGTGGAAGAGGTTTCCGGTTTGCACAAAATCTCTAGGAGACGGTTATGCCTCAGGCCTTTGAGAGGATGGTAGGAAGCCGGAAGATGGCTGAGTCCTTCTGGATCCTTCCGCGGTTGTCAGATGCGACCGGCGAGGTTGCCGACAGTTTCTTCTTTGTGCGATGAAGAGACAATACCGGGCTGCCTTTGTTACCGCAGACTTGAGCTCGTTTTAAAACGAATGGTTGGCCTCGTTCGGACGCCGGCCGGGTGACTCAGAAAGGCGTAGTTCCAGGGGTGAATGACAAGTGCCTTCAATTGATAACGATAAGCGATGCCGATATGAGAGAAGAGCGACGGCTCAGGGGTTGCTTGCAACTAGGACAAAACAACAAAGAAAGGCAATGTAATGTGGACAAGGACTAGCTTAGGGTATTTGGATGAGTGGTTTGTTTTATTTGAAGTTGCAGAGGAAGAGATTTGAGACAAGACGAGAACGGCGCAGAGAGGTTATAACAGCTTCACGGAACTTATCGGACTGGCTTTGGGATGGATGGCGGAGTGGCAGCTGATAGTCGCAAGGCTCAGCAGGGGTGGCGTATCTCCAACACTGTGGGGCAGCCGGCAAGTGACAAGTGACGACAGCCCGGCGTATGACCAACACCGCGACCGGGACGAGAAGAGGCAGCTGGCAGCATCTCAGTCAGGGGTGTGGAGCTGGTGAGGAAGGGGCGGGTGACCAGGCTTATTCTTGGCTTCAGACCAGGCGTTGGCTCAGGTTGGTCCTGGCTGGCCGTGGCTGACTCCTTGCCTTTGTTCCGTTTGCCGATGACGAGATGGGCCAGGAAGGTTCTCGGAGGAGGGCAACCGGCTCGATTACGCAACTTGTTTTGCCCGCTCTGAAACAAACGGACGCTGAAACCCATCCGCATCGATCACTCGGCCAACTCGAACAAACGGAACTCATCAGTACGGTCATGGTCATCCCGGGTTCGTGCGGATCCCTGCCTTGGAACTGAGCCGAGGCGATATCCATGATAGTGCAGTATGTACAGACATAATCTGTGCATATAACCACATATGATAAAGAACAGTTCCCGGAGCGAGCTTGCTCAGGGCATCGGATACGGTCCACCCCGATTCATGCGCCTTGCCGTGGATGCAGACGGGGGGCCTAATGCATCCCCCCATTAGTCGCGCTACAGCTTGCCGGTCACACCGGACCAAGGCGGCAGTACGAGTCGCGTAGCAAGTCGACCACTCCATGGCTGCCTCTTTTGCCCGTGTGTTGGTTTCGATTATCAATGGCCGTGGCCTTGGGGCGAGACACCCGGAGGCGCCCGGAGACGGCCGCAATCGCTCAACGCGGTGCCGCTCGATGGGCAACATGCCCCAGTCCCGAGCTGCGATTGGTGAGCCCTGGTGTTGGTGGTGGGCAGGTTGACGAGTTGGAAGTCGGGACTCCCCAGACGAGGCTCTAAATTGCATGCAGCGGGTGGTGGATACCTGCAGGAACCCCCCACCATCCCCAGTGATACCCGCTGCGTCAACGTCACTGCCATCGCCACTGTCTGCCCCTTGTTGGCCCGCCATTGAAGCATTCGGGAGGGGCAGAACCTCTAATGGAATTCCTCATCCCCTCTCATCTTTCTCTGGGATTTGCAGCGGCGAGGAAGGAGGGGGACGGGTTATTCAAACAGACCTAGTTTCCGGGCCCTGAACTTCCGGCAGGCACTTCCTTGCGACCTTTAAGGTTGCCCATTGTTGCGGGGTTGCATGGTGGGTGTGATAAGCTGATAAGTGAGCTCCAGTGCGCAACCCCAACCCCAGCCCTCCTCATGAACTTGATGGGGTGTGCAGGTTCAATGATTCGCCTCTATGGGCCTTGGTAGGACTTCAGAGATGTACCCCAACTTTGCCTGGTGGTTTGACCGCAACGGCAGGCTCTTACCCAAATCCCACCCGTCATCCCCACTCTCTATTAACTCCCTCGAAGGACGCGTTGCAGAATATCTGATCAGCACGTAGTGGCCGAGGGAGACCACCGGTCCTGCTTGCGGGCGAACCATGGTGACGCATAGACGCCATGGGAGACCACGCATGACGTAGAAGAACAGTTCGGTATCCCCATCCGACAATAAATCACCGACTTTTCCGGCCTCACCATACTTCTTTGCCACAGTCATGAGCACGTCGGCTGGATCAGAGCGCCTTTCGTTCAGGTGTCGAGCGAGAAGTCTAACCGTTTGTTTTACCGAACGCCAACTAGGCGCCGACGCCTCAAGTTGTTCAAGGGTCCAGGCAAGTACTTTTCCAGCCAGCTGAGTGATTGGAAGACGCAGATCGGATAGCCGCAAGTCTGGCATTGGATAGTATCCGCCGAGGAATTCTCCAAACAGAAGAAACGCCGCAGTGTCTCGAATGACCTCTTCTTCGGATTTCAGGTAGCACGGATAGAATATCTCCGGGTTGCATGCATCCTCTGACATGCCGAGCAAGGCGTAGATTTTGTCACGGACCAGAAAAGACTGGCTGTTTGCGAATTTAACGAGAAGGACGTGCAGATGTCGATTTGAGGACCACCAGGTATTTTTTCGAATCCGCGGCATGATATCGAGGACCGCTTGGGTGTGTTCCTGGACGGCGAGATTCATTAGAGAGGGCATCAGGGCGAAAGTTCGTGCCGGGCACGAGCCTTGCCCACAGATAACCCGAGCCGTCCTCGCGTTGGCGACTTCCTGAAGGATCCTGTTCGACAATGTTAACTCTTCCTCACTAAGAAGAAAGAAATGGCTCGAGGTTGGCATACCACACTCTCTTGAACCAGGGTCTTGTTAGAAGCTCCGCGAGTACTTGTTTCGGCCACGATGAGCTTGGCCACCGCTGGCCCATGAACCGGCGGCAGAGGCTCGTCCAGTCCTCCTTGCTTCCCATTGCCTGGGATTCGGTAGCTTTGTTGTCTATCCAACGAAAGGATTGGAGCAGGGTATCGGTGCCCTCGTGCCCAGGGCCCAGCCAGATGAGCACTTCTTCGGCACCTTTGTATATGTATCCCATCTGCTTGACCTGATGGCCCTTTTCTCTCGGGTCGTTTTGGTTGATGCAGATGGCGTCCACCCAAAGGAAAATGTTTTGATCTGGACGCCGAATGTGCCGTAGAGCCGAGTACAGATTCTCGGTCAAGCTGATCTGGTGCCCATCTACGAGGACAAGGGGAGTACCGGGCCGGGGTTCATGCTGCTGACCTCCCCAGTTGTACGACAGAGCTTTGTACGGAATACCTTTCTCGGGTTCGGCGAGGGATTCACAGAGCTCGCAGATGATGTCCTCTTGCGGCCACCCTTTGTGAATGTACAAGAGTCGAATAGACGACTCGTTGAGGTCGAGCGGCGTGTATGGGAAGGCGGCCATTGGCTTGCATGGAGCCCCGGAATCTGTGAAGCAGAAAATGGATTACTAGGTAGAGTTGGTCGGAGAATGTTGACGCTGGAGTTGAACTTGGGACCGTTGAACATTGGGCTCGTTCCCCGCTTATTCTCTCTAACAGTGCAATGCCGGCTCCGTTGGACCCTAAGGTTGCGTTCCGCCCACACATACTCCTCCTGTGCTTATGGCTTGCCCGCATTATCATTGGACAGCGTCTGCCCAACGAGCACTTGGAGTAACGTAAAACGTGATAATACAGCTAAGCCACGATATAAGGTTTTCTGGCGTCTTGATAGGCTTGAAGTTGTTGCCTTACCGTGGAGCAAATGCATCTGATGGACGAAAGGCTATTGGACTGCCAGTACACTAGGTCCATTCTTTGTACACGATACTCGGGCGGTATCGTGAAACCCATACCATCTTCGAGTTGGCTCGGGCTGGCTCTCGGCAGCTGCTATGAGGTGCGGAAGGGGTCCCGAAGTGCACTGTGGAGCTTTTTCACAGCGGCTGATCAGTGATGTCATTCGCTCAAGGCACGCTGTTGCATTGCTGAGTGGGCCCTGAAATTTGAAGCCAAGACTTCGAGGTTCCTACTCCAAGGCGACACCTTGATGGCAACGCGAAAACCCCATCGCCATCTTCAAACAAACAAATCGCCCACCATGCCCTCCGACAAAGCAGCCTACCTAGCAGCACACTACCTCACATCCAACAGCAAACCCTCGTCATCCTCCACCAAGAAGCGCAAGCGCAAGCAAGCCACTTCCTCCGGCCTCCTCATCACCGACGACGACGAAACAGGCTGGGGGGGCAGCGCCCACCAAAACGACGCCGAAGACGATGACGCCCCGCTCACCGTAGCCGGCGCGACGACCGACTTTCGCCGCACCAAGAAATCCGGCTGGAAAACCCTCGGGGGGCAACCCACCACCACCACCACCACCACTACCACCACCTCCACAGCCGCCTCCGCAGACGCCGACGCCGACGCCATCATCGCCTCCGCAGCAGCCGAGACCGCCGCCGCCGCCGCCGCCGAAGCCGCCGAAGACCTCGAACCGGACGCGTCCACCCCCCAAATGTCCAACGGCGCGCTGGCCGGCCTGCAATCCGCCTCAGCGCTAAGCGCCCAACTGCGCAAGCGACAGCAGCTCGAAGCGGCCGAGCTAGCCCAGCTCAAAGCCGCCGCCGCGGCCGCAGCTGCCAACTCCACAACCGGGGACAACACCGAAACCGAAGTGATCCTCCGCGACGCCACCGGCCGACGCGTAGACGCGTCCCTACGGCGGGCAGAAGCGCGGCGGCAGGCCGCCGAAGCAGAGCGGGCGGAGCGGGCGCGGCGGGACTTGCTGACGGGGGAGGTGCAGGCCGCGGCGGCGCGTTCGCGGCGGGAGCGGCTGGAGGAGGCGGCGCTGCAGCCTCTGGCGCGGGGGCGGGACGACGCGGAGCTGAATGAGGCGCTGAAGCGGGAGGAGCGGTGGAATGATCCGATGGCTGAGTTTGTGGCTACTACTGATGATGGGGTGGGGCAGGCGGCTGGGAAGAAGAAGAAGGGGGTGGGGAGGAGGCCGGTGTATAAGGGGGCTGCGGCGCCGAATCGGTATGGGATACGGCCTGGGTATCGGTGGGATGGGGTTGATCGGGGGAATGGGTTCGAGGCGGAGCGGTTTAAGGCGCTGAATCGGAGGGAGAGGGATAAGGGGCTGGAGTATGCCTGGCAGATGGACGTGTAGCGAGGGTGGTATCGCGGTAGAGTTGGGCTGGGGAAAGGTTGGGTTATGTGGTTGTGGTTATAGTTTACAAAGGTCAGGTCACCAGGAACAAATGTGGCCACGATATGATGCGAGGCATATCCCATTCTGAAGTGCCATAGCTAGGAGCGATATTGGCGAGCTATCAGCTCTCCCCTCGCTCGGCATTACTAAACGACGTCACGGGCCTTGTCGCTCGGGGCCCTAACTTCAAAACGCGGATTGCTCCCCGTAACCGAACGCCAATGCCATTCTAGAAGCCACCTGGCGGTCAAAGAGAGAAAACACTCCATCGTCCAACCTCTGTGCCCAGGGCGCTCAGCCGAATTAGGCCAAGTAGATCGACCCGTAATGACAGACCTCTCGGCCATAGCCTACTCGGCGGCGCGGTAGGGTTTGGTGACATTATCTAACTAGCTTTAGGCCGTAGAAGCTTGTCCGGCCCGTAGACACCGTGGGCCTTGACCATCTGCACCCACTGCTGGGTGTTGATGTTGCCAGGTTTGTTCACACGCCCCTGGAACTTCTTCATAAGATTGGACAGGCTGATGCCCTCCTTGGCATACGGAGCCAGGGCCTCGGCAATTTCCCTGGGCTGGATGATATCGGGAGCCTGGCCTGGGGGTGGTGATCCGCTGGGAGTCGCAGCGCCGGGCTTGGGAGCTCGGTGTGCTAAAGTGACGGAGTCAGCACGTTCCGAAGTCGCGGCGAATGAACCCTTCGACTCACCGCCTGGGGCAGGGCTGCCAGCCCTTGAACCCGAAGGCGTCGCACCCGGCCGCATTCCTGATTTCACCTTGAGCTTCTTCTTGAGCTTGGCGCCCGCATCCGATCCCTCGCCGGCCGTAGCCTCGCCATCGCTCATGGCAGCGCTCAATGGCTTCGGCCGCCCGGGGATTGGAGTTCCCCCCCGACTAGGGGCAACGGATGCTTTTCCGGTCTTGAGCTTCTTACGGACTGCCTCGTTGTCGCTCGACTCGGACATGTTGGGCGAACCGGCTCGCTTCAGCTTGCCCTTTTTCAGTGCGTCGACCGTCCTCTGTTTCCCAGACGGTGTCGTATTGCCCTTTGTGTTGGACCCGGATGCACCTTGGTCTTTCTGGCTGGCCTTTTTGCCCTCTTCATCCTCTTTATCCGACTCGGATTCCTCGTCTTCGGAGGCCTAGTACGTGTTAACAGCGAACAGAGGTACCCGTATATCAAAACTGCACTTACCGATTCGTCAGTGAAGGGGTTATTTTGGTCGGAACCAGACTCCAGATCGTCATAATCCTGCCCGTGTTCAAGCTTCTTGAGGGTCTTGACGGTCTGTTTGCCCATCATCTTGCTTCGGAGTTTCTCCAGCTGCTCCTCCCGCTCCTGCTGCTCGACCTTTTCCTCTTCACCAGCGCCAAAAGTGTTAGCCGCTACCTGCTCGCGGCGGATGCGCTCCTTGGCGTCTTTGGCATCTTCATCGTCGTCCGCTTCAAAGTTGGGCGCCTCATCATCGTCTTGAAATTCGTCGCCCGACATGTCGAGCTCAAAGTCGTCCTGCCTCTCTGTCCTGCGCGCCATGCGCGAAGTGGCACTCTCTGTCTTGACACGCGTGGGTCCGCCCAAGAACCGGCGCGTCTCGCTTTTCTCTCTCTCCATAAGCTCCTGGTCTTTCTGCTTCATTACCCAGCGCTTGATCTCCTTGACCTCGTACATCATCTTTTCGGCATCGTCCAGGGAGAGCGTATCGAACTTCGGTTTTTCGTCGAACTTGTAGTACCGTTCGAGCGGGATCATGCGGAAGCGGGCGCCATCGATAACTAGCGCCACGTTCAGATCCGACAGGCTGGCGATATACGAACCAACCCACACGCCAGCCTTGCCCTCGGCGTCCTCCAGATGCCACGGCCAAGTTTCCTCGTAGTGGATCTTGGATTCCTTCTTCTGGGCATCCGAGTTCCTCCCGTAGAAGGCAGTTGGCTTCTCCTTCTTGTTATTTGGCTTGGGTTTCGGCTCGTTGGCTCTAGCAACAGGGGCTATCTGTGCTTGATCCAAGGCGCGTTGCGCCTCCTTGTCGGCCTTGAGCTGGCGGGCACGCTCGAACTCGGCAGCCTCGGCGGGGTCCATAGGTGCCGATTCCTCCTTCACAACCATACGGTGGGCAGGCGGAAGTCTCGGGTCGCGGCGCAGCAGGGTGACTGGTCGTGGGAACTGGTCCTGGTTTGTGATGTCCACGACAGCATCCGTCTTCCCCTTGCTCGAGTCGCCTTTCGCCTTGCTTAGGCGCATTATATGGTGGCGCAGACCCTCCAGCAGGGACCGCTTCGTCATCACCAAGGGGAAGTCTTTATAAGTAGCTGGCGTTTTCTCCGTCCAGCCACCGTTCTGTTCCCGGAGCTGCGCTAGCTTGCGCATTCCGGGATCGCTCATGTCATTGAGCACAGGCAATTCATCGTCGTCTAGATCGCCTTTCCCTAGGCCTTGCTTTTTATTTAGTGGTTTCGAAAAGACGGGTTGCGGCCTCTTTTTCTTTCTTGCCACGAGGGGATTCGCAGAGGCGGGTTTGCGCGGAACGAACTGGGGACGGCTAGGTGGGTGCTGGGGGCCATTGCCCGCGGGAGGGGGAGCGCTCATGGCGGGCAGCGATTCGATGAGGTCTGCTCGATAGAGTCCGGGGTGGATGGGGACGGCAAGTATTTTCCAACCTGCGGTGGTCGGCGGAGAAGGTCGTCGCTCAGGCAAGGCGCGTCGTCAAGTCGCGTGGTGAAGACAAGTGCGTTGTTACCCAAGAGAGGGAAATGGTGAGGCTCGTCTGGAATGCACCGAAAAATAAATATTAGTCGAGGGTGAGGGTGTGGTGCGATTGTTGGGTTGGCGTAGAATGGGTGTGATGAATGGAGTAGGCAGAAGAGTCGATCGCAGTGAATGTAAAGAAAGCACCAGGAAGCTGGGGTTGGGGTTGGTTGCGGCAAGGCAGTGAATGAATGGGGAATGAATCGGCCAAGAACAAAGAACAAAGAGGCCCACTGAAAAGCAACGGTACTGCTGCGTGCGCACAGACCACTGGCATGCTCAAGCTGCCACCGTAACGTGGGAGCGTGGTAACCAGACTGTGCATGCCTCAAGAGGAGGGAAGGTACGGATACCACCTATTCACCAGACTGGCCTAGGTATTGTGTTGCTTCGGCCTAGAACAGGCGCCTAGAACAGACCGGGACCACTTTCGCTCGTGGGCCTCAACTCCAATCCTGAATCACAGACCCACATCCACCTCAAGCTTCTTCCATCCATGAAAGTCAATAAGTTGCAGCTGCGTTGCCCCGGTTGTCTATAGCTTTCCGGCTTTCGCCTACGGGATTGGAGTTGTGGTTAAACAATGATGCGCCATGTCGGCAGCTATACATATTTATTTTCTGAACAACCCTCCCGGATCGCTTGGTACCTTAGCTCAAGCAGTTGTTGTGGTGGGGTCACGATTTCACCCAAACTCCACCAAAGCAATCCGCAGCAATCCATCCCGTCGCCATTTGTTGGCAAACAAATTACCAGAGGTGTCCTTCGATTTAGAACAATAGTTGCTGCAACTACACGGTGCTCAACTCTCCTATTCTAACATACATCCCGGAGGTTTTCGCAGGTGGATGTCCCCGAGCACTTTTCTTCGCGCCCACTCCACTTTGATCTGTTCTTCTTCGCTTTGGGTCCCGGTTTCCATTCCCTCAACCAGAGTTGCGCAACACCGGGGTATATACCCCCTCAACTTGTTTTGTAACTGACGAGAGAACGATCGAAAGAGCAATTTTAGCAGTAGTGCTGGCTATTGTTTCAGATAGTGCTACCGGCTCCAAGTTGCGCCGCGTGTTGGCATCTCAGCTGAGGTGGTTGCAAACGAGGCTGGGAACCGTCTTGTTTGGCTATATAGAGTTCGGCAACGCTCGTTTTACTCTCAACACGTCAAGCAAGCAGAATTGGCAGAAAGCAAAAGACAACAAGAGCCGGTTCTGCTTCTTTTCACGCAGAGTAGCGCCACGATGGCAACTCATGGCCAGCCCAGCGCAGGTCCCCTCGAGGACCGACTGCGCAACATGATCCTCAACCACTCGGAGCAGCCTTTGGAACAACCGATACAGCAGGCAGGCCACCAGTCGCCGCACCAAAAGCCTGTCAAGCAGGATGTTTCTCATCCGGGACAAGATTCCCCGCGAGGCCCGCCCTCACCAGGCAACACAAGTGGCCCAGCCTCATCAAAACCTACTCGGAAGCGACCAAACCAAGCGCAGCGTCGCCAGATGTCGGCCCAGCTCTCTATTCCGGTTGACACACGCCCTCAGTTCCCGCGCCCAGATGGCCATCAGGATCATCATCGCGGCAGGGGCGGCTACCGCGGGGCCCGGCAACCGCACTCTGCCACTTTCCACCCACCAAACAGGGACAACGCGATATCGAACGCTCCTCCGACCGGTGCGCCGTTGCAATTCCGGTCCCGCCACCAGCCTTCTCTTTCTTACCATGGCCCTATGTCGACGCCTAACCAGTTTAGCTGGCCACAGTCTCCTATGCATCACCCAGACCCGAGGTTGTCGTACTCGATGCCAGGCATGCAGCCTATGCCACCTATGGGCACCTTCGATGCTTCGGCGCCGATGCACCGGACACAGCACAGTTCCGATTTCAACAACCATGGGAGGCAATTTCATCCCAAGTCAGACGAGTTGATAGCACAGTCTGAGCTGCTCCAGGGCCTCTGCAATACTATAGTTGCCGATGCTGAGATCGAGACAGCTGAGATCATGGAGAAGGAGACCTTCCGCCTGATGATTGAACAAGTGGCCCGATCCACCATCGCCGATTATGAGAGGAACCACAACGGTTTCGGCGACTTCCCTCCCGAGAGCGTGCAGCTCAAATGCTTCGGCAGCCTCGCGTCCGGTTTCGCTACCAAGGCCTCCGATATGGATCTCGGCATTCTGTCACCGTTGTCGCGCGTCCAGCCCGACGCCCCCGGCTCCATGATACCTAGGCTCATCGAAAAGGCCTTCCTCGATATTGGGCTTGGCGCCAGACTTCTCACCCAGACTCGCGTCCCGATCATCAAGGTCTGCGAAAAGCCACCTGAGGAGCTTCGCCTAGCGCTTTTGGCGGAGCGGGCAAAGTGGGAAAGAGGCGCTACTGAGGAGGTCGACGAAGCTGAGGCGCACGACAGCCCCGAGCTACATAAGGCCGAGATTGTCCCCGTAGCCCCGGAGGCTCAAAACCAGGAAGAGACAATTGCCCCTGAGAAAAGGCTGCAAGGGCTAAAACAGGGCGAGGCAACCAGCTTGTCTAACTATTATATTGCTGCCAAGCGCCTGCTCCGCAAGCTCGGCGGGCACGACATGACCCATTCGAACGTCTCTGAGTTCGACATCGACCGTATCAAACTCTTGAACCAAGTTTGTTTGGCGTTTGTTGACGGGCTGGCCGACAAGGCGCTGCGCGACCGGTTGTTAAGTTACCACTCCCTGAACCGGTATGACCTCATCTCTCATGGCAACAATCCCCGTACGTTACTGGGGGTGTTTACCCAGGTCGAGGGAGAGCATATGGCCTTGCTTTGGGACTCGAGGCCCTTCCAGGAAAGGGACAAGTCCCGAGAGGCTGTTGCGGAGGGCGCTATAAGGACTTGGAGAGCGATTGAAGAGAAGCCCGACTTCGGTCGGGATCCGCTCGGCTACCAAAAGGAGCTGCATTTCGCCGCGGAACAGCTGAAGAAGATAGCCTCCGTCCAGGTCTTGCTTCTTTCTCAGGCCCACAACGAGTCTACAGCAAGTTACTGCTCCAGAGCCCTACGCCTGTTCAATGAGCTAGGCGGGCACGACTCGCGCCAGAGGGCCGACACAATCCTGCCAACCCTCATCCAACATTATATCGGAGGTATCCTGAACCAAGCAATTCGCGAGCAAGTCCAGGACTTCCAACAAGTCAACGGCGTGAACCATTTGCGGGCTATTGGCCGCAGACATAAGTGTCTGCAACTCGCCCACGAGTATGAAGTCTGCATGACAAAGGGTTTGTACACCGACGACGCTGCAGCCAAAGTTCAGCGCTATGTTGAATTGTTGCGAGCCCCGATAACAAAGTCATCTGCCGGCTACTCCCACGGCATGATACCCCTTACGCCGGATTCAGCGCCGCTTCTTTCCGAGATCCGCCTACTCGGCGATCCATCACGGGCAGCACCAAACCAACCGCGGGACCGGTACAACAGCGCCCTCGAGTTTCCCAAATCTGGCGTCGGCGTGCAGTGCGACATCAACTTTTCGGCGCACCTCGGGGTACAAAACACCCTTCTTCTACGCTGCTACTCCCACTGCGACCCCCGCGTGCGGCCCCTCATCCTCTTCGTCAAACACTGGGCCAAGGTCCGCCGCATCAACTCGGCCTACCGAGGCACCCTCGGTAGCTACGGCTACGTCCTCATGATGCTACACTATCTCGTCAACGTCGCCCAGCCCTTCGTTTGCCCGAACCTGCAACAGCTCGCTCGGCCTCCCGACCCGAACCTCACCCCGCAGCAAATCGAGGAGACGGTGACCTGCAAGGGCCGGAACGTGCAGTTCTGGCGCGACGAGGCCGAGATCACGCGCCTCGCGCGCGACAACGTCCTGACGCAGAACCGCGAGTCCGTCGGCGAGCTCCTGCGCGGCTTCTTCGAGTACTACGCCAGGGGCGGCTCGCCCATGGCCTCCCCGCCCTGCCGCAGCTTCGACTGGGGCCGACAGGTGATCAGCCTGCGGACGCACGGCGGGCTGCTCCGCAAAGAGGACAAGGGCTGGACGGGCGCGAAGACGGTGCTCGAGGTCCAAAACGCCGCCGCTGCTCCTCCCCCTCCCAGCGCGGCCACCCCGGGCTCCGACGCAGCTCCTCCTCCTCCTTCGGCGGGCGAACCCGCCCCCGCCCCCGCCGCGCAAGCCCAGACCTCGCCCACACAAGCCCAAACCAACCCCGGCGCGCCCGCCGCTGCCCAGGTGAAGGAGATCCGCAACCGCTACCTCTTTGCCATCGAGGACCCCTTCGAGCTGGACCACAACGTGGCGCGGACCGTCACCCACGTGGGCATCGTCAACATCCGCGACGAGTTCCGGCGCGCGTGGCGCATCATCAAGAATGCTGGGGGCGGTGGCCAGGGTCACGGTCAGGGTCAAGGCAATTCTGGTGGTGGTGGGGGACAGGGTGGGAACCAGGGTGGTTGGCGGCAGGAGGATCTGCTGGAGGATTTGGGGCGGGCGGAGGAGATGAGGGAGAGGGAGGCGTTTGCGAAGCTGTTGGAGGAGATTCATGGGGTTGGGGTGCAGGAGGGTGGCGGCGGCGGTGGTGGGGAGTAAAGAACGGAGGAACGGGTGGATCGGTTGATGGGCTGTGTAGGATTTATATGTGGGTATGAAAAGATCTGGCTGGCGGAGATGGTATCGTGTGGTTCGGCCACCTTTTGGAGGGAGCGGCGTAGGGAAGCTCAGGGCCATCGGCGTGTGTGTTTAGCAGTGTTGGGCATGGTAGTGTCCCGTGTTTGCAAATTTGAGTCGGCGATGAACTCATTTGTTTTTCTCCTTGGCTCGTGAACGACAGGGCAAAATTAAAGCGTCAAATCAGACGTCCTGGGCGTGGACAGTTTGTTTGCCAGTTATGTTACGGTGGGTGTGAACCTTCGTCTTACCAACTAATACGCAATAAGCTGGGAAACGTTCCCACACCCCTTTCCTCACCTTCCCTACTTTCTTAGCTTATTTCGGCGGGCTGCTTGTCAACGGCCATCAAGACAGGGGAAGATACTAAGCAGAAACTGCTGATATGCTACATAACTATGACATACGCTATACGCTAAGACACCAACGCAAACAAAACACTTTGTCCGCACCACCTCCACCATACCATACATCCTCACGCCCCCTCTCTCCCCGAACAAGGCGAAAGCGACCTCGTCAAACGCAACCTCGTTGAGCGCGACCTCAAACAAGAAGCCGAACGCGATCCCAAACAAGGCGAAAGCGAGCGGCGGCGCTCGGCCCTCAAGTCCCTGATGTGCTCGTCGCGCATCCGCACCTCCCGCAGCAGCCGCTTGTTGGCCTCGGTCAGGTCGCTGACGGCGCCCGCCAGGCGGTCGATGCTCCGGGCCATGGACTCGGCCGCCACGGCCGAGGAGGAGGGGGTGACGTAGTCCACCGGGGGCGGGGTCGCTTCCGGTGTTGCTTCTGGTGTCGGTAGCTGTGCGGGTGCCGCTGGGGAGTGGAGCGGGAGGGTGGCAATGTCCGGTGAGGGGGTTAGTGGTGCGTATTGGCGGCATGGTCGGGCTATGGAGTGGGATGTTGCTGGGTGGGGGAAAGGATAGGCTTGTGGTAGTGGTAGTGGTTGCGGCTTCGGCGCTAGGGGTCGTAGTTTTCGCGGCTCTATTTGCGCTTGCTCTCGCTTGTGCGGCTCCTGCTTCATCAAGCGGGCGACACGCTCGTTCTCGGCGTACGCCGTCTGCCCTACTAGGACGAACCGTGAGATCTTGTCGGCCCCCGGGATGCGTAGCGTGTCGGCGTACATGCGCCAGATGAGGGCGAGCTTCCGCGGAAACGTGCCATTTTTCTTGCAGGTTTTCTGAGTGATGTGCGTGGCTGGGTCGCGGCGGGTCGGGAGGTAGGCCCAGCACAAGGAGCAGATGGCGGGGCTCTCATGCTCGCGCTGGCCGAGAACGGTGGTGAGGCCGATGATATTGTCGCAGAATCTGCATGATGTCCTAGAGTTGTGGTTGAAGGGCCAGTCGGTCGGGCAGACGGTCAAGTACTTGGGCGATCTCTGGGTACCAAGTCCCGGCCTCTGGTCGCTTCGGATGAGACAGTGCTTTTCTTTGAAATGTTTTCTGGTGGGTTCATCAGTACTCCGTACATACCTCACGACGCTGGCAAGGAGGAACTCACATAAGATAACAATGCCAGCAAGTTTTCGTAACACACGAGTCAAAGAAGCAGTCGTTTTTGGCTTTCTCATCTGGGTTTACTGGGGCGGGCCTGAAGAATGGCACATTATCGCCATCCGTCCATTCTGCGGCCTTCTGGTCCGTATGCCCTTGTCCGTTCTCGTTACGGTCCGAGCTAGGCTTTCCGTTTTGTTTTTGAACATTCTCGTCGTGCGGCTCGTCATCGGTCATGTCGGAATCGTCATTCCTCTGGGTTTCTGTATCTGGAGGAGGCGGGGAGGTGGGGGGTTGGCTCTCCAGAATGGATTTGTTAACCCGTTCCTTAGATGGCTGCATTGCGTAAGTCTGTGTACAAGTCGAGGGGTTGATGGCGAGTGCAAGAGGGGTGTAGAAACAAGGGGCGAAGAGAAGAAAGAGAGTCACAGTTTAGGTAGATCTAGAAGCCGAGTCGGATGTGCCTGCGAGTTAACTACGTGCCAAAATGCAGAGAGGGATTTCACTAGGACGAGGGCAAGTGCGGACTGTGTAAAAATACAGCGTTTATTTAAGTTGGCTTTTTCCTTCCCTTCTCGGAAGCAGGGTCTTGTAATTTGCCCCGGATTGTTACTCGCTCAGAGCGTACAAGTTTAGCATGGCACGATGCATATGGATATGTACCGAGGAGTTCTCTTGCCCCTTGCCCACCAACCTTGCGGAAGCAACTCTAAACAGAGTCGGGCAAAGGGCCTTCTGTCTCGGATAGTCCCGAAGGACGAGTGATCTACCAACGTTCCGTTAAGAGACATGCCCTGGGTTAGGCAATGCTCCTGCTGTCGTAAGTGACAGCATCGTTGGGGGTGATGAAGTTTGCAAGGGTAGAGCCCGTTGCGGATGTCTAGAAGGGGGATGGATTCACTGGCGAGTGGGTTACCCGTCCTGACTGAAATCGTCAATTCGGTCTATCCATGCTTCCCTGTGCAATGTCAAAAGAGGAGCGCCGCCAACCGATACCCCCTCCCAACGCCAACGCTTGTATAGCCGGACGCCGCCGGGCTCACCAAGGAATAGCAAAATGCCTCCGTCTGGCAACCGAAAGCCAAACAAAACACTGGGAAAAAGATGAGAGAGAACCTGCCGAGATATGATTTAATCCATGAGGTGCTGGAATAGTGGCGACATTGACTCGCCGTAATGGTTTCGCCGAATCGCCTCTGCCAAGAGGAACGATAGGTCGAGAACCACTAGCTTGCTCGCATTGCGCGCCTTGTGCTCCGGAATGGGGTAGCTGTTGGTCACAACAATTGTGTCGATGCAGTCGCAAGCTTGCATCTGCTCCAGGCAGTCTCCACCAAAAACGCCATGCGTTGCGATGCAGTAGACCTTGCTGGCACGGCCGCGCTTAACAACCGTCTCTGCAGCTGCGATCCACGATCCTGGCTTGTCGATCATGTCATCAACGATGAAGACGGACCGGCCCTTGACATCGCCTACTAGCGTTATCGTGCGCTCGACCTTGGGGTCCTTTAGGATGTCGTCCTCTTCATCCGAGCTCGCTCCCACGTCCCCAGAGCCGCCAAGGGCGTGAGGCTGGGGCGCGAAGAACGAGGACGCATGCGACATGGTCATTGGGTCATCGTCTGGTACGTTGGTATCGGCGACCGACGCCGTCGGCGAAGGAAAATCGTCAGGGACAATGTGGCCCTGCACTAGGCGGCCATGCGTCACCTCGTGGGCCCGCTGATCGTTGTACTCCAGTCCGTCTGCCTCGGAGTCTGCCTCCTCATCCAGCTCATCAATGACTGACGACTGGGACAGCGTAGTCTGTGAGCGTCTGGGGGGCGACTTGCGGTGGGCCGAATTCCGGGAATGCGTGCCATTAGCACGCATCCGCGGCGATCCTTGGGCATCCGCGGCGGTGCGGGAATCTTGCGATCGCCCGCCGTCTGTAGCGGAGGTTCCGTTCTCAGGTTCTGACGAGTAGTTGGTACGCACCTGATTGCTGATAGCATCGAGCACCGGCTGCCGCTCGACGGGATCGAGAATCATGCTGTTGGCCATGCTCGGGCCTGGGCCTCTCTTTTTGTCCGTCGTCACCATGCCGAAGTTGAGCTTGAGGGCGTCGGCCAGCGAGGTGACCCGCTTGGTACCGCCTGCGTTTTTGGACACCACCACCGCCTCCTGCCACCTCGGCACGTTGCGACGAATCCATCGGGCGATCAGAGGTTCCGCGTGCAGGTTGTCCACTGGGCACTTGAAGAAGCCTTGCATCTGAGACGCGTGGAGATCGACCGTGACGACGTGTTTGACGCCGGCAACCCCAAGAAGATTGGCCAGCATTCTCGCCGTTATAGCTCCTCTATGCGACTTTTTCTTGGATTGACGGCTGTACGGGAAGTACGGCAGCACAGCTGAAGGAAATCCCGGTCAATGTCTGAACCCCATCGCCGAAAACTGCCTGTGAATTGCGGCATTGACGCGACGTACCGGTGATCTTGTTTGCAGAGCCACCCTTGCAGGCAGAGATCATGATAAGCAGCTCCATGATGGTATCATTGATCTTGGGGCTGCCCGACTGGACGACGAACACGTCCTTCTCCCGAACACTAGTGAGGATGCGGACGCTCGTCTCGCCATTGGAGAATTGGGTGAGTTCGGCGTCAGCCCGCGCCATGCCCAGGTTGTGGCATATTTTATCTGTAATGTCGGGACAGGAACTGCCCGCGAAGATCAAGGTGCCGCGCATGTCGGATGGTGTTGGGGTGAGAATGAGGAAGAAAAAGTGTGAATTTTCGGTTTGCCCCCCGAGAAAAAAACGGTTAGCTAGCAAGTGGGCCAGTTAGAATTTCAATTGAGCGAGACCCGCAGCTGGTGGGGAGTGTTGCCGGAATGTTGCCGGAGCCGATGGAGGGGAAGGAAAGGGAAGAGCGAGATTGAATGGATGGGTTTCTGGTTTCTCTGGGCATAAATGGGAAACCCGAGCATGAGGAAAGGGAATTGGATGTTTGAAGTCCAGAGCTCTGAAAGAGCGGTAAATAAAAGAGACGGAGTGATAAAAGAGGTTCCGACCCCGGCGAGCCTCATCCAAGCTCGGCAGGACCGAATGGTGTGCGGCAGGCGATGGATGCATTTGATAAGCGGAGGGCTAACCTTGAAAGCGCGCATTGAAACGGGGTTAGGGTTTTGGCCTGTTACACAGATCGGTAACCTATGCACGCGTGTACGACGTATTGCGTATTGTTACCCGTAACGGCGGTATTACATGACGACTAGGTCGTTGCCTAAAATAGGATGCAATACGGATCTGGACAACCAACAACCAACAACTAACAACTAACAGCCAACGAAAGCAAAGGTCTCTCCAGTCTCCAAGCTACTTGTATTATTCTCTCTCAGATCGGAAACTTGCCACAACGAGATTTCAAAGAACTGCCATGAGTCTCTTTGGCAAGCAGCACAACAACCTGCATGCTCTCCTCCACCGACCAAGACCAAGTCTCTGGGAGCAATTCCTCGATCGGCCGTGCATCTTCCTCGCTCGCAAGCTTTACACTTGGCGGCAAGCTGTTCCTGCCCAGCCACTTGTAAACCCAGTATCTGTGGTCTGCGTCTCCGACACACACAACGCCCAACCAATACTCCCAGACGGAGACGTGCTCATCCATGCCGGCGACCTCACCCAGTCGGGATCGCTGCGAGAACTCCAGGACGCGGTGAACTGGCTGCGCGCCCAATCGCACCCTGTCAAGATCGTCGTTGCCGGCAACCATGATCTGCTGCTAGACGCGGGTTGTGACGGCCAACGAGGTACCGCGAACGAGAACGCGGCCGCTGAGCGCGGGGCAATCGACTGGGGCGATATCATCTACCTGCAAGACGCCGAGACAACTGTCACCTGTACCAACGGCCGCCGGCTCCGCATCTACGGCAGCCCTCGCTCGCCCCGTCATGGCAACTGGGCGTTTCAGTATCCCCGCGCCGAGGATGTCTGGGCAGGAACTGTCCCACAAGGCATCGACGTGCTGGTGACGCATGGCCCGCCGCGGGCACATCTCGACCTGCTACGGCTAGGCTGCGAGCACCTGCTACGAGAGCTATGGCGGGTTCGCCCGAGGCTGCACGTCTTTGGGCATGTCCATGAGGGTGCCGGCATTGAATGGCTGCAGTTCGATGAGTTGCAAGGCGCGTACGAACGGACTGTGGTCGCTGGTGGTGGGGTCTGGAATGTGCTGCGGACGATTAAGGCGCTTGTGCGTTCGCTTTTTCGCCCGGCTGCGGAGGCGAGGTCTTTACTTGTCAACCCAGCAATTGTCGGCGGCTTACGAGACAATGAGCGGCGGCGGCCAGTCAAGGTGACGATATGATAATAGTACTAATTATACCTAGGTACAGGACAGCCATTCGATCCGGCCTCCCGTGAGGGTGAGCAAAGGGCCTTCTATTGCTTATACGAACAATATATGGGGTTCCTCCGCAATGATGTTCATCCTCAAAAACCGCTCGCCCCTATCCCGGCCTTCTGGCGCGTTGTTGGATTGATTTGGTATGACCAAAGGCCGGGGCAGCGGCGGGACCTTGGCTACCCAACTCGGTTCTTCCTCGAGTACTACCTTGCGACTCTTCAGTGCATCCTCTGCCGCATTGCCAGCAATAATCGCTGGACTACCTCTTGGTAACCCGCGCTCAATCAAGCGGTTGAAGGCTGTCACCAAGTAGTGTGGTAGGACGGCAAGGATGGCATACCGCTCTGGGTCCGGGTCCTCGGGATCGGGGATTGCTGAGACGACCCACGATGGCTGGTTGAAGAAGTATTCAATCTCCGTCCGCAGGCCGGTGATGTAGCCGACGACAAGATACTCATACATGCGGTACAAGGATGCCGTGGGCGTGGCGCCTTTGCTCTGCGCTGTCTGTCCCATGCGCTCCTCGCGGTGGGCTAAGAGCCATGCCACATTGGGGGATCTTTGGAGAAGTTGTTTGGGGTTTACTTCCGACCTTCGATTCCGGGAGCGGTCCGAGATGAGGCGAGAGAAACCGGGCATCGTGGTGAAGGTTGAAAGTGCGATGAGGTTGGGGCCACGACGATAGTTTGGTGGTTCACGAGGCCAACAAATGCTTGAAAGCGCGGTCCACTTGCTCATAAAACATGTTAGGTCGCTCTCAAGTTGCCTAGCTGTGCCTCCATCGAAATTTACGGCCGCCGCCTCGTCAGCATTTAGGTCCCTTAGGAGTATGGGTCCCCCCTTGTGTCAACGTCTCTAGCCTCGGTTTATGCTTCCATTAGGACCATCTACTCGATATGGCCGCCTCTGGTCTCTGCTTCCCTTAGGGGCTTCCAATGCTGGCCTCTGGTAGGATTTCGGACCTATATTTCCTTAATACCTTTGTCCCGTGCTCCACAACAGGCTCCAACGTCCTGCCATTAGGCCATCCACCCGGCCATGGAAACAGAGACGAGCCTCATCGGGGCTCGGAAATATTAGGGAGGCTGCCGCCCGTGAAACGTAGGTGAGGGAATCCGTTGATAGCGAATGCCGTACAGCTAGATTAGCTTATGCTCTAAGTGTCAGGACTCTTATGGTCGGTCTTATATAAGGCGCCCCCCGCCGCCCAGGCTTCGTTCATACCACAGACCCCTTATCTCAGCATACCAACGATCCCCTTCTCCCAAACTACACCACGCAAGATTTTGTTATCACACTCACCGAAGCTTCTACCAAGATGGGTAATTCCTGGTCCCAGTTTCAGCAACGCAAGAATGCGAAAACTCTGCTCGAAATCGCCCCAACGGGGACTCCGGGTAGTAGTGCCCCTCTTCCAGCCCTTACGCGTCCCACGCTCGAGAAGGCCCTGACGAATGTCGGAGACTATCTCACCAGTAAGAAGAAGACTGTCACGGTGATTGCCGTCGGCGGCGCTGTCAACACCATCTATCTGAAGAGCCGGCAGTCGATGCACGACGTCGACTTCTACAACAGCCGGTTGTCCGTCGCCGAGTTTGGGAATCTCATGAAGGCGGCTAAGGACGCGGTCGACCGCGATCCCCAGCTCAACGAGGGTTGGTTCAACAACCACACCGTCTTCTTCATCCCGCAATCGCAGCGGGACTCCCTCACGACCCAAGCGTTCGCCCAGAACGAGGTCATCTTCCAGCACGGGGGCTTGAAGGTGCTGGCGGCGCCCTGGCAGTACGCCTTTTGCTGCAAGGTCGACCGCCTCGCCGGCGGCGGAGTCGTCTCCCCGCAGAACTACGACCTGTCAGACGCCGTGCATTATCTGGCCCGGTACCTGGCAAAACACAAGTTGACGACGGTAACGCTGACGACGGTGAAGCAATGGTTCACGGGGTATGGGTTGCGATGGGGTGCCGGCAACGACCAGGTGATTGCACATATCAATGCGGCTTATAAGACCAAGTTCGGCGTGGAGAAGGTCATTACGTAGATGCCGTGTGGGCGGGGTTCTTGGGTCTTGAAGGTTAGGGTACGAGGCATGTAAGTTGGTAGTAAAGCTCAGGGGGTTGTGGAGTTAGGGAGTTAGAGGTAGACTGAAACATCACTCAGCAGCTAGTGTGTAACGTCATGTTGCCGAAATGTAATATTACACCTGCGCGTATCATCGTTTCTGTAACTAACGTGAAACGTTGCTGTCCCAACTTCCAAAAAGAGGATCTCACCCCAACATACCTATGTAAAAAGGCCACCACGATGGGCATTCCTCAACTTCGGAGGCAGCTGGAACGCTATGCTGAGAGGGCCGTCATTGAAACAACAAATGTCATCCTCGATGGCCCGGCACTGGCATACCATGTCCTCGGCCTCTGCTCGAGGACAACGCGCAAATCCAGCCCCTTTGAGCAGCCATCTTATGAACTGCTGGGGAAAACGGCGATAGCTTGGCTGAGTCAAATCCAAAAATGCGGTCTTTCAGTGTAAGGTCGGGTTCCTAAGTATTGGTATGACACCAGGCTAATAGCCCCTCCTAGCTCGGCCATCTATTTTGACAGTTATCTGCCCAGTTCAAAACGGCCCGAGCGGATACAGCGTCTCATCAAGTTGACTCGGGATTTGGTCAAGTACCAAGTTGCATTCCAAGCCGGAGTGCCGAGGGCCAACCCCCATCACGCAGCAGACGCCAGTGTTGATTTGGTTCCCGATGCATGGCCCGCGGACAAAAAAGGAACCTTGAAGCCGCCAGTCCCGCCATTTCTCGTCCCTGCCGTCATTGATGCATTAAGAAATTCACCGGAATTCGTGCCTCTGATCAAGTTGGTTCCCGGGGAGGCAGACGGTTTCTGCGCCAGCCATGCCCGGGAACACGGCGGAATGGTTTTGACGTCTGACTCCGACCTGTTGGTATATGATCTGGGTGAAGCCAGTGGCGTCATCTTCCTTGCAGACATCGATGCCGATACGGAAACCCAGAGGCTCAGGGCCCCCCAGTACCGCCCTGCGGATCTTTGTAGACGGTTGTCCATCAAACCCGATACCGGCCTCCAGCACCTCGCGTTCGAAATAAGCAGAGACCCTTATCTGACCTTGGAACAGGCAGCTGAGAAATCGAAAAGGGGCGAGGCAGCCTCAGCGTCTGAAGAGGAATATAAGGAGTTCGTCGGCCAATACATCTCGCCAGAGGTTGCGCCGACACTCGATACAAATCAAGCCTCGGCTCTCGACCCACGGGTTTCCGAAATTGCGCTCCGATCATTGGCAACTTCAAATGTTGTGACGCCCATCTCAAAGGACATTTCATCATCTCAAGAACTCAGCAATTCTAAATTGGAGATGTATTTGCCATTTCTCCTCGACTACCCATCTCGAACAAGCGCATGGGAAGCAAGCAAGCCCACGAGACAACTGGGCTACGCAATCTTGCTGTCCAACCCGGATAATGGCAACAACATACCCGCGGTATTTGAGATGAGGAGACTACAGTCCGTATCTTCAGGCTTGGATGTTGATGTCCCAGCGCCAACTGAGATTGATGGCCTCGGTAATTCCCTCCTCGCGCTCTTGTCCAAGATCGAGGTAGGCGACGGCAAACCCGAATTTGTATGGGCAATGCTGGCCATTTACCAGGACATTGTCATGACAATGGATCGTGCGAAAGGGTATCCTCTCAGCCTTGAATTGCTTCGTCAAGATGCCAGGGGAAAACTGGACTCATGCTCATGGGATTTTCTCCATCTCCTGGCGCAAACCCAAGCGACCTACTACTCACTAAGGATGCTTCACCAGATCCTCGAGTTCTCGAAACACCGCACAGGGGCCATGACGGCAACTCTGTCAAAGCTCTCACAACTTCTGTCGCGACTTCCGTCCTTAGCTGACTTCCCCACGGCGAGGACCTTCGCGAAGACCGTATCGTTGGTGAGGGAGGAAGGGGGTCTCTCTTGTCTGGAGACTCTTTGCGCAGACTATGAGGATGCCATTCCGCTCATAAAGTCTGCCCGACAGCCACAAAACAGCAAGAAGTCGAAGAAGAGGAAACTTATGGCGTCGAGTGAAGGGAGTAGCAAGCTCCGTTTGAGCAACTCCCGTTCAAGCAACCCTTTTGACCTCCTGGCAGGGGCCGGGGACTGAAAAAGAGGATTTCTTGTCTTCTGGTAGATTTAAGGAGCCAAGGCAAAATAAACCCGTGCCATCTTCACGAAAATTTCTTTTTCTTCCGCTTAATTCCTTGATTTGCCTGTTGTTGACAGCCCCTGAACATCTGGCCCAGAGTGCCCAGCAATAACAAAAGGGGTTAGGGTTATAGCAGCCCCTCTTATCGTTATCAGCCAAAAGTGCCCCTCCAAAATTTCGACAGCCCCGCGGTCGCAGCTTGTCTCCGTCGGACGATGGTCGGCTCCTCAGCCCAGTTCCTCTCTGTCCCACCTCCCACATTCCCTAAAAAGGGCACAAGCCTCGTGGCCTCGCAACCCTCAACACCAAACCACCAACCCAACCCCAGCCAACACAAACCATCCCCAAACCCCAGCCAACACCCACAATGACCGCCCCAACAACAACAACCTCGGAAGAGGCCACCACCACCCTCGCCACAATCACCGCCCTGCGCCAATCCCTCACCACCGAGACCACCCCCCTCCCAGTCCGCTTCCGCGCGCTCTTCTCCCTCAAGCACGTGGCCGCGACGCACCCGGCCACCTCAGCCGAGTCGCTCGCGGCGATCGAGGCGATCGCGGCCGGGTTCGCGTCGCCGTCGGCGCTGCTGAAGCACGAGCTGGCGTACTGCCTGGGCCAGACGGCCAACGGGGCGGCGATCCCGCACCTGACGGCGGTGCTAGAGGACACGGGCGAGGACGCCATGTGCCGGCACGAGGCGGCCGAGGCGCTGGGCGCGCTGGGGGACGTGGCCAGCCTGCCCGTGCTGAGGCGGTTTCGCGACCGCGAGGGGGAGGAGGTGGTGGTGACCGAGACGTGCGAGCTGGCGGTGGAGAGGATCGAGTGGGAGAATGGGGAGGGGAGGAAGGTGGAGAAGTTGAGGGCGAGGTACGTGCACGCATGGTTTTTTTTGGTGTTGGTTGTTTTTTGTGGTATCTCGGGAAGAGTAGTTTGCTAACTGTTGCTGCTGCTAATCTAGTGACTTCTCCTCGGTTGACCCTGCGCCGCCTACCGCCCAGGGCCAGGAGGAGCAGACAGTGGAGGAGCTGGGCAACGCCCTGATGGATACGAGCCTGCCGCTATTCAAGAGGTACCGCGCCATGTTCGCCCTGCGCGACTTGGCGTCGCCGCCCGACCTTCCCACCGCCGTTCCTGCCGTTCTTGCCCTGGCCAAGGGGCTCGCCGATTCCTCCGCCCTCTTCCGCCACGAAATTGCCTTTGTCTTTGGCCAACTAGCGCACCCGGCGTCTATCCCTGCACTCACCGCGGCCCTAAGCAACACTGAGGAGGCGAGTATGGTCCGGCACGAGGCCGCCGAGGCGCTTGGTAGCCTTGGAGACGAGGAAGGCGTCGAGGAGACGCTAAAGAAGTTCCTGCACGATAAGGAGGCCGTCGTTCGTGAGAGTGTAATCGTGGCGCTGGATATGGCAGAGTACGAGAAGAGCAACGAGACCGAGTATGCGTTGATTCCGGAGGTCGAGGGGACTGCTTAAGTTGGGTTGTATTTTGGCGTTTAGGTCTTTAAAAAAGGGTATTAGACCGTCTAGGTAGCACAGGAGCTCGGTATAGATCGCTGGGATCTGGTTTCGGAAATCGTCGTCGTCATATGGCCATGAGCCTCAGTTGTTCATAGTCCACCTGGATCCGACGTTAGCAAACAATCAGAGAGGCAATCCCAATATCCCGCACCTTTCACCGCAATCGCAGTTGTAAATAATGGTTGAGCCCTCATCGGCACTCCTCTGTTGCACCTCGGAGTACCTGATTCCGGTCTTGCCGCACTTTGGACACTCAGTATTGGAGTCGATGCGCTCTGTTTGCACCTTGTGCCTTTCGACGGTCTGAACAATTGATAGTTTCTGCCGTAGTGCCGAGGGGAAATCAGAGGGTTTCGTTCTCGTCGTTACTGTCTTCCAGGGGTGATCTATGAACGTTAGCAACCTTCGGTGGTTCCTCAATCCATTCAATCCGGGCACACGTTAAACTCACCTCTGTTTTCTGCTCCGCAGCAGTCGCAATGAAGAATGTTCTTCTCGCTGCCCTTGGACGCAGGCAGGAGATTGCCGCAGTCGGTGCAGAAGATCAGGGAACCAATTGCAGCCATTTTGTCGTTATTGTCAGTTTCGACAGTCCTACTTCGAGAAATTCGTTTTTCAGTACCAAAAGATCAACCGGATTTCTTCAGCGCGAGAGCGCGTCCCACCAGAAAATTTAGCGGGGCCTACCACCCCAGAGAGCAGAAAAGCACGGGCCATGTGTACTGTACCCCAAAAAAACCCGGCAGGCGCAATGGGCCGAGAAAGGATTGGCTGCTTGGCGGTGTCCTTGGCAGTGCAAGGCTGCCTGCTATGGTGGACCCTGGGCCAGTTGGAGTTGGGATAGACTTCGACGAGCCTCTCGGAACATTTCCTCGACAGAAACACCAAACGCCGGCATCAAAGGCAGCCGTGTGCCCGACAACACAGGGAAAAGGGAATCACAGGCGTAGGAGTAGCCGCATGGATACAACACTGCCCAGCTTCTAGCCACCGTTATCGAGCGCCAAACGAGGAGATCAGTTGGTTGAGCCAGGTACCGGGCGAAGTCCAACGACGTCAACGACCATGTTCCGTCCCCGACCGTGATCCGTCCTTTTCACAATGGCAGACCCGAGGCCAGATATTTATAATGGCCATCCTCATGGCGTCGCGAACCCCGCCCCGCCGGGTGGGCAGCTGCCGCCAGCAGCGATGGGCTTTACGAGACCCTTCACCCTCGACGAAGCACTCCCATACACGCCCTTCTCTTCAATCGTTCCCTTCAACTCGGGTACGCAAGCTTCCACAACCGCGCAATTGCAATGCTACTAGACCTTAGAGCATACCCAACCTCTAACTCATTTATTTTCTTTTAATAGGCGTACTTCCATCACCATCAATTGGCTCAGCTACACCAGCGCCGCCAGTCACCGACCTCATACCCGGGCACGACTTCGCAACATTAAACCAAGAGGCTGCCGCTCAGAAGCCACCATCTAGACGTCTCCAGCAAGCCGTCAGCCAAGTTCAACATTTATTAGAGCGAGGAAATATTCCTGAGTTGTATGTTTTATTTCGAATCGGGCGGGAGTATCCCTAACAACCTGAAGCAAGTTCAAGACAGGCCCAAAGGCTCCCCCAAGCTCGTCCGACACTCCGAGGCCACCCTCACTCGCCGCCACCCTTATGCCCTTCTCCAAGATGGTTCACGATCAGATTACGATACCCTTCCGGTATCCGACACCCGATACGCCGTCTCTCGCGACAGACGGTCTCGCAAGCGCGCTCAGCACTCCGGCCCTGGCAAAACAGCGCGCCCCAATCGCGCAAAAGCCAGTGAAGCCCAAGCAGCAACAGAGTCCCGTAACGCCAATTAATCGGCAGGCCCATACTCAGAACAAGGCGCGGTTCGAGATTGTCTTGCCGACCAAGAGTCAGCTGGAAGCCGCAGCCGCGGCGCTCAACGAAACCGCTGCGGATACGAAAACTGCGGGTGCACCCACTGCTGTCCGGCTTGCTGACATCCCACCATACCCTCAACCACAGGTGCCACCGTTAACCTCGTCTCTTCCGACCGATAGTGCGGAACAACCGATCCCGGATGTGCCAGCGAAGACCCCCTCATCACAGGCGCTGTCAGCTTCTCAGAAGGCCGCCATAGCTATCGAGCTCCCGAGCGCAACCAAGATCAACAAAGAGGAGTATTTACTTGTTCCGGATGAACCTGACGAGCCGATGAATCTATCGTTAAAGAAGCGGAAGCAGCACGACCTCGACGGCGAAGACCTCTACGGAGACAGCCTAGACATGCGTCAGAGAGCCGATGCGGCCCTGCACGAGTTGAAGCTTTTCCTACACAACGCGTTCCAGGCTGAAAGCCACGCCCTAGCGCAACAATACGGTAATGAGATGGTCATGCTCGTGGCAGACAACGAGGCCACCCTGACGGCCACCGCCCAATCCAAGGCACAAACTCTGGTTGCGAAGGCTATATCGCTGAACTGCTACAAGCGGGTCCCGCTTGACCACCTCCTCCATCTCCTCCGGCTCTCAGAAGGTGCGCTGAGACAGGTCGAGTCACTGGAAATCAAGGTGGACGAGACGTGGGGCGCCGCTGAAGCTGATCAGTGGTTTCAGCAGCTCCCCCTCCTTGAGACTGCTATGCGGGCGGCGCGGACGTCGTTGAGGATGATGTGCGGTGACCGAGAAGACAAGCAGCTTTACCCGGAAGACGTCATCGAGCGGTGCCTCAACCTGTGCAAGCGCCTCATCGACGGCGTCGTCCTCCCTATCGTGGAACTGAGAAGTACTCAGAACACGGCTGAGCTATTTAGGGCGATATCTTCTAGTAAAAAGAAGATCATTGCCCTCTTTACGGACTGCCAGAAGCTCCTCTCCCTCATGGCGACTTTGATATCCAAGGTCGATACTTCTGATACCGTTACCAACACACTGGAGTTTGCGGCATCGCGGCTCATTTTCATGGAGACTGCCAACGCCGAGAAGGATTCTGTCATGGACACGCAAAAGTTTGACGGACTCCGCTTGGTTGCCATGGACATGCTTTCGCAGATTTTCCTGCTGAACCCTTCCCAACGCCAAGGAATCTTTGATGAGATTCTCACCTCTTTAGAAAAGCTTCCTCTCGGAAGGCGGGCCCGGACGTTCAAGCTCGTTGATGGAAACAGCATCCAGCCTGTTTCCGCCCTCATCATGCGCCTTGTCCAGACGAGTGCTGGAAAAGTGGATGAGGGCAAGGGCAAGAACCGGCGTGGTATGGTCGCTGAGGATGAACTAGACATAAACGGTGGCCAGCATGCCACGCAGGAGTCCTTCACGATCCGTGACGAAGGTCATGGCGCTGCGCAACATTCTACCGCCATCCAGGAACTCGACAGCATCGCAACATCCTTATTAGACACCGCCAAAGCCAACGCTTCGTACGTCATCAAGTTCATCGTCAACCGAGCGCTCAAATCTACAAAGTCCGGTGACACGCCTTACCGAAATCTGCTCGATCTTTTCGTCGAGGACTTCACGGCCTGCCTCGACAACCCGGACTGGCCAGCCTCTGAGCTTCTCCTTCGGCTGCTCATGGTTATGATGGTTAACCTCGTAGAGAACGATAAGTCAGGCGTCCCAGCCAAGAACATGGCTCTCGAGCTTCTTGGGAGCATGGGCGCCGCAATCTCCAAACTCCGTGGCCACGTTAGGAAGGTTGCAAGTGCTCTGGATGCCAGGGATGCGGATGAACTGGGGATGTTCCTCTCGGAACTGGCAGCTTCGGCGCTGGAGTTGAAGTCTCGTCCCGAGCACATGTTGTCTTGGACCGGTCCGTATCGAGCCACACTCGAATACCTCGAGAGTCGCTTCTCCGAGGACCCACACCTGGCGAGCGCTATTTCGTTCATCATATCTGACTGGGGCACCAAAGTCTGCCTCTGCTACGACTCCTTTGACGACGATTTCCGTGAGCGAGATCAAGAGTTGGGTCGGCTGGCCTACCGCTTACGGGAGATGATTCAGGACCGCCGCTGGTTATCCAACGAATATTCGTTCAAGAACGTCAGGGCCAGTCAGGCTAAGCTCTCCTATTCCATCACTCTTCTTCGATCTCAGCTCTGCGAGGCCTTCAGCGGTATCTTGAACATCCTCCTGAACTCGATGGCTAGCGACCAGCCGACTGTGAGGAGCAAGAGCTTGAAGAGCATCAACCAGGTCTTGGAAACCGATCCCTCCATCCTGGATGGCGATTCGGTGGTTGTGCAGCTGATTCTTCGGTGCTCTAACGATTCATCCACCCAAGTCCGTGACTCTGCCCTAGGACTCATAGGAAAGTGCATCGGCATGCGGCCGGCGCTGGAAGAGAGGATGACGGAAACCGTGGTTGACAGGTTCTCGGATGCCGGCCCGGGTGTACGGAAGCGAGCCATGAAGCTGGCCAAGGACATCTATCTCCGCAACAACAATAGGGTCCTCCGCAGCGCGATTGCTAATGGCTTACTCCACCGCGTCCAAGACCCCGAAGAGAGTGTCAGAGACCTTGCTCGCCAAGTGATTGAGGAGATTTGGTTCAACCCCTTCCACAGCGGCGAAAACTCGACAGCATCTCAGATCTCACTCGCCGAGCACGTTTCTCTCATGGTCCAGACCGTCAAGAGAGGCAACGTTGCGACCGTCCTCGACAAAGTTCTGCAAACTCTCTTGGCGCCAGAGTCGAAGACGGCGGCGGCATCCATGGAGGTGTGCACGAAGCTCGTCGCGAGTATGTTCGATCTCGTTGACAACGGCGATTCCAACGACCCATCAACTCCATCAGGGCGTGACGTCCTCCAGGTTCTGATGATCTTCGCCAAGGCTGAAGCAAGCCTCTTTACATTTGAGCAGTTGCGTCTCCTGAAGCCGCACATTACAAGCATTAGCAGCAGTGAGGACTTGGCAGTCTCGAGGGCAGTAGTGGTCATCTATCGCCGTGTCCTCCCACAGCTTTCAAGCGCCCACGCCCAATTTCTTGCGGATGTGCGCAAGGAGTTACTGCCTGTTGTCTCCAAGGTTACTCGGGCTTTGCTTGACGACGTCATGGCGTGCCTGTGGATCATCAGCACTCTGCTCGAGACTTCGGAGCATCTTGCCCGGTTAGTGCTGTCCAGCTTGACAGCCATTCAGAAACTGCGCATCATGAGTCAGAGAGATCCCCTTGACCAGCTCAAGACACGCCAGTTTGACCGGTACTCGCTGATTGTGGGTATGGCTGGGAAGCACTGCAACCTCGACAGCCACCTAGAACTGTTCAAGAAGGGTTTTCCCAAGTGGAACGGAGATACCGCATCAAAGCTCATGGTCGATGTCGTGGTGCCTTTCGCTGCTCCCACCCAGCCTTTGGACGTGAGAAAAGCAGCGCTCGATTCGGTTGGCCTAGTCTGCCAGGCGTCGCCGCGGAACTACGTCTCTGCCAATGTCTACACCACGTTCCAGCAGGTATTTGACGACCAAGTTCCGGCTTTAGAATCGATGATCCTGCGGTCTCTCAAAGAGTTCCTCTTCACCGAGGAAACACGATCCGAGCAAGCGTCCGAGGCGCCTGCTATCAACGGCTCCAAGTCTGAGAAGAAGCGCGAGCTTACGGTCATTGGAGGCACCAACTATGACGACGTCGCAAGTGCCACAACTCATCGGTTCCTGAAAGAAGTGACTCGCATTGCTACGTCTACCCAGGACGACCATGCCTTCCTCGCCGTGGAGGTTCTCGCCAGCATTAACCGACAAGGGTTAGTGCATCCGAAGGAGACGGGCGTTACATTCATCACTCTTGAAACCTCGTCAAACCCTCGCATCTCAGAGCTTGCCTTCCTCGAACACAAGTCTCTCCACGGAAAACACGAGACAGTTGTCGAGCGCGAGTACGTCAAGGCGATACAATCGGCATTTGTGTACCAGCGTGATATTGTTAAGGACCCACGCGGCGCTACTGCCAATCCCTTTACGCCCAAACTTCATCTACTGATGGAGGTGCTCAAGATCAGCAAGTCCAAGAATCGCCAGAAGTTCCTCGAGAAGTTTTGCACTCAGGTCGACTTTGACATCTCCAAGCTCGACATCTCGGAGGAGATCCCGCCTCACGTGCAGTACTCCCGCTTCATCGTCGAGAATCTCGCGTTCTTTGAGTACGTCACCATCGGCGAGCTGCATTGCATAATCTCCGCGATGGAGAAGCTAGTCACGTCGACGGGCACCACCATTGCGCAGGCAATCGAATCCGAAGTCTTCCAAGTGCGCATGGACGTCATCGAGCCGACTCCCTCCCAACCACAACCTCAACCTGAGCTCACTCAGGCCGTCGGCGAAGCGCAACACCCGCCAGAACTCGCACCCCCTACCGAGCCAGAAGTTACCATCGACCTGCCCCGCTTACGCCAGCTGACGGCCGGCTCCATGATCCTCCTCGCACTCTGGGAAGTCCGCACCTACCTACGCCGGCTCTACGGCATGGGCGCGACCAACCGCCGCGAGGGCAAGGGCAAGCTGCAGCCCAAGGACCTGTCCAAGGCCCCCGTCAAAGTCCAGGGCATCACGGGCGACAAAGTGTGGGAGGAGATGGCCACCATCATGACCGCGCTCACGGACCGCGGGCGCATGATGGCGACGTGCAAGGCGCTGGTCGAGCTGATGAATGTGGACAAGGAGTTCCTGGTGCCAGCGGAAGAGGACGAGGACCTGGATGCGGAGGCAGATGCGGAGGCGGATCCGCTGGGCTTGGAGAGCGGGCTGGAGGACGATGAGCAACAGCCCGCCGGCAGGGGCAGGAAGCGCAAGGCTCAGGGCGGCGCCGGCCCGAAGAAGAAGAAGGCGCGATCTAGCTCGCAGGAACCCAAGAAGAGGGGCCGGCCGAGGAAGCAGAGCGGCGAGGCTCTGCAGCAGCCGCAGGGCTTGTTGCAGGATGGGGATGGGGGGTTTGATGAGGGGGGCTGGTTTTGAGGTTGCTTTTGCGAGATGTTTTTTTCGCTGTCTCGTTTCTTTTCGTTTCGTTTCTTTTTGGGAGCTGGGGAAACCATCCGATCCTACTTTTTCTTCTTCTTTTTTTTTCGCGGCGGATATCCCAGCCGTACGAAGCATTACACGGCGTGGCTAGATGCATGGGAGGAAGCTTGCTGGCGTTGGCATTTATTTTACTTGAGCGCACGGCGAAACGGTGGTCTCCGCCAGGAACGTAACATACTTACGATATAATCAGGCGCCTGGCAGGCGTTGCTTTTGCTTTGCTCGGAAGGGCGGTTTGTTGTCCAGCATGGACCGGTGGATGGGCAAATGGCACAATGGCAAAATGGCGTTCTTGGGAGCTATGGTGGGCTGGGTGGAAGAGATGAGGTGGACAAATATGCATCTTTATTTTCTTCTTCTTCAAGCTACTTCTGTGGGATGTGTTGGTCGGGCTGAGACATACTACTCGCCCACGATAGCTACGGTTGGCTCATTCGAGCTGGCAATTCAACAAGTTGAGGCTGGCTGACTGTCGAGGTCTAATGCGGAGATGAAGTCCGTTTGATCTGTGCTGCCCTGCCGGTTTGGGTCACACTCTTGGAGTGACTTCTTTCCAGCTTTGGTGGCCTGGTCACGACGTAACCTGAACATACCTCCAACCAGAGGCTAGAGGAGCATACTACTTAGTAGTCTCTAGCATAAATAGTTCAAAACACATGACACTAAGTGAGTTGAAGTAAACAAATATTTAATGCAGATCAACAAGATCAAGTATTTCCTCTCTGGCTCCCAGGCAGGGGTCACCATGGGAAGTCCTTGGGATGGATTGCCAGACGCAAGACTTCAACAATCCACAGCCCGGTTAGCTCAGCTGGTTAGAGCGTCGTACTAATATAGTTCCTAGCGGCTATACTAAGTAATGCGAAGGTCAACAGTTCAATCCTGTTACTGGGCATTTCCTTTTGCGAATTTAGCCTATTCACTTTTTTTCTCTTCATCATCCCTCTCCTTTTTCACTGTCCGATCCTTAATTAAGGGAGACGGGGTGGGGGAACTTGGGCGCTGCGCCGTTGTCACTCTGACTGTAAGACCCAGTCGGCACTTCCCTTGTGCCTTCAAGATCGAAGGGGCAGCGCTCAAGCAATAATACCCAACCAACGGAGAGATTAGACCAACTTCTCAACTTTGCTAGACTCAACAGGCAGACTGCCACAAAGCTCTCAAATGATGTGTCCAGAGTGGGTTGTATTCCGCTGTTATCATATCGCTACCCGGCCCGTTGAGTGCCGCAGCCAGCTCGTAACCAAGTTGAGGTATCATATCATACATTTAGACATTATGAGAAATCCCCGCTCCCCGTCCCAGCACATGCAACCAACACGCTAGTTCCTACCCATGGCCCCAAAGTCAAAAACAAAGTGGTATCCGCCTTTCAAAGCTGGTCCATCGGCATCCCGCCCGTCGCAACCCCCATGAAATCCCCCAAATCACTAAAGTCAAACGTCATCTGCATGTCTTCGGCATCCAAAGTGTTCATCCCCGGCGGCACTGAAAAGTCCATCTCCGTCGAAGCGGCAGCGGCCGCCACCCCAGTCCCCAACCCCAACCCCCCATTTCCATTCCCATTCCCATCCCCGCTCAAACCCTGCTCTTGCTGCTGCTGCCCCAAGCCCAGCCGGCGCCTCATGACCTCTGCAAACCGGCCGAGCAGCACCGCATCGTCGGCAGGTGTTTTGTGGGCGTTGAGGAAGCGGCGCGCGCGCTCCCGCACGGCCTCATCGCTGGGGAACGCGGCCGGGCCGCCGGCCAGCACGGCGCTCGTGACAAAGTCGGCCAGGTCGCGCTCCAGCTCGCGCGAGCAAAACACGGCGGCCGGCGGCTCGTGGCGCTTCGGGTCGCCCAGCCCGCGCACGAATCGGTTGGCCGTGGCGCCCGCCGTGGGAATGGGCTTGGCGCCTTCCCGGACGGTGATGTCTACCAGGCCTGGCTGGTTATTGGTCGTCGCGGTGGAGGCGGTCGGGTTAGTGGCGGTGGTGGTCGTGACGGTTGGGAAGGGCGTGATCTTGGTGGCTCCGGCGGGGCTGGGGAAGACGTAGGGAGGGGAGAAGCCCGACCCGCCTTGGGCCATGTTCCAGGCGAGAGTATTGGGTAGGCCCGGAAGAGTTGGGTCGGTGAGCAGACCGACGTCGCGCTTGAAGCGGCGGAGCCATTCGAAATTATCGGCGGCGGTTTGATTCCAGGGATCGTCGCTGCGTGCAGTTGTTAGTGATGAGGGGAAGAGAGACAAAGGGAAAGCTGGGGAGAGCCTGCTTACTCCTCGTAGATGATCCATCGGGCTTGGTGTTGGAGTTCCTCGTCGCTGGGGACATGACAGTTTGGGTTGTTGGGCGACATGGTCGAGGCGACCCATTTCCTGAGCTCGCGCGCTAGTCGCTGATAGCAGTTGGCGTCGCTAAGTTTGAAGGCACTGCAGCTGGTATTGCGGACGGCTGTGTGGGATGCACCGCTACCGCTACCGCTACCACTGCCGCTGCCGCTAGAGAAAGGGGACGGCGTGCCTCCGGATGAGCCCCTTTTTGGGTCCACGACGGACGGCCACAACAACTCGGCCGTCGTAGCGATGGGTAGCGGGGCGTTGCTCCATAGGTCACCGGTAGTAGAACTAGCCGCATGTCGTTGCTTGAAGGCTGCAAGCCAAACTGGGTCGTCTGCGGCAGTTTGATTCCAGGCGTCGTCGAATTCGTAGATGATCATACGGGCTTGTTTCTGTAAGTCGGCATCGGTGGGCTCCACGCCGAGCATCCTCTCTACGCGCACGTACTCGGCGAGCTCAAACTCGAGACGACTGAAGTTGTGGACCGTGGAGTCTATGGTGCTTGGGTCCTTGGATCGCTTTCCCGGATCAGCCAGGTCTTCCGATCGCGGTAAATGAGCTCGCTGCCGGAAATCCGCCAGCCATTCGGTTGAGCTCTCCGCAAGCCGGACCAGGAATTGGACGACGTGGTTTGATGAGTGGCTGGAATTTTCCTCCATGCGGCGGATAATTTTGCAGGCCTCGGCTTGCAGCTCGCCGTCCATGGCAGTCAAGCCTAGCAGACGCCTCGCCTTGACGTACTCATGGAGCTCGTTCTCCATCGGGTCAAGCTCGAAAATGTTAGTCTTGCCGTTAATCTTGAGTTGCTGCCAGCAGTCGATCCCCTTGGCCTTAGTCCACCTTGCCTCTTGTGCCAGGGAATCGGACGAGAATATCAAGTCCCGCAGCCACGAGACTTTGGACTTTTCAGTGGCGCCAGACACTTCTTCCGTGTCGTATATCAGAGCACAAGCAGCTCGCTGCAATTCTTCGTCTGGCGGAGGCTTGCCCTCCCTCTCGCACCAGTCATCAACGTAAAATGTCAATTCCGATTTGATGAGCTCGAAGGCGTTCCGTGCCGAAGCCGCCGGGGGCTGGGATGCTTCATAAGGATTCGGCGAGTTTCTTTCGTCGTGAATAAGGTCTTCTACAAGTTAGCCATTGTCATAACCCAACAACACAGAGCAAAACATACAGGGAGGAATCGAGTTCTCGACCATGTCAAGCACGGGAACGTCAAAACCCCAGTCACCCTTCCAGTCCTTCATGGATTTACCCTCCTTGAAGTGCGCGGCTAGGTGGTCGGTACGGATGGACCATGTATCCATGACAGTGCCACAGAACCCGCAGCGGGATCGGATCTCGGGCGTCGTGGCCTTCCATTGTTCCATGGACCAGCTCATGAAGTTGGTACCGTGGACCAACTTCAGGTGCTGGCGCAGGTGGTCCTTGCGATAAAAGGTACGCTCTCCGACGGTCCGCTCCTGACAGGCCGAGTAGTTGTGGTTGTCGATGTGTGCCTCATCCGGGTTCGGGTCTCCGCAGAAGACGCACGACATCTGGCCATTCTCGGGATTGAAGGCCTTTGCCCCGTTGGGGGAGCACACCCATCGCTCGAGCGACAGGTGCAGCGACTTCTCGTGCCGCTGCCAGTCATGCTTAGTCCTGAAAGTTTCGGTACAGAAAGTACACTGGTAGGTCTTGACCGGGCCGGTGTGGGTGGTGGTTGTGGCGGCTGGCGCCTTTCTCCTCCTCCGCCTGCGACCGCGGGGGATGGAGCTCGCGGAGCCGAATGAACCGCGAGATCCGTATGAGTAGGCCGACGCGCTTGACTGCGAGCGCGACGTGTTGGCACTGCTGATGTTGGAATCGCAAAGAGACCGGCCAGAACCATCGTCGGTGAAGTTGGCGCTGTAGGGGCTGTTGAGACCGGAGGAGACGCTCGAGGCGGAGTTGACGGCGCGGGCAATCGCTGTCACGGACGCGGGTTCGTTCTCGGGGGGGAGTGTTGCCAACGCTGCAGCGGATTCATGTGTTCGAGCGACCCCGGGGTTCTCCGTCGCTGGGGAATGTCGATGGGGTTCGCCCAGCTTCGTACACCGGGCGACGTTGATCTCTGGCTGACTGCGTTCTTGTTCCGGCGTCGGGTATTTGCGAGCCAGTTGGTGATTTGGGTCTTGCTGAGGCCCGTCTGCCTCTGGAGCATCTCCTTCTCCTCATCGTTAGGATAGGGGTGCTTGCTATGTGTCGACAACCAGTTCTTCAAGATCTTGACGGACTCTCTGGAGAAACGGGCACCAGCTTTGGTTTTCGGGCCTTCGTTGGAGCATGCGTTGTCGGCACCGGACGTAGAAGTCAACCCCGGCAGGTCCGTAGCGGAGGGTGACTGATGGGCCTCGGCGTGTTTCTCCTCCTGAAGCATCCTGGGGTGGTCTCCCATGACGGGCCATGGGTTGGAAGGGAAAACGCATGACAGGCCGAAGCTGCATTCACAGCGAAGGGCGACGCAGCTGGTGCAGTAACCCTTGTACTGACCCTCCGGGATCCGCTTGCACTGGTAGCCACCTAGCTGGCAGTTGTGGCACGGGGCTTCGGCCATCTCCAAGTGGTCCTCGAATGTCCGGGTGGATCTGTCGGTGGGCATGGGGATCTCCTCGTGGACGTTCATGGTGGGTGAGACATTGTTCTCAAAGTGCTGCAATGCCCAAAACGAGAAGTCATCGCCCGCGACGTTAGCCAGCGCCAAGTCGATGTCGTCGAGCTGCTGACCAGTGGACGACAACATCTCGACGCCGGGGACGGGCGCCGGATCGGCCTGGTCCCAGTTGACAAACTCCATGTCTCCAAAAAATGCTGACGGTAGGGCGCAAAGGGGCCTAAGGGGCAAAAGGCGCGACTGAGCGGCCAACACCGGCTCACCCTGTGTCAAGCGGGAACGGGAGTACTGTCAAACGGTCAGACCCAAGGGCGCACAGAGAGGGGCCGGAATGCATTACTAATGTCCGGGTGCGTTCCCTAATGCGGTGGTGGCTACAGGTTGCTCGGAGTTGTTACCGGGCAACCTGTATATAAAGGAGTCGACGTTCTTCTCGTCGTCGCTTGACTCTAGGAACCGAAAATGATGGCAAAGAAATGGTATGTATTGATTCTCGATGTCAAGAACAACGTAAGCAGGAGTCGGCCAAAACTGGTGGGAACAGTTTTTATTTCAGTCACTCCCCCAATCCCGGGCATGGACATGTGTTCTTGTTCGCATGTTGGACACCAATTCCCTCCCCATTCAGCAGGCTTCGTCCAGCGAGAGTCATGGGTACGGGAGAGGATTGCCAGGGTTGGAAAAAGGTGGGCTCGCGCCTTTCGATTGACATGAACTGCAAGCGGAGCGAACCCAGCGAACCAGGCAAGACCGGGTTGGCCCAGGCCCACAAGCGGCCAAGCAGGTGGCTTGCAGAAAGAGGACCCTTGCTCTTGCCCTGTCACCGCCCACGCGGCCCCGCCTCCTACCCCGCCATCGCGGTCTGGGCAAAGTTCGTGATGCACCTTTCGCGTGCGAGGGCACTGCTTATTTCTCCGAGTCTCGCTACTCCACTGTCGAATGTCATGGCTAACCCCGTCAGCGCTCCGCCTCTCGGGCCCCAAAACTCGGGATTGCGTAATATGAACACGCCAATTCGGCCGACCAGCGCCAGGAGCGAAGTGATAAAGACCAGGCTTGCCGCCGTTTCCCACGTGTCACACAGGTCGAGGCGGGGTTGTGGTTGTCTTGGTTCTTTTTTCGTCTGATAATAACAAGTCGACATCCGACGACGGGCCGAACAGGGGCGGCCAAATGCGGCATCATGAAACCAATCTGTCTCTCCTTCGACACAGCTAACCTCCGTTCCCTCTCGGCTCCTTTGCGCAATGCCAAGGACATCCGCAACAATAGGAAACTCCTAAACTTGAACTCGACAAGTCTTCCCTGCCGATGTCAGAGTATCAGACAACATTCATATATTACGATGCCCAATCCCTTCCAGATCAGCGTGGCCCATAACAGAGTTGGGACGGAGAAGTGTGGTTGTTGGTCGAGATTCAATTCAGCCGGTCGTCAGCCTCCTCGGCACTCGGGTTACACCGATTGATGATGGTCGCGTGTGGGGGCTGGTCCAAGTGTATTTTCCAGGAACGGCAGGTCGCGAGTCGGCTCTGACTCCGGGTCCGGAGGAAGTCCGGGGCGGAGCCGAAGTCGGCTAGCATTGAATCTGCTGCTCGAAAACTGTCAATTGCTGAACTCCATCACTGGAAGATGATGGAGCTTGGTTTTCAGGGAAGAGAGTGAGCTTGACATCGCTTGTTGAGTGAGCAATGGCAGAAGCCGCAGCGGGTTTTGGTGGCTTTGCAAAGTGAGGGAACTAGAGTGCCAAGCAGTTGAGCCCAGGTTCTCCCAGGTTTGGGAACTCGGCCACTAACGAAGGAAGTTCAGTACAGCTCGGACCGAAGCCAGTTTGTTAAATACTTTGCCTACCGTACTTCCATGTAAACTACCTCGAGAGCCGCACGCTTTATGAAGGCGATATCAATTCCGCCAATGTCGTTTCTGTTGGCATCAGACAGTATTCTCGGTCTGGCTCTAAGATAGGATAGCGCCCAGATAGCGCCCAGCAAGTCGCTTACTCAGTCCCAATCAATGGATCCGCACAGTCGGTGATGCCTAGCTGTAATCCAACACAACATGGACTCGGATTATCTTGAGCTGAAAAATAAATTAAAATATCCCGTTCCCCGTTTCCCAAATTTCTCAAAGTTCATATTGGCATTAAAATCGCAACATAAATAACAAAAGTCGGCCAATGCCCCAAGCTCCTTCGCTCGAAATAAGAATAACCCGCAGAGCTAAACCAACTAAAACCAGCCTGCCGTCGCCTTTCATTGCCATTCCTCGCCGTCGATAGCCGGCCCAAGATGGATTCATTGCAGTCTGCCATCCCTGGCTTCCATCCCGTAGGTCCTCCTCCCTCCCAAGCTCTACCCTCTATCCTCCGACAACAAACTACCCTCAACTACTACCACCACCACCACCACCACCCCCCCTCACCCTTCACGCCCCCGGCGTAAAAATCGCCGCATGGCAATCGACCCCAATCTGGGGCACCGTCAGCGCCGTCTCGTTCTGCGGCCCCCCCTTGAGGTAGCAGTTGCCGGGGGCGCTGCCGCGCTCGGCCGTCAGCCTGTTGGTCCAGGCGGGGATGAAGGAGACGGCGTGGCAGGTGGCGTTGGCGTCGTCGGTGCTGCCGCCCAGCGACCCCGGCACGTACTTGTTGTAGGCCGCGCATGCGTCCATGCAGGTCCCAAAGTTGGCCGCGAAGAGCGAGAGGAGCGGCGGGTTGGGCGCGTCCTTGTTGCAGTAGCGCGTGAATTTGAGCGCGCCGAAGACTGTGGTGGGGGAGGAGGGGGGGTTGGTGGTTAGTTGGGGGTGGGGGTTTTCGGGATGCTGGGGGAGGGGGGACCTACGGGAGAAGGAGGTGTACAGCGTCTTGTCGACGCTGTTGGGATCGCTGGAGCAGCCGTCGTCGAGAGCCCCCACGGCCGTGGATGCTGTGCCGGACGCGCTGGCTGTGGCCGTGGCCGCTGATGCTACCGAGGCGCTGAGGGCGGCTAGGCTGGATGATGCGCTGCTCGCGCGCTGCGATTCGATGCCCGTTGCTGCTGCCAAGCCGATCACGGCGGCCGAGAGGATGGCGACGATACACGACAGGATGAAGACGAGGAGGCTGCAGCCGAATATCGTCCTGCCGGTTCGGGGCTGGGGCTCGGCCTGCGCTGCCACGGGCTTCGCGTTTGAGCTGAAGGGTGATGCTACAGTCTGGCCGCCGTACGACGACGGCGGAGCTGGGTGTAGTTGAGACTCTAGCTTAGGTGCAGGTGCCGGCGCCGCCGGGGGATCGTAGGGCTGTGAGTAGTATGGTTGTGGTTGCTGATATTGGTGGCCGTACCCATGCGACACGTGGGTGACCTCCGGGTAGTCTTGCCGAGCGGGCTCCAGGCCCGAGTGGAACTGCCCGAACTGCCCAACCTGTCAGCATTTGGCGGACCCTCCGAGTGAATGCCGAAGCGGCCAGGGCCGCCCCATTGCTCTTACCCCCGAGGCCATCGTGTGTGGCCTTTTACGAATATGTCGCTGGCATGGGCGGAGAAAAGATGGGAGAGCGGCGGAAGTGACGGTGGGTTAGAGAAAAACACGCGTGCGGAGGTGACGGAGGGAGGTTACGAATGTGTGGCACAGGTTCGAGATTTACGGCTAATGCTCCCTCAATTTGGGCCAGAAACAAGCCTTGTCACCCTACGAGGACAGGGGTATCAGCACGACCTAGCCAATCCCGATCACCAAAATCTGCAGTCAGCCACAGCGGCTCACGAGGATGTCGTTAAGTCCGAGACTTGGATGATGGCACGTTTCCTCCTCGCTTCTTTTTGTCAATATGGGCTGCCCTAAAATTAATATGTCCCCTAGTACGCGATTCGATATCCAATGGCTGTATTGATGCCACTGTGGCGCTTAAGTTTGGTGTTGATGAATTTGAAGTTTTGAACCGATGGATGATGGATCATCAATCTCATCCTCAACTAGCACACCGACTATCAACGGAGGGCAGTGTAACAATAAGCCTGACTTTGCAAATCACGAGCATATGGACGTGTGATTTCTTTACCTGGCAACCAGCCTGCAGTTGCGGGTTACACCGTTGGTGGTTGTACGGTCGCAATTGCTTTCCTCGGGAAATACCTATTGCGCAGCTATCGCGCACTACTATTAATGCAATAATTGTGTTTAGATGATAACACCTACCATCCGTTTTATTCGCCGCTGGGCCCTAGTATAAACGCGGTCCGAGGTTCTAATGTCTACCTGGGTACTACGGTTGCTTCTGGGCCATGGTCCTCGTTCCTCCGCACATAGTACAATGCGTAATATTCACACCAGGCCGGTTGAAAAGTTGTATGTTTGAAAACCCCAGTATTTGTCTCGACTACTTTGTAGCATAGTCAAAAGCTAGGATTTGCCTATAATGTTGAATTATCAAGCATAGTAGGCACCCGCTGTCGAGCATGATCATCCAACAGTCTCATACCGCAGTTAACCTGAGCTTCATCGAAATCCATCCTCCCACCCCGGCGAGGCCTATGCAGATATTCATAATCCCTAACTGTAGTGTGAAGAATACCCCGTTCAGTAGGGCATTCCTCGCAGCACCCACAATCTGACACTTGATCACCCCCTTCGTCCCAACCAGCCCCGTTCCAACTAAACTGCGCAATCGAGTTCCGGATCAAATCCCTGATATCACCGTTGCGGACTGCGGTATGAATGAGATTCCGTTGGTGATTATCTCGCCGTTGGGGTTGGCGACGGGAGTTGCTGGGGCGCCGGAGGCTACCTAGAGCGGAGAGGCTGGCGAGGGCCAGCAAGAGATGGGGCGCTGTGGTCAACTGCATGTTGGCAACTGGATGTTGAGGACCTGGACTGGGCTTTGACGGGGTTTGTTTTTTGGGGTGTCTGATTTAGGGGCTGAGGACTGACTGGTAGTCCACTGAAGTCAAGTTGTGTAGACGGAGGTGATGCCCTCTTTATAGATGACTCTGCTCATTCCGTTCCATTCGCGCGGTTGAACGCTTTCATTACCTCTGGTTCATCCGCTTTAGAACTCCAATGCCCGAATATTGGATCTCTGACAATGTCTAATGCAATCTGGTAACACGAGCTAACAATGATTCCGGGGGGTTGGACCGAGTGTGTGGAGCTAGACCACTACCGAGCCTTCATCATCACACATGGGTTGGCACTGTGGGTATCATTCTTCATTATTATGGTTCAATCGCTAGCCAAATACATACAATTCCAATTATAATTCCAAATATCATCCAGCCGGCGGCTTCCCCCAAGTGTGGCGGTTGTGGTGTTGTGGCAACAAGTAGATGTGCCCGTCCGTGTATGCCCAGCACCGCGGCGGTCCACGGCATGCCCTCAAGTCAACTCCAAGCCATGTCCGTGTCATTTCTTACCCACAACCTCAATCTGATTGCCCGGGTCATCTCCGTCGCGCTGAGCCACAGTGATAGAGACTTCGCGTGGTGCGTGCGGCCGGTGGTCCTCCACTCCCCTGACGGCCGCCTTCCCCAGATCGCGGATCTCGGTCATGGCCCGCTTCTCCACATCATCAACGGCGTGGCCAGCGGCGTGTTGCACGGCATTGTGTACGGCGTCGCGGCCGTCCTCGGCCGTCTTCTCCATCTGTTTCGTCATTTTCTCGAGCGTGTCCTCCAGGCTCCGCAGCTTCAGCGCCATATCGCCCGACTTGGGCCCGACGGCTCCAGCGGCAGACGTCGCGTGACCCGTCAGCTTCCGGACCGTATCGTCCAGCCCCCGCAGCTTGACCGCGATGGCGTCGGCCTTGGTCTTGTCCACGCCGTCGTACCGTATTGTGGTGTTGCTCTTCATGGCGTTGTAGGCCTCTGGGTTGTTCATCTCGACTTCGCGCTTCGTAGTCTCGTACATCTCCCGGATGGCGTTGATCTCCTCGTGGACGTCGAGCGTGCAGCTCTCGAGGGAGAAGTCGCGCTCGCGGTGCTCGACTAACTCCCGGACCTTTTTCCACTCGCCGGCGCAGTATTTGAAGCGTGCGGGATAGCCGGAACCCTTGAGGTAGGTGAGGAAGCCGGCGATGACGGTGTTGATGGCCCCGAAGGCGGTGACAGCCTTGTTGCTGCCGCCGGCGGCGCCCAGGGCGGTCAAGGACGCGGCAACGATGATCTGCAGGAAGTAGCACGCGTTGATGACAAGCGAGAAGACCTTGTAGCTGTCCTTTGCCGTCTGCTCGTTGCGCACGACGCGGGCGTAGAGACCGACATTGTCGGCGGGGCGGTGGGGGGACAAGCTGAAGCCCAGATGAGGCGCCGAGGTGATACCCAGCGTCAGCCGGAAGAGCGTCAGGGCATCATCGGCAGGGATGCGGTTGCCTGTGACGTGGACGTGGCTCGGCGGCAAGATTGACGATCCGAAAACCGAGTCGGCTGTTGTTGTGGCCTGCTCTTCGTCGGGGCGGACCTTTGTCGGGCCCCGGCCCGAGTTGATTAGGCGCAGGACGGTCCGCACAAAGGCCGCCATGTTGTACACAGTACAAGTATGCCCCCCTGAGGTGGAGAAAGTGAAATGCCCGCCGAGGACAACAATTTGAGATGAGGCGGGTGCTCCCGGGTTTTCAACGATCTTTCCAGACGAGTCTGCCGCGATGTCGCCCAGTCACAGAACCTAGGTCCCGAGCGCCATCCCGCACTGCATCTGTCGCCATCCCTAACCTGGGTAGATCGACGGCAAGCCAATAGCTAGCTCGAGCATCTGCTGTGTAGGCTACCATTCGTGACTGAAAATCTGGGTGTTCGGGCTCATTGGACATCGCGAGCAACCTCTGGCGACGATCAATTTCCTGTGGAGGATGTTCAGCTTGGGCATTGATCGCCAGGATTACGGCATTTGGTTAGCGGGAAGGACTGGCCCGTTCCAAGACCTTGCAGGGTTGCAGCGGGGTCCACGGGTTGCAGGAGGGTTGGAACGCTGACCGCAGATTTCAAAGGAAAAAAAAGCTCCGTAACATGGGTGCGGAGGCTTATCGAGAGCTGGTCAGAAGGCCCAGAGAACTTCCACCTGCTTCCAGTATTTTCAATGAGAGTCTGGCGTCCATGTGCCGGAAGACGGGATGCGGCCACGAACACGTCGTCCAAGGCCGAAACACGCCCACTTCAGGTGCCTGAGTTAGGGCTGACTTGGCGCAAGTCGAGACCAGACGATGCAGGGATGGTGCTTTCTTCAAGGTCGGGTGGTTTTGACACACGCGGGCACTAGTTAAGCCACGCATGGCCAGAGCGCTGATACCGACAGATGCTGCTGTAAATTAATTCCCACATTTTTGGGTAGTTAAGCATCGCAGCGAACTCGATCGAATGGAACTGATTCCCGGGCGGCCCGGCACCGCTAAAACCGATTACCAAGTAACGATACGCTGCTGCTCCCGCATTCCCCACAAAAGCGAGAGAACACGGCGGGAACCCCGCAACACGGCGAACCACTCTCATCCTGGTTTCTTGTTTCTCTTCAATGGCACGCAGGAGAAGAAGAACGTGAAGGAGAAGAGGCGGGGAAAGGGGTCTGACCTCTGCAGCACAGACCACGACTACCTGTTTAAACGTCACCTGGAAGGGAATTACGCTGATTTCGGGAAGCGGTGCCTTCCGATCTGGGCTCGGCGTTGCATGCAGCCCCTTCCCCTGCCTGACGGCTGCGACAATTCACGTTTTGACATCTGTGGGCGCACCCAGATGCGGTGCGAATGCGATTAACGCCTTGGATCTACTTCGGCAGCAGCGGCATGGGTGAGGCAAAGAGAGACGCATTAAGGTCCACCATCGCGCCGTTCCGACCTTGTTTCCCCTGCTCCTTCCTGGACCTTCACAAGCATCGTCAGGGACGGTATTTGTCATAGATAGGAAGAAGGTCTGACGGACATCTTTTACCCCTGGAAAGGCCGCCGGGGATCGAAATTCACCATGCCGACCTACCTCTGCCACGGTTTCCGCTGGCAGCGGCGGAGTGTGCGGGTCTACGTGATATTGCAGAACCTCGACGACGCATCCCCCGAGTGGATAATCCCCGCCAAAAGCTCCCAGTGCATCCTCAAGTCCTTTTACGAGGTCTTCGAATTCCTCCCTTACTGCAGCCCCAAAAGGGGCCGCTACACTCCTACTCGGGAACTCGACAGCGGCGACGGGGACGATGACGACGACGGCCGAGTCCCCAACTCCTCCAACAGCTCCACCAAAGCGCGCAGCCAGAGCCGTAGTCGTGGCCGCTCTCAGAGTCAGAGCACACAGCAGAGCCGTAGTCAGAGCCGCGCAAACCATCAACCGCCCTTGCCCCCGCTGCCCACAACCACCGACGACTCCAGCAGCGCCTCCATCTCTGCCGAAGACGACTTCGGCGCCCAGTCCTGGTCCGCCATCAAGCTCCTTGAGGAATACGATCCGAACGACCTGACCGCCGTTTCACGACCCTACGCTTACGTGGCCGACTATGCCGTGCGCATCGACCTGTCCTGCTCTATCATCGACGAGATCGCCAAGTACGAGCAGAAGCAGCTTCAGAGTGCCCACCCTGCCGTATCCATCCCATCCGGGGAGTCACCGTCCCAGAGTCAGGGATGGTTCGAGAGCCTTCGTGATGAACTACAGCATGGCGAGGAAATACGCTGGTATGTGGTCGTCAATAATGATGAAGTCCGCGATTGGGCGGATGAGGGGTCCGAAAGCACAACTTCCTCTGGGCCACCGGAACGTGGATACCAGCATCAGCCAGACCAAACATATCAACAACCACAGCAACAACAACCCCCTCAACATCAGTCCCAACATCAATCCCAGCACCAACCACCGCCGGGCCGCCCGATCCCATCACGAGAGCAGAGGCAGCACCATGCGCAGTATATCCACCAGCAGCATATATTCGAGGGAAGTGATCGGGAAAAGGACCAAGTGCCGGAGAAAGTACAAGCAATAGAACGAAACGGCCAAGAGCAGAAACGCGGGCCGCAGCAGCAGCAGCAGCAGCAGCCGTTAGTATTCGGAGAAAGTGACCAACAACGAAAACACGACGAGGAGAAGCGACAGCAGCAGTTGCTTTTGCAGAAACGAGAGCAGCAACGGAAGCAAGAGGAGGAAAAGCGGCAGGAGCAGTTGAACTTGGAACAGGCCCAACGACAGCGGGAACGGGAGCAGGAAGAAGAGCAGCAGAGGCTCGCCTGGAGGGAACTAGAACTAAGAAAAGCACGCCAACGAGAGCGAGAGCGGCAGCGGCAGCGAGAGAGGGAGAAAGAGCTGGAGCGGGAGCGGGAGCGAGAACGGGAACGGGGCCGCAAGAGAGAAGAGGAGAAACACCGGCAGCGAGACCAAAGGCCGCCAGAGACGAACGGGGCAGACACCAACGGAAAACCGCCGATGGTACCGGAGAAAGATTTCTTCTTCCCCCGTCCACCAACCGCAAAATCAAATCCAAATCCCCATACAAACGCACCACCACCACTTCGACAGAAAATATCCATCGATTTTGGGAGGCCAAAAACACCGGGAGGGAAGGGCGGTGGGTTAAGAAGGTTATTTTTGAGGACGAAAGTTCCCGTAGATGGTGGCTTCTCGCCTTGAGGGGAGGGATATCTTCATTCCCTAAAATCTATCTCCACAGTTGAGATCGGCAGTCAACAGATGCCATGGACCACTTGTAACACCCTATTAGGCAGCAGCAAATTGATACCCTATCACCACGAGGAGTGTTAACGCACCATTTCCCTATTCGCTATGAATGATTCTGTGCCAGACAGTACTACCAACATGATTCCGTGTCATCGTATCTCATTGGCAACCGTCGCTAATCCTCCGAGGTTGCCATGTCCCGAAAAGCCAGAGACGCCGATCATCCATAACCCCCTCCGGTGATGCCAAATGCAGATACAAAACCCGAACAAGACGCCAAACCACTAACCATCCCAAGTAGTTCGCCCGATATGCAGCGCCCGACCCTCCAGAAAGCCAACCCAGCGCCCTCGGTAAAAAAAAAGAAGAAGAAAAGCTGATCGACCGAGCCGGTTAATCATGGGTATCATGATGCACCATATCCTGTCCCGTCCCTGTCGCCCATAAACCCATGCCCCCACCATCCGTTCCTAACCATGCAGCTGCTGTTGTGTGCCGGGGGACAGATGCCTCTGACAGACCAACTAGCCAGCCAGCCAGCCAGTAAACCAATCCATCAGCAGCAACCCTTCCGGCCCCTGCCCCTGCGGTCGCCGTTCCGCGGCCACTCATCATCCTCGTCGCCAGCGCCGCTCCCACCAATAACAGGCGAAAAGTTTGGCGAGAACAACCAACTGCGCCTATCCCTCCCGACGCGGAAACTGCCCCTAGGATTCCCATCAAAGTACCCACCACCACCCGCACCACCCCCGGCACCACCACCATCCCCATCCCCAGCAAACCCACCAGCATAGTCCCCCCCGCGCCATAACCACCGCCGGCCATGGCGCCCGTGGCGGCCAGCACGGCGGCCTGCATCTTGCGGTTCTGCTCGACCAGCTTGCGCGTCACCACGCGAAACACCTCCTCGACGCCCTCGCCCGACTCGGCCGAGATCTCGTGGCAGGCGTCCCACCCGACCTCCTGGCCCCAGAACCCCGACGACCGCTTGCTGCTCGGGCTGCGCGGCTCGCAACCACCACCGCCGCCACCGGCCGGTGTGTTGGCGCTGCCCTGCGACAGCCAGCCTCCCCCGCTTCCTCCTCCAGACTGGTGTGATTGCTGCTGCGGGGTGTCGCCCCCCGCGGACGACGCGGCAAAGGACGGCCCGCCGGCGGTTGGGGGCGGGGTGGAGCCCATGCCCGGGTTGAGGTTCTCGGCGACGTAGGCGATGCAGCGCTCGAAGGGCACCTCGCGGCGGGAGGGGTCGCGGGCGACCAGGTCGGCCTTGGTGCCGACGACGTGCAGGACGATGTCGGGCGGCAGGTTGCGGCGCAGCTCCGTCAGCCACACGCCCATCTCGGCGAAGGAGGCCGCGTCCGTGATGGAGTAGCACAGGATGCAGGCGTTGGCGCCGCGGTAGTAGAGCCGTGAGATGGAGCGGAAGCGCTCTTGGCCGGCTGTTGGTTGGGAGAGACGAGGGGTTAGGTTAGGCGGGTGAGGATGGTGAGGGTGGGGTGAGGTGGATAGTGGACGGAGATGGTGGGAGTGGGAGAGGGAATGGGAGTGAAACTGGAAATGCAAGTGCAAGTGCAGGTGTATAGCTGGTGTCGCGGGGTATGGAGAAGAAAGAGAGAAAACGTACCGGTATCCCAGATTTGCAGACGCACGACCGTGTCGGTATCCGTGTCAACAACACGCTTGGTCAGGAAGCTCGCGCCGACGGTCGATGTGACCTGCGAGGGAGCAAAGGCGCCTTTACAGTAGCGCATCACCAGCGACGTCTTGCCGACGCCCTGCGAGCCAAGCACCACGATCTTGGCCTCAAGCGACGACGACATGATGTGGTTGTTATTGTGGTCGCAGTGATGGCGATTCGTGGTTTGCGACAACGACGCGAATGCGCATGCGGGGAAGTGGTCGGTTGAGTTACAGCGCCTCAAAGCGCAAAGAGTCCAAAACCCAAATCACGCCAAGATTTAATTGGGTTGCACCGCCGTGAAACTTGGAACAAAGAACCTGTGATCGCTTTGACTGATCAGGTTCATAATACAGGTCTAAATACTTCGCGAGTACAATGTAATTACCGGGGAATGGTATTCATATGGTACGCTGCATTGGGGTGAACCTAAACCTGGATTTGAGGACTCTGACAGGTTTGAGTCGCCGGAGCCTAACCTGACGTCATCAGCTGTGAAAGCAGTGAACAGGGGGTCGGGTACATACAGTGAGCTTCCCCTGGTCTGAAGTCAAAAACATATATGATGGAATTCCTATGCATCAAGGCCACATTGTGCATCTCTGAAAGAACTGCCATGTTTGCACACAAACACCAAGTCACAGGGCCAACTCAGCCCCTAATATTACACAACACAATATTTGCCGGAAGTGGAAGGCCGTCATTAACAAGGCTACTACAATATCCCTCTCAGAACGGTAAACTATTAGATACCTAGGGATAAGGAGCAATCAACGTTGAGAAATGACAACAAATCTGCTCTCTATACTATATAACAGTAGCTATCTAACAAAGACGGGACGCATTTCATCGCTTTCTATACACAAACCCCCTCAGATCACTGCCTAGATCTACAACTTGGCCTTCTCCGGCTTCTCCCCCGTCACAGACAGCCTCTGCGACGGGTTGACCAGCGGGTCGTAGACGGCGTGGGCGAGGCTATCGGAAGGGGGCGAGGCGTGGCTGAACAAGCTGCGGGCATCCACCATGATCGGGTTGAGCTCGGCAATGGTCCTCGCCCCAATCAGGCGCATGCCCATCTCCATCTCGTCCTTGAGCAGCTGCATGGCGCGGTCGACGCCGTCCTGGCCGTAGGCCGACATGGCATACAGAAAAGGGCGGCCGATGCCGACGCCCTTGGCGCCCAGGCACAGCGCCTTGAGGATGTCGGTGGCGCGGCGCACGCCACCGTCGACGTAGATCTCGATCTTGTTTTCTAACCCTAACTCGCGCAGCACGGGCATCGTCTCGGCCAGGACCTCGATGGCGGACCTCGCGAACTCGAGCTGCCGGCCGCCGTGGTTGGACAGCACCACGCCCTGCACGCCGGCCTCGGCGGCCTTGACGACGTCCTCGACGCGTTGCACGCCCTTGAGCACGATGGGCATCTTGGTGATGGACTGGAACCAGGGGATGTCGGCCCAGCTCAGGGACGGGTCGATGAAGCTGCTGATGGCGCGGGCGGCCCCCTGGCTGTTGTCGGTGGCCTGGCCGCTCTGCACGTTGCTGCCCTGGTCGGTGAACTTCATGCGCATGTCCTTCTCGCGGCGGCCGAGCTGGGGCGCGTCGACGGTGATGAACAGGCCCTTGCAGCCGCGCTTCTCGGCGTGCTGCACGATGCGCTTCGTGATGGCCCGGTCCTTGTTGACGTAGAGCTGGAGCCACTGGACCTGGCCGGGCCCGGCGGCGTCGACGATCTCGTCAAAGGCACACGAGGCGAGGGTCGGGATCATCTGGACCACGTTGTGCTTGTGCGCGGACCGCGTGAGGACCACCTCGCCCTCGGCGTGGCCGAGCTTGCCGAGGGCGGTGGCGGTCACGTAGAAGGGGATAGAGCAGGGGGTGCCGAGCATGGTGGTGGAAAAGTCGACTTTTTCGACGTCGATAAGTATGCGCGGGCGGAACCAGATGCGATGGAAGGCCGAGTGGTTTTCGCGGAGTGTCTGAGTTCGGTGGTCAGTATAACACATAGTGTGTGTGTATGCGTGACTAAGACGGGCTCACAATCTCGTCGTCAGCTGCGCTGGAGTAGTACCCCCACGCCGTCTTCTTCATAACTCTCCGCGCGACGGCCTCAAAGTCGAGCAAGTTGTAGCATTGCTCGAGGAGGGGCATCTCCTGAATGCGCTTCAACCGCTCTCGTTCCTCCGACGATTCCTCATGTTTCTCCTTGGCTACTGTCGACATATCTACCGGGCCGAGGTGTTTGGATTTGGGTAGGTACTTTTCTAGGGTGTCAGGGGGGTGGATCGGGTCGAACTCTTCGGTCGCGTCTTTGCCCTGCGGGGGTCAGCAACGATAGAAGGTATCTATTTGTCTCTAGAGAAGAGCCTCACCGCATATTTGAGAATGATCTTGGTCCCCCCAGGGTGTTCTATGAAGGTGAAGGTAAGCTCATGTCGTAACATATGAGGCTCATGGAGTGCGCACCAGGTAGGAATTCGGTGACATCGTATGCCCTCCCCTAGAATGCGCCATCAGTAAATGTCTGCCGATGAAGTGAATGAGGTCGCGTACATGCACAATGACCCAGCAGTCATCGGACTTGTTGTGTTGGGCGACTTGGGCTCCTGTTAATTGCGCCATCTTGGACGTTTTCCGAAACCGCCGGTGCCGGAGATATTGGGATGAATTCGATGTCAAAAAGTTGGAGATACCGCAGCAAGTGATGTGAGCGGTGTGTGATGTGTGATGTTTGTCTGCTTGCTGATTCCTCCAATGGCTTCAAATTAGATGAATATAACTGATGGGAATGGATGCGTGGGATTAATGTTGAGGAACCAGGAGACGAAGAAGAGAAGCCGCTCGGTAAGGGAATTGATCAATTGAGAATGTCGGTAGTTCGGGATAAGATTAAATCAGGTACACACACAATCAATCCATTCTCGGTGTAACATCCCGACGCATTTGCCAATTCGTCTTGCATGTGTGGTCAGTTCGGCCAAGACTGCGGAGAGAGTGGGGTAAAGCTAACCCCACAGTGAGCCAGCCCCACAGTAGGACCCCGCAGTGGTCCATTACCAAGAAAACCCGTTGACCCGAGAATTACCATTTACAGATTACACGTTACGACGTCTGTAGAAGGATATTACAAGCGGAGACAGCAAGCAAGTCGGGAGACACGACGATGGCAGCGCATATAATACACGACCCGGAGCACGGCCCTGCAATTCAGGGGCCTCGCTCCCAGAGTCTTCGTCACCGGAGGTATCGGTGACCCAGCTGCGAAAGGTGGTATCGATCCAGGTGCCGAGCAATCCAAGCACGGTAAGCAGCTGGTATATGTTTGGGGGGTTATTAGTCTTGCCAACCAGTAGAGCGCCGCAGACCTCAATCCTATCAAGGCGGTCGACAGCAAAGTAGAGAGACCACTGGTGGTCATGGACGAGGATAAGGGGTAATGTAGGTAGCTGGGGGGCTTGTATCCCACCACTAACGCTGAGCATTGCCGGTGAATGAAGTCTGAGGGCGGATGACGCGTGAACAGAGATCAAATCTGCGTACGTATCTCAGCGGGATAGATGCCCGTCCGGTATGTTGTAACGGCCCAAGTGTTGTCGTAGAGCTGCCGCACGGGAAGTTGCCGGAAGCCAGCATCGCCACCATCAAGAGAGCGATATAGGACGGGCTTGTCGAGACGCTGCTATGGTCTTGACGGGGCTGGCGGATCGGCGAGAGCCCTTGGAGCTTTGGCGGTCGGATACGAGGGATGCGGCGGAGGAATGGCCCAGGCCGGTGCTGGAGGATGGGTGGAAGGAGGCGGGTCTCATGGAGAGGGTGGGACGTTGCGATGGAGGAACGGATCGGGGTATGCATCGAGATCTTGGCCGACTGTACAGTCGTCCTCGGATCGGATGATGCTGCCGCCGTCGCCCCGTCTCTATCTTCGTCGATCTTTCGCTTCTTGGAGGGCGACAGACTCCTCGCGGTCTGGGAGGACGAACGCGGCGGGGTGGTCATGTCGAGCTCTCGGGGGCGCTTCGAGCCTCGCTTCCCCTCTGGCAGCCCCGAAAGCCAGAGACGGATGGCAGCCCGAGTCGTCTGGCATGGTTTGGCCATGTGAGGCGACGGCCGCGGATTTCGCCTTTTGTATCCGTAGACTCGTTGACTCGATTTATTTACACTGCTCGGTGATGGGAATTTTATCTTCAGAGTTCTTCCTAGGACTTGATAAAAATGCCAAAAGCTCACCGGCCAGCCCCCCTCGACCAGTCGTCACTGGTGGAGGGGAGGTGGCCGGCTACGAAACCCCCCGGGCAGGATTTCTCCGTTCTGAGCGGGCGTCCCCGCTCAGAAAATCCCTGGGCAGTTGTCGAGGCTCGAACCCACGGCCTCCCCGTCGGGAGGGGGGTTGAGAACTGCCCGGGGGAGGACCACCGCCAGTGACCGTTGAGCCACTGTCGAGTGGGCGGTGATCCTCGTTGGAAATCGGTTACGCGGATCTAATATATATAGTCTCTGCGAGGTCAGTGCCTTCCAGCTATAGCCACTGATCTGAACTCGACGGGAACAGCCACGCTATATGGTACATACCGCCGGGGTTTAGGGCATAGCGAGTTCGTAAGTTTGTTTGGTCTACAGCCTCGAATTAATGGCAGCCCGGTGACTTTACCTGTTGGTTGGATTGGGCATTGGCGCGTTGCGCGTTGCGCGTTGCGGCCCGAGGTTGCAAGGGGGGTTTGTTAAGAACTGACACAAAATCACGTGACGGTTGACCGCGGCTTTCAGCTTTACACTTGCCCAATGCAGCTAGTACCCAGGTACCTACAGGGGTAAAATGTTTTGGGAGAAGGTGTAATTTACACCTGAAATTGAAAACGCATGTAATGCTCAATGAAACGACCTCGGATAAGTCCGATCACTCGGTCCCTATGGCCACTTCTACGGGCCTCTTTCCGAAAGTTTGTTTCACATCTCAGGCTTCCATATGATATACACATTACAAACCCGACGGATATATACTAATCGCCTCTGACCACTCGGACTACCGCGTCCGCCACGCCAACAGTGCTTCCGCCTAAGCACAAAGCACAATCCGAGATGCAGCATCCGACGACGCCCATGTGGCTGCCTATGGCTATCGCTGCTATAAGAGCATCCACGATGGCATAACTTAAAAGTAGTCTTGTTGTTACACTCCACAACCTCCACGCTCTACCGGACCTCAACCCAAGTCTCACCCACATCCACAACCGGACTCTCCCAACCACCCTCAGGAACCGCCAAAATGCCCGTGCTCGGAAACAAGAAGCGGAACCCCCCGGACAGTCTCGGAGCCGACGCGACGCAACAACGGCAGCAGCAGCGGCGGCAGCAGCAGCAGGAGGGGCAGCAGCAGCAGACGGCGCCGCCGGCACGCCCGCGGTTCCCCAAGGAGTACGAGCTCCGGATTTACTGCACGGACTGCCTGACGAAACCGGGCAATGGCAAATGCACCACGGCAGACAATCTGACCTCCAGCCTGACCAACCGCATGGCGTACCACGACCCCAACTACACCGGCACCTTCCTGTGCGAGTGGGAGCTGGGCATCGACTTCTGCTCGGCCAAGGCCAAGACCGCGCCCGTCGTCGCCACGACCGTCAAGGAGGTGCTGGCGCGCGTCGCCGGGCCCCTCAAACAGGCGGGATCGACCAAGAAGAGGGTGGAGCCGTTCAAGGTTGATGATTTGTTGAATGGGTTGAAGGCGAAGAGCGTGAAGTACAGGACCAAGCCCACCGAGTTTAACTGAGCTGTTGGGCGGCACGTACGACTGGGTGGCATGACAATGGGCCTGGTGCCGCGTTGTGCAATAATAGAGCAAGACTCCATCTCCACCGCCTTTGGCCTAATCCGCGTATGTGTTCTCGACGAGTTCGATGGCTCTCTTGACCATCTCCCGATCCATCTGGAACGTCAACTTGCCCAGAACATCGGTGTAGCTGTAAAACTCCACCGCGTACCTATCCCTCTCCGGCGCTTCCCGCTCCCTCGGCGGTATCTCCTCATCCACGGCAGCGACAAACCACCAGATGAGCTTGATCTGACCTTCACCCAGGCGGCGGACTTGCAGGGTAAACGGCTCGCAAGCACTGGTGTGAAGACGTGCCCGGTCGTCGACCTGCTCAGTTTCCACCGCTGGCGGGGCACGCGTGTGCATGTTCAGGGGAAGAAGGCGACAGGCAAAGCCGGTCTCTTCGGTGACCTCGCGTACGGCTGTCGCCTGGCGGGCCTCGCCGCAGTTGCGCCGTCCTTTGGCCAGAACATACTCGTCACGCTCCAGGAGACGAAGCACGCAGACCTCCCGGGAAGAGAGACGGAACAAGACTCCGCCGACGCTCTCGACAAAGGCCTCGGAGGTGTACTGCTCGGATTCGAACCGAGAATCGGCCATGGCGGCAGGCTGGATCATCAAATTGCTAGTGAAAATGGTTTGGTTCGTAGCTCGAATGCAGCGGGGTAGCCTGTGGCGTGCTAACAACCTGTTGTGTAACTTGAATGCAGTGTCATCTGCGGGGAAGTCTAGATGGCAGCTGAATCACAGATGAAATACCTAGGTAGATTGATAAACAAGGTGGCCAGCACAGGCACGTGCAAATTTGCCTTCCGCGTATTATCCCACTGTCTCGCCAGTGCATGAGCGGTGTTACTTGGCTTAATACCTTGTATGATGTGGGCGGGCGTACTTGCAGTTTTCGTTATTATTATTACCTGGAGGGAGAGAGAGGCCAAGTATGGGCCGGAGGACTATGTGTGGTACTCGTTCGTGTACTGTTACCCCGGATGGGACGTTGTGTCGTCGGGACATGGGCGTGGTGACTGTTCATGCCAGAGCAAGACTTCGAAAGAAATAGGGCTGCGAGTGAAATAAAAAGAGGGCGGATTTCTGATAAGTTGGAGTTTTAGAAGTAGTAACTAACTTTGGGCGCCTTCTGCCGTTGTTCAGGGAGGAATGGGCATTTCATGCCGGAAGTTCTACTGCAGCCGTGAGGCCCTCCAGCTCGCACAGCTCCGTCTCTGTCACTTCCGGCTGCTGTCTTCGGTCTCGGATCACGCGGTAGACGGTGTAGACCAACGTCATGGTACCCGCCGTCACCGCCGCAAGCTGGTCCCGCTCGTCAATGGTGACACCAAGGTCCGGGACCAGCGGAGTCCAGTGCGACACAATAGAGGCGATTAGAAAACCCCCGAGGACTGCACAGGACGCGCAGAGACCAAATAGCGTTGCAAACTCGCGCACCGTTGTCCAGTCCCGACGGATGAACCCCTGGATACACAGGCCGAAGGTGAAGACGGCACATCCACCGAAGCCGAGCGTGATGGCAAACACGCTTACGATTAAAGCCGGCTGGGAGGCCTCATAGCACGAGATTTTAATGCTGGTGCCGATATCACCAAGGCTGAAATGGAAGATAACCAAGACGAGCGAGACGTAGGCGTACGCGCCACCAAGATATATCTTGGCCGCGGCGCTAGGTCGCCATGGCGCCATCTCCACACCGTAATCCAAGGCAAGAGATATAGCTAGCAGGAAGCTCACGTCGGTGAAGACGTAGCAAACGGCTAACGGCCCGGTGATCTCCACCACGCGCTGCCCGAGGCTGACGATGCCGGGCGGTATCTCGGCGAGGTTTAGCTGGGTGTGGTTGAATTTGATGTCGCCCAAGTCGTGGAGATCGAGCATGGGGATTCGGAGACACAAAATGGCGAGCGCTCGGTACTCGGTCCCGACAAGCCTGATCGCCTGGACAAGGAGGTCGGTCGCGGCGAACACGGGGTACGCGACCACGGCGAGGAGATCGGTGGACATGCCGGGCAGTCTATACCCCTCGTCGTCTCGGGGCGCCGAGAGCCAGTGGATGATGGTCGACGCAAGGAGAATATACCATGTCAAGATGCTGCCAGGTCCGTACAGGCCTGACGCCCGCTCGTAGAACTCGGGGTTGTAAGGGAAGAGCGTGCCGGCGCTGTGGCGCTCGAGGCCGTCTGTGATTTGGAGTTCGGGGTCGGAATAGTTGCAGATCGACGTCATGGCTCGTAAAGGAAGCTGCTAGGAGCGTTGGATCCATGTAGATGGGAAGATGGGTGGTTGCCAGCCTGCTCAGTCCCAGCTGAGAAGAGAAGATGCATATGTGGCTGGGGCTGAGCGGCTGCGTCCAGTCACTCGGCCGTCGAATGCCCAATCATAGGTACCTACCTAACCTTTCGGCCAATGCCCAGCGAGTACCTAGATAGTAAAGACGTAGAGGAAGAGGAATCTAGAGGAGTTTCCCAAGTCAAGACAGCGTCGCTGAAAATGCGGTGAGTCAAAGCAGCTGCCCCTTTCTCTGGCTTCACATCTAATAATTCAGCGCATTCGGCCCATCCTTAACTACTTACTCAAATGGTTTGGACTGGGCCTATACAGGTCTTTTGGCACCCGGCCTGGCGAGTATACGTTTAAGAGCAGTGATCCAAACGCCGAGGTCGACTGTCTGATAGTCCGCTTGTTGCTAGGTATCGAACTTATTTCACAAAGCAGCGGCATGAGGACTCCCACACGTGATCGACCCAGCCACCGCATTTCTGCTTCCTTCCACTCTCTACCTATAGATATGTAGTCACTCCTCTCCTCGGTTTCACCTCTTGATCATTCGCCGCCGGAATCGCTCAACCCTCTCCCGCGCACCCAAACATCCTCAGAACTTACAACAATGACGATAGTTAGCACACCATTTCATGCCCCTCGCACATTACGAGTCGCTGGCCGGCTCACTTTCGAGGGCCCCAGCATAGCCCGCAAGCAGGGAACGTGGTGGCGAATCCAACGAGAGGTTGAAGCGATGGAATATGTCCGGCACCATACTTCAATCCCCATCCCCGCCATCATCGAGGCTCATCCCGAGACCGAAGCCGAGAACTCGCAGGGTTTCATGCTGATGGAGCGACTTCCGGGAGTGGAACTTGGTGTTGCTTGGCCAAAGATGAGCGAGGACGCTCGTACCGAGACAATGAAGCAACTCCGATCATACTTCGAGCAACTACACCGGCTTCGCCCGGAAGGCGCTGGATGGATTGGGTCCTGTTCTGGAGGCCTGGCTTACGACCACAGACTGGATAACCGGTTCACTCGTGGGCCTTTCCCCACCGTCGTTGATTTCCACAACTTTTTAGTTGCGCCTCTGACGAAGAGCCCACGACCTGAATGGGCGTCCGGGTACCGAAGTCAGTTACCTGACAGTCACGACATACGTTTTGCCCATGCCGACCTTTCGTGGGAAAACATACTAGTTGATCCTGAAACAGGAGATGTCAGCGGTATTCTGGATTGGGAAATGGCGGGGTTTTGGCCGGCCTGGTGGGAGTACAGAAAGGCACTCTTTGGTTCCCGGAGCCAGCCGTGGTGGGTGGATGTTTTGAGGGAGGTCATGACAGAGTACCCGAAAGAAACGGAAGTTGACATGGATCTCGAAATGTTTTAGCAACCCAATAACGATACATTAGGCCACCATCCTTCCGTCAAACTCAAGCCTCCTTCAACCAGTTCTTCACGCCGTCCGGGGTGAGATAGTCATACACAAAACCCTCGGCCTTCAGTTTCTCAAACCCATCCAGAGCCCAGTTCTGGAGATGCTCACAGTACCACCCAGGTGCATTGACTTGGTCGCCGCCACATTTGTAGAAAGATGAGCTGGAGCAACTGGCCCCTGGATCTGGGCTTCTGTGGACTGAGGCTGGCCGGCGGCCGGATCCCTTTGCTTCGTCTCGTCATCTTGTCTGCTCGCCGAGCAGCCTCTTGGATCTGCTATTTTCGGTTGAGCCGTACTTCACCCCCAACACTTCTCTCAACACCAAGTCCTCCTTATAAACCTACAGTCCAACGTCAACCATCACATACGACCATACCTGCCAGAAAACACGGGATCCCGTCCGCTCTCCCCTAGTTAAACTCCCAAGGGCCGGATCAGTAGTTGGGTCGTCTTCGACCAGCGAATCCCCGGTGTTGTATGTTTTTTTTGTTGCCGTGGTATATTCCCCTATAGGGCCGAGGAATCCACCCGCTGGCGCCAACGGCCACCCTCCGGCCTGGTACCTCGGCCAGCAACAATACACACGCCCGGTTTCCCAGTTCGACCCCTTCCCCAAGACCACGATCTGGTACTTCGGCTGGTCCCGAGCCGACGGCGAGGAGAGTCTCGACGTTTGCGACGACGAAAACTGACACAAGGAGGTTCTAGTCTACCCTGACAAGGTCGTTGACTCGGAGCTCAAGGGCATCATCGACGTGTTTGGTGCGACATGTGACTACAGCAATGACGACTCGTCCAAGGAGTACGACGAGGACTAGAAGAACGGGGACGTGGTGGGGCACCTCGACTGTGGCGACAAGTGGGGGCGGGCGACGTGCGTCAAGGACAGGTCCAGCGGGTTGAAGGACGACTCGTTGTTCTCGCACATCTTCTTCTAGCCTAGACTGTTCTGGAGCGATGCATCCTGAGACGTCCTCTTGGATTAAGAAGGAACCTTGTAGACCTAGGTAAGGTATCTACATGGTTCAGCTAGAAGCCTGCTTCAGGATTGCATCATCCTCTGTCGCTTTCCACCCGACAGGATTATTCTCTTCACAGCCCCAATCCTCCCCATCCGACCCGTCTTGTCTCCACCCAATCACTCTTAGTATGACGTAAAGAAGAAGGAAGGAATGGGACTTACCTTGGGGGTCGCGCAGGGTCTAGATTGAGCTGGGCCGTCAGAGGCACACTAGAAGAGATGGATCGAGATGCAGTCATCCGAGGAGCCCGCAAACGATCCTTGAGGGAGGTAATCACTCGGTCTTTAACTGATGCGAACAATCATCACCACGCGCGCCCGGCAATCCCTGATACAACTCTGCTTACCACTATCGAAATCTGCAGTCCCATTACCGCCAGAATGAAACTTGTTATGACCATTGTGGCTGCCCTTGTTGGCCTCTCAACCGCCGGCACTCTGGTCCCCCGGTCGAAGCTCAAGCTGAAGGAGCGGCAAAACTGCGCATGCTACTGCGGTGACGGCGAACTCTTCGAGCCCAGCGTTGCTGATTGCGAGTTTTACGGCGGCTGTGACGCATGTTGCTCGTATATCGTAAGTGCTCCCCTCGTCCTTCCTACCTATTTATCAGTCAGGTGGGCTAATCTTACTGGCATGTCCAGTGTGTAAGTGGTGGCGTTCTTCACCCGGCCAATACTGGTGTGCAAGATTTTGGTCTGCAACGTTGTACTGATGCTACAATCATGGCTGTGTAGGGCTAGGAGGTTTTACCCATATCCGGGGTTGGGATGCCTGGTGATGCACATTTAGGGGAAAGGGGTTAAGTTGCGAATTGGGATTTTCATTTCAAAACAACAGCCGGGGATGGAACTCTAGGGGTTCTTGTTTTTGGGTACTCTCCTTTAAGCTTTAGGCACATCAAATGACGCTGCGACGACTTCAAGTATAGGTAGTCTGAAACTTGATGCATTTTCTCAAGATGCTCAGTACTCGTGGCCTTCAATGTCATACTGAGTGAGCACTAACTAATTTACCGTAGGTAGGAAAGAGAACCGTGGCTGGGAGTGGCCCGTGACAGATTGAAGCAGAGTTTTAGCAATGGTCAGCGCCGCTGCTACTCCTCCTTCACCTGGGCAACGAAATACCTCCATGAACTGTTGAGGGTCCTGAGCGCCGCCAACCTCATACTTGCCCTGAATGATATAGTGAGGCACGCCACGGATGCCCCTACTCCTTGCCTCCCGAACCTCGGCGTCCACCTCGTTTGCCTCCCTTCCAACTCTCCAGCCACTCTCTCGCCTCACTCTCCTCAATCCCAGCTTTCACTCCCACCTTGATAAGCGTCTCGTAGCTGGTGATGTCGCCCATCCGGGCCATCCCCTCAAAGTAATCTCCGAACAGCTCCACCACAACTCGATTCTTAATAAGCAACCCCCGATAAAAAGTTCATCTTTGTATAACGGTTCTTTTTGTCTGTACTGCGAGTTTTGAACGTATGTTGTACGTGCGAGTTGCTATCGTCGCTATCGCTATCGTCGCCGTTGCTATCGTCAATGCTACTCACCGTATCGTGCTCCACATAAGTGGGGAGATGGTGGGGCTGTGTGGGGTGGTCGAGGTTTTTTTTTGGTCTATCAACCCTAACCCCCTATATCACGTGCAACGCGCCGGAAGATCTTGGAAACGGAGCCGGTGTCGCCGCCGCTTTTCTCGGATACGGTTACTTGAGGAGACGGAGGAGCACCGGTCTTCTCGGTCCCCCTTCCACCCAACCCCCTCCCCACCCGCCCTTCCCGACCAACTCAACGCACACCATGGCCAAATTCCTCCCTTTTAACCCCCCTACCGTGGGCGACGGATGAAAGCGAGTGGGGAGCCGGCACTATTTTTCCGCACCAAAACTTCAACGACCATCCGACCCACCAGCATCACGGATGGGATCAACTCCAGTCCATCCATGCTTTGCGGGCGATGCCGGGACCAATCCCGGCAATCGACGGGCTGCGCGCCCTAGGATCTCCTTCGGGCTCCCGTCAGGAACTCGAGATCAGCGCAAGCTCTAGCTGCGAGCTTTGCATCAACCTCATTCAGCAATGGTGGATCCAGCATTACTCTTTCGATGAGAGCGAGGCTGTATAAACCTTCTTTGCATGCCGAGAGCGAACAAGTTTCCGCACCTTCATGGGCGACGGGAACAACTGGAAGCCGACAGACAGTTTGTTGGTCACGTCTCACAGACGCTTGGTCTCTCAAGAGGCAGAAATCAGACCGCGACATGGTTTAAGCGCGTGATGGGCCTCTTACGGGGAAGCATTTCAATACCCTGAAAGAGGATAGATTACAGTCACACCGTCCAAGTCAGGCGTCGAGGCATGGAGAGCGCCAAGAAGCTGCCTACCTAGGTACCTAGGTACCTTACAGAACGACCAGTGAAGGTGCCGAACAATCACTCAAGCAACGAATCAGCTCGAGATGGTTTATCAATCTGAAGCCGCCATCTTCGCACTACCTCTCTATCATCAGCCCAGCACTTCAACGGTTTTGGTTTCCTCCATCCACCCTTGGTGTTGAACCGAGGCCTTGTTTTCGTTCAACTTGAAAACCCTCCGCCTAGGTAATTATCCGATTCCCGATGATACTGATACAGCAGGTCATTCGCACCCTCGATCGCAAAGCAGATGTTTGTCAGTGTCGGATTCGCCGCGATCCCGGTCGGGATGACGCCATTCCCGCCGAGATAGAGGTTGTTAATGCCCCAGACCCGCGACGTCGGATCTACCACAGATGTATTGCTGTCTGTTCCGGCACGCGTGGTACCCTGGGCAATGTTAGATGGACGAAGGAGAGGGGAAAACGGTGGCGAGAGCAACAGGGCGTATACTTACGCAGATGTGCAGAGCTGAGCCCGGGGGCATGTACTGGGGCTCAGCGCCGGGGAGAAAACCGCCAAGTTTGGTAGCGACATCGACCATGCTGGGTAAGGTAGGAATGGGTTAGCTAAAATGGCAGCTGCGGTGGAATCCAGAGGGGGCTTATTTACTCGTTGATCATGTCATTGGTTCGGCTAGCATCGTCTTTGCTGAGCACGTAGTTGAAGGTCGGCTGCGTAAAGCTGTCAGCTCGGATTTTCACGCTAGAAGCCTCCCCCCCCCCCCCCCCCCAAAAAAAAAAAAGATTTTTCGGCTCAGCAGGGAAACTCACCTGCGGCATTCCATATTCATCCTTATTGTCCATGTCAAAACGTCACGGTAGTGTCAGGGCTCGGGGTCATGTATGTGAACCAGCGAAAGTCCACAATCAGCCGCTGGTCGTAATTCTCGGGGACCATCCCGTATGAGAACGCATCGCGGTGAATCTATCGGTCATGGCACCGTGAGTAACGCCGGCTTGTTTTATTAGCGCTTCCAGAGCTTCCCAACTTACTTGAGTATGCCAAGGACGTTCTTCCGATACGGGGATGGTGACCTAATGGTGGTGTCAGGTTGATCATGGAATGGTGGGCCAGAGTCAGAAGCTTACCTGAGGGTCTGGGTCGTTGAACGGGAACGGGATGGGGTCTCCCGGGTACTTCTCCAAGTGTTCCGTGATCTTCTCGGTCCAGCTCTCACCCTGGTGGTATGGGTCGTAGTTGGGTGCATCGTTGATGATGTCGTCAATGAACTTCCTCTTCAATACAACCTGGCAGAAGGCCTATGGCTGTTCCGTCAGATAGCGTCCCAAAGCGTCGGGCCATCGGTCTGATGAATTAACCAGAATCTGAGGAGTCAACACAGCGCCTGCGCACACCACGAAGTATTCGGCGAAGATTTCTAGCGTCTCGTTTCCACGAAGATCCTGCACGTAGGCGCATCCGATGTCGGCACCCGAGCCTGGGATGAAGGCGAGTGAGGTGCAAAGGTGCTCCGAGAGAAGTGTGAAGTTGTCATGCGCCCCATCCGTGATGTCACCAAAAATAGTAGCTGAAGATGACCATGTCACAAAGTCTGGGTTGTCGACATCCCTCTTACAGGCTAGGGGTAGAGACTTCACGCTGCGGTCTGGGAAGCTTGTGGAGAGAACGTACTTGACTAGCTGCTGGCGAATCGAGTCGTCAAATTCGGTGGTACTGGTCCCGATGAGCTGCTCGGCTTCGGCATACAACTCAGCCCAGTGATCGTCGCTGAAAATATCCGGCCGCTCGACGCCCTTGAGCAGCTCGGGGGTGGCGCAAGTCCAATGGGTTGTCATGCCACCGACGGAACGGGTGGCTTTAGCATCGATGTTAACGCTAGCGTCCTGCAGCGGGTTCATACCGTGGTGGATGGTCCTTCTAGAAGGGTCAAGCTGTCAGGCATTACAGACCCGGTCAACTGCGCCATAACATGGAAATCACTTACCCGGACCACGATGACGGGTTTAGGTTGTTGTACACACTCGGGTCCACAGGCACCGACAAGGTGTGCAGGTCTCCCTATTTACCGACATAGGAATTCAGTTTGTGGACGTGGCAGTAGTAGTTCCCAAGCACGCACCCGAATGACACTGATGAAGTTAGTCGGCCGGCTGAGTCATGTCAGGGAATTGCGGCAGCTTACTGTCCGAACGAGTTGAGGTCCTTCTGATACGCAATCGTGTTCTTCTTGTGGCCCCCAGGGATTGCACTCTCTCTTGTCGAGGGAGGTCCCGTCAGCATTGTCTTTGTTGAGCATCGGAGATCTAGATAATCTCAAGGGAACTCGACCTACTGTGCACCAACCTCCACCATGGTGACCCCGACCCCCTTGTCCACTAGTTTTCTGGCATAGGTTGCGCCGGCTGGCCTAGATCCTACAATCAAAACGTCAGTCCGCATTTGGGTGAGATATCTCGTGTCTCTCGTGGCCGGCTTCGTCTCGTGCCCCGAAAGACGCAGACTTTTCATCAGATCCATGATTCCCCGGATCTCTGCCGCCGTCTTGCGAGGCTGACGAGGTCTTCTGTATTTCGGGGGCTCCATTTTCGACGATGCAAAAGAGAGGGTTGTTCTGATTTAGGATGGGAAGTCAAGTTGGCCAACAAGGAGGCATGGGACGAAAAGCAGAAAGTGGTGGTGATGAGGAAACTGCGAACAACAAGATTGTATAAGATGACGAGACTACGGGGTCATGCTTAACCTGCTGGAGATTGAGAAGTGCTCGCAGAAAGGCGGGCCGGTCAAAGAGAACCTCAATGTCCATACGGCAGAGAGAGCGTGGCCCGACTAGCCCATTGCCAGCGAGTAAGTGGTCGGGACGAACGCCTTGCTGTAGTGATGACGCTGGTTGCAGCTAGCAGATACCTCGACTGCTGGAATTGCCCAGGGCAATTAGCGTTGGGCACCAAGAATGGCGTGATGGCTGAGAATGTCGGAGTTGCGCCCACATGCAGCCGAGAGCAGATGTGTCGACGGCGAGAAGCGCTAGGATGTAGACCATTGACCGCGCGACCACGGATGAGTCGAGAACAACAAGTGCAGGCCATCACGAACGAATTGGCGGCTGGGAATGATTCAGCCACGCTGGCGCGTGTGTGGTTGTAACTTTCTGACTCGCTCTCGGATCCCACCCACCAAGTCCCTACTAATGTGATACAAAGGCGGGGTTCACGCAAAGTTGGACTCAATTCCTCTTCCAGCACTAATGGCTGGCCATGATGGTCTGGTCTAGATGCGGCTGAGCGGCTCTGGTGACACAAATTCGGGGGGTTCACATAAGTTAGGTAGGTACCTAGGCTCCAATTCCTTCCTCCCGCACCAATGTCCGGCCATGCCGATCCGGTTTAGATACTACGCCTCCGGTGACACAAAGGCGGGGTTTCACCCAATGCCAGTAGAGGAATAAGAGTTTTTCTCGTAGCGTGGCTGGTTCTGCAAGCCAAATATGACAGCCAGAAACTCGAACATGATGAATCATGAACTCTGGTGCGAATCATCATGATGTTTGCTGGGCCAGTTTGAAGTGGGAGATTAATGCTCCCTAGCCGCGTTTACCGGAGGCGGCTCTAATTTTCTTCTTTTGCCATACCCTGGCGGGCCCTTTTAGGTAGGTACATGTAGTTTTGCTCGTTAGACATACATACCTACACACCCACCAAATTGACCATCGTACTCCTTTCTGATACAGTCACCCCCAGAGCCTGTCTATTCTGGTGGACGTAGGTAGCCTTGTTGTGTCGGGTTGAATGATGGATCCCGGCCCAGGAGTGACAGCGCGGCTCGGGTTCTAGCCTATATCTCCATCCTTTGCCTTTCCATCAAGCGTTCTTTTCCTTTCACCCCATCCATCGCTTGGGGACTTTTATCCCAGAGATATTCAGAGTCATTCTATCCCCTTGGGATTACGCTGTCATATGCCACTTCTGCGTCATAACCATTGTTCGTTATAGTTGCCAAGCCAGCCAAGACGCTGCCTCCAATGGTAAATCCGAGTCCCGATATCCTAGGTACCTCCCTACCTATACTTGAGAACATACGAAGTATTCCGCGGTCAATTCCGTTAACACTTATAAGGCCGAAGACGACGGCGTTTACACCTTGGATAATGGTACTGGGCCAAGAAAGAAACCTCCAACACTAGTTCAGAACTAACATATTTTCAGGATGCCCCATCCACCTTGCCCAGGGCACTCTGAGAGTCGGCGAGCAGCTTCAAGGGGTCCACCTGATCCGCGACATCAACTTGCTCGAGACCATCTCTCACATCACTCACGAGCGAATTCCCGAGCGGTTCGATCTGTCCCCAGCCATGTTTCATTTAGGGCTATGTTGACTTTGCTCTCTTCACGCAGAGTCGTTCATGCAAAGGGCGCCGGCGCCTACGGCACATTTGAGGTCACCAACGCCGGATTTATCACGCAGTACACTGATGCCAGTTTCCTCAATGCTGACGGTAAGACGACTCCTTTATTCGCCCGCTTCTCTACCGTGGTTGGAGAGCGGGGGTCCGCCGACAGTGTGAGAGACACTCGAGGATTTGCCTTCAAGTTGTATACGGAGCATGGGAACCTCGACTGGGTCTTCTTCAGCACGGTTCGTCCACCTTTTTCCATACGCGTGCATTTCAAAAAATCAGCACTACTAACGAATGGTATTTCCAAAGCCTACCTTCCAGATCCGCGATGGTGCAAAGTTTCCCTCGTTCGCCCACGCCCAAAAGAGGGACCCTCAGACCGGGGTGAGAAATCCGTCGACAGTACGTCTCGCTAACACCAATCCTATCCATCAAGAATAGCTACACTAACGTTTGATTGCCAAGTTTTGGGAGTATGTCCCTTTCGGCTATCCCTTGGCCCCAAGGGTTACGCCCTTCAACTAGAACTAACGATTCACGACAGCTTCATGTCTCGCAACCCGGAGACTTTCCACACCCTCATGTTCATCTTCAGCGACAGCGGGACGCCCCAGAATTATCGCCATTCAGACATACACAGCGTGAACACGTACAAATTTACCAAGAAGGCACGCGCTGATTTTCATTCTGAGCCCTCCAGAAGTCACATGTACTCACTCTTGTCTTCGGATAGGGCACCTCCACCGACGATTACGTCTACGTCCGGATCCAGATGCGGACCAACCAAAAAATCGCCAACTTGTCCCAGAAGGAGGCGGAGCAGCTCGCGGGCACCGACCCGGATGCGTACACGCGGGATCTGTACAACAGCATCTACACCGGTGACTTCCCCTCTTGGGACGTGTATGCCCAGATCGTCAAGCCCGGCGATGTCGCCACGTTTCCCGTCAACATATTCGACCCGACCAAGACGTGGCCAGAGAATAAGGCCGCCTGGACCAAGTTCGGCAAAATCACCTTGAATCGGAACCCAATCGATTACTTTGAGGAGGTCGAGCAGGTGAGCTTCAACCCTGCCGCCGTCGTGCCTGGATGGGATGTCAGTCCGGATCCGAGTAAGTCTGCCAGGCTTTGTTTCTCTCCCCCCACCTCTCCAGGATCCTTCCACGGCCCAAAATGCTGATTAGAGAGCGCAGTTCTGCAAACGCGTCTCTTTGCCTACGGCTCCGCGGCGCGTTACCGCCTGGGGATCAACTTGCACCAGCTCCCTGTCAATGCCGTCCAGTCCGCTGTGGGCGCGTACAATCCCACCAAGCGCGACGGCGCAGGATATATCAACCAGCTCAATCCCAGGGTCCAGCCGAACTACTTCCCAGCGGGCGGGGCGCCGCTACGCCCGGCTGCCGCCGACGTGTTGGCCGCGGATCAGGATACTTGGTCTGGGAAAGTGACGGCGTACGAGAGCACCGTGGTGGCCGACGACTGGACGCAGCCGCGACAAGTGTGGGATTCCTTCGATGCGGACCAGAAGACAGCTTTTGTGAACAATGTCGCCTTAAGTCTGGGGGGCGTGGAGCAAGTGGCGCTGGAACGGACGTATGGTGAGTTTCTGCCTACATTCCAATCACCAATTTTACAACCAAGTTAGCCTGCCTAGTTAGGTAGTCGGATTTCTGACCTTGTCTCTTTGCAGGTTGCTTCAGGGAAATTTCCTCTGACCTTGAGCAGAGGATTAGGAATGCTGTTGGGGGTGGTGGTGACAATGCATTGACGGGACCCCGCGAACCTGCAGTCGGTCCTGCAGTACGCAACCGTGGAGGTGTTGGTGGCTAAGCTAGCAAGGGAAGAAAAATGCGGTTTCGGGGCGGCTTTTGAAATTCACGTTGGATGCTGCGTTATACTGTCGAGCACGCAAACACCAGGTTGCGTGAGCATGCGTCTTCCCAGAATGCCACATTGAGTCAATACCATTTTCTCTCCGTTCCGACTTCGAGCCGCACCAAAACGGCTGCCTTGTAGTCCCACCATCGCTGGTCCACCCCCAACAAGCAGACTACATAGTGCGGTATGCCAATAAGCCTGAACGAGACTTGATCTTTCTTTCTGATACATCCTGCTGGGGGATCCACCAGGTGCGAGAATCACAACGCGAGAGAGTAGAACTTCTGTCAATACCATCCGAACTGTTCCATTCAATCTGGCCACCCGTTTGAGAAGAGGTGACGCAGATCCAACCGATCTCTCAGGGGCTACCCCACGGTCCTCATCACCCAGATGCCAGGAATATCCTCGGCTGGCACCCACTTCCCGGCATCCGTGTTAACGTACCTCAGCTGGGCGAGCTTAAACGTGTGGAGCTCAGTCACCAGGACTGTGGCGTGGAGGGGTAGGATGCGGTGCACCATGGAGTTCTGTGTGGGCATAACGGCGTACTCTTCGCCCGTGACCGCCGTGGCTGTGGCGTTGAAGGCGACGCGAATTAGCGCGTCGGCCGAGTTGGTGCTAAACAGCGACGTTGACAAGAGCCACAAGGCTGGACCATCCTTAGCGGTCGAGGCATCGGCAATGTGTAGCAGGCCGGCGTTGGCACCAAGCAGCGGCTGTCTCAGCCGGAAGAACCGCGGCTCGCCCGAGGCCCCGATGTGACCAAAGGACCCGGTGCCGCCGTTGGCGTCGCCGGCAAGGCTGAACCACAAACCGCTCAGCGGACCAGAGGCCGTGGTCATGCCGACAGGCGTGTTGCCGATGCAGGAAGGGATCCGGAACTGCGCCGTCTTGCCAGTGTCGACGTTGATTTGCATAATGGACGACTCAGCGTCCTGCGTGACGTAGATCAACCCGGTATTTGGCTCCTCTGCGATAAAGAGGGGGCTTTCATGGCACTCGTACAGTTTGTGCCGAGTTATGTTGTAATAATTATCCACGTCTGCCGAGAAGACGTAGTACTTTCCCGTCTGCGTGGACGCAAGCTTAAGCGAGGCCCACATGCGGTTGCCAATCTCACGCACGCAGTGCGGCCGTTGCCCGGCTTCGGGATATCAATGGTTTTGATGATGGTCGGGGCTGTCTCGAGGTCCTCGCCGGGATCTACCAGCAGCAGCTTGTTCTCGTTCTGAAGCGCCAGCCACACCAGGCCGGTAAATCTCGCGGACGGCCAGACTCCGTGGAGCCCAGATCCGCTGTTCCTCCCCATGAGGAACGAGTTGAGTGCATGGGGCTCGCTTTCCCGGTTAAGCTTGATCTTGACAAGCCGGCTGTCGGACAGCTGCGTCACTAGCAGGAGATTCGTGCCAGGCACATGGGCGAGCTCGTGCGTCTCTGTGGCGACCGGCAGCACGTACTCGGTAAGACGACGTGAGACGAGCCGCTCGACCATCGCGACGGTGACAACGGTCAGCTGTGTAGGTACCTAGCCAATAATGCAAGGTCTGGGCAGGCGAGCCGTTGGAATTAAAGGTAGCCCTGTAGGTGCTGAGCTTCTTCGGTTCTGAGCCTTCGAAGGTCGGGGAAAAGTCCTTCTCTATACCTATCCAAGCCCTGTGGGCTGTTCCTCGTTCCCAGAGATTCCTTCTGATTCCACGGCTTCCAGGCCTGTGGCCAATGGCACAGAGCACTCACATGCATGCATGTGGTAGAAATGGATGGTTTGCAATGGATGACAACTGTGCCCAATAGTTGACAGGTGTGGAGTCTGTGGACATTGGGCACGTAGACCTCCGCGCGAAGCGCAGAGCAAGTGATACCAATGGGAAAGCCGGAGGGGCTCCTCAGGTGGTCTGTTCTTAACTTAGGTCTTACCACTGGGGTCGTGACAGGAAGCCTCGACGGCAACATACGGATTACAACGCTGCTCACCTCCCATCCAGCACCCAACGCTCACTCGGACGACATGACCCTATACACATAATACTATCTCAAAGCAAGCCGATTCATTAATCATGGGTCGAGCGCCTGGAGCGGTGGCGTGCAGCACGCGCAGCAGCAGACGACTTACCAGGAGTGTTGCCAGGCCGGATTCGCCTGCATGGATGGCCCAGATGCATGACCTTCGTCGCGGACTTTTCACGCAATCCCATTCGTTGCACTCCAGTCTCCAGCCCGTTCCTGCAAGATATATTGTAGTAGCGTCTCCAGAACGGTACCAAAAGAGCAGCCGTTTTTAGCTGCATCCGTTATGGCGACTTGACCCTAACCCTGTGATTAGAAAATAATATATTATCTTAAGGTCCACGGGTGGCTGGTCTTTTCGGTGTTAGATGCATCCCATTTTCCGGAACTCATCATCTATTTCCTGGATTCTAGGGCTCCCAAATTCGGCATACTTTGCACTTACGACTAGGACATATAGGAAAACACGGGATTCCGTCCGCTTTCCCCTCGTTAAACTCGCAAGCGGGTCGGTGACGACCAGCGAATGCCCGGTGTTGTATGTGTTTTTGTTGCCGTGGTATATTTTCCTGTGGGGCTGAGGAATCCACCTTCATATACGACACTTGCCCATCCAACTACCACATACGACCATATCCACGAGAAAGTACGGGATCCCGTCCGCTCTCCCCTAGTCAAACTCGTAAGAGCCGAACTAGTAGTTGGGTCGGTGACGACCAGCGAATCCTCGGTGTTGTATGTCTTTTTCTTCCCTTTTGTCGGTACCTGATGTTTCTTTTTAGTCGAGGGAGACGGAGAGAAGCCGAGATACATTTCTTCTCGGGACCCGGCTGGTATGGCAATGGAGAAGGTGAGTAGTGGGTGAACAGAACTAGGGTGGAAAGATTGGAGTTGGCGAGGGCGGCTTCTTTCACTGCGGTCTTGCACTCGACTGTATCTACGGGAGCGGATCTCGGACTGCAAGCAAGACGATATACATACTTAGGCGTCCTAGGAAATACTTTTCTACATCGGCTTGTCCCTTGACTACCTTTTCATCTCTTCGTGTGCCTCTCGTCTCTTGATGTGATGATTACTTCCTTAAACTATGTCCCCACCAAACACTTGCCCCCTCGGCGGGTGACGAAAGCTTTCCTCCCAAGGAAGATTTGGGGCCCGGGGCCGCCGCGATGTCGTTAACAGTGAGAAAGGGAAGACCGCAGGTGGGCAGTGAGTTGGTGTGCCAGGTGTCTAAGGGGTCAAGCGGGGGTGTCAGCGAGAAGGAGGACGGCGGCGGCGCGAGCGAAACATGAAGCCTTCGTTGACGACGGGAAAGGGCTGGTCAAAGATGGACTGGAGCGTGTCGGGTCGGTTTTGTCTCGGAAGGTTTCGCCGATCCAAGACACGCTCGGTTTTATCGATGAGTTCCTGATCCAAGGCGTCGTCGAGCGGGAATCCTGATTCGGTTTCCCCGTCCACGTACTGCGCGTCTCCGTAATGCAAGAGGACCCAGCATTCCTCGGCAAAGGCCGGCGCGGACGGCGCAAGGAGAGAAAGCAAAACTCGTGCGGAGTAGTAGTGCATATCGAAGACCACACGGTCGGCTTCGCCGTAGTCTGAGATGACCTTCGTCAGTCGAACGAGCCGCGATTTGATGACTAGGAGGTTATTCCATTCAGTGATGGGTGTCGTGTAAGCGAGAATCGCGTTTTGGGCGGCGAGCCACAGATCGCGTTCCTTCTCATCTGCCGATGAATCTGGCATTTCGGGGTCATCCGGAGGGACTTGGACGAATTGTAGATGCTCGTGAAGAGCCTCCGGAACCTTGGGAATTTGTTTTGAGAAGCTTTGGGTGGCAGAGTAAGAGTCGTGGGCTGACAAAACAGCTTTCCGGATCGACTCGAGCCATTCTTGAGTTTCCATGAGTTCTCGTTCGTAGATATCGTGGAGTTGGTCGTGCTGGATCGGACCAAAAAACAGCAGTGAAGTTCGGACAACATCTACGCCAAACTTGTGGATGCGCCTATCGAACTTGGACAGCGATGTGCCCTGCGAAATCTGGAGAACCAAGTCGAAGACGGATTGTTTTTTGGCTGAAAAAAGGCTGCCCGCTCGGCCGTGATGCCACTCCAAAATTTCCAGGATCGTGGTCGGTTTCCGTAGGGGCGGGAGGTGTAATGGTGTCGATAAAGACGATGGACATCGAGTGAATACGCCCCGTGAGATGCGGCGGTCTCGACGGTCCCATTTCAGTTGCCATTTTGCTTCGAGGGCGGGGAAGTCAACTTTTGGAGTTTGGCCCGTTTTTGAATTCTGGGACGAGGATGGGCGTGTTTGAGTGACTGGCAATAATATTGTGGCTGACAGACGAGGCCGTCTGAGGCGGAATGGGGAACAAAGATGGTTCGACATTGTTGCCTCGGTATGAGTATGGGTCGTTGACAGAAGCATCGGGTTCGATATAGTGGGGTGGGGAAGGAGGGAGTGGGTTGCTATGAGTGGCCGAGTCCTGCCGTTCGCACAGCATTTCGGCCCCTTGACGCGCATGAACCGTTTGCTCTACCCTAACACCACCAATGGGAACCTACCGGTAGTTGGATGTTTGCAGCTCTGCTCGGGCCGTGGATCGGACCGCAAATCTACCGTGGCTTTTTTTTTTCTGACCGTCTGAGGCTGCCGCGAGGTTTCCTAGGTACTCTCCGTTCTATGGGTTATATTCCGGCAAATACAAGATATCGGCCCCCGTTTCAATCCTTATCATGAACCACATGAGGAATCTCGAGATGGCTCCCCATAACGACCCATAACCAGCCCAGACGTTTCCCATGACGGAAGAGGGAATGAAGGAGGCGCTACACAGGTTGAAATAAGGCAATGCGAAGTAGAGGGCTGTTCTGGTGGCGCAGTAAGGGTTTGTGTATTTCGTTCGTCTCGGGTGTACAGCTACTTATGTGAATATCCCTGCCTTTATAATATGGACAGCAATGTTTCCATTCCCATACGCGAACTCATCTCCCTGCACAGTGTTATCTGCCCTCCAGCACGCGTCCATAACCATACCGGCAGCACGGGCGACATGCTCGCTGGAGAGAAGATGAAATGTTAGTTCACTTGGTGTTAGCCTAAATAATAAAACTTGAATGACTCACCAGTACGAGGAGTGAGTCGCCATTCCCGCTCCAATGCCCCAGATTTCAGCATTTCCCCATGTAGCGAACCGAGACTTGACTGTTACCACGCAGGGGGTTGTGCCCAGCCCAGCAAGATGATTGATACAGTGCACTGCATCAGGGACAGAAGCCTCGCCGCCCGCAATGTTGTTGCATCTCAACCGCTTGTGAAGTGTGCCATCTATGTGTTCAAGGTACCCAGTCAGCACCTGTGACCTAGCGTGTCCCACAGAAATCAAAAGGCCGTTCGTGTGATGTGCCTACCAGGTTCAGTCGCGTTAGCGACGGTTGTCCGCCATGCCTCATATGCTTGCTCCGGGGAAAGGTGTGTTCCGCCAGGGTTAGCGATCATGTCGTCGACCCATTTAACGAAGGAGAAGCGCTCTACTTCGCCTGCTGAGCGAATCCCCACGCTGGTGTCGGGCACCGCAAGCGCACCGATCACGGGAGTCAAGGCCAGAACGGCAAGGGTCGCGGGGGCAAAGTTAACCATGGCGTCGGCGGTGGTTGTCTGATGAACTGTGTCTTGACCTTGGGGTTGCCTGTCAGCTGCCTACTACGATCGAGGAGGGACCAAGGATCGGCCCTCTCTTATATGCCAGGCGACAACCGCACTTCACCGCTTCCAACCTCCGTTTGTTCTCGCTTGAACCAGATTCCACATCTCAGCTGCTGACGGAAAGTTCAACATCGCGAATAACGTCCTGTTCCAGCAGCCAACTCACCTGCCAAGCAAACGATGTCACGACGGATCTCACCCGTCAGCCCTAACGTGAACGTTAGCGGTTCGCCAACCCGCCAAGCTCATGCCACGGTGATGCACGTTGTCGGCCGACGCCTAATTCGGACATTTGATTCGTGCCCACCGCCCCGAGGTAGCGATGAAATCTCCTCTATACTCCACATTCCACAGCAAGAAAACGACTGCCTGGAAGAAGGTGACACTGCTGTTGCCGCCCGGTAAAATAACTCGGCCGCCTCTGGACAGCGCCTAGTCTTTGTGTTAAAAAACATTGCATTTAGGACTGGGGTTTGGAGCTATAAGAGCTGCAGGTCAAATTCATCTACCTACGTACCTAGGTAGGTACCTAGGTAGGTAGTGTTTTGTCTTTTCATTATCCCGGCTACAGATTATTCTCCCCCTTTCCATTGAAGCCGGCCAGTCCCATTAGACGCAAAGGGATGCTTCCAGGTTAACAGGCTGTGGGCATCCGTACACCTTGCTCGCGCCCGGCCTGCTATAGCAGTTGGCATCGTTAGCAGCGCAGTCAAAGACCTGGCAGCCATCTCCCGGGGTCAGGATGTTGTGCTTGTCAGCAAAAGGGTTGCCCCATTGTCTGGAGTCGAGTCAACAACCAATTAATATAGAGATCTCTTAATATAACTTATGCAAGCTTGATAAACGTACGTGCTCAGCTCATCTAAAAAAGGATATTAGTTTTACTGCGGTATAATATCTCGAGGATAACCTAGGTATGGTGTACTCACAGTAGGCATAGGCCGGGTTGGAGCTGAATGAGTAACCGAAGAACAGCGGGCTATCCAAGGTCTTGGTCTTTGCGATCTTGACGGTCTGCACGACTTGTTAGTATACTTTCTTCTCTCCCGGGCCATTTTTAAGCGTGGAAAGTCTAACCGAGCCAGACTTGCGCAAGTCCTCAGAGAAGGACTGCCCCGGTGCGAGGGTGGTCAATGGGCCTGTGGCGCTGCCGTCGTACGGAAAAGACTGTACGTAGACATTGGTCTGGCAGTTGTTCTTGACGACGGCGTGCTGGGCAGAGGCGCCAGTAGCGACGAGGGCAGCGGTCAGGACGGTTGTAAAGGACTTCATTGTAACGCGACTAGGTAGTAAGTCTTGGGGATTTATCAGTTGATAGAAAGAGAGCAGAGATCTAAGGCCCCGAACGGCGCAGAAGAACTGGCTTTATACCTACATAAGGTAGGTACCTTACCTTAGGTTTGCATCTCACCGGCTGAGCCGGCACGGGTAGCATCTTGGCCAAGCAGTGTGACGTCTTCTATCATCGGTACCTTGGCATATTTCCCCGGATCATCCAAAAAGCATACGACTTGTAAGCATAAGACAAACAAACACTCGATCAAGTGACCAGCTCAATACGAGACTCAATGCTCGTATCACTACCTGCCGGTACGACACGAGGGCGGGGCTGTGACAGTGAACCAATCACACCCTCACCGTCTTTCAGCGAGCTCCGCCTGGAGGACAACCCCCGCTGGTTTTCGTGATCCTCCGAGAGAGGACCGAGAGCCCGAGGACCCACTAAACTTGCAGAAACGACGGTCCAGTAGGTAGCTCCGCCGGATAAAGACGTATTTTGAAAAGCAGTATTTCCGGTTTCCCTTGGTGACTTGGATGCCGACTTATTCTTAAGCATCAAGAGCGCAGAAGAGTTGCTTGGCTGCAGGCTGGTCCATTATCACCGTTGACCTCGGTGCCGAGCGTCCTATGCTGCTATAAAACGGAATCGCAGAGAGGCTCTTCGGCTCTCGTCGACGGCAACTCTCGCGGCACTCCATCTGTGAATGTACCTGGGTTGGGCATAGAGACTGGTAAAAGCGTTGCTTCTGGCTTCAGTCTGGCCCGTCCGAAACTGCGAGAACTGTCCAACTCAGAACTATACTGTAGGCCCTGAATGCAAGCTCTGTTTCAGAATTCCAAACCACTCCGATCAGGAAAGTATAACATGTTAGAGAAATCCTCATCATAATTCCCCACGGGTAAGGGCTCGAAGCCTGGCACGTCTTCCCGCACTGGCCACGGTTCCAGCTCTGGCGGTGAACCTCGACTTTCCCTCGTAAATCCAGCTTGACCGCTCATAAGATCCCCCACGACACTCGTATTTCCCTCGCTTGGCAAAGCGTCCAGACTGTGATGGCTAACAGACAACTGTGTCGTCGTCATACTAGCCACGCCGCTATCCGCCAGAGAGCAGCCCGCGGGCGTGGCACTGGCAGTCAATGCGGGCCCCGCCTCGTCACCGCGCCGCCGACCATCCAGCGGCCGGTCCGAGATCCAATCGCCGAATGCGAGCTCGACCGCCTCCCGAAAAGCCCAGCGCAGGATGCTGCACCTCTCTTCCGTCGCGAGGCCTTGAAACCCCGGCAAGGCGTCGCCTGCCGTAGGAGTGAGGGTTTCCAGTTCCTCGTCGAGCAGGGTGTCGCCGTAGGCGCGGCAGTACTCCCGAAAAGAACACAGGTCCTCAGAGATACCCGCCTCGCGATAGGCCGACGTGGGCCGCGGCCGCCCGGGGAAAAGAATCTCCCAGATGACGAACCATTGCTGTTCCTCGGAGAGGTTTCGCTTTGACTTTTTCGAGATTTGCTCCTGCTGGTCGTCCGAGATGCCGTCTAGCTGCGTCGAGATCGGGCACGACAAACCGGCAGGGTTATAGACGTGCTGGGCAAGACTCTCTCGATTCTTGAAGATGGTGGAGCAGCGGCGGCAGTAGTGCTCCGGCCGGTGGACGCGCTTCAAATGTTGCTTCACGTCGCGGATCCGGCGGAGGTCGAAAGCAAAGCAGCGTCGGTGTTTTGAGGGGTCTGCCTTCCAGAGAGGGCACGCAAGAACTCTTTGGGGCTCTTTACCGGAGCTTGGAAGCTTGAGCCGCTTTCCATTACGCCGTGAAGACGGGTCATCATCGTCTTCATTATCGTCGTTGCCGGACTGCCCCCGTCCTCTTTTCCGGCGCATGAATGGAGTCCCTGAGGAGGAGGTAGACACTGGTGGTCCAGTTGATGCTGTTACTCCGCTTCCGGGAGCCGTGCCATTTACAACGGCTTGATAGCCTGATACGAGGCGGCGGACGATGGCAGCCCGTAACAATGGCATCACGGGACTCAAACAATCGAGAGTCGAGGCACTGTCGGATGGATCCGAGACCGAGAGCATGTCAGAGTCGATATCCGAATCAGTGGAGCACGCCAGGTCCTCCTGAAACTCGGCTTGCAACGAGGCGTTGTCCGGTAGTTCCATGTCGACATCATGGTCCCCTTTGCTTTCCTCATCGAGTATTCCAGGCTCATCTGAATCTGCTTGGTCACATGGGCCAACATTGCTCCTATATCCAGACGTCTCCACTTCGTCCCCCAGGCGAGGCACTGGAGGCAGGCCTTCTATTGTGCAACTGCTCCGACAGTCGAGGATGATGTGGCGGGCGCTTTCCAGTTCATCACGGTCGTTGCGGCGCCAATTTGCGGCGTCAGCCGCCCAGCATCCTCGACTGACGCAGCGCCTATCGGCCCAAAGAAATACTCCCTCATCAGTCCGTCTGATGAGAGTGAGAGTATCCTTCTGGTCCTGCTCCAAGCTCGGTCTACCGTCCAGGTTAACTTTTCGGTATCCAGCCCCGAGCAGGAAAGGGAGCGTGGTCTCGAATCCGCAATAGCCCTCCGGCTGGCGACGGATTGGAAAGCCGCAGACGACGACGACACCCTCCGGTTGTCCCATTGGACCTTTCAGGAAGTGCGGGACGCCAGGGCGCGGGTCGTAGTCTGTGTGGATGTTTATGTAAGTCCGGCGGTTGGGTTCTGGATGTTGTCGTATGACAAGACATGGTGTGTAATGCGAATAGGGGTTCTGAACTTTCTTGGGCCGCAAGGCAGCACTGAGCCAGCCGAGCTGCTCACCATAATCGGCGAGTGCGTGGGCAGAACCGGCGGCCATGACAATGATTCCGCCAAAGCCTGTCACCGTCACCCTCAACCGGTTGTTGTCCGGAAGAACAGCCTCAGCGGAGACTGATCCAATAATAATCAGTCGGAGTGAGCCATCAAACCGGATCAAGGCGTACAGACTTACCGCATGTAGCAAGAATCCCGCTCTTAGGGCTCAGACGTGCGTTGCGGGTGGCTTCCTGAAGCAGCTGGAAGATTCTCATGCCGCTTCTCGGCCAGGCCTGATTGAGGTATTGCTCAATCGTAGTCGCTTGGGTCCTCCCAGCACACTCTGTAATAATGATAGCATCGGGCCGAGTTTCCCACTTTTGCGGCGGCAGATCCGACATGTAATCCTCGTCCAGCAACCGGAAGGAAACTTGGTGCTCCTGAGGCAGTCGTTTCCTGCTGATCTTTCTAGATGGAAGCGCTTCCAGAATCTTTCGTCGAATGCCGTTGGCAGCGACAGTCCCGGGCACCTGCTCGCCACCCCAGTCCAGCGACGATCTCTTTTGCAGGCCAGAGACCAGCCAATGCAGTGCGGTACTTTTCCGAATCACACTGCTGTGGGCTGAGAACCCAGTATGGTTGATGCCCTCGTCTTCATCATCTTCGATACCTTCAAAAAGATCGTCTGAGGAGAGGCTTGGCCCTTCATCCGAGTCAGCTTTGTTGTTCCATAGCCTCATTTTCTCCATGAGTGACATCTTGTCCGGATCATCGTGGTTTGTAAGAGCCTCTCCATTTTCGTAAGAGAAAAGGGATTCGAGTTGCAGAGCAATTTGACTAATGCTCAATTTGTTAACTTTCGCTAATGGCTTATACTATATCTTCTCTGCGCAGTGGTGATGAAGAGGATCAAGACTTACCGATGGTATTTATGTACAAAGTACATGATATCCAGATTGGTTTGAGATGGCGATTCCCGACCTATTTCGATTCCGAAGGCTTTGATAAGCTCGGAAAGAGCGGTTCGGTCAGCCATAACGTACTTCAAGTTGGCGTGTTGTTGTCCGAGCCGCTTGGCAACCTCGCTGGAAAGTTCAGACACGTAATGTCGGGCATCGGCCTGGGCCATGGTTGTCGCCGCCGAGTATGTATGCATCGTTCTTACGTCGTCGTCACCGCCACCCACTCCTCCATTTTCCCAAGGCAGCGCGGGAGGAGACAGGCTATCGTCAGCGCGTCCCGGTTTGGCGCTGAGCAGAAGCGGATTGAACGCCGACGCATACCCGGAGTCGGTGGCTGGTGTGTCGAACTTGGCCGGTTGCATCGCGGGAGGCTCCGGATGCAAGGCGGGATCCGCGAGGCAGGAGAGGCCGGTGGTGTCGGCAGCCATGGGAGGAGCAGGAGGGGGTTCCTCTCGTGCCACGCGCGGGGAAGGCTGCCAGGCGGACGGGGTCTCGGTAAAGACGTCCCGGATGGCGTCGTAGGGGCGGGGCTGCTGGGCTCGCTTTGCCGGGGCAATCCAGGAAGCGGCCATCCAGGAAGCCTCCTCTTCTATCGTGGAACTCATCCGGTCCAATGTCACTATCCCAGGCAAGAGATCCTTGTCGAATGCACGTGCCCACATGGCGGGCGAGAACCTGCCGGGCAACCACGTGCACTTGTGCTCATACTCGGCATGTTGATCCCACGCGCCACCACCGCCGCTGGACTGTTCCAGGGAGCCGTCAATCTCATAACGTCCATTAGGAACCCACGCCTTCAGAGTCCGCTCGGGGCTGAGTCTCGAGTTGGAAATCGCAGCGTCTGTCCGGAAATAGGGCTGGTGGCCTGGATGGAATAGGTCAGCACAGGCATGCGGATTGGGGTGGGTCACAACGTACCATTTGGGGAACTTCCATCGCTGTTGTTGTTGCTGGCAACAACGTGGACCTCTGCAATATCCTTGTGCTGAATAGTCACGGGAGGCTGTTCTCTTCTAGCCGTACCGTTCGAAGTCCACGCCTTCTGCTGGACAGGAGGCTGTCTGACTAGGTCAAGGGATGCCTGGCTAGACTGTGGACTTGGCGGAACTGCGTCACCGTGGAACGACTTCAACAAAGCCCATACGTTGTGTACAAAGAGCGGATAGAGCATGTCTGTTATCCTTTCCCTATTGGCCATGTCGAGAGCCCGATCGAAGGGGATCCAGATGCCCTTGAGATGTGATGACCCGCTCTTCACGATATGCCGGGCCCGTTCGCTCTTGAGGATTCCGTCCCGTCGGCCCCTCGTCATGCCTGCAACGTTGAGGAGCTTTGTGCCGTTGATCATGTTATTGTCTTCCCGGCGAGTAACCCAAAAACCCCGGGCGGAAACTTGAAAACACCGAGTGGCTTCGTCTTCCCAGAAATTTACTGTAAAGGGCATGCCGGAAGCGCCAGGCTGGGCAGCTTGCCCAGTAGGGTCATGTTCCCCAGCGTCAAAAGTCTCCAAGGACGACAAAGGCGGCAGCAATTTGTGAGCCTGGGCTTCACTGGACTTCTGTGGAGCGGCTACTTTCTGCTCCATCAAGTGTTCATTTTCGGCCCACGTCTTTCTCTTTGATGGATTGGAAATCGACGGGGTTGGCGCAGTCTCCTTCACCTGTGGCTCTGCCATGGTTTGCTTGAGCTGAGGCGGAGCGGTGGTTACCGGTGCGATTGAAGACGACTGTCCGGGCTCGTATCGACTTGCGCCCTGCGAGTGTTCAGTCAGAAATTGTTGTTCTTCGCCCGCGATCCCCTGCTCACAATCCACACACGCATGCTCCAATACTAGTACCCCTTCTCCGCAATCAACGCTGAGCACGTACCGGCGTGTTCTCTGTTCGCATGCGTGGGAAATGGAAGAAAATGGACATGACAATTTTCGGAATTATTTTTTGCCTGTTACCTTGAGGGTAAGTGATAAATCTTGGTCAAGTCGGCATCGGGCTGGAAGTTGGAAGAGCACAAGTGTGCTATGGGACCTGAATGGTCCGGAAGTTGCCAGCCAAGTGAAGAATAAGCCCCCTCGGGTCGTAAGCCAATCATATATGAAAGCACCACACCGGGGTGTCAGAGTCACGGACGATGGAAAGGCACAGTTGTGGTGACTGAAAGACTGTGGTAAGTTCAACGTAGCCGAGAATTGCAAAGACAGCACGGTTTAATTATGTCTTAGAGTGCTGTGCTTTGTCCAAGCAATTGGTGCTCTGCAACAACACTGAATAATGGCGAACCTGGGAAGAGAGATGCTAGCTTGATTCAACTTAAAAGGGCTAGACTTTTCCCTTCTGGTGTGTAGTTTGAAGGCAGATACTGTGATTCCTTGCAGTAATTAGTGACTTCGACCTCGGTCTTTGTATTACATTTGCACAAGCACCACGAAATAATCCTATTGTTTATTCTTTAGCTTCGCCATGTCCACCCATTCACAGGCCACCTCCGGAGCTACCGCCGGCGCTCGCACGCAAGCCCACCCCTTCATTGACCAACTTGAACAACGGATAACACCTAACTAACACCAAAGCAGCGTCGACACCGACAGCCGTGCATTTGTTTTGGACAAGTACTTCGCCTCCCAAACTCCCATGGAAAGACTCCAGTTTGGCCCCCCAAGCTCGGCCAACAAGCCCGAAGACAGAGTTCAGGACACCAAGAAGGGGCTGGAGCAGTGGCAGACGTCGTGGCACAAGCTTGGGCAGGTCAGCAAGCCTCAGTCAAGGGTTGACTGAAAAGTGCTGCCACGCTGAATGGCAACCTAAGTAAAGTCTCACTGCAATGTCGACAACTCGGTAGGGGTGGTGACTTGTGAAGGGATTCCGGGTGCAGAGCATTTGGCCCAGTCTTTGTTAGGTATGGTTTGGAGTTTGGGATGATTCTATTTTAGTTTCAAACCAGGCAGTTTCAGGTGCCTCTTGCTCAATATTGAATGAAAGTCTTTACTTCCTCCTAAAGCATGGTGATTCCCTCGTAGACCTGTAGTACTTGACCTAGGTACCTAAGATACCTAGTACCATGAAAGGATAGTGCTCCCAAGCAATTCACTGGGGCAGGTACATGTATTTGTAAGAAATACAACGTGTAGTGCCTACGGGGGCCGGTATAGTACTTTACTACCTCTCTGTAGGTGCCTGTTTATACATCGACTGTAGATTTACACGATGTTATTCGATTAACAATATTACATTACCCATCTCTACGTGACTACTTAACAACCCAGCTATTCCCTCACCACAGGCTGCAACGACTGCATACTCACCCCATCATCCATCTCCCCATCCCCCCCCCTCCCCCCCCTCCCCTCCCCAACAGCAACAGCACCAGCCCCAGCAATCAACCCCCCCTCCCCCCCCTCCACCAACTTACAGAACCACTCCCTCTCTGGCTCCCTAACCCTCCCAAAACTAACCACCAACCCGCCCTCCCCCTTCACCCACTTCCGCGACGGCTGGCGCGGATCACTCCTCCCGGGCCCCAACAACAGCCCCGTAGCCAGGCGGCCCGTCGACGTCTGGTTGTATGTGTGCCGCAGGGCGCGCAGCGTCGCGCGCGGCGAGCGTAGCGCTAGGATGCCTGTCGCCCAGAATAGGGCGATGGTGAAGGTGAGGAGGGTCAGGATGGCGGGGGCTGCGAAGCGTAGGTCGAAGAGCAGTACGCGAGTGTGGATGGTCACGGGGGAGGGGTTTGGGCCCCGGGGGGGTCGTGAGGGTTCATGGGGGCTGGGAAGGGGAGTTGGTGGGTGCGGGTGGCGGATTTGGAGCCTGGTTTTGGTGGAGAGGTTAGTTTTCTTTTTCTTCTTTTTTTTTCTTTTTTTTTTTTTTTTTTTTTTTTTTTTTTACGTGGTTGGGTTGGTTCGGTTGGGGGGTGGAGGGGAAGGCTTACCAATGAGGGTGGCGGCGAGCTTGTCAACGATGATGAGGTTTGGGATCCGGGAGGCGCCGCCCGGTCGCTGGGATAGCTGGCGGAAGCGTTGGGTCATGGGGTATAAGCTTGTCCCGCCGTAGAAGTCCATCATCTGGTCCATATCCCCCCATCCTCTGTACGTGTTTCTCATCTTGATGAACGGCACCGTGTGTGCCGCTAGGGAACCTAGACCGACTCCGTCAGGATTGAACGCGTTCGCACCGACGAACTGGTTGGCCGGCAGCCAGAGCTTTTCGGAACGCGTCGTATAGAAACCGTCCACGGTTTCGTAACTGTCGTTGACCAGACCCCAGAGCAAGTCAAAGTACATGGCCTGGTCATAGCTATGCTCGACTGCCCACAGCGGCTTGGAGGCGTCGTCTGGGTACTTTTTGTCCGAAATTCGGTCGACCTCAAGGTTGGAGAGCCGCCTGCCGGTTCCGTTGTATCGGAAGTCGACGGTTTTGATGCTGGCTCGCAGCCCAGTGGCGCACACGTGGATGTTTTGCTGTCTCGTCTCGGCGGCGGCAAAAGTGTACTCGGGAAGGTTGGTCGGCTTTTGGGTCCAAGCGCCCAGTACAAGGCCGCATTCAACAGCCGGGTTGCTGATGTTGCCGGCTCGCCAGTCAAGGCTTGACTTGTTGAGGATGAAGTAGCCTCGGCAGATATCGGCTTTTGAGGTTAGCTTCGAACTGTCTGGTGCGGGTGTGATGGGTAAGATGGCCAAGATAGCTAAGATAGGTACCTAGGTACTCACTAATAGCCGTGAAATTCGAGGCGAATAACCTTCTGCTACCATCCGGGTAAGTGGGTGCGAGTCCCTTTGGGCGAGGGACGATGATAGTGGAATTTAAAAAGCTTGAGGGTTTGAAGAGGGGCTCGAGAGCAGCCATGGTTGTACTGTCTTGATCGGGCAAGGCGAAGTAATTACCGTTAGCCCCTGGCTGGTCTTCGTCTATGAAAACCTTGGGAACCGTTTTGGTCGAGGCATCAAGAGGCAGTGATATGTTGAGCGTTGTTCCAAGTATAAAGTTGTACATGCGCGCCGCCTTGTGCGCGCGGCCGAAGAGGTCCAGCGTTTGGTTGTCGTTCCAAGGAGGAGCCTCAAGATCCGTCAGTTTGAGGCCTTGGAATGCGCCGCGGTCAGCAATGAAGTACGTCCTGTTCGATTTCATGGTTTCCAAGGAGCGATCAATCCGAACTTCAATGGTCAGATTCGTGTCGACGCATTCGGTAACAGCCTCCAACCAGGTCAGATCCTCGCTCCAAGTCCCACCATGAGCGAGGTCCTCGGGCACGCTATGGTTCCGGAAGCCTATGCCGGGATTGTCCCTCATATCCACAACCAAGCCCTCCCGGAGAAGGACATCGCTCTGAGGGATTAGACTCTCAATGAGCCGAGAAGTGCCGTCCACGTATGGCTCCCCCTTGTCGACATAGTTACTGTGTTCCACCACCCACTGGCGATATTGGATGTCAAAGAGACCGGAAAGGGTGTTTCCGGGCCCGGTAGCGCTCGTGAACATGACGGTATAATTTTCCGGGACGGTCGTGTTGATGGTAGAGTTCTCGTCCGTCTGCACGGACTCCCACCGGCCCGGTGCCGTTTCTTTGGCGTAAACCCCCTGGTACTGCCCCGGACAGTTGACTGAAAGGCGCCCCTCGCAACGCCGGCTGAACTTCAAGTCCGGCCTCGCCATGGTAACGTTGCCCCACAGGGTTGGGTCCCTCACGTAGGCGAATTCGACGCGTTGCACGGCGTCGGGAAGGATTGTCTCGTACAAGCCGAGAGGGGTCGCGATACCGGTCACCACCAAGAGTAAGGCGCCCAGGGTCATTGCCCAGGTCAGGGCAACGGTCGGGAGGGAACGTTGTGTGACACCCACTGAATCAGCTCGCAGAAGGAAGGGCCATATGGTTTGAGATATGGTTTGGTTGATAGTCGACCTGAATAGGGGTCAGCCTGGCGATATACTGTGGGAGGATGCAATCGAACCATGTTGCAGCAGAATTCTCGGTCCCGACAACGTTGATCAGGATGATAACCAGCGCGGCAGGGAAGAGGTGTTGGACTATTAACAGCAGCCCCGTTAGGTCCAGGTGGAAATCGGGAGTCAATGAAGGGGGTCCAATGTCATACCGATTATGCCCCCCGCGGCGATGAGGCCCGACGCTTCGGAGACAGTCAACATGTTGACATGTGCCGTAATTCAGGTACCGTCTAGAAAGTAGAAACTTCGGTAGCAAATGTAGACAAGCGCGCAGGCTCTGCGGTTCTGGCGTAGGAACCACACCCAGTGACCCGATGGACAGCAGACAGCAGACAGCACATACTCAGGAGTTCAAGTCGATCAGGCTCCCGATTGAAGAATTAAATATCAAGGGGAAAGCGCTAAGACCGCCCAGACACCGCCTTAAAAGATAGTAGCCAATCCGCTCGGTCAAACATGGATTTTGTCTAAAAAATAACAGGGGCCGGGGTTCAGCTGAGTGAGCGAGGCTTCGGGCTGCGCGAGACAGCCTGGTTTTTCTCCCCAACATTTTAGCCACCAGGACAACATGTGTTTGTACGTATGTACATACCAGAGAGATCGCGAGACTCCTCCCAGTACGCATCATGATTAACATCCATGCCTGGCGTCACCTCCTGCGTTATATATCTGCTACTTTTAGGCATGTAATTATTGATATAATACCTTGATCTGTCTAACTCTCTACTAGTGAGTAGCCTTATTTTTATATATCTATTGCATTCGTTTGAATGACTAGGGGGAAATGGTTATACTACTCGAGGAATATCTTCTTAGTAGTCCTATTCACAGTACAACACAAAAAAAGTAAAATGATTTATCGCTATAGTACCTACCTACCTACCTATCTAACGCGATGCCAAGCGGCCTTTGATGTAGAGAACTTTTGCGTTTTCCTCCCCTCTTTCACTCAACTCCTCACCTTGAACCCCCGCCATCTCCCATCACCCACCACACGTCGCCGCCGTTCAGTTGCACCATTACCAATTTTACCCATAATGACCTCCACCACCAACAACGACAATGTCACCGACATGCAAGTTCTCTATCGCCGCGCCATCGCCGACGCCTCCTCACTCACCCAAGCCGAAACCAACCTGATCTTCGGCTGGTGCTCGCCCGAGGAGGACGAACGTATCTGCCGTAGAAAAGCGAATGGAAAGACGCGCGCCGAGCTTATCGCCATCGCCGCGACAAATCCAGAGCAGCTGACAAGAGTCGAAAGCGAGCTTGTCCAGCGGAGCAAGGTTTCTCTCCCCTATCTTCGGAGAGAGGAACAAAACCCAAACCAGCCGCCACCTGACATGATGGAGGTGCTCGACCACGCCCAAAATTTCATAAGAGCGGCTATTAAGTCCAGGTCGACCCCTTTGTATGACGAGGCCTATATGGCTGTTTGGAACGCGCTTGACGACCAGGAAAGGCTTGCGATTATGGCGGCACAGGATCGGCTCTGCCAGATCATGGATGAGGAATGGGCTGAGGATAAGCGTAAATATCCGCGCAGGATGTAGCAAGCCGAGTAGGAGGGTAGTTTGGGATTTTTGAGAGATTAAGGGGAGAGTCAGATAAGGTATGCAGTGAACAGCCCGTGCGCACTCAATGACATTTTCGACATCCCGTCTCCGCTTCTCGACCAGCGAGAAGTTTCTATGATTCCCTCATTCTATGACCGCTAATCTACCCGAACATTTCAACACAGTCGAAAAGCTCCCCGCGCAAAGAACAAGTGATACGCCTTCTCGCTCGCCAACCAACCACCAATACTGCAATACATGTCCCAATGGTTAAATTCCTGTAGATCCAGCCTGGCCATGGCTCTCTTTGTGTCCACAAAGAGATAGCAGGGCAGTACGACCACCCTAGTCCTTTTTCTTTTGCTTGACAGTCGCAGCTGAGCCCGAGGTCAAGGCCTTTCCGGCCGCCGACCCTGGCGCGCCGCTGGATGAACCCGGCCGAGAGGGGCTGGAATGGCGAGAGGACTTGGCGGAGCCCGAGGACGAGGACCCAGACGAGGATGACACATAAGGGAGTGTCGCCGCGCAAAGGTCGGTGAGAATCTTCGCGATGGCCTTGGCGTCGTCCTTGAGGTGGAGGACTTTACCGCCCGTGGCGGGGAGGTCTTGGAGGGTTTTGGCATGCGGGTGCAGCACGTAAAAGCGCGAGTATCTACCCACGTTCACGATGGCGTACACGGGCTAAGGCAAAAGGTCGGCCGCGCGCAGTTTTAGCCTGCGCTTTTCAGCATCCCGAGATTGGATCATGTAGCCAGTTAGTTGGTCGACAGCGTCGCTCCACGCTTGGCTCTGACCCGCGAAGGAAGCACGCTTGTCTTCGATGAGAATGACATGTGCATCTTTTTCGGCGCCCGAGACAGCCCGGATGATGAAGTCCGCCTTCTTGTGAGTGTTTTCTGCGGGTCGGGCGTTTTGGATGATCATAAATTCATCGTGATAAAAGTAGCGGTGTAAAAGTACCCAGCAATTTATCAGCCAACGGCCAAACACTTGCAGGAGACATCGTCGCCCATCGTTTTCTGTGCCGTCCATCAACGCTCACCATTTTTCAGCCATTGGAGACGGCCGGACGAAATGAGCTGTGCTTGCTGCGCCCTCTGCGGCTGGGTCGTCCTGGCTGATTGGGGCTCTGACGCCGATTCCCCTTCCTCTTCCGAGATGCCATGGGCAAACCAGTTTCGCGCCCGTCAGTACCACCTATTCAGTCTCTCGTACCTAACCTCCGCCGTTACCCGCTACTTTCCTGCTAATACTACGGCAGTCCTTCACACCCCGAGGGTCTGCTACTCACCGGGGTCGGCATTTACAATGGCCCAATCTCGAGTTTCTTCTGCGCACCCTTCGACAAGGATATGCGCTGGAGCGATACTGGATTCGAGCCATCTGACGACAACTCTTTTGCCGTCTTACCGTACTCAGACTCTAGAGGCAGGTACGGTATCATCTTCCACGATGCCTGCTGGAGCCTGCTGGAAGCCGCGTTGCAACCAGCCTCGGTCTCGCTCCAACGCCTTTTCGATGTCTGCAGCTCGCTTCCCGTCCCGCGTAAATGCCGCGTTCCTACCTGGGGCCACGATTTTGATGGAGTTGTTGTTGTTGATAAAACTACCCACTTCCCATGGGAAGATCGATACGATTTCCCAGAATTCACAAAACCAGACCCGGTCTTCAGCAAGAACCCCTACCAAGTCCCGGAAGTCGATCGCCTCATGGCCGAGGACCCACAACAACCACCAGCGGCGATACAACTTGCTCAGCCACCCCTGGCTTTAGTGCCGGATTGTTTCGTATCATTACCTGGGGAGCTGTGTGTAGCTATCGCCACGTTCCTTCCCACGGTGGATATGTTTCGTGCCCGCCTAGCGTCGCGGGCATTCTGGCCCGTTTTCTACAGTCAGCAATTCTGGGCTTCACGATTCAAGGGACCGCTACCCGCCGGCGATCGATTCTGGCTCTTCGAAACTCGTTATATCTCGTTACCAAGAGACTGGAGGTGGCTCTACCGTCGCACGAATGATATCTACCTCAGCCCTAGCCTCCGAAATAGGCGGCGGGTTTGGGGTCTCGTCCAACAAGTTGTGGATATCCTGGCCCTTGTTTGGAACGAACTACCCCCGTGCTTACCAGAGGTTTGGTCGGCGGACTCTGCAGGTGCTATGGGAAACTGTGTCGAGGCGAATGGTCTTTTCTGGAGTCCAAAACAGCCGGGTGACCACCGGTTCCATAATGGATGTCGCCTATCCCGAGCCCAGAGTATTACGATCCCAGACACCCTGGTACGGCTACTCGTCTATACCATCGATTTTGGTGATGGACAATATATTGTAGGAATGGCTTTCGTCACCGTTACCGGAGATAGTATTCGTTTAGGATACGGCTCCCACTCCGAGCACTCAATCGAGCTTACTCAACTATGGGGTTTTCGTCTAGCTATGGGATCGCGCGGCCTCCAGGGTTTACAATGCATTACTGAACCAGCGGGTTCAGGATCTCATTGGATTGGATCCCCATATGATGTACCTCGGACTGAACGACTGATCCTTACCAACCGTGTGATAGGGCTGGACCTAGGGTTCGATGTAAGTACCTTAGTAGACCTGGTTTTTATATATACTATATATATGTTAAACAGAGCCCGTTTCGACTAACAACATCATCTAGGGCTACAAGATAGTGAAGCTCGCTGTTCGCACACGGTCGCCGCCCCCACCACATCGCGGCGGACTGAGAGACTCAGCGATATGGTATCCTACCATTCCTCCACAACACCTCTGCTTAAACGAGAAATCTTTCCTCCCGCGAACCTATTACACAGTTGGATACAAACCCTTATTCTGGGGCCATTTTGGAGGACCGGGCGGAAGGTACCTACAACACCTCACCGGACTTTCAGCGGTATCCTCCGTTGGCATACTTCGCATTCACTTTTACTTTAACGTAGAAGTACCTTGGGAGCATCGATCCTTTGGCCGCTTGAAGGTCGAGGAGGAATACGAGGAAACCACCGATTTCTCCATCGATGGGCCGGGCGGCGAGCGCATCGAGACGGTCTCGATACGCTATTATTATCCTAGCCCCGAGACAACTATTTCTGGGACGGATCAAGAAGAATACATGGGTCGGTGCGAAGTGAGTTGCCCTCTACGCCCTCTCCGCCCCACAAACATCCATCCCGGTCGCTCACTCCTTTGTAGCTTTACACAAACCGTAGCCGCTCGTGCCGCATCCTTGATATCAAACACAAAAGGCCCAGCGTCGACGCGAAAGTCACAGCCGCTCCGGGCACCGTCATCACTGGCCTGTATGGAGCTGAGGTGTGTAAGATGCATAACGGGCATCACGCCATGTCAAATTCATGTCGCTAACGCTAATGTGGTGTAGAACCCCGATGAAAATATCGATATAACAGCTATGGGTGTGATAACGGAGGAGGTTAAGGAGGTCGACGAACAGTAGAGAGTTCTATTGCCGCCATGAAACCGATTCATCCATCAATGCAAGTATAGATTATGTGCCTTGATGGCGAGGGGCCTTGCGTTTGTCCGGGTGTCCTTTGACCTCGGGCCGTTGAGGCTGCCTCTCCTTGAGCTCCGCCTGCACATGCCCTACAGCTGGGTTACTTTATCAAAGATTGGGCTTGGCTAAAGTAAAATGCAACATCCATCTTGAAAACCCTTTATGATACCTTCAGGGCTTGTTCAAGGCTGTAAACTAGGGACCTTTCAAATACAAGGTCGGTCTTTGTTTCCCTTTAGGTCTGCCACAGTTCAACTCGACAACAACCGTAATGTGTCAAACAAGAGCACAAGCCTGGGGTTTTAGAAGCTAAAAATACAAACGAAACTCAGAGCAGGGAAAGCACATCTAAACAATGTAGAAACCTCAATGACATGCGAATCAAGGCGGAATGTTCCCCAGCCAGCACCCCTTGTTCGATGTTACCTTGCCATCACTGCCCAATTTCTGTATGCTGCACCCTTTGAAACACGCAGACAAGGGAGCCTATGGAAATCCATAGAACTACCGGTGTTGGCACGGGCGACCAAAGCCTGCTCTTTAGGGGACTGGTAAGATGTGGGAGGGTTGGGTCGTGGCTCCATTCTCAGACGCGTTTGCTCAGCCCAAGCCACCATTGGCAAGGGAACCGCTGCAGGTCAAGCTGACATCATGTCCGGTTCTCTCGAGGCAGTACCTCGTCAGTAGGCAACCCTCGGGACACTGCGACGGCCCGCACATTGTACTTGAAAAATGCAAAGTTGGCAGAAGCTGGGCTGAGATGTCACTGGTCAGATCTGCCACGGGGGTACTACCTAAATGTTCCTCCAGGCACCCTGGGATTTCCGAGCTCGGATCGTACTCGGGGCGACAACTTCATTCGGTTGTGCCTTAAGTATAGCGAACTGGTGAGAACTGTGGCCCTGGAGATCGTTGAGCGCCAAGGTATAGGCGACGCCCGGAGCCGAGGAGCATTTCGGGTGCGAATTACTAGATCTTCGTAAATCCCGCTATTAGGGGTAGGAGCGATCTGCCGCCGCTGGTCCGTCACCTGCAGCAGAATCTGCTAGTGCTATTAGTGTTAGAATGTAACCCGCTGCGGAAGGGATAGCTCGTTATTAAGGGCATACGGCTGTGAACTTTCTGCTATCTAGCTACTTAGCAGTTACCAACTGACTCGGCCCCAGAAACTACAACCGTGATAGTACCCTCGAGCGACATCCGTGACCTACCTTTGTACAGCTGGCCCATCGTCCTCTCGGCGCGACCGGACGCGCAGCAATGCCGCCGATCACATCCGGGTCGCCGGCGAAGGTGCAAATTAAATGGTCACTCGAGGAAGACGCCCTAATCATTAAGCTCCGGGACAGCAGTATGAAATGGGGCGATATATCGAAGCACGTTTCCGGGTCGGAGCTCTACTAGCTGCCGTTTACATTACCAAAGACGCTTACACCACCAAATACGCAGCGAGTGGGATGAAGAGCGGAAGAACAAGCTGGCGTGGCACGGGTAACAGGAGAAAAGAGGCGCCCGTTTTTGGACCCCTAGACCCCCTGCTTACATGCGTGTTTACACCCGATAATAACTACTGGTCCCATCCACTTCGAAGTGGACTACTATGCTGTGGAAAGAATCAAATCATATCAGTCTCCCCACGCCTCCCTCTCACCAACTCACTCACTCCTCGAATCCAAAATCGGCTCGCTTCTCTTCAACACCCACGCTCCAACCAATGCTATTATTTCGGCTGCCCAAACAGACAGCCAAGCCACCTGGTAGTTAGTGCTTGCTTGCCTCGGTCTTGCTCGCGGCCGTCTGCGTAATCGGCAGCATTTGTAACGCTCAACCCATTATCACAGTATTCTCACCTCGGCAATCAAGGCCCGCCCAACCTGAATCGTCTCATCAGCGCCTCGCTGGCGCTGCCAGAAGCTACTCGGAATGTCAGCTACTCCATCTTCCGCCTCGGACGCTAGAAAAACCACAAGGAAAAATAAACTCACAGCTGCTCCGGCCGCCCCTCCCCAACAACAGAAAGCTGCCTGGCCTCCTCCTCCAGCGCAGCCCGCGTGATCTTCTCGCCACTGCTCACGCCCGGCGCGGCCGTCTCGGCGGCGCTGACGTCCCACTCGACCATCTTCTCGAGCAGGCGCTTGCGGATGGCGTAGCGCTCGGAGCGCTCCTTCTGCAGGCCGGGGGAGTCGAGCTTCTGGACGACGCCGCGGACGACGAGCTGGACGAGCATGTAGAGGTGCTCGGCGAACAGGACGGCGAGCAGCAGGGCCCAGGCGCGGATGTCCCAGGGGGAGCCGGTGGACAGGGTGGCGCCGTTGCGGAAGAGGAAGACGAGGGCGGCGCTGATAAGGCTGCCCAGCCACGAGAGGAAGCCGAGGGCGTCGAGCCAGGGCCCGATCGAGTCGGCGCGCCAGGGGATGGGCCGCTGGCAGTTGGACGCGATCTTCATGGCGTCGGACCGCGCCTCGACCCAGTTGTTGACCAGGAAGGAGCAGGCCGTCAGCGGCCACACGACCGAGAAGAGCGAGAGGTAGCCGAACTGCACCACCATCTCGCGGTAGTCGATCGTCACGTCGTACTCGTCCAGCTCGGCCTCCTCGCGCGCCCGCTCCAGGAACTCGGCCTCCTCCGGCTCGTCCGGTCGTCGCTGTTGGTTTGTCGCGGTTGCTGCGCTGCCGCCCTTCTTCTCCGAGAGCCCCGTCTGCACCCGCTCCACCGTCCGGGAGACCTTGCGCTTGGCGAACGGCACGATGAATTCCGTGGCCAGGTTGACCACTTGCGCCGTGACGGTTAGGTAGATGACCTGCTTGGTGAGACGGTTGGGGTTGATTTCCCACGCTTTGGTCGGCAGGGAGTGCCCTTCCGCGGTGAAACGCTGCACTGTGAGGTGGAACACGTCAAGATAAGGCACCAGGATCTTGCCGAATGGTACGTAGACGAAGGCCGTCAGGAAAATGCCCAGATAGGACGTGATGAAGTTGATGATGAAGATCTTTTGGATGAATGATGCTTGGTGGGCTGGGGGAGGAAGTTAGTAGACGGCCTCTTTTAAACGAACCGACACATACCATCGTGAGTCCGGTAGTTTTCCAACTCGGTCAGCTTCTCAGCCAGGTGGGTAAGCAGCGTGGTGAGGGTCGGGTTGAGGATGGTGAGGAGGATGGTTGGCAGGAAGGCCTATCGCAAGTCAGCGGCGTCTCTCGACGCAAAAGAAGACGGCCAGCTCACCAGGTACTGCTTGAACGGCCCGCTGTAGACCTCATTGATGAAGACCTCAATGGAGAAGCAGCTCGCAATCAGGCCGCCCAACACCACCACACAGGCTAGAGCGAAGGGCCCCTGTAGCAGCTGCCTCGCCAGCCGCTTGTATGGCGAGTAGACCTTGACCACCTCCCCCGTTACAGGGTCGATGCCCTCCCGCTCAAACTGGAACTGCGACCGCGGCAGCTGGATCCTGCCAACGCCCCTGACCCCCCACTGCACGGCTAGATCCACCTCCTTCATCTTCCAATGCTCAAAGAACACCACCGCCCACAGACAATTCACCACGGCATAGACCCACGAAAAGGGACCCAGCAGCAGCCAAGCGGCGAAGCCGAACGCGGCAGGGAAAACCAGAAACAAGAAATACGACTGCAAAAAGGCAAAGTAGAAGGCGACGCGCTCGCCGAAGCGGTCGCGGATGCGGCCGATATCCGCCTCATCAAGGTAGTACTTGCGGCTCCACTCGCTGATCCAGGCGCGGTTGAAGGCGCGGTCGTGCAGGGGGAAGACGCTGGCGACGAAGCGCCACTGGCCGCGCTTGGGCGTCACGCCGGCGCCGCCCTCGTTGCGCGGCCGCGTGATGAGCTCGTACGCCAGCCGCAGCCGCTCGGCCTCGGTCACGGGCTCCTCCTCGGCGAAGTAGCGGTTGATGGCATCGGCTTTGCTGGCGGTGACGGAGGTGTCGCTGCTGTTGTCGGAGGGGGTGGGCGCCGAGGGCCGCACGCCAAAGAGCCAGTCCTGCACGCGGGCGCGGTAGATCTGCGACTTGAGCAGGGAGGGGGACGCGAGCTTGACGAAGACTAGGAGGGAGGATGCGGTGCGGCCTGGACGGACTTCGGTCGCGAAGCCTACCGCCGAGAGGGCCTCGATGAGCTGGGTGAAGGCGGCTTCTGCTTCGGCGGATTCTGGTGCTGCGGGGGAGGAGGGGTGGGTTAGTGAGGTTGGTGGAGGGAGGGTCGGTCAGGGTAGGGGGAGGGGAAGGATGAGGAGCAACCTTTCTGAGGGATGTCATAAGAAATCACATAGTCCACGCTGGAGATCAATTGAATCAGTATTATTCGTCGTCAAACCATCAAAGGGAAGAAATGAACGTTAACTCACTCAAAGTTGCCGTGCGACTGCTTGTCCCTGTCAGGGCTCCGAGAGGCCGCCATGGCGGTTATCTTCGTATCTTGGTATGAATTAGAGCGTTGCAGATTCAGAGAATCACCAAACACATCCAAATCGAAAATTGGAGGTTGTGGTGTTTTATCTGTTGCGGCTGGCAAGGTGGTAGCCGTGGCGTTCCAAGATGAAAAAGAGCTGGAGCTGGAGCGGAACGACGTCACGATGGGTGCCGCCATGTCACCTTGCAGGGGCTAGCTCAGGCCCAAGCTGAACTCACTAACCAAATTCGGACGAAGATTCAGCTGAATTGTGTTCCATCGTTATTAGGGAGAGTCAATAGGGTTAGGGTCAATAAACCCTCTTCTCCGCCCCTTATCGAATCCACAGTGGGAAGACAGACTCCGGACTCCGAATCGGCAATACTGTGTATGTTACGAATACCACTGGCTTTACGCCGGGTATTGCTACGGATGTAGTTAAAAATAACATACGACGGACTTTCTTTCACCCCGCAACACCATCACTGTGCTCTCATCACATCCGTTCCCTTTTTTTTTCTTTTTCTTTTATTTTTTTATTATTCTGTGAAGTTGCAACTCAAACTTACCGAATAGAAATAAGTTTCTTACACCAACAATACGCCAAGATGGACGCACATGAATTTAGAGAGGCGGCTAACGCAACCATCGATGAGAGCAAGTCCTCCCCTCCCCCTAGAACTCAAATCCACTCATGCTAACTACCCTTCCCAGTCATCACCTACTTCGACACCGTCGGCTCCCGCAATGTAGTCTCCATGGTCGAGCCCGGCTACTTGCGCAAGCTCCTCCCCGATGAGGCGCCGCAGGAAGGGGAGCCGTGGGCCGCCATCCACAAGGACATGGAAGCCAAGATCATGCCCGGCATCACCCACTGGTATGTATACATACACACATACATACATACCATCCCTCCCATCCCAAACCCCCAACTAACCCACCCCTCCCCATCCTCCCAGGAACCACCCCGGCTTCCACGCCTTCTTCCCCTGCGCCAGCTCCTACCCCTCCATCCTCGGCGAGCTCTACTCGGCCGCCCTGACCACCGCGGCCTTCAACTGGATCTGCTCGCCCGCCGTCACCGAGCTCGAGACCATCGTGCTCGACTGGCTCGCCAAGAGCCTCGGCCTGCCCGACTGCTTCCTGTCCGCGGGCCCGACCCGCGGCGGCGGCGTCATCCAGGGCTCCGCCAGCGAGGCCGTGCTGACCGCCATGGTCGCCGCCCGCGACAAGTACCTGCGCGAGACGCTGCCCGAGGCGGGCGCTGCCGCTGCCGGCATGACCGAGGCGGAGCGCGAGGAGCGCCTCATGCGCAAGCGCTCGCGCATGGTCGCGCTGGCGACCACGCTGACGCACTCCAGCGCCAAGAAGGCGGCGCTGATTTTGGGGTGCCGCTTCCGTGCCGTCCGTGTGCGCGCCGAGGACGGGTATGCGCTGACGCGGGAGGGGCTCGCGGCGGAGCTGGCCGAGTGCCGCGCGCAGGGCCTTGAGCCCTTCTTCCTGGCGGCGACGCTCGGCACGACCGATGTGTGCTCCGTGGATGACTTTGAGGGGATTAGTGCTGCCGTGGCCGCCCATGTCCCTCCCGGCGCCCCCGGTGAGGTGTGGGTGCATGTGGACGCCGCGTATGCCGGTGCGGCGCTGGTGTGTCCCGAGGTGCAGGAATCGACGCGGATCGGGCTGGTCAGTCGGTTTCATAGCTTTGATATGAACATGCACAAGTGGCTGCTGGTGAACTTCGATGCCAGCTGCTTCTTCGTGAGGAAGCGTGAGTGGTTGACGCAGGCGCTGAGCGTCAACCAGGCCGTGTACGGTAACAAGGCTTCTGATGGCGGGCTGGTGACCGATTACAGGGAGTGGCAGATCCCGCTGGGGAGGCGGTTCCGGAGCTTGAAGATCTGGTTCGTGCTCAGGTCGTACGGGGTCAAGGGGTTGCAGGAGCACATCCGGCGGACCATCAAGATGGGCGAGGGCTTTGCCGACGCGCTCAGGGACAGGTCTGATCTATTTGAGATCGTGGCCGGGCCGAGCTTCGCGCTGACCGTGTTTCGGCTGGCAGCCAAGTCTGAGGGCGCATCGCTGGAGGAGAGGAATACGCAGACCCGGGAACTGTATGAAAAGGTGAATGCCACGGGCAAGATGTGGCTCACGAGCACTGAGCTCGACGGCCGTTTTGCCATTCGGTTGATGACGGCTGTGAGGACAACCGAGACGGAACACATCCAGACAGCGGTCAAGACATTGGTCGAGATCGCCGAGGAAGTGCTGAGGGGGTGATGAGTCGACGGAATGTGTATACGATATCTGATAGACTACATATACCCAGCGACAATGGATACCACATCCCTTTCACTCGCCTGAACTCTCGATATCTCCACCGCTTAAGCCACCTCCAAAAGACATTGTGAGCATCACAATCAACCACGCAACAACCGAATACAAATAAATGTACAGAATCACCAGTCGAGTAAACCACCCGTCAATATAACAGCAATAGACAACATGCAAGGTACAAAGTAGCGCTATCTATATCTTCACCAACCAAAACACCCGTAAATGCTACCCCCAAACCTCGCATCGCTCATCATGCTTGACCAACACCACGAAAAGAAAACCTAACCCTAAATACTCGCCCTCCTCGGCGCCATAGTCCTCCTCAACCCCTTCTTGCCGCCCATCTCCTCCCCAAGCGGCAACACACCCCTCTCCCGCAACTTGGCGAGAAACTCCTGCCCATACTTATACCCCACCCCATAAATCTCCATAAACTTACCAAAATCCAGCGTCCCATACTCGTCAATCGGCGGGCGCATGTAGATGCAACCCGGCAGGGTCTTTGCGCGCTCGAGGGCGTCGACGCTGCTGACGTAGGCGAGGCGGGCCTGGATCTCGGCGAGGGTGGGGGGGTTGGCGACCGACGAGAAGGGGTTCCAGCGGTTGAAGAAGGCCCACATGCCCGAGAGCGAGTCGCCAAAGGACTGCGGGGTGTCGTCGTCGAGGGCGCCGACGTCGACGGCGAAGATGACGTCGGACCCGAGCGACTTCATGTGCGACACCGTCAGGTTGTCCACGTAGCCGCCGTCCAGCAGCATGCTGCCCTCGTCGCACAGCGGCGGCAGCAGGCCCGCCAGCGACATGGACGCCCGCACGTACCGCCACGCGTAGCCGCTCGTGTGGAACTCGGCCCGCGACTTGGAGATGTTGGTTGTGTTGCAGTAGTAGTCGAGCCAGAAGTCCTCGATCTGCGTGTTGCCAAAGGCCTTGAAGATGCCGCGGTTGAACTCGTGGCCCGTCGTGTACGACGCCGAGGGGTACGTCAGGTCGAGCGCGAACCGCCACATGCTGGCCATGCGGCCCGAGAACTTCTTGGCCGCGTTGACGATGGGGACGAAGTCGGCGTGCCGCGCGTACAGGGCCCCGATGAAGGCGCCGATCGACGTACCGCCCACAATGTCGATTGGAATGCCGGCCTCTTGCATGGCACGGATGATGCCGATCTGCGCGATGCCTCTGGCGCCGCCGCCACCGAGCACGAGGCCTACGGATTTGCCGCAGAGCCGCCGGGCGAGACGGTGGAAATCGCCCTTGAACGGTGCGTCGGGAGAATAGAATGGGCTGTGGCGTACTTTCCTAGATGTATACTTTTGAATCTCAGCCTGTAGAATTTGCACTCGTTCCCTCAGGGTCGGGCCGCCTGGTTTTGCGGGTGGATGGATTGGGACCGCGTTGGGACTGTAGGTCATCTGAACGTGAAAGTGGCCACCGTTGATCCATACCCGGTTCTTCAGCCATTTCCTGGTCAAACCGGAGCTGGAGTAGCGTTCCTGATGGACAAGAACCAGAATCTTCCTCGCCGTCGACTTCATGCCGAGCATGAAGCGCTCATACTCTCCGATTTCGGGGGAGCCATCAGCCAACCCAACCATGAGGACGCAGTCAGCCTGGGCGACGCACGTCTGGGTCCAGGGGGCATTGACGTTGGTGTCTAGATTTTCAAGTTAGCAACCGAGCCCGGTATAAGCTACCGGGTGCACTTACCGGCTACGTAGATGACGAGTCCGTACTTCTCCTCCAGGTCAGCCAGGTACTGTGACAGCTTGAGCTTGCCCATTCTGTTAAATGCGTGCTTCCCAAGATGATTCAGAACAGCCGCGCTATTCAGCGACGTGGCGCCGTTGGGAGCCCCGACCTGCGTCAGCGCGCTCAGCAACCTATTGCTAAACTCGACAACGGGGACGCCTGCCGAAACCGGCAGGACGGCAACAGTCCTCAGGTTGAGCGTGGTGGAGCTCTTATTGACCGAGCTCCTGCCAGACGAGTCCTTGATCCCCAGCGTCGTTGACGGATCGTCGATCAGCGCTCTCATCCGAGAGGCGATGATCTTCGAGATCTTGATTGTGATGTTGGGGTGCTCCTGGGCTAGGCTGTTGAATAGAGTGCGGGGGAACTTGACGAGTTCCGTATCCCGGATGGCATGCAGGGTGCCGGAACGGGAGGTCTCGGTCAGGACTTCAAGCTCTCCGATGCTCTCGCCTTGACCAAACTCGGCTTTGACGTTCATCCCGCCATCCTTCCTGTCCTCGACCAACCTCAGGCGGCCGTTTAGCACGATGTAAATGGCCTCACTCTCGTCTCTCTCGTGAAAGATGACCTGACCGGCATTGACCTGGAGCCACTCCAAGGCAAAGTCGATGTGCAGAATCAGGCGGGGAAGTAGGTTCGTGAGCCGCTTTGCCATAGTCAGAAGTACGATAGGATACCTGTCGACGATCCTCTCGATCGAGGTGAGGGGGAAGAAGCCGACATAAACATCAGTCTTTGCAACGACCTCAATGAACGACCTGTACGACGAGATGGTCCCGACGTAACCAGCGAGTCCGCCGGGCTTGATCAAGGCCACACTTCGCCGGTTGGGCTTGGATTTCACCTCGGCATCATCGACGTTGTTTCCAGTGCGCATGGATTCCGCAAATGGTTGCGGCGAGCAGAGCGATTGGGCGTTATCCATCGCATGCAGTGATGTCCTGCCAGTAGCGTGAACGACATCAGACGATGCGGTATTCTCCTGGGTGCAAATATCCAGAAAGCCGTCGATGACATAGTACAGACCCGGGTTCCTCTCACCCTGCTCCACCAACACAGACCCCTTCGGGAAAAAGACGATCTCCATCTCGTCTCTCATTTCTTGCGCGAGAAGCTGAGGGTTTGGGGACGCCGGCATGGATAGCCCGGCGGATGTGATGGATTCCGTGTCCCCGTCGGCTGACCCGTCGAGCCCGTCCATGAAGCCGAAAGCGTGATTAGTGAAGAGCGCCTTTTGCCGCCGCTGATCGAAGGATACGAGCCGCGGAGAGGCCTGGTTTGAGTCTGTATCCTTATTCGAGCCCCCGCTGCCGGTCAAGCCGATGGACCTGAACATGCATTCCAGAATTGACTCCCGGAACAGGTTGTCCTCGTCCAGCGTCTCCCTCTTGTCGATCGCTATATGGACGCTCCTTGGAGCCGTGAACGGGTTGAAGGCGCGCTGGGCTAGAGGGGAGGCCGCCTCCCTCTGTACGTCGAGATGTGGAGAAGGTCCGTCGGTGAAAGCGACACTTTGCGATCTGTTGCCGCCGCCTCTTGACTGCTGCAGATGTGTTACGAGGTCCCCCGCGTTAGGGACGGCCATCGACGGGCTCGATACCGAGAGATGGCGCTGCTTGGAGAAAGCTTGCAAAGCTGCCTCTTTCCGAAGGCTTGCTGTTGAGCGGCGCCTACGGCCAGCACGAGCATTGTGAAGCGCTATCCCTTTGCTGACATCATCCCCCTCCCCGATCCTCTCCCTCTCTCGCTTGAACTTCTCCTTAAGTCTATCCAGCGCATCCCCCCGGAGGTGGTTGGGAAGTTGTTGCATCGTGTACTTGAGCATCTGGCGCTCGATTTGCAGGACCTCGTTGGTCAGCCCAAGGTAGCTGTAGGCAGTGGCAAGTGTAACTCTCTGGAATCTGGACAGAATGACATGGACAATGTGCGCCGTAGCCTTGGGGTATATCTTTATCAGGCGTCGAAAGGCACTGGCGGGAATAATGGCTACGGTTGTGTCTACCGTTGCCCTCGCAATGATGTCCGGGTGGGCCGAGGTGGTGCTGTTTCTCTTAGAGCCAGGTCTTTGAGGTTTGGCAAAGCCACTGCCGTCGAGCGAGATGGGCGGAACATGGGGCAGGCCACGGTCGAGCTGCTCAGGCAGATTATCCGCCGAATTTGATGCAGACGCATCCATTCGAGGGGTATGTGGGAGGGAGTCCATTCTGACACGAGACTTTCGAAAGTCTGCGCTCGCGGGATAGTTGGGAAAGAGGCCACCGTGGGCGGCAGTGCCGGGTTCTGAGTTGTCTTCGTCGCCATGCCGCAGTGGGACGTCCTCGGTGAAGAGCGACATGATGGAAAATAACGATGACATGGGGGCGCCGTTCCGGACCTCGGTCAACAGCTGGTACCGTTGCTGTCCCGGGGCAGGGTGCTCGTCATCGCTCGAGGGGGCTTCGCTGTTGTGACTGAAGTAGGGGCTGTGAGCATAGCGGCGGTTGTAGCTGGACGACTTCACGAAAATCTCAACCAAGCCATCCACGACGAGACAGAATCCCTTCTCTTCCTCGAGATTGAACGACTCGCCGGCGATAAGCTTCCGGGTTTGCATGCTGCGGGTCAGCTCGTGGAAGACGGGCCGCTCGAGGTAGCCGAAGATTTTGATGGCGCTGAGGAACTCGTCGAAGTAGTTTGACAAACCCGATTTGATGCCTTCTTCGTGTGTATCCGGGAAGAGATCGACGTCTGGTTCCTTGCGTTGTGGCTCGGGGGGCAGCCGCGAGTACATGTTGAGGTAGCGGTACCTCACCACCCAGCTGATGGCGCCCATCATGGCCGCCACGATGAGCATTCTAGGCCATGTTAGAGATGCCGTGCGTATCTAGGTAGATACTTGGGTTCAACTTACAGAGTAGTCGCGTTCATGGTGACAGTCAAGCTCGTTGAAAAGAGAGTATACAAAAGGGTAGGCACCGAGATGGTGGCCAGCTTGATTGCATAGTAGAGCACCATTGGCACGAACTGGAGGAGCCAGAGGACGACCCTCGCAAATAAACCGAGCCACGAGGAGGAGCCATGGGCGTTGGCAACATCGCTTGCGGCAGCTACAGCCGAAGACAGCGGATTGGGGTGACGGTCTCCGGCTCCTGTCACTGCCGTCACTGCCGTCGCCGCTGTGACCGCCGCTCGGGCGGTCGAGTTTACTACATCCATCACCGCGCGTATTCAATCTCGGACCCGGTCGATGTCATGGGCGCTGGAGTAAACTCGGGTGTTTCTGCGATAGTTTGAATTGAGGTGTTTTGCACCGTGATGATTGCCGAGCGAAACACGTCTGTTTCACCTGTTCTTCGATTTTCCGGTCTTTCTCTTGCGACGTGTTGAACCAAGCAAGTACTTACCAGGTAGGTAACCTAGAAAACACAAAACAAGAGATGGCTAGGCGCAAGGCTAGGAATATGGATGTGTTGTGTGCAATCTGTATTTAACGACGCATCCCTTGCCCTTCTGACAAATTCGTCAATAGGCTTCCGTGAGAAGAGGCTCAGCGACCTGCCCAGAGCTCCCTTGCAAGGTGCAAAGAACGCGAGGGACCAGGGCTCGAGCTCGCTGACGTCGGTCAGTCTTGAATTCTGACATGTGGTGGGGCATCCTGGTCACATTCGCTCCCAGGGGCAGGCAAGAGTGCCCACTGGTTGCCGAGCCAAGCACTGGGCAGTTCGCTTCCATTCACCCCGCCAAAAATGCACCAGCCACACACATCCCACTTTCTTGCCCGTGCACGCGTGGGCGGAATTTCTGGCGGGCTTCTGAAAATACTGCGGGCCCTGATGACTGTTCTTTAAGCTCAACCTCGACATCCCGCATTTGACCGGAACTACGAACCCCCTAAGCCCGCCGAGGACTCGACTTTGCTGTATTCCCGATCTCAACCTTCTCCTATTCTCGGCCTTCACTTCCCCGGATTTTTACACACCGTCCCGCCCGGCGCATCTTGCCCGACACCGACGAAACCACACCCACATCCCACTTTTGCCCCGCCTGGGAACGGCACCCCCCGACAAGATGTCACTCTCAAACTGCCGGTTCTACGAGGAGAAATATCCCGAGATTGACTCCTTTGTGATGGTGAACGTAAAACAGGTTAGGATCTCTGGAGTATTGTCGCTGCAACCACGGCGCTGACCGTCGCTAGATTGCCGACATGGGAGCCTACGTCAAGCTCCTCGAGTACGATAACATCGACGGCATGATTCTGCTTTCCGAGCTTTCGAGGCGTCGTATCAGAAGTATCCAGAAGTTGATCCGTGTCGGTCGCAACGAGGTAGTCGTCGTGCTGCGTGTCGACAAGGAGAAAGGTTGGACCCCGCCGTCGCCCACCTTGCATTCTCCATCAATGCTAAAGTGGGGTTAGGATACATCGATTTGTCCAAGCGCCGTGTGTCGCCCGAGGATATCGTGCGCTGCGAGGAGCGGTATAACAAGAGCAAGATTGTGCACTCGATCATGAGGCACGTCGCCGAGAAGACGCAGACCCCGATTGAGTCCCTCTATGAGACAATAGGGTGGCCGCTCAACAAGAAATACGGTCATGCTCTCGATGCTTTCAAACTCTCAATAACGTACGTCTCGAAAGCTGTAGCTTTTGGAACGATGTTTTGCTAAATTCTATGCGCAGCAACCCCGACATCTGGACCGACATCCAGTTCCCAACCGACGCTGATGCCGAGGAGCTCAAGTCCTACATTGGCAAGAAGCTCACGCCCCAGCCGACCAAGGTCCGCGCCGACATTGAAGTTACTTGCTTCAGCTACGAGGGCATCGACGCCATTAAGACCGCTCTGCGCACCGCCGAGGCCCGTAACACGGACGAGACCCAGGTCAAGTGCCGGCTGGTTTCCCCACCGCTCTACGTGTAAGTGCTAGCTGATCCCCTCGCTGGCGATCCGATTGAGAACTTGGTTACTCATGCGCTATAGTCTCACCAACACATGCCTCGACAAGAACGCCGGCATTGCCCGGCTGGAAGAAGCCATCGTCGACGTCCGGACGAGCATCGAAGCGGCCGGCGGTAACCTCGTCGTCAAGATGGCGCCCAAGGCGGTCACCGAGTCGGATGATGCGGAACTCCAGGCGCTGATGGAGAAGCGCGAGCGCGAGAACGCCGAAGTCAGCGGCGACGAGAGCGTCAGCGAGAGCGATGACAACATCCCTGCGGCGGTCTAAGAAAACGCCGTTGTACATACAAGAATGAATTGGGACAGCACGCGGTTATTCCGGCCCTGTTTTTCGTGGGATGACCAAATACCCCGCGAATGAGGTTGTGGGACAGCGGGCAGGTATATCGGGACCATTTGGTATGACCGGCGTCTTCGGATTTCAAAAGGTCAGATACGGTAGACATTCCAGCTAGCCAGGGCCGCAGCGGGGAAAAAAAAAGGGAACGAAGTAATGCCTCTTAAGAATATTCGGCTGCTTGGTGTGTGTTCATGAATTATGTATCAATCGAGGCAGCAGCTCCTTGCTCCCTCCTTATCGGCTTATCTCAACCAAACCGCCCAGCGCCATGATCCACCACTTGCATTAATCCACCTCACACCCCGAAGTTACCTCACCTCCTACATCATCATCAAATTCTCATGGCCGCGCGATGGGCGTGGGGATCCGCCGCCGCCGGAGGAGGGGCGGGGCGGTCTAAATTCCTCGGGCAAGTCTCGCATTACCTCATCCGCTACGCAACCTGGATCCCACCTCTCATCTGGTTCAACGAATATGTGGCCCAGGTCACCTCCATCCGCGGCCCATCCATGTATCCTTTCCTAAATTCACAATACAACGAATCACTCCGCCAAGATCTGTGTCTGGTCTGGAAGATGTATCCTCAGGAGGGGTTGAGGAGGGGGATGGTTGTCACGTTCAGGTTGGTCTCACTCTCTCTCGAGGCTTCCCTCACCTTGCATGGTATGATCGGACACAAAAGTTGACATGCCACAACCCAGGAACCCTCACAACCCCAATAGGACCACCGTCAAGCGTGTCATCGGCCTGCCGGGCGACGTCGTCAAGACGAAGCCGCCCTATCCGTACGAGCATGCCGTCGTGCCTGAGGGGCATCTCTGGGTCGAGGGCGACGGCGACAAGAGCCTCGACAGCAACCACTACGGGCCCATCTCGGCGCGGCTGGTTACCGGCCGGGTCACGCATATCCTGTCACCGTGGGAGAGGGCTGGCCGTGTGAGATGGTGGGAGCACCCGTTAAGGACGGGGGTGCACAGGGCGGCGTAGGGGCGGGGGGTTAAGAGGGTGGCTGTTTACGTTTGCTCATAAAAGTTCCGTCGGCTCAGAAGGGTCCAGAACTGGTAGCTATAGGGACAAGAAACCGCATCCTCTCAACAACAATGAGGACCAAAAGTTATTGTTGTTTGAGAAAGGCCAAAACGTGAACCCGGAGCAGTTCACCCCTGTGTGCCGACGACGCAAAATCCCAAACGATACTCCCGCCCGCACGGCCCGAGATGGCGTACAAATGGGCAGAGGCCATATATGGCCAAGGGGGTCTCAGGAGAGGACATCCAGTTTCTGGCCAACACGCTGAACCCGCTCCCGGGGGCCAGGTTCACCACGGTGGAGATCTTGGAGAGCGGATATCTCGATTTCTGACTGTCTGATCTTCCATTACGAGTGCACATACCCCCAAGCAGTCATGTCAGTCTTTGTGTGTAACCAAGGTAGGAGGTACGGGCTATAACGTTAATTCCTTGTAAAGTGGATTAATCGTTAAAAGTAAATATTGTATGTCACTTAACCAGTGTGCTTTTTTAACCTTGACGGTGGTGTAGGTGGATAAATTTCAAATGCCATTTGTAGCGGGGTTATTGCGAAGTTGAGTGGAAGTCAGAACCCCACGCACGGACCAGGACCCTGGCGTAAAAACGCTTCGGACCGGCAAAGCCGCCTAGAAATTTAAACTTCGAATTATTTGCGCTGCGGTACGCCAGCAAAACCCACACGGGGTGACGCCATAACTCGAAAACTTTGGCCGCTGCCCGGGCGGCGCTACCCTCTTATCCTCTTCCCCCCGGGGCGATGGTGCTCGGCTTTGAGACGGCCCAACGCACCCCGTCGACGGTCTTGCCCGCGCCCTCGCCCTCTTCGAACAGTGTCGTCAGCGCCGCCGTCCCCGTTCCGGACCTCGACGGTCGACATGAGGATCACGCGCATATCTTGTCGCACGCCCCCGCCACTACCGCCATCGGAACCGGATCGTCTCGCGCTCAGGATAATATGAGATCACAAGATGGAGAAGTTGAAGGGCGCCCGCCTTTTCTGCACGTGGGTCGACCTTGTTCCATATCCGTTGCCTCCCGCCGCCGGGGCTGCGCGCTGACCGCACACCGCAACTACAGTGCATGCTTGCTGGAGGGCTGGGCGGTTCCACCGGCGACATGCTCATGCATTCGCTCGACACAGTCAAGACGCGGCAGCAGGGCGACCCCCATATTCCGCCGAGATACACATCGCTAGGGTCGTCCTACCTCAAAATTTTCCGACAGGAGGGGATACGACGAGGACTGTATGGAGGCTGGATACCGGCCCTCGCCGGCTCGTTTCCCGCGACATGCTTCTTCTTTGGCAGCTACGAGTGGAGCAAGCGGCAGATGCTCGACCACGGTGTCCAGCCTCACCTGGCATATTTGCTAGCCGGTCAGTAGCCAAACTCGCGCTTGAGGTTTCGTTTTCTGACAGATTCGTGTCTAGGCTTTATCGGCGACTTTGCGGCGTCCACCGTATACGTCCCATCCGAGGTGGTCAAGACACGCCTGCAGCTACAAGGGCGACACAACAACCCCTACTTCATATCGGGATATAATTATAAAGGGACGGCCCATGCTGTGAGGACAATCGTTCGAAGCGAGGGTTTATCCGCGCTATTCTACGGCTACGGCGCTACCTTATGGCGCGACCTGCCATTTTCGGCACTTCAGTTCATGTTCTACGAACAGGCACAGAGCTGGGCGCATCAATGGAAGGGGAGCCGCGATATTGGATGGCAATTGGAGCTCCTGACAGGTGCAGCGGCTGGTGGCCTCGCCGGCACAATCACATGTCCTCTTGACGTCGTCAAGACGAGACTTCAAACACAGGTCCATCCGGAAGCCGGAGGGCTCGGCCCAGCGCCAACCGATCCGCCAAGTCCGGGAACAGTTAAGGAGGGGCACGCCGCTCGGGCGACTTCTGAGACGGCCCAGCAGAAGCTGCAGAAGCGATTGATATCAACGTCTTCACCCTCAACACACACACCCAAACCCGGGGCCGTCACTCTTCAGACTTCCTCGATGATCACGGGCCTCCGATTAATTTACAGGAGCGAAGGCGTTGCGGGGTGGTTTAGAGGTGTGGGGCCACGGGCGGCTTGGACAAGCATCCAGAGCGGGTGCATGCTGTTCCTCTACCAGTCCATCTTGCGCAAGCTAGAGGCGTACATGCCCATGGAGCGGCGCGAGCTTGTCTAGTGATGCGAATCTAGCAGGCTGACGTCGATGTGTTGTGTATATAGACGATTTGTACAATTGCTGTGTTCGATACCGGGGCTGGAGAGGCAAACTGGGAGGGCGTTGGGTGTCGGCTGAATAGATATATGCTAGAGATAGATGTGTATATGTACGAATCTTCATTCCTCAACTTCTATCTCATTCAGCCATGGATTCCGAGCAATACCGTCAATCAGATAAAAGAAATGTATGCAACTATCATACCTATGCAGCTATCCCACACATTGAGTTTGCTTTGGTGCGGGGCCAGGTCTAAATCTTGGCGCACCAGCAGCCCGGTCCAAACTGCGATTGGCCCAAAGCTACTGTGGGGTTACAGAGGTCCAGCCCAGGAAATCGCAGCGGAGCTCAATCGAACCATTTGATGCAATGGACGACCGACGATCGATTTCTCGCCAGTGACACACACAAGTCACCCCGCTATTCGAGATGCCCTGACGAGATGGAACGGCAACAACAGGGCCGCCATGTCATCTTCGCTCCCTGTTCCCTCCAAGGCGGCCTTGACGGCGCTGCGAGGACTCCTCGTGGGCACCTCGTGCACCCTCGCCGTGCTTGCTGAGGACCGTCGACGAAAAATCAACAATGCGGTGCGCGCGATCGAGAATGGCCATAAAATCAAGTCGGCTAGGGGATACCGCGCAGGAGCCGGCGCGCTCGCCGTGGCTATGGAGGAGGAGGCCCTGTGGGATCCTCGGTTCGGGCCGCTTCACGATTTTGAGCTGGAGCTGCATCGACATGATCATACCGCGAAAGTGCCAGGGGAAGCGAAATATCAGGTACCTCGGTTGTGGGCTGGGGAAGATGGGGTTGGAACTCCGGCGGAAACGACAAGGACGACCTCGATGAAGGACCAAAGGGTTGCTGCATCGACGCAGAGCAACACGAGCAACACCACAAGTACAAGCCCCTCCGCGCAGCCTGGACAAGTCGTTAAACCTCCGAAACTCGCTCAAAGCCAGCCTATTCCTAAGCTGGCTGCGCCACTCAAATCTGCCCCGAGCTGGGCGTCGATGAGCAACGAGATGGTCAAATCATACTCGTTTCCCACTGATTATGAGATTGTGGTACAAGTACACGAAGCCTGCAACACCAAAGACCCTGTCCATATCGGCACCGCATTGCGAACAGTCCTCGATGCGATGGATCACAAACTTGCCCCGGAGAACCTAAGCCGGCCCTGGATCGAGGCCACTGCGCGACTCTGCCGGACATGCCAAGAGGAAGGGCGGCTGGACGACGCCGCGAGGCTCCTCGGCCGGATAATCTGCCGGGGGCCATTGCAGCAGAGTGACTACGTCGACCATGAACCCTTCAAGTTGATCGAGTCGCTGCTCGCACGGGCAGAACTGAAACAGCAAGCGCAGGACGCCTATGCGGCGGGCATTGATATTGCTGTCAACTTGTTTGTCCCGAAATTCGTTGAACGGCCGGGAGGTCCGAACCAGCAGGTATACAGCCTCGGGCGAAGACTGCTCGATCTTTGCTTCTCAGTGGGACTAGTCCAAAGGGCTTTTGGCCTCTATCGGCGATGCATCATGTTTGCAGACGGCAGCGAGAGCGACCTAGGCTCTTGGTTTCTCCAACATCTTTACGAGAGGCAAGAGTATACGGCTGTTGTGAAAACCTTCATCTCAACCTTCCTCCAGTCCTCTCCAGCGAAAGCTTCGCTCGATGCCGTCGGAGATATCGTCGTCGACAGCGTCGAGCTCGCCCACGATCACAGGCCAGAAGAGGTCTTGGAGACACTGCAGAGTACCTGCACCCACCTTGGAGATTCAAAACTGAACCCGAAATGGGTTATGAAACTTTTATTATCGCACTGGAGAAAACACAAGAAATTCGAAGACATCGAGGTCATGTTTGAAAAACTCCAAACCCCTCGCTTGAAGGATTCCGTGTTCCGCTCGCACAACATCTACCGCATTATGGTCGAGCTGGCTCTCGAGGCGGGTCAGGAGGCCAAAGCCGACTCGTACTTCGCTCTTGCCATCTCGCAGCACCGCGCTCTGGCGTCGGATGTTAAGCTGCTAGGCGTCATCGCGCGTTTCCACGCCGCGGACGGTGACTGGGAAGCTGTGCGGGCTGACTTCGAAGCAATGAATCAAAATGGGAAAGCAAGCGGGCAAGGCTGTGGTCAGGTCTTCGTCCCGGTGCTCAAGGCGTACGCTGAAACGCATACGGTCCGAGAGACTGAGGCTTTTCTCAAGTTTTATGTCGATGAGCTGAAAGTGCCATTGTGCAGCTTCATGGTCACACTCATGGCCAAGCACTACGCCGCCATCCGCGACGTCAACTCTTTGGTCGCCTGGCTCGAATACTGCAGTCAAGCCGAATTCCCTGTCGATGCTGCCTTCACCAACGCCATTCTCGTGAGGTGCCGAAGGCAGTGGAATTTTCCATTCAGAGACCTCCGCACGCTCTTCCGGAAATTACAGGCCCTGAACCCGGCCTGGGTGGATAAGCACACGGAGCAAGTCATGACCGACGCTGCGTTGTCGGACTCCAAGTACGGCGGCAAAGCCGCGAGAGGGCGGTTGCTCTCACTACATATAGACCCGCCAAACCCCCCTAGCCGGGGAAAGCATGCTCAGCCCGAGGATGTGATATTAGCCATGAAAAAAGCACTACGAGGCGGCTCACCCCGTCGCGCCGCGCAGATCTACCACCGGGCTGTACACTCAAATATGCCCTTCTCCCAACACGCCCTACAGCTCGCCGTGCAGGCACACCTGAGATGGGCACCCACCGACTTCGACGGCGCATACACCCTGCTCCGAAAAGCCCAAGTCAAAGGGGAAGACATAACCCAAACAATCAACTACCTCCTCGCCAAACAGCTCACCAGCATCGCCTCCTCCGCCGCCGACCCGCAACAAGCCGACGCCCTCATCCAAGAAACCCTCACCCACTACCACGAAGCCGACATCCGCATCACCGAAACCTCGCTGCACCGCGCCGCCGGCCTCTGCCTGGCCGCCGGCCACCCCGCCGGCGCGATCCACTACGCGCTCAGCGCCGCCAACGAGCGCGGCAGCGGCCCTTGCTTCAACCTGCAGAACTTCAAGCTCCTGCTCGCCGCGTACGCCGACCTCGTCGACGCCGACGGGCTGCGCGACACCATCGCCCGCGGCCTGGCCAGCTTCTACAGGGAGGACTCGGCGTGTCGCGCTGCGCTGAGGCAGGCGCGTGCGAGGGTGGCGCGCTCTCAGGCTGCTGCTGCTGATGCTGCGGGGGCGAGCTTGATGGAGGAGAGGAAGATGCGGGCGAGGGCGGTGGTGGATGAGGCGATTGGGCGGGTTGTGGAGGCGAGGAGGGAGCTGAGGGAGGAGGGGAAGCTGCTGGAGGCGGCGGCGGTGCGGATCATGAGGAGGGCTGCGCTGGATGCGGGGAGGGAGGAGGTGGATTTTGCTGAGATACCGTGGTTGGGCGGGGGGAAGGGGATGGTGGGTGCTTCTGGGGATGGTGGTGATGGGGGTGGGAGTAGTAGCATGGAGAAGGAGGAGATTAGTGCTGATGACTTTTATGGGGATTTGGAACGGGCGTTGCTGGAGGTTCCGCCTCAGGCGGCGGTTGAGGCTTTCTAGACCTATGGGTATTGGAAGTAGGTATCCAGGGGCAATACCCAACCTAAAAGAAATGGGCCTGGACGACTTTGGACAGTTCTGACTGAACTCGTTCCCAGCCATTGATAGTGTAAAAAAGTATCTACCATGTATTACCTGTACACAAATCAGGTTTATTTCATGGGCTCTCCCAGCAAGTCCCTCGTTTGCGTCTGGGTGCTGTCGTCAACGGCATGGAACAGGCCACCGCTGTCCTCTTAGGCCTAGCCATCGCCTGACATGTGAATTTTCCGGCCAGAGATTCAGGGGCGGTTCCCACAAAAGCCCCTGCGCAGCGCCTCTGATTGGTCTGACAAGGATCCGCGCCAACGCGGTGCCTGCCGCATGGGACGATTCCGGGGGACATCGGCCTCGAATAATTTCAGTTTTTGGAACGGGAACGCGCAATCGATCCGGGAGAACCCCATTCTGCTTCAATACAAGTAGACGACCTGGTGATCTGCTAAAAAGGCGGGAGATTTTTTTGAGTTTGCACCATTCGTCTGCAGCAATCAAGGAAGAGATCTTACCTCACTCAGCCAGCAATCGGTTGCAATCGAAGACATTCATTGAACGGCAACGACCTACTGCTTACCTCCTCTTACCTCCTTCTACTCCCCCCGCCCATCTGATCTCGACAACGATACGCCGACGTAATCAACCCCGAGAAAACACCGGACCAGTTCCAATCTCACATAAATATGGCGGGTGTGGCCGACTCCGAGGCCGCCCGCATCGTCGAACGGCGCGAGAAACACCATGAGGCCGACGTTGTTGTGGTTGGTGCCGGCGTCTTCGGCTGTGCTGCGGCCTTTGCCCTCGCCAACCAAGGACGTAGCGTCATCCTGCTCGAGCGGTGGATGCACCAGCCGGACCGCATCGTCGGCGAACTGCTGCAGCCCGGCGGCGTCGAGGCGCTGCGGAAGCTAGGGCTGGAACACTGTCTCGAGGACATCGATGCCATACCGTGCTACGGCTACCACTGCCTATACAGGGGGGAAGAGGTATCGTTTTCCTATCCGCCGCTCGCTAGCGGCGGGGGGGTGGTTGTAGGCGCGGGGAGGAGGAAGGAGGTGAATGGACATGCGAATGGGGACGTCAAGGAACCGGTCAGGCCCGAAGGCAGGAGTTTTCACCACGGGAGGTTCATCATGCAGCTGCGCAAGGCGTGTATGGCACACCCGAATATCAGCATCTTCGAGACCGAGGTTACGGCGACCATCAAGGGCGAACACAGCGACGCCGTGCTCGGGGTACAAACCCGGACGAAGGACCCAGCCACGGGCAAGAAAACCCCCGACTGCTTCTTCGGCCAGCTGACCATCATCGCCGATGGTTACGCCTCCATCTTTCGCAAGGAACTCCTCAACAAGGACCCCATCATCCGCAGCAAATTCTACGCTCTCGAACTCATCGACTGCCCGTTCCCGCCCGCCAACCATGGCCACGTCGTCATCGGCGACCAATCCCTCTCTCTCCTCTACCAAATCGGCACGCACGAGACCCGCGCGCTAATAGACATCCCCCTGAACCACCCCGCGGCCTCCCCCGAGGCCGGCGGCGCACGCGGCTACATCGAGAACATCGTGCTCCCCTCGCTCCCCGCGCACGTGCAGCCCAGCGTGCGTGCCGCCCTCGCCGACGGCAAGATCCCCAAGAGCATGCCCAACTCGTGGCTCCCCTCGACCAAGCAGACCCAGCACGACGGTGTCATCCTGCTCGGCGACGCCCACAACATGCGGCACCCGCTGACGGGGGGCGGCATGACAGTCGCGCTCAACGACGCGGTGCTGCTCGCCTCTCTCCTCTCCCCCACGCAAATCCCCACGCTCGCCCATCACGCCGCCGTGCGCGACGCCATGGCGGCGTTCCACTGGCGCCGCAAGAGCCTGACCAGCATCATCAACGTGCTGGCGCAGGCGCTCTACAGCCTGTTCGCGGCCGACGGCTGGCAGCTGCGCGCGCTCCAGCGGGGGTGCTTCCGCTACTTCCAGAACGGCTACACCGACGAGCCCGTCGCCATGCTCGGCGGCTTCCTGCGCCGCCCGCTCACGCTCGCCTCCCATTTCTTTACCGTTGCCGCCCTTGGCATCTGGCTCAACACGGTCGAGTTGTGTGGCGGGTCCGTGCTGGGCTTGGTGAAGCTGCCGCTGGCGCTGGTCCAGGCTGTGATAATCCTCTGGACGGCGTGCGTGGTGTTTTTGCCCGTGATGTGGACTGAGTTGTGCTGAAGGGGGAAGAGGGGGCAGGGATGAGAGGTGATGGATCATGGATGATGAGGGGAGGTGTAACGGGAGACGGTGGTTAAGATTCGGTGTATCATCCTGTTGTTTGGTCCAGACTCTATCGGGGACCGGGTTATGCGTAGTAAATCTTTGGTAATGGTAATGAGAGATGGTTATACACGATCAAAGAACTTGGTATCACTGTGTTGCGTATGCTGCTGCTACTATGAACACGGGCAAAGAGAAAAAGACACAGGCAGAGAGAAAAAGAAATCGGCAGAGCCAATCAGCGGTTCTTAACCTCAGCTGACACTATTCTATCGCATCTTTTCAAAAGAACCGCCAAAAACAAGAGACCGATCAAGTCAACCGCCTCCGATACACCCCCAGCATCCAGCTCGCCCTGAGCACGGCCAGGCCGATGGCCATGCGCACGCTGTCCTGGACCAGGCTCACCTTGCTGCCGTCGACCTCGTGCCAGCCGACGGGGACCTCGGCGACCTTGATGCCGTAGCTGGTGCCGATGACGGAGCCGTCGCTGGCGAGGACGGGGGTGGCGGGGGCCGACTCGGCGAGCATGAGCATCTCAATGTCGAAGATCCAGCCCTCGGCGTGCATGTAGGGCACCACGTGCGGCAGGGCGGCCCGCGAGAAGAGCTTGAAGCCGCACTGTGTGTCGCGGATGCGCGACGTCGCGGGCGGGGTGAGGATCGTGAGCACGAAGTGGAAAGAGCGCATGAGGAAGTTGCGGATGGCGGAGCGCTTGTTTAAGTTAGTAACGGGGGACCGCATGAAATAAGGGGTGCTGGGATAAGTGATATTAACATACCTTGACCACGGCCTCGCTGCCGACCAAGTGCGCCCTGCTCCCAATCGCCACGCCGCGGTTGGACCCGTCCACTACATCCTCGCACCCCTCGATCAACTTTCCCAAATCGCTAAACCGGCTCGCGCCATCGGCATCGGCAAACACGGCGTACTTCCCCCGCACGTGGCGCAGGCCGTGGGTGACGGCGCCGCCCTTGCCGCGGTTCTTTGCGAGCTTGACCACCCGCAGGATGTTGTGCAGCCCGTGCTTGCGGGCGAAGGAGAGGGCGACTTCGACGGTGCGGTCGCGGCTGCCGTCGTCAACGATCAAAATCTCGTAGCCTGAAGGTTGTGGTGGTTCGGCTGATGCTTGAGCGGTGCCGGGAGGGGATTTGGAAGCCGGGGAGTCGGGCTTAAAGACTAGACGGTGCGGCGTCGTGGCACGCTTCCCCTTCTTGCTGCCTTTCTCGGTGGATCTCTCTTGCCGCTCGGGTTGGAGGAATTGATTGTTGGGGCGACCAAATTGTTGGTCTAGATATTCGACCATCTCTTCCAGGGCGGCGGTAATGCGGGCTTCTTCGTTGTAGGCTGGGATTACCACGCTCATTTCCACCTCGGCCGGCTCGATAGCCACTTGGTCGGGAACGGGGAAGCCAGCGGGGATGGTTGGGTACTCCTCACTGAGCTTTCCCTCGGCATGCCAACGGTCATACCAGCAGGCGAGCGGGCGTGGATTGCTGACAGTACCATCGGGGTTCGTGGTGATGTAGGTCTTCTCGGATGGGTAAGGGAGTCGCGGCTTCGGGGCGACGAGGTGGAGGAGGATGTAGATCTAGGAGAGCCCGATTAGCCAACGTAATAAAATCGAGTGGTTCAGCATAGGCATCATACGCAAAATATGGCCAATCCAAATAGCGGAAGAATCACCGCTAACAAAAAGTAAAAGGGCCTTTCCGAGGCGGTTGCCCACAAGAGCCAGACCAGCTGCTCCAGCGATTCAACTACGCCCTCGCCCGCCATGGCTGGCGCGTGGGGGAGAAAAGGCAGCGGTGATACCGCATGCAAGATGTGAGCTTCAGGAAGGGAGGGAGGGCGTCATGGGAGACATGGGAGACATGGGGCGATCTGGGCGCTTGTCAAGTTGACAGTTCGCACACTTCGCACAGTTCGCGAGGCTGCCGCTTTCGATGATGCCACGGAGCGTTGATGTGTGAGATGTGGCTTGCAAGGCTGGCGAATCATCTTGAGTTACCCCTGTCGATCTTGGCAGTTCCCCACCCTTAATTGTGTGGGCCACTGGTATCTTCAATTCAATGAGATGCAAGCTCTGGGACGAGTTCAAAAGTTTTTGGGGCTGCTTGTGCACAGAATCCGACTGACTCCATCTGGTCAGTTCGATTTCACGGCCCCCACTGAACCAAGACCACAAGGTCAATGCCGACGGGTCTTGGTGAGAATTGCAGCTTCCTCCCTCTGTCTCATTGCCGTGGTCACGAGCGTACCCGACAATTCGCCGTGTAGCTACCAGTGCACTTGTAGCACCCATCAATTCTATTTTTACTTTCGCCTCTTTTCTCCACGATACTGCTTCACACCACCCAACTCGGTGTTCTCCGAGTCGGCCCGAGACAGAGCCATGCCGGCTTTGTGCTGTTTACACCAAACTAATGCCCTCCAGCTGGCTCTCGATCAGCCGACAAGGCGCCGATGCAGAAGGAGGCGTAAAGTGCCCAATCCGACATCGTCCCCTCGGATGCAGGCCGGGGCACCATGCAGCTCCTGGGTATTGACGGTGACTGCGAAGCGCATGCGGGGAAGGGACGGAGAAATGCGACCCTGCCCTATCATTTATTCATTATTGCAACGTGGAAACCGCTGTCAGCTGAGCCTTGTTCAATGGTACTGTTCCCTTCTGTAACGCCTCCATGACGGTCGGTCAAGGGTACCTAGGAGGAGATCACGGTGTAACCCAAGATTGCGGAGGTCGTGTCGAGGGTTTAGTGATCCCGGTTGTCGATCGACACGAGTCCTGTCGGTGTTGGAGTTGGGGTATCACGAGTTGAAGATAGTCTGAAGTTGCCTATGTTTTCGAAAAGATGTTCGAAAGAGATGCACGCTCAAAACTCGGAGTTCAGCCTTCTTCCACGTTTAGGACCCCGTCGGCGGCCACGCAATGCGACTGGACCCACGCACGCAAAGCCCACGCAGCGAGGATGCATCTATCGTCCGGTTCGGGTAGACCTTCGCGAGTAGCTAGCCCGTTTTGAGGCAGATGCCAACATCATGACCGCAGGACCGGTCCAGACCCCAATCTTCAACGTTGGAGGTGGAGGGGTGAACCCCTCCATGCCCGTCGTGGGTTCCATTCGGATCGTGATGCTACTGTACCCACAGCAGGCAGCCCGCGATATCTCGGCGATAATCCCGGGTGGAAGGCTGAGAGGAAGGGCACCTCCCAAGATTTGCATGACTTGGTAATGCTGAGGAAGCGGAGACGGAGCCGACAGAGAGTCTGCGGCTGGTTGCAGTTTCGAGAACTTCTCCCAACCACCCATCCCTTCCGCCAATCCTTCATGTCCCCGTCTATGGATCACTCCCTTCCCGTTGTCAGATAGACAGGTGTCTCTGGGCAAGAGGCGGAACAGAAATCCCCACAGGCGGCATGTCAGCGCCCGTCTCCTGCAATTTACCACTCTTCCGTCACCAGGCTATCCTAGCCTGAGCCCTGGTTCCCACAACCGAGTTTCGAGAGATAGAGTTATCATGTATGCATAAGGCGAGGTCAAGCAGGGAGGGAGTTCCAGAAACCTGCATGCTTGCTTGGCTCCTGAGCGGACCACAGCTCCCCAAACACCGGATCTGCCTCAGCCCTGAAACAACCGAACTCCCACGCGCGGCCCAAGCGCATGGGAGAGAGGACTGCTTCGGGTGTCTTCACTTGGAGATACAGCCCCCAATATGCCGATACAGGAACTCAGGAGATGTGGAAACCCGCCCCCACCCGAACCGAGCAAACGAAAAGAGTCAAGTCACCAATCCCGCTATCCCTTTCTTTTCCACCTGCCCGAGAAATCCTTCAGCAGCGAGGGCAGAACCAACAGCCAACGCACGCATCCGTCATCACTTGAGTAATTGGTCCGCATCCCAGTCCGTGGATACGGAACCCGGCATCAATTTCTCGCATGCTTGGCTTTCATTTGGATGCAATCGCCGCAGGCCCAACAAGGCAGGAGGGAGTTCGAGGAAGCAGGCAGCGGTGACGACTCGGAGCCGGGACGGTGGATGCAGTCAGCATGAAGCATGAAATGGCGAATTGGGGAAAGTCAAGATCATTTTAGAGGGGAATCGTCATTACGAGACGATCGAGGAGCAGCGGCTGGACTTTGTACGTAAAATTGAACTTGAATGACGTATTTGACTCTGGACAAATGAACCAGGTAGGTACCTAGATACCTTCGACTTGTCGAGATGCCTCTATCAGGAGGGGATTGAGCAAAAGTGTCCAAAACAGCCTCCACAATGCCCTAGACAAATTATCCCAAAGATGTCCCGGCCCAGTTCTATTGCATACCATCCGCTAAGTCCCCCGCTTCCCGGAGCAAAAGCCATTCCCAGGGCCAACCTAAGTTTTGAATGCCATCGTCAGAAGCCAAAAAAATACAGCAAACGCTTCATGACCCAAATATAACCAACGCCAGGCAATAGCAGTAATGGACAAGCGCAGATGCTCCACAGCGCGGATGTGCTCATGATGGTTGATGTCGCTAGAAAACAAATGAAATGAAATAGTAGCCAAGTATATGCATCCAAATATCAATGTCATGCTCAATTGAGCAGGATGGCAGAAGGCCAGCAGCCTCATACGGCCACCGCGGTACTCTTGCTGCTTCGTAGCGACCAGCGGTTCTTCTTCACCGGTTTTCTGGCCGGAGGTGCACTCTTAGAAAGCTTGCCCGGCTTGGACGGGGGTGCGGCCGCGTGGAGGACGCTCTCCTTTGGCGAGGCAAAAGCGGCTTCGTCAAAGCTCGTCGGCAGAGCATCCACGTTTACGACCGGACGCCCCTTCTCTTCCCTCTCTTTCGTTGGCTCTGCCGGGGACGGCGGGCTGGGCTCCATGGTTACGGTGGTGTTGGACTGGATGGGTTCGAGGTCGGTGAACCTCGTCATTTTGGATGTCCTTCGTCCCTTCTTCGTGGGGGAGTCGGAAACGGCGGCCGGGGTGGCAGTCCCCATTGGGGCCTTGACGGTGGCGACCTCCTCTTCGCTGGACGATTCCGCCCTGCCAATCTCGGCTTGTTGGGGTGCCGCCAGCCCCTCGACCTTGAGCACCGTTGGAACCGTAGCTGTTTTGGCAGAGAGTGATACAGTAGATGCAACAGGAACCATTGTAACCGAGCTGGCACTCGATGCGGCAGACGAGAACACCTCCGGCGTTGTGATGGCAGTGCCAAACTCCATGGGCGGAAGCTCTGGGACAGGAGGGATGCCCGCCGCGAGGGAACTTGTGCGCGCCGTGAGGGAGCTTCGGGAAACAGGCTGATTCGGGTCCGATATTCTGCGTGACCGCCCGGGGTGCAGTCTGTGGATGGATTCAGACTGGCTTGTAGGCCTGGCCGGCTTGGGGACGTTCGTTGCGACATCGGTTGAAGGGGGGTGGGAACGCTGTGTTTGGCCGCCGGCTTCATCTCTAAATCATCCTGGGAACTAGTTGAGTCACCGGAGCTCTCAACGGGCGACGGCGCAGTATCTCTGCCCCCAAGTGTACCAGCAGGCGGGAGCGGGATTCGGCCGGCCGACATCTTGCTCGATGACCGGCTCGTCCGAGACGAATCCACGATCCTCTCAACCTCTTTCCCTTTCGGCGAAATGCTCCCCACATCGATTGGGCTATAGGTCATCTCCCGTCCATGCGGGGCCCAGCCCGCGGGCATGCTGCCGTAGCTGTAGCCTCGTGGCAGGTGGACAACGGGGCTCGCGTAGGCGGATGGATATGAAACGTTCGAGAGTGAGCTGTGGACTCGGGGCATACCCGAATGGACCGGAGTGATCATGCCGCTCATGCCCACACCACTAGCCGTCATGGCGCTGCGTCGCCGGTTCTGTTCGACAATCCTAGCCCTGTCATTTTCCCTCCAACCCCCTGGCCCGCCTGACATGGCATCAATGGCAGCATGTTTCGGTACGTGCTTGTAGGGGGGTTTCTGCACCTCCTCCTTCTCCTTCTTAGCCTGCTCTGCGCGGTGTTCCTTGGCAGCCTGCCGGCCCCGCTTGATCATCGAGAACATCGACATCGTGGTCAGTCCGGTGTTGTCGTTGCCAAGGTAAGCTGGTTTCGTTATGAGGCAGTGGCGGATTCACCCAACGGCAGGATCCGAACGAGGTCGTGGTCGACGTCAGACCTGGCGGGAGGGCACCTGACCAAACCGCTGGTGAGAGATGGGCCGCGGAGTGCAGGGTGCGGAGGCAGCAATATATTAGATGAAGTCGGGGTGCATAAATAAGCGGGATGTAGCGAGTGGTGCGAGTCTGCCTATATTAGGCCCTTGGAAAGAGCCGGGGGTCAAGCTGAAGCAACGCCTGGGCTGAAGGCGACAAAATGACAGGGGACAGGTAACAAGTGACGGGCGGAAGTAGTGAAACCTGACCCGCAAAAGGCGCCCTGGGCCGAAACGAAAGTTTGTTGAGGGGATGCGGGAGGATGTCGTTGAAGTCGGCGGTTTGCAAGGTTAAAATGTTCTAGCAAACGACTAATAACGAGCCAATGGAGGGTCCTCGGATTGATGAGCGCGGTATCGAGGACAAGGCCGCCCCGCCAATGTCTATGGTCGTGGTGTAGAGCGAACACGGAAGATGGAGAGAGTTGATGCAAACCAACTCCGAGCAAGAGCAGTTGTCGCAGATGGACGGTTGGAGGGCTCGAGTCTGGCGAGAACTTGGCTCTCGCTCGCGAAATAGAAGGGCTGCGGCGGCGTCAGGTATTTTAAGAGCCGCCAAGCAGAATGGAACGGGCGGGCGGGCATCCACCAAGCCAATGCAGCTTTCAGCCCTCGATTCACTGGAACATGGCATCTGCGGCAAGGAGCAGGGGTGAGAAGCGACCACGCGGGGGTTCGCCGATACCACGTCCATGTTGAGAGGGTGGTGCCCAGCCCACACAGCCCAGGGTCGCTACTCCAAACCTGGGCCATGGCACACGGCACGGCTGATGACACCGAACGGAAAGACGGATCCATTGTGCCAGGCTGCTAGTGAGCGGGGCCACACCAAATGGAAGCAGCGGGACGGGTTCTTGCCTACATAGAAGTTTTCCTTCTTGTTCTAGGCAAGCGCGTCCTTGGAACACCAGGGCACAGAATGGATCTCAGGGCGTCTCTCGCCAATGCGGCCAACCAACGCCGGTCTTCGGTGCGCCAGACAAACCCGAGTTCATTGTGGTAGCACGCGCTCCCCGCTGTACTATGTACAGATCTGTAGGTTGCGCAGAATCCAAGACATGAGGTCTGTCTCATCGAAGACGAGGAATCAGTCAATCACAAACCCGCATGCTCGGGCAGTCCATTCCCTGCCCTGCCTGGAGCCACGCACACACATCACCAGTGGAAAAGCGGGCCCTCGTATTGCCAGGGAGGGAGGTACCTGCACCTCCTGAGACGATAACGCGCGCCTTACCGCTAGAATGGCTCTCAATGGACCAGGGCCCTGGGACGATCGCCGCCGGGTGCGTTAAATCGCCTATCAGCCGCAGATGGCTACCGATGGTTAGCTTGATATCACAAGCATTTCCCGGGTGGTAAAGGGATGACAACCTGGTACATAGTTAATTACTTGTACAAGTAGGACCAGGTGACGAGAGTCGCGATACTGAAGAAGGTTTCTTGCCTGGCGCGCGAAGACCAACCTAAACATGGAAGCCAGGCGCGCGAACCCAACACCACTTGGCAGGGACAGGGCCACGATCTGACAAGGACCGTGCCGCGGCCACCAAGGGGAGCGATCGAAGATCACTGGATGCCCAGCCGTTTCCCGAACGCCTTCCGAAAAGGTTGTTAATAATAAATTCTCACAAAATTTGACTGAAGAGAAAAGAGGGACCAGGATATAAGCGAATCTGCTTTTTCCAATACTCATCAATGGACTGCTGGTTTCGGTTTAGCAACCCCCAACCTGAGCCGGCCTCGATTGTTCAAACATTGGTCAAATCCGAGACAACTGAGGCTGGGAACCGGTACTTTTGGTCCGGAACTTCTTTGTGCTCTCCTCTCGGCCTACCGAACCCCTTGGAATGAAAGCATCTCCGGACAGATTGGTTGGGGGCACTTGGGCCGCTTGATGCCCAAACCCATAACCCTCGTCCGGGGCCCGGCTGGTGTCCGAACCTGGCGGTCCCTGTTTCGGCGAGGCTCCCTGGCGAATTCGATAGCGCCGGCTGGCCAAACCTTCTGACATGGCTCCTATCGATGCTTGGGGCGGGATGAGATAAGGGCGCTAAGCTAGATCAGGCGGCTCTGCTCGCCAGCTTGAGAGGGCTGAAAAAATCCCAGAGCGCCACACCAGACCCAACTAGGAACTCCCGATGGAGCCTCCTTCTTTTCTCTCACTTCATAACACGTCGTTGGTCGCGTTGGTTGCAGGTGATCGCCGGGCCTAGGGTCTCGTTGTCTCCCGAGGCCCGCGGGTTGAATACCCGCAGCACTGGCGCGGGTTAAAAAAAGAAGTCAAAAAGAAAAGCGGCAATATTGGGAATGCCGCCCTGCCGATCATGCGGCTCTTGGCCGGTAACCCCTGTCTCGCTCACCAGTTCGGACGAGATTTAACCGACCCACTGATATAGATCCTCGAAATGGACCTTTCTCGTTTGGATGAGATATCTTTATCTTGACATCGCCCGCAAGTCGGCAGGATAGGTCCTGACAGTCGGCCTTATCAATGCATGCAACATGATTGTCGTCAAGAAATGCGGTGTAAGGGACAACTCTATCGAAGACGGAATCGGATTACCCACAGCTGAGCTGAAGTGACAAGCGCCGGTTTGTGTATGGCGGGCTGCTGGTCTCAGCTCCGCATTGTGGCTTTAGGGTAACTTCCGACGATGCCGGCTTGCTCCTCATGAAATGGTGGTTGGTTATCCAAAGCGCCTTTCATCAAAGAGGTTATTTGAACTTCTTCGAAATCCCCCTTGCTAAAGTTGTCCCACGCAGCTACCTGAAACCTGGAACCAAGACAACCTCTTTGAAAGCATCAAGCGACTAACTACCGGCGTGGAGAATTAAATCTTAATCGATCATTGAAGAGTTATGTGAACCAATGGCGTGCGCGTCAACCAGGCCTTTTGCGTATCTGGTAGCATTGGATATTGCATCCAAACATGATAATATGTAAGCAGACATGCACCACTGACGCCTCGTTTGATACCAGGTGATGTTCGGCCCAGCCGCGTGGTGTGGCGCCCCACGAATATGATACGTATCTCCTTGTCCGCCGTGCTTGGGCATCAATATAACGGCGTTTATTTATATTATATGCATCTCACCCGAGTCATATATTGCCCCGGGTTCCCCAGCATTCCCAAGACACGTGCACGTGGCCGGCTAGGGCTTGGCCACAGAATGTGTTGCGACCTGTTCTTGTTGCCTCAGTGGTTTGTTCCGACGATAAGCAAGTGCATGTTTTTGAAGCGCCTCAGCGCCTGTGCCATGATGAAGGGAGGACCATCTCACTGTTCTCAGGCGGTTGACCCCCTTGCGTTTTTTTCGCGTAAGAAATGTGTTGTTAAATTATTGTGACGCGAAAAGTTTGACAAGAGCGCATGCACAAACATGCACTTGATGAGACAACTTCGTGGTATCAAGCTAAATCGATAGCTAATGAAAGATCACTAGGCGACTGAAGAACTGAATTTGGTGCATACCATTACGGTAGATACCGCATCTAACTCTGATCAGTGAACACAATCTGGAATTATTTATCTATTTACACAGTCAACAATTGCACGCAGCATTACAGCCGGGAGACTGGATATCGCATCGGAGAAAAAAGATGGAAACAATGAAACGTCCGGTGTCAAGAGTGGGACCACGTTTTGGACTCGGCCTTGAACCCGCGCCCGGGTTTAGACTGCCGGAGAAAGCCGGGGTGGCCATGAAGGAGAGCGGATTTGTTTGTCTGCCTCGGGCCGGACGTTAACTTTTTAAAAACTCGGTCCCCGCCAGTCAGTAGCAGACGGTCATAAGGCTGTGCGGTGCCGGGATCCGGCGTATCCGGGCCGGTGGAAGGGTGAAAGAAGAGGAGGAAGAAAGTCGAGCTCATCCGAATCAGTTGCAGCGAAAAGGGCAGGAGTGGGGGTTTCGAGGGGGGACCCGAGGGTGTTCCCGACCTCGGCGGGGTGGCGCTGTGACATCAGGCGCGCTTATTTCTGGTTTAGCGCCTAAAAAAGCCGGGGCATGGCTTGCCGCTAGCCTGATTCTGGACCCGCCGCGGCCAGCGATCACGCACTCCGCCCGCTCTTCTTCCATCGCAACCTAGCGTCCCTGCAGCAAAGCGTCGGGACCCAAGAATTTCATCGCACGACCCATCGTCCGAAAAAAGCCATCGCGCGAGCCCGCGTTGCGCCGCCCATCTCCACGCGCCCCATCATCGGTTACAGATGATTTTAGCTTGAAGGGGCAATTGCTGGTGGTGCTGCCGACGTCACCTTTGCGCTCTCTCTGCCTGCCCTCGTGGCCCTCGTCGCTCTGTCGCTCCGTCGCTTGTCGCTCGTCGTTCGTCGCTCGCCGCACGCGCCTCTTCGAACCCTGACCGTCCCCTAACCCGACCACATCGGATTTTTTCCCCTTCATCCTCGACGTCACACGGCGATCGAGCGATAGTAGTCAACCCCACATCTCCGTCGCATCGCCTACCTATCCGAGCGCCTTTTGCCGAAAACGCGCTCCCCTCCGGGAACGCGCGTCATCCTCCCGAGACACTGGCGGCCCTTGTTCTCCTCAGCCCGGCTGAGCCTGACCTGTCGCTTTCACCCCATCAACTCGACGCTGCACCGCTGCCTCATCTGGCCGACGAGGGCTGCGTCGTCCCTGAGGCGGCGCCCGAACCGTTGATGATGGCACAGTCGGTGCCTCATCAAACGCCGGACAAGAGGCGCGTCAAGGTATATGAGCTACGTCACAATGACTGGTTCGACCGCGGGACTGGTTTTTGCTATGCTTGCTGGGCGCCGGTACGTCTCGCTTCGCCCCTGCGCATCCTCGCATGGGGTATCGCGCATGTGATATCCTTGCGTGCCCATCCATGTACCGCCAGTTTGCTGACCGATGCGACCTGCGTATCCTGTAGGCGGAGGAAGGCCAGCCGAAAGAGCCCCACGTCGTTGTCGAGTCGGAAGACCAGCCCAACCGGCGGCTACTAGAAACCAAGATTGTCAAGGACGATGGCTTCCAAAAACAACAAGGCACGCCATTTTCCCGCGCTTTCATTCTCACGTGCCTCGTCTAACATAGACCTTTCAGAAACCCTCATAGTATGGACGGACAATGGCGTTGATATGGCGCTGAGCTTTCAGGAGGCTGAAGGTTGCACCGCGATATGGTTTGTCGTGCCCGCTTAAACAAGAGCTCCCTGTGTCCCAATCTAACCCTACGGTCTCCAGGAAATTTATCGACCAGGTTCAACAGACCTTCCAGCCCGGCATGTCCGGTCCGGACGACAGTCTCTCGGATGACCTAACGATGGAGCTGCCTCCCTCCGTCCAGCTCCCGCCCGCTGATCTAGGGTCGCTACCCGAGTTGGACATGGCGATCCGGAACCTGTCGCAATCACCCGCCGGTCGCGACGCCCTTGCGAAAACGATTATGAGCGAAGACTACATCAGCAAACTTATCCCGTTGGTAGAGATGGCCGAGGACCTCGAGAGCCTCCCGGACCTTCATCGGTTGTGCAACATCATGAAGACGGTGCTGCTCTTGAATGATACCAGCATAATCGAGCACGCAGTCTCGGATGAGTGTGTCTTGGGAGTGGTGGGCGCGCTGGAATACGACCCCGATTTTCCGAGTCACAAGGCGAACCATCGACAATGGCTGAACAACCAGGGCCGGTACAAGGAGGTGGTCAGGATCCAGGACGAGCACGTCCGTCGCAAGATCCACATCACATATCGGCTGCAATATCTGAAGGACGTTGTGCTGGCAAGGATACTTGACGACCCGACCTTTTCGGTCCTTAACTCGCTCATCTTCTTCAACCAAGTTGACATCGTTCAACACCTACACACCACTCCCGGCTTCATGATGGACCTCTTCGCCATATTTCACGACCCCCACCAGCAGCCGCTCCGGAAAAAGGAGGCGGTTCTCTTCATTCAGCAATGCTGCGCCATCGCCAAAAACCTACAGCCGCCTGCCCGCCAGGGCTTGTACGTGCACTTCCTCAAGGAGGGCCTTCTCCCCGCCATCAACTTTGGCATGCGCCATCGCGACGTGTCGGTAAGAGTGGGCGCAACGGACATCCTGGTTTCCATGATCGACCACGACCCGTCGCTGGTTCGGCAAACAATATACGAGCAGATCCAAAAACGCCTCCAGCCTCTAACAGACACCCTGATCGACCTTCTTCTCGTCGAGGTGGACCTAGGTGTCAAGTCGCAAATCTCGGAGGCGCTCAAGGTTCTTCTGGATCCATGCCCACCCCCAGTGCAACAGCAGCAGCAGCAGCAGCAACAGGAGCGTGGGGAGTTCTCAGGCCAACCCAGGCTCCGGGCGCATCCGGGCATCGATCCACAACAGGACGTGTTCCTCACGCACTTTTACGAGCACTCCGCTGTCAGGTTGTTCAAGCCTCTTCTCGACCTTGAAAAGCGGGCCGAGATGAAGTTCAGCCCGTCGGAGCAAGGTGTGTTCAGCTACCTGAACGACATCCTCTGCTTCTACATTCAGCGACACCACCACCGTAGCAAGTTTTTCGTATTTACTTATAACATGGCGTCCCGGCTCGTGCAATTGCTCGCCTGCAAAGAGAAGCATTTGCAGCTTGGTAAGTGACGTTGTTTTCAGTGCCTTTCGATATCCGTTAACCAAACCCTCAGTTGCGGTCCGCTTTTTCCGCCACCTCGTGATAATGCAAGACGAGTTTTACGTCAAACATATGGTTGACAAGCAGGTCCTCGGCCCCGTCCTCGATGTCCTGCTTCGGACCCTACCGCGGGACAACCTCCTCTCATCCGCCTGCCTTGAACTCTTCATGCTTGTTAGTAAGGAGAACATCAAAGAGCTCATCAAACAGATGGTCGAAAACTACCGCGAGAAGGTCATGGCCCTCGCCTACATCCCCACCTTCAACGAAATCCTCCACCGCTACGACCAGACCCAGGGCTTCACCATCAACATCGACCCCTATTTCGAGTCCGAGGACGAGCTAGGAAGGGGGCGCCCGCCCAACGGCGCCGCGCGAGGGATGATGGAGCATCTCACCGTCGACCAGGCGCAGGAGGACTACTGGAATACATCAGACGACGAAGAGGACTTTACATCGCAGCAACCTAGCGCTGAGGAGCTGCAGCGATCGCTGGATATGATGGCGGACAGGAGCCCGTCAAAACCGCTGGTCGAGTACACCTCAGACGAAGAGGTAGACGAGAACGACGCCGTCATGACCACCCTCCACTCGGAACCAACAACAGGCCCATCCCCAAGCAACGAATCGACACCATCGCCGGCCCCATCCAGCCCCGCCACCGCACCAACGAACGGCGCATCCCCATCTGCATCAGCCACAGCAGCCGCCGCCGCGGCAGCAGCGGCAGCAGCCCCACCGCCCGAGCGGCTCTCGGAAAAACGCCGCCGCGAAGAAGACGAGGACGACGACGCCCTCGACAAGCTGACGCAGCACAAACGGCGGAACAGCAGCAGCGCTGGGTCTAATGCCGCTCTGCCGGTATCAACGACGGCCATTCTTCGAAAGAAAAGGAGTTTTACGGGGCATGGGCACGGCGCGTCAACAACATCAACAACAGGCGGCGGCAGCCCAAAGGGGGGCGGCGCAGGGGGTGGGGGGTTGAAGAAGATCGCGATCAGTATCTCACAGGCTGCTAAGGCCGCTGTGGTGAAGGCTGACGAGGGCGGTGGCGGGGACGGGAGCGGGCGGGAGTAGATGGCTGGCTGGTCGACTGGTTCGTTACGGCGATGTTTGCGCAACCCATGGCACGCTCCGCTTGCCAGGTTTTCTCTCTTCCCCACCCGGGCGGCTCAGCGGGCAGCATACTCCTTCACCCACCTCTCCCCCCCTTGCCATGCATGCCTTGCGTTTTTAGCACCCCAGGCCCAGCACGGGTCCATATGACGGATAGTGTCCCATCACAACCCCATTCCCATTCGCATTCCGGTTCTCATGAGCGGTGTCAGACTATGGGACGGCGTTCTTTACTTGGCGGGGGATGGTGTTTTTATTACCCCTCCCTTTATCGGTTGTTGGTTTTTCGGACGGATGGATTGGAATGGAATGGAATGGACGGGTCGGTTGGCGGCGACGGCGGATGATGGATGGCGGATGGTGGCGGCGCGGGGGGGGGTTATCATATCCATACCTATCCATATCCCTGGGATTTCTACCTACCTTTTACGCTTCGCTCTCCTGTCGTTTTTCTCTTCTTCTTTCACTCCCTCTAGCCTTTCCCTTTCTCTTTTTCTTTTTTCCCCCCTCGAACACCCGGCTGCCGCCCGCCCGGTCTGCCTGGTTTGGTGCCGGCCCTGGTCCTGGTCCTGGTTGGGGAGGGTGGGGGATAGATAATGGTTTGCATGGCGGGATGGATAGGGTTGATATGAGGGTGTGGTCCCACAGGGAGGGCGTGGATGGCTGCTGTGGGCTATGTGGTGGAGGATGATAGTGAGCCGCGAGGTGAGGATCTCGAGCATATCCAGGGGATGGATGGAGCGTGGTCAAGGGACAGACAGCAGCGCCGTGCTGTTTTCAGTTGGTTAGGGAGCATCGGCATACCCATGTATAACATACCGGCCCTGCCTCACCCCCTTTACCTTCCTAGCAGGTTAGCTGCTTGGGATGAGGCCTTCCTTGAATGGAAGCGGTTGAAGCCGCCCTGTGATATAAAATCCAGGTTTGACGATGAACGAGCCCAGCTTTACTGTATCAACAAACTGAAAATGTGCCTTCTTGTTCTGTTTCGTAGCTCTCTTCATGTATGTACAACCCCGCCAAATCCACACCCCTTTTCAACCCCCTTCCTTTCCCTTCCCCCCCTTCGGCTCAAAACTTCCTAAACTGCCTCTCCCACACCTCAAACCCCCTCAACATCTCCTCTGTAATCTGCCTCTTCTGGTTCCGAATCGCCCTCTCCAGGTCCTGCATCATGATGGCCGGCTCCCCGCCGGCCGCGGACCGGTCGTAGGCGGCCACGCCCGCGGCCGCGCAGATGCCCTTGATCTCGGCGCCCGAGTAGCCGTCCGTGTCGCGCGCGAGCCGCTCCACGTCGGCGTCGGCGTGCCACATGCGCCGCGCCGCCACCTGCGCGAAGATGGCCCGCCGCGCCGCCGCGTCGGGCGGGCTGACGTAGATCAGCTCGTCGAACCGCCCCGGCCGGAGCAGGGCCGGGTCGAGCGCTTGGGGCCGGTTGGTGGCGGCCAGCACGACCACGCCGTGTAGGGCTTCGAAGCCGTCCATTTCGTTGAGCAGGGTGGTGAGCACGTTGATGCCGCCGTGGCCGCCGCTGTTGTTGTTGCTGCTATTACTAGCAGAGGAGGAGAAGCCGCTGCGCTGGCCGGCGATGCTGTCGATCTCGTCGAAGAAGATCATGCTGGGGCTGACCTCGCGGGCGCGCTGGAAGAGGCGGCGGACGGCGCGCTCCGACTCGCCCACGTACATGTTGAGCAGCTCGGCGCCCTTGACGGCGAAGAAGTTGAGCCCGGACTCGGTCGCCATCGCCTGCGCCGCCATCGTCTTGGAGCACCCCGGTGGGCCGTACAGCAGGAACCCCTTGGGCGGCCGGTCAAAGTACCGCGACAGCGTCTCCGGCGGCTCCACCGACAGCCGCACCGCCCGCCGCAGCGAGAGCTTGACGTTCTCTTGCCCGCCGATGTCATCCCAGCGGATGGGTGGTGGCTTGAGGTTGATGTCGTGCATCGCCGAGGGCCGGACTAGGCGGAGGGCCTCGTGGTAGTCGGCGGGGAGGTGGTAGACGGGTGCTGGTGAAGGGGCGGTTTCGGCTTGGTGTTCTGTGTCGTCCGAAGCAGGGGTAGGGTAGTTGGAGTCATCGGGTTGGGTTGGGGATATCTGGCAGTGACGGACTCGTGCGATCAGGTCTGCCTCATCGACTAGGCGAGAAAGGTCCTTGCCGTTGTAGGCGTGGGTCCGCTCGCTCAGATCGCGCAAGAGATCCTGCTCCTGGTCGGGAGCGACGTCAAGGTCGAGGGCCGCCAGGATTTCCCTCCGCCCGTTGACGTCTGGTAGAGCGAGGTAGATCTCGCTGGTCAAACGGCGGGGTTCCTTCAAGTCATCGGGTATGTCGGTGGTGTAGTCGAGACACGTGGCAATGACAACCACCTTGGGAAGCTCCCCCTTGGTCGCGGCATCTGCTGCGAGAGTGTCGAGTGCCTCACAGAGGGCAAGAATTACGGCCGCGCGGTTGCTGCGATCCTTGTCGATGAGCCGCTCGAGCTGGTCGATGAGTACGATGCTCGGCTGTTGCAACCTCGCCTTCTGAAACACCTCTTGAATCTCAGAGAGCTTGTCCTTGTACTGAATGCGGAAGACGGTACCCCAACCGGTGCCGGCGATGTTGTTCAACAGCATCGTCTTGCCCGTGCCGTGGCCACCGTGAATGACGATACCACGGTAGGACGGCTTTTTCCTGAAGGGGATGTCGGCATCAAAGCAGCTCAGAATGTTGTTGAGTTGGCGAATCTGCGGGTCCAGCCCCCGAATGCCTGTCACTTCGAGTTTCCTTGCCGACGCCCGGTCTGGCTGGCTGCTGGTGGGCGCGGTAGTGGCAACCCTGATGGCTGTTTTCCGGTCTTGGTAACGAGCATTGCCTGTATTCCTCCCGTTTACAGATGTGACCAGGAATGATCTCTCGGGCCCCCTGGCGAAAAGGTTCTTGAAAAGCAGGCCGGCAAAGACATGTTCCACCTGAGACAGACGCCCGGCGAGAACAAACTCCCAGCCTGGAATATCCTCAGGAGCAAGTGGGCTAGGAGGAGAGCCATCCTGGCCGGGGGACTGTTCTATGATGACCTCCTCGGCGTCGGGCAGCGGTCCTCCCAGTGATGTGATGCGAACCTGCTCGCCCAGCTTGTAACCACAGGCATCCCGGAAGGCATCGTACATCTGGGTAACGGTCTTGTCCAACTTTTCGGGTGCTTTCCAAAGGGTGGCCTCTCGTCGAACTGGGGGCTCATCTGGTGAAGCCGAAACCCTCTCTAAGCAAACAACCCTCCCGCCATCTTTTGTGCCCGTCAACTCGATGAGGGCTTCCTCATTGACATAAACCCGCGAAGGCTGCTTCTTCTGCAGCCTCTTATCGGTGTCAGTGTTGACGTGCAGTTTGCGAATGCGGAATTCGAGTGACTTCATTGTGTTTCCGCTTTGGGGAGGCGTGATCTTTTCTTGGTGGTTTCCACTGACTGCATCGGCTTATCCAACACAGAACAGGGGATCTGGTTGGGGGGGGTGCCAGGGTCAAGAAAATGATGAAATTCGAGTAGTTATCTTTTTGGTGTCTCACAACTGGAATCGGGATGCCAATGAACCCTAAAACAGCGAGGGCCGTACTGAGGTGTGCTTCAGGCGGACAGGTTCCAATTCCAGGTGTCTTCCATGAAGGCTTCCAAAATACATACCTCCAGCCCTAAAGTTTTCGAATTACGGCGTTTGATATCCAAAATCTGCGCTGGAACAGGCCAAGATTTGATCCGAGTGGGGCCTAGCTTCCCGCTGTTCGGTGGTGATTGCCAGGCTCGAAGCCGCTCGGTGATGGGCCGGCCCCACAGGTTCCATCCCGCTCACCCACTCACTCCGGGCATCATCCGACGGTCCATTTCTTATGTATGTACCTAGGTTCCCGTGTAAGAGACAGACTCGGAAATCACTGAACTGCTCGCTCTCGTGAGATTTCACATTGGCCGGACTGATGCTTGCGAGGCGCATACAGCTGCCGCAGTCCGCAGCCCGTCAATGTCTCTGCCACAGGGACTCAGTTGGCCGGTTCTCGACTGGGGGCAACAATAAAAAATCATCATCGTCGTCGTCGTGGTCGTCGTCACCGCCGTGGTTGTCCAGTCCTTTTTCGCCTTCCTTTTCACCAACACCAGCATCACCGTCATCACCATCTCCCTCTTCCATATACGACAAGCTATTCCGCACAAATCCCGCCACTACAAAGGTGAGGCCACCCGTGTCTCAACCACCACCAAGATCAGACCATGGAAACGTATCCCGTCCTACACGGCGTAAAGGAGGCGCACAGGGAGACGACGGGCAGGACATAGACGTCTCCCACGTGGGTGAAGAACTCAAGGCCTGGCTTGAGGGTGCTGGAGCGTCCACCGCAACACAAGTCGCCCGCGAGAAGCCTGACTCCGAGTTACCTGGCGGGAAGCCCGTCGTTGTTCTGAGCTCCCTGTCCCGATCACTTGTCGCCTCCGACTTCTACCGCTGGGCACCCCAGGGCCGCCACGTCGCGGGCTGGGCGGGCGGCATTTCCAAAGTTGTGCAGGCCCTCTCCCCCATCACCAGAGAGCCGCGGGGCCAGTACTTTCTCTTCTTTGACACGTGGGACGCCGCCCACCGCTGCCATGACCAGTTAACGAAAGCATACCGCCTCACGAACACAAATGAATCCCCCGATCAGCCCAAGCCATCCCCCGCGCCAGAAGCCCGGACAAAGTCGGAAAACGAGGGGTCTGCAAGCGACGGACTCCCCTTCCCCACCACGCCCCTAGAGCTCCGCGTCGAGCCCCAGATCATGCCCACCGTCGCCCTCCAAGACCTCATCAACAGCGCGGCCGCCGCCGATCCGCCCGGACCGCACCGCGGGATCCCCACCCCCTCCAGTACGGTGCCGTACCGGCTGGGCGCGCACCTGGCGCACCGCGCCGCCCCAACGAACGACCTCAGCTGGAGCGTGCTGGTGCACCTGACGGGGGGCAAGATCACCTTGGACGGCATGACCAAGGCGATCGCGGCGGACGGCGCGGCGCGCAACCTGCCGTGGCGGCTGGTCGAGCCGCGGCCCGACGTCGAGTGGTGGCCGCGCCCCGTGCAAGGCGTTCGCTCGGGCAGCGGCCGCATCGGGCCCGCCGCCGAGCGCCAGGGCCCCCCTCCCGCATGGACTCCAGCCTGCTGCAGTACGGCTACACGCGCTTCGTCATCACCTTTGTCGATGCGGCGGAGGGCCGCCGCTTCGCCCGCGCGTGGCACCGCCGGGAGATAGTGGATGATGAGTGGACTAACGGTGTCATGACCGTCAATACGACCGCGTTATGGTAGGCAACTTGGGGGGGTATGATGTAGAATATGTGTACGGATACCAATATGAGTGCAAAAGGCGTCGTTTGGATAGGGAAGCCCTTGTATTTAGCTCACACTATGTATATTTATGGGATTGCCAGCCCATCCATTACCGCAAATTAAACCCGAACCGAACCGCTAAGTAGGTATCTCGAACAGAACAAAGAGGTATCACACGACGACCGTCAAGGCCATCTTCTACAGCCACAACCAAGCCTAAGAAACGCCCGCTCAGACACGCCAAGAAGAGAAAACAACCCAAGCAACAGAAAAAAAAGAAATGCCATCCCAGATGGCAAATACGCCCCTTCCCCCCCAAATCTCAAAACAAAACAAAACCGGGCCGCAAGGTATAAAACAAAAGAAAAAGCCCCCCTTCACTCCACCACATCCAAAACCACCCTCTCACTCCTCCGATCCCCCGCCGCACCACCCCCCACCATCACAGGCGTCACCTTCCCCTTAATAACCCCCACCGTCAACTCCTCCGCCACCAACCCACGCCTACCCCCAACACCACCATTACCACCACCACCACCCCCCGTAGTCGCGCTCCTCCCCCGCCCACCATTACCACCACCACCAACCCCCGTAGTCGCGCTCCTCCCCCGCCCACCATTCCCATTCCCATTCCCCACCGAGACCATGGTACCACCGCCAGCAGCCTGACCAAAAGGCCGCAAAAGCCGCCGCTGCTGCCGCGAGATGCTGATCTGCCGCGCGATCGAGATCTCCACGGCCGCTTTCAGCGCTGCGTCGGCCTCGTCGACTGAGACGCGCGAGGCGGTGGTGTCGAGGGAGGGGCGGGAGGTGAAGGAGGAGGAGGAGGTTGAGGGGGCGCGGGCGCGTCTTGTCCGTGCGTTGGTGTTTGAGGGGGTGGTGGTTGAGGGGGGTTCGGTTGAGGTCGAGGTGGAGGAGGAGGATGTGGTGGTGGTGGAGGAGGGTGGGGTGATGATTTCCCAGTGGGGGGGTGAGGGGATGGTTGGTTTGAGGGCTGGGCGGTGGTGGATGGTTGTTGTTGTCGGGGGTTCGGATTCGTCTTGGGAGGAGGAGGATGATGAAAAGGTGGCGCTCTGTGGGGAGTCGAGGATGAGGCTGGATTCGTTGGGGTGGAAGTGGAAGGTGGTTGTCGAGAGGGCTGCCGTTTCGGGGTGGAGTCGTGCCTGGTGCGCTTGTCGCGCTTGTTGCTCACGCAGCTTCTCGACCTGCGCCGCACGGTTGCGCTCGTCCATGGTCCGCGGCGAGACGACGGTGACCGTCTTCCTTTCCTTTCTTGATTGCTCCGGCGAGGCCTGTGGGAGCGGCTCAAAGCTTTCCCTGGACGGCGACGGGAGGTAAGCGGGCGAGGTGTTAGAGCGCGTGAGGCCACGAGGGGGCGCGAGTGATGTTTGAGAGGCCATTCCTATTCCCGTGGCGGCGACGCTTTCAGACTGCCGATTAGGTGTCTGCGGGAAGAGGGAGAACGCAGGGGACTTCATGGGCTGCGGAGAGGTAGCTCTGCGCGGCTTCGGCTTGTCCTGTCCTTCGAGCTGCTCTATCCTGTCGCTGATGGTCTTGAGCCTCTCCAGTGTTGCTTGGCGCCGTTCCAATAGAGACGCTTTAGTTCCGTTCGGGTTCAACACGCCGCTGAACATGACACTGTACCGTTCCAGCCTAATGTCCGGGATGTCGATGTTGAGCAGCCCGGCACCGCCCGTGGAGGCGGAGGGAATAGCTGCCGAGATGACGGGCACATCCGGCTGCGGAACCACGGCGTCCGCCTGCGACATTGTCATCGATCTGATAACGATGGGCTTGTGTTTCGGCGTCTTCCTTCCGGAGACAGTATGGCTTCTAGTCGGGGCAGAGGACTCGTTCGACACGGTTGGCGTGGCGGATGAGGTGCTACGGTTTGCTTCGACGTTTTCCACTGCCTTGGGCGGCTCGGCGTGCTTCCTGCTTCCAAACAATGAGCCGAACAGCCTCCTCTTTTGCGTCTTGGTCCGCTGAACTGTGGGTTCTGATGGCTGCACTGGTGGGGGAGAAGGGCTGATCTGGGACGATGTCTGCGTCTGCGGCAGCCACCCGGCCCGTGGGCTCTCGGAGTACGGCGTTGAGTCTTGGGTCGGGCTCCCCAGCGCCATTCCTATCTGGATTTCCCCAGAAGCCGAAGACTGAGGTGTAGGCAGCATGGAGGGTGCCGGCGCCGACATGGCGGGCGACATGGCGGAAGATGGAGATGGCATCCGCTTCCTGTTGGGACTGGGCTCTGGTGTGAGCAGCCAGGGAGCTTTTGGTGCGGGATATAGACCCTTTCCCACCCCTGTCAAGGCGATGTCGTCCTTGGACAGCCTCTTGTCCAGGCCAGCCTTTGCGCCGCCCGTTTTGTTGGAGCCGGGTCCTGAAGATGTGCTGGGTCTCACTGGCATGCTGAACGGCGTTGTGTTGAGGACGCCGCCGATGTTTCTCGATGGCGGGGGAGGCAGAGGGCGGTCGAGATAAGGATTCCTCCCTCCGGGAAACGTGACGGGGGGGATGTCGGCATTTTGAGGTGGGTGTCGGCTCCGTCTGCTGGCGTCCAGTGGATGCAGGGTAAGATCTGATACACGACCATGTCCTTGGCCTGGGGTAGTGGTGGCTGCTGGACCGTGCCCCCCCTTCTCATCCGCAACCACATCCACAGTCGCCGAACCTGTTTCTGTTTCTGACCACAGCGGCTTGTGGCGCCTAACCGCTTTCATCATGGTGCCCGTTGAATCTCGGTAGACTGCACCGACTGCACCCACTACCCAAGGAACTGCCAGGGGCTGCTCCCCGTTGTCCCACAGAAGGTTGCAAGGAACGACGGGTCTGGCCCTTCGGATGGTTTCCAAGTCTCGTCTTTTAATCACGGAAGAATCCCGTTGACGAATCGAGAACACGAACCGCCCTCTGGGAACGGCGGACGCTGTAAACGCAAAGAGAACGAGAACAAAAACCGGAGCCTTGTGGCAGGCTCATGGCCAAACAGAACGACAGGGCTCAGGAAGGGTCCTGAGTGGAAGATGATGGGAGATTATCACTTACATACCTTCCGCTGGCCGCTTCATCTCACTCGAGACGAAGTTGAGCTGAGCCTGAAGTCTTTTAGACGTCTTTGACACCACATTCTCGTGCTCTTCCGAGTCCTGAGAGCCATGCTGGTATGAGAAGCACGGCGGGTATTCTGAGCAAGGTTGATCGCCAGCAGGGGGTTTCTCATCGACGGGCCGAGGTGCGACAACACATGTCCTCCTGGATCCCTAGCCATGAACCATGTTCCGCCCCCGGTCTCTCGAATGATCGAGGGGTGTACCGGCTAACTACCCCTGCGCGGGGAATGCCCTGGGTGGCAGGGGTGGTGCTCTCCGGAAGCCTGTCTGGTCAGCTGAGAAGCCTCCTTTTTTGCGGTTGCACTGCTGACCCGATGGAGGACGGAGACATGCGTCGCCGATCGAGAAACGTGGTCTTGAAATAGGCTCAATATCGCTCTATGATTTTTTTTTTTTTTTTTTTAAAAAAAAAAAAAATGCCTTGGTCGCAAGGTGTACAAAGTAGACCCGTCTGTCTCGTGATGTCTTCCCCCGTTGTCCCTAGACGAAACGCAAGACCCGCCTCACGTTGAGCGTAACGCTACGGAGTACGAAGTACATACTGTGTAAAAGTTAGGCTTGCGAGTGTTGGAGCTCTTTAATGAAGCAACCCCTTCAAGGGGCGGCCCCGCTTGTAAGCGGGGCGTTTCTGATGTCTGAATGCCAAGCGCTGGAAGGTCCCGAAAAGCCCTACCGAAATCTCTCACAATGATACTTCGGACTGCTGTTCCTTGCTGTAGCTCTGCGACGCTGTCGAGATTAGAGGACCCCTAGGATCAAAGCAGACGTGGCAGACAACTTGGAAGTGGCAAGACGGGTTCAAAGCCACATTCCAAAATAACAACCGTCTAACTATCGAACGATCAACTGCAAGTGCCGAAGCGCCAACGGTTGGGTTTTGGAATGATTTGTCAACAAACTTTGCAAACATCGAGTCAGTTCGAGTCGCGATGTCGCGTGTCGCGTCGTTCCGATTCCATGTCTGATGTTGTCGGGCACGGAACCGAATGCCAAGCGCCGTCCGATCTTTGATTCACTGGTACCGAAGAAAGACGGGGGCCGAGCCTCGAAAACCGCGTCTCAGAAATACAAATCCCCACAGACACCGCACTGAATGAGATGGGATGTCACCGCCTGTTAAGTTCGGCCTGTGGCAGCTTCTGGTCAGAGGCAGGCGGGGCGAGAATGGAATGACCAAGCGATGCCAAGTATCATGAGGGCGGAAAGATCAGGTTCGTGTGTGAAAGATCGCATTGGACGAATACCCGCTTGAACGGGTAAATCCTAGGCTCTCTTGACCTTCTAGAACTTTGTTTGAGCAGCGAATCGAACTGGCGAGACTGGTGCGACTGATTTACGTGATCTGCCTGAGATTGTCTCGGGGTCGTGCCAGCAGCCTGAAGTTGCGACAGCGTGGTTCTTCGACCTGTGTGCATCATCGAGGTCGCATGCCGGCCGGCGACACCGAAGATATGGGCCCCTCAAATGTCGGATGAAATGTTAGCTCGACGCATCTGGCCAGGCGCGCTGGGCTTGAAGTAAACAGAGGAGGCGGTTGTCGAGGGCACCAAACCGCCCGGCACCGGAGTTGCGGCATGTTGATCTTTTCTTTGGTGAATTTCATTCAGCATGATGCCAACCGTTGACTCAGACATGGCTACCCAAATAGCTAGGTTGCCGCCACCAAAACCCGCTACGGCTGCTCCCGTCGTTGGGAAAATGCGGGACTGAGGCTCCAACAAAACAAACGGTGAAGGGAAATGGCGGGCTTTCGCAAAGTTGGCGGTCTGGTTGTGGAACGGCTGGCTTACCTAATGCAAACTAAGTAATTTAACCCCTCCTCGAGGTGACGGAATGTGCCCAATCTGGCGGGGTACAGAGGAGTTCAAAGACCAAGCTTGAGCCTATCCACCGACAACTTCCGCAACACCGCCAAATCGCCCACCAGCAACTCCCGCTACCAAACCTGCGCATATCTTCGTTCTCCCGCGACTTCCTCAGATACATCAGTCCGTTTGCATTGCAAACATTCCGCGCCCATCATGTCCTGGCAAGGTACGAGCTGTTACTATCACCAATACACCCCACCCCACCTTTGCTTGGGATCGAGGACCGGAAGCTAACACAAAACTTGCTGCCACAGCTTACGTTGACGGCAGGTACGCCATTCAAAGCTGTATCCTGGACGACACTATGTCCGTATCACTAACTCGTTGTCAAGCCTGGTTGGCAGCGGCCATATTGATAAGGCCTGCATTGCCAGCGTTGCCGGCGACAGCGTCTGGGCAACGACGCCCAACTTCAACGTAAGAACCGCCATCCACCCAATCACCGGCCAGCCATATCTTCATCTCCGACGTCCCGTATCGAAACCCACAAAACAACCGAGCACGGCTTAACATGTGCTACTCCAGGTCACGATCGATGAGCTCAAGACGATCGCCTCTATCATAAACGCGAATGGCGCCGGTCCGGCGGTTGACAAGGCTTTCGGTGAGGGCATCCATGTCTCCGGCGAGCGCTTCGTGGCGTTCAATATTGCGGACCGGCATGTGTACGGCCGGAAGGTACGTGCCCCGCCATCTTCAACAACGTACAATTTCGCTGAAGCATGACCTCGAAACTGCAGGACAAAACAGGCGTTGTCATCGTGAAGACGACACAGGCCATCCTCATTGGCCACTACGGCGAGAGCGCCCAGCCCGGCAACGCGACGCAGACGGTCGAGGCCCTCGCTGATTACATGATCAAGCAGGGTTACTAAGTTGTCCTTTGGCCCGTTTTTGAGGGGCGAGGTGTGGTCGAGCGGGAGTTTTCTAGGATGGATGGATATATAAGAATTCCATACAAGGCCAGCCTTTCTTCAGCCGTGGCTCAGAGGAGCAACTGTTGGGACATGACATATTTGCGCACCGTGGAGGAGGGAGGCTGACGGTGTGTTGGCATGACCAGCAGGGAGGCTAGGAGAGCTTGATTTGTTGATGCCACGGGAGTCCTCTCATAGAGCCAAGCTGGTTCGCCGAGGCCCAGCGGCTCAGTTTCTTTTGCCTCCAATATTTCCTTGAGCCTATTCTCAAATATGTCGCGGTCTTTGGCATATGACTTGCCTCGTCCCCCTATGTGACTATTTCTGCCCATTTTCTATTAGTGACCCCAGTCTTCCCGCCCATACAGTCCCGCTTTGAATGGCAACTCCCCCGCCCCGTATTATAAGATTGGTATCAACGTCGCCCAACGCCGCCTTGATGCCCCTTTCCACGAGGAACCGGCTAGTCAGTCGTATAAAATCGTCCCAAATCCTTCCTTTTCCCTTATCCTCTGCGCCGGGTGGTGTGCGAAACAAACCAGTGATTAAAGCGCCTCGTCCAGGAAACCCAAACCCGATATCGTCCAGTCTTTCGAGTCATCGATGCAGCCGTGAACATCCCCGCCGTCGTCGCGACAATCTAGCGGTAGCCAGCCGTCAACCCGCACGCCTACTCCTCACCCCTCAACCCCTCTCCATACTACCCGGGTTCCCAAACCCCCATACACACACACCCACATCAATATTATACACACCCGCCACCATCCCCAACCGCAACTCCCCCAAACGCACCCTCATTCAAGCTCAAACAGGCAACTCCGCATTCCTCCGCTCGCCCAAACCCACCCGGTCAACAGCCATGCCCACATACGGGCCAACAACGGGCACGTTGCGCGCGAAACCCGCGATGGTGCCCAAAAAGTCGCCAAACAGCACCAGGATGCCGTACAGCTCGACCAGGAACCCGACCAGCGGCCAGCGCAGCAGGATCAGCGCCAGCCCGCCGAAGAAGGCCGCCGTGCCCTTGAGCTTCTGCTTGCGCGCGAAGAAGAGGGCGGTCTTTTGCGGGCCGATTATGATGGTCAGGCCGATTAGGAAGAGGATCTGTGTGTGTGGAACGGGGGGGTTAGTTGGGGTGGGCTGGAGAGTGTGGGGTGGTTGGGTGGGGGGTAAGGCGACTAACGTTGCCCATTGCGAGCATGGCGCGGTCGAAGAAGAGGAGGACGCCGGCTATGAGGAAGAAGCCGCCTGTGGTGAGGACGTTAGTCGGTTGTTCTCGGATCGAGGGAAGGGGGGCCGTGTCGGGGAGAGGCTGCGCGGCGTCGGTCGAGGGAAGGGGCGACGAGGGAGGGCTTGAGTAGGTTGTGAACGTACCGCCGGAGCAGAAAGCGACCCCGATTTCTGGAGGCAGATAACGTTAGCTTCCTTCTTTTGACATTCCTGCGCTCTGCGACCCAAGCGTGAACCCGCGATACGGGGGGGAGGGTAGAGTTTACTTTGCGAGTCTGACATCCACATGGTCGGCATCTTGGCTGGATGGTCGGGGGTGAACAGAGGGTCGAATGGTATGTCGGTATACCCGGCGCAGGCGCTGAAGATATAGACTGTAAGCAGGAGAGGAGGAAATTGTTCTCGTTTTTTGAGTCTTGTTGCGCCGCGCAATTCGAGAGACGGGAAGGGCTAACAACCTCGAGCCGCCAAGGCGACAGATTGCCGTTGCCAGGGATCCTGGTCCGGCAGGCAAGTCAGAGCTTGAAGCCTCTGATTGGGCAAAAGCTGCAGCTCTGGGTCCCCTTTTCTTGGCCCTTCAGTGTTTTTGCGATGCAGAATTTCAACCTTGCATCCAAAACTGTTCGGTCGTTGAACCAAGTTAGACAACTCTCTTACTGTGGAAGTTGTTTTTCTCCCAGTCAGGGCGAGAAACATGCGGGTTATTCATCTAGTGAACCTGGGCTTCATCACAAGCTAAACCAGCACATGTTGGGCCCTTGATTTAATTCGAGGTTTCCATCCTTGGTGCAATTGTTCAGCAAGGTAGGGCTTTTCTCCATCAACCGTTCTCTCTCAACTTGCCGCGGCGGCTCCAACATTTATTGGGGCAACTGAGTTTGGTTCCTCTCCGTCCTTTCTCAGTGGTCTGTCGAAACATCAAAGGCATATAACAATCTGATCACGATTAAGCCGGAGCGTCGACTGTCATCTTGCTGCCGAGAGGCAACGAGTGCGTAGTTGGGGTTTGACTTTGTTGGTCGTACATATACTACAACATGCATCCTGTGTTACGACCGCCCTCACCACCGTGATACCCTAGTGAGCCTCTTCACCTCCATCCATCCGTAAGTGCTGGGCTAGACTCAAGCCCGATGGCTGGGATGTGGTGCTTTCCATTAAAGCCAATTCCCGTGTCAAACATGTCAAACACCCCTCTTCCCATCAGCCCGTTGCGTGTCGGAGGTATTCCCAAATGGGCAAGGGTGGCCAGCCAAAAATGCTTGAGCCTGTGACGACCAGTGCGGCGAGGACCGACATAAGACTCGCATACCAATACACCGATGCCTTTTCTTTCCCCAGCAATAACTCGTTGATTTTCCTGAGCACCCGCCTCCATATTGGCTTTCTGCAGCCGAAACATTGTTAGTACTCATGGCTTGGAATTACCAGGGCGAGGAAGGCTTACGGCGAGTATTTCTCGTTCATGATGGGCACGGGAGGGATTGGGTTGTTGGTCGGCAGCAGCGGGATATCAGTCCGAGCGCTCGGGGTGGGAGTCACGATCCCAGACGGGATGAACGAGGTATGTCGCGCGAAATCCTGAGTCGAGGGTGGTGATGCGGGTTCTAGGACGGGCTGCCTAGACGGGGACCCGAACGGCGAGGCGTCCATTGTTGATCTCTGGGCTTCACGGTCGGATGCCGGGGGTGCGGTTCGTGTCCGATCCACGGTGCAGCGGGGAAACGGGGCCGTTAATAGTTACTCTCAATGAGCATGATGAACTAATCGATGAAGCTTGCGGTTTGCCCTCGATAAAGACTGCTAAACGAGAGCTTAATCGTGGAACAGCCTGGTTGGCAGATGGATACGCGGTGCTGCCAAAAGTAGGAAATCCTGATCGGGGAGGCAGTCGCGAGTCCGGAAAGCAAGGCGAGCGCGACTTGGGCTCGGGGTTGGGCGCGCAGAAGTAGTGACCGGGAGCGTAACCCGGGATAGGTAGACTTGGTCGAACATCATAACCTGAAGACATATATGGCGCAATTCACGGCCCCGGCAGCAACCACGCTCTGAATCTGGCCTTCACACTCTTTCCTCGGGCTTATTTCAGCACCGTATGCGCGCCTCTCGCCTCCAAGAACTGCTCCCCAACACCCTGCGGTAGAGTCCTGATCATGGCAAACACCTCCCGATTGTGATACCTTATCCTCGTTTTGGGATCCATGTAGGGCGCCGGCAGACCCGTCACGTCGCAGTAGTGCCTCAGCGGCGCGAGACTGGGCGCGCTCTCAATGTTGGTGTAGGTTGCTGTGGGCGCTGAGGACACGCCATTTGGCGGCCGCGAAGGCGTGGACAGTGACTTTTCGAGGACAAGTTTGGACAAGCTGCGCGACGCCTGGGCGAGATTCGGCTGGAGGCTGGCCGAACCGCTCGAGGAGGGAGCGGCTGGGGTTGACGCGCCGCTTGTGGAGAGACCGTCGTTATCCTGCAGCGGGGTGGCCGCACCGCTGTTGTCCTGGGGCGTCGCAATTACAGAGGCTTCCTTACGCGAGGCGTCGCCCAAAATGGCCTTGATGTTTTTGTTGCGCCGTTGGTTGGGGCGCCAGTGCGGGTTGCGGAAGGTCTTGTGGATTGAGTGGATGTCGAGTTGCTCGATGAGTGCCTGGTGCGCAGCCTGCGCGGCTTGGGCTTCTGGGTTAGACATTATGGGCGATTGGCGAGATGGTGTGTGTTTCGGTACAGGTTGTCAGTGACGGAGGATCTGGAATGGTAATGGAAGCTGATGGTACGAGAAACGAACGGAGGACTCGCGTCTTCACCGCTCGCATAATTCGCACTGTCCTACCAAACATTGTGGGGGCGGGGTCTGTTTGGCTGTCGAGTTCCAGGCCCGTTGCATGAACAACAAGAGAACACAAAAGACAACCCAACTTGACAATCGCTACAATGGTACGATCTTTTCTCTGTTTTTTTCATTAGTAAAATCTACTAATCTAGTAACAGGAGAGCCCACATGAGCATCAGCAGAACCTGCTTCTGTCGCGCATCATCACCAACGTGGTTCGTGACCCTCGCTGGGGTTGTCTCGTCTCAGCTCTCACACTCATTGGATTCAAAATAGGAAAAGTTGAACGAATCTATTGTTGTAATGAACAAAACTCTACAAGTAAGCATTTAACAGGCAATAGACATTGCCCCATCATTCCTTCTGACGTATCGACAGGACATCAACATCCAAAACATGAACATCGAACTGGTGGCTCAGATGTTCAAGAATTACCAGTCGAACGTCCTGTTTCACCTCGAGGGTGAGTACGATTTAACTGACAGAGAGTGGGTTTACTAATTAGAAAATAACTAGCTACCGATAACTTGAAAGACCCGGTATGAAGGAGCATAGCTTAGGCTAGATAGGGGAGAAACCTAATATCCATTCTGCCCTCTACTGAGAAGGTTGTGTCGACATTCGTAGTAGACTTATTCTAGGCCTTATTCCTATGTTTCCCTTAGTTTGGTCTCAGGCATCTTGAGATCCTATCCTCACAGCTACCATGAGGTTGGTAAATACTCATCCTTAGCTGCCGAAAGAAAGAGGCCCAGCACTACAGAGCTAGCATCTAAATATACGTAGTTCAAGGCCGGTCATTCACGAGCGAGAGTTTTACCATTCCGTATGATTAACCCGGAAGGACGACTCTGTGCGGGATCCGACAATTTGCTCATCGAAGGACCATAGGCTTGGTACATCACAGACTTCGACCAGAGGACCTTCAAAGTTACATATGCAATCCTCTCGCGCTATAATGAGAAAGAACTCGGTGCTCATGGGGGCGGGAGTTCGGTACCTGGGAAAGACTTGCAAGCTACAACTTAGCGGAAGCTGTCGCGCGGGACGAAGTTGTTATGGAAGACGTCAAACCTGTGATTACTGAGTAAACGAAATGCGGTGGCGTTGAAACCGTAATTCTTATACATGCGCCTGGTAGTTAGACCATCAACTCTTTGGAGGTACTTTGACGATGATGGAAGCTGACGAGCGAAGCATTCCAGGTTTCCATCATCCTGACAGAACGAGGCCCGCACAGTGCGGACACTCCACATTTACTGTAAGGCACCCTCGACCATGGGACGCGGTTTCGAGCTTCTATCATCGTAGCTCTCGAACGCCAACACCCAAGCTCAAGGCGATAGCGACTCTCGAAGCAACCTTTTGCCCCCCGCTACGCAACAACGAATCACAAACACCCAAAGTCATCCGCCCCCCGTGAACAAAATGCGCCCTTCAATGCTCAACCATTAAAACGACCGTAGCATCGTTCTATCAACGAACACTCCCTCCCTCCCACGCGCCGGTCACAACCATCGAAGGAACCATGGCGCCCTCCGCAATCGACGAAACAGTCAACCGAAGGGAGGCCTGGAAACATCTCCCCCCACCAACAATATATCCGGTCAAGGAAGCCAAGTTCGACAAGTACCTCCCGCCTCAATTGGACGGCAGAGAACGGGCGTTGGCGCAGCCAGAAGGACAGGCTGCGATTGTCATCGACAATGGTAGGCAGCCCGGAGTCCCACGGCGCGCCCAATTCCATGGTATGGCTGACACGCGCAATTGCGCTTTGCAGGCTCCTCCACCGTCCGGGCAGGCTGGTCGTTCGAGACCAAGCCGCGGCTAGCAATCCCTCCGATCATGTCTAAGTACCGAGACCGCAAAGCGGGCAAGACCTTCTCCTTCGCCGGCCAGGACTGCTACGCCGACACCACCGCCCGAGGACACATTCGCAACGCCTTCGAGGCCGGCACCGGCATAGTCAGCAGTTGGGATGTCGTGGAACACGTTCTCGACCACGTCTTCCTCAAACTCGGCATGAACGGGGTAGAGGGGGGCATCGACATGCCCATCGTCATGACCGAGGCTGTCGCCAACCTCCCATATTCGAGAAAGAGTGCGTAAACCGCCGTATCCTGCATCTTTTTGTCACTTGCTAACTTTGCGAAGCAATGAGTGAGATGCTTTTCGAGTGCTACAACGCGCCTAGCGTCGTCTATGGAATCGACTCCTTATTCTCATACCGCCACAATCGAGGGAAAACCGGCCTCGTCGTCTCTTCATCCTACAGCGCAACGCATTTAATTCCCGTCTACAACGCCAAAGCCATGCTTTCTCAAGCGATACGGTTGAACTGGGGTGGCTGGCACGCCGCAGAATACCTTCAGAAGCTTATCAGGCTCAAGTACTACACCGGGTTTCCCGGAAAACTCAACTCTTCACAGGCTGAGAATATGGTTCGGGATTTTTGCTACGTATCACTAGACTATGACCAAGAGATTGCGCGCTTCATGGACTGGACAGGGCTCGAGGACAGGGAGCGCATCATCCAGTACCCATATACGGAAGAAGTGGTTGTGCAGAAGACCGAAGAAGAGCTCGCCCGGATCGCCGAGAGGAAAAAGGAGAGCGGCCGGAGACTTCAAGAACAAGCCGCCAAGATGCGCCTAGAGAGGTTGATGAAGAAGGAACAGGAACTTGAATACTACAAGGACGTCCAACGCCGGATTGCCGACCAGAACAAGAAGGAGACAAAACGTCTGCTGGACGAGGCTGAAGTTAAGGACGAGGCGGGCCTGGAGCGTATGATACGAGAACTCGAGAAATCCATCAAAAAGGCCCGGACAAAGGACCTCGGGGGCGAGCAAGAGGAAGAGCAAGCAGCGCCCGACTTTAGCCTCCTCGATGTGCCCGACGACCAACTCGACGAGGCCGGCATAAAACAAAAACGCCAGCAACGCCTCCTCAAATCCAACCACGACGCCCGCGCCCGCGCCAAAGCCGAGAAGGAAGCTGAAAAGGCCCGCATAGCCGAAGAAGCCCGCCTCGACGAAGAGCGGCGCGTCAACGACCTCGAGGGTTGGCTCGAAGAGAAGAGGCAGGCGCGACTCGCCAAGCTCGCCCAAATCAAGGACCGCGACCGCCTCAAAGCCGACCTCGGCAACCGCAAGTCCCTCGCCAGTCAGATCCGCATGAAGAACATCGCCAACCTCGCCTCGGACGCCCCCGCGGGCGCCTCGGGCAGCCGCAAGCGCCGCCGCGGAGGCGACGACGACGACTTTGGCGCCGACGACGCCGACTGGGGCGTGTACCGCAGCGTGGCCATGGGCGCCAACAAGGGCGACAGCGACGACGAGGACGGCGAGGGCGGCGAGGAGGACCTGGAATCGGCCGTGCGCGCCCTCGAGGCCGACCTGCTCCAGTACGACCAGAACTTCGAGTACGACCAAACCCTCGACGCGCAAAAGGACTGGTCCAAGTCCCTCCTGCACGCCTTCCGCTACGGCCCGCGGCCCTTCGACCCGGCCTCGCCCGCCGAGACCCACCGCGTCCACCTCAACGTCGAGCGCATCCGCGTTCCGGAGGTCCTCTTCCAGCCCACCGCCATCGCGGGCGTCGACCAGGCCGGCATCGTCGAGATCGCCGGCGACATCCTCACCCAGCGCCTGCCCGCGCTCGGTCTCGGAGGCGACGATTTCCTGAGAGACGTCTTCCTCACCGGCGGCAACACCCTCTTTGAGGGGTTCGACGAGCGCCTGCGCCGCGGCCTGACCGCCCTCCTGCCCGCCGGCGCCCCGCTCGCCCTGCGCCGCGCCGACGATGCCGTGCTTGATGCTTGGCGCGGCGCCGCTGGCTGGGCGGGTACTGACGAGGCGCGTCGCGCGAGGGTGAGCAAGGAGGAGTGGTTGGAGAAGGGGGGGAGTATCTCAAGGTATGTTTGTTTTTTTCCTTTTTGTGGGGCGATTGTTGTGGTTTCGTGGTTGGGTTGTTGACTAACTGACCTGTGTGATTAGGAGCATGATCTGGGGAATGCCTTTTCTTGAGGAACCGAGGAGGGCATTGGCAACCTGGACGGGATGGGACGGGATGGGGTATGGGTGTAGGTATCCCGGGGATGTAGTTTGTGCGGTTGGCTTGGTTTTTGTGGTGGTGAGACAAAACATTAGGCAGGTAGCTCGGAAATTGGAGTTTCTGGTGCCGATAGGCGGGGGGCAATGGTGGGAAAGGGGACATGGTATGGATTCGGCGCTATCGCGATTCCCGTAAAGAAAACAAACGTCGTTTGGACAAGATGCACACCGTCCGCGGCTACGTTTTGTCGCTCGTTTCCCAGCCGAGGTTCAGGAGATGCACCCATACAGCCTTGATGTTTTCACACATCCTGTTTCTGTTCAGCATAGGTATCAGCAAGCCCACTTGATATTCCACATGCACCCAAACACCACAAGGCAGGCACCTTGTTGCCCGGGATACCCGAATCCCGCCGTTACCATACAAACGGCCTTCTTACGCCTTGGTGGCAGGTATAACAGAAAGAATACTTAAAGGTCTAGTCGTCTCCTGGCCCCCCTCTTTGGAGCTCGCCCGCCGCTACGCACACAGACCGTAAGGGTAAACCGCTAAAATACACAGGTCAAACAGGTGGAAAAGAAAACAGGGCAACAGCCTCCCACTTAACGCGTGCGCCAAACCCCCACCAAAGGTACCAAAACGCCCGAGCAAGAATTGGCTGGGAATAAGGATCCCCTCCCGTTAAAACTACGAACCTCCCAAAGACACTACCGCCGCTCATATCGCAGGGGAGGGAGGGCCATACTAAAATGCCCCCTCTGAAGGTGACCCCTTGAACGGAGGCCATCAGTCGCGGGTACCATAGTAGGCGCCCGTGGCCTACATCGGGGCCGCAGGCAAGCCGTCCGGTCCACCGTCTGCTTGTAGCTGGCGCGTAATCTCCTCGGCCGTCCTGTCATCGTCGGTCCGGACGGGGGCGTAGGGGTCCCGGCCACCGAGGTGTTCGCCCCGTGTGAGGCCAGCGACGGCTTGCGCCGCCACCTCGACTTGATTCGGGCCGGGGGCCGCGGCACCTGCGGTTTGAGACACCTCTTGACCGCCGTGTGGTGGTTGGGCCTGGGCGCTGGGATGGGCAAGGCTGATGCCCGGAGGCGGCTGAGGATACTCGCCTTGTGCATCCAGTAATCGAGATTGGAGACGCATTACGTAGTCGCGTAGCGTATAGTTCTCGGCCTGGAGAGACTTGAAGGTAGACTCCATTTCGCCATAGTCCCGAACCTGCTGTTCGAGCTTTTTTATGTATCCCTCTTTCCGTTGGCGAAAGGCTCTCTGCGATACATAGCTTCGTCAGCATTTTATATAAGGAAGGGGTGGTATATTTACTAACCTGGGCAGCCCGGTTTTGTGCAGCCCGTTTCGATTGGGATAATTCCCGTTTGGCCTTCCTACCGTCTGCGCTATCCCCGGGGGACACCGGCCCCAGAGCCTGAGCGACAACCGCAGGCGGGCCGGACATGGCAACTCCTTGGTTAGTATGCGGCACGCCAGCGGCCGACTGGATCATATTGGGAATTGGTGCGTAAACAGGAGTTGTCGGCGGCGGTTCGTGACTTGATCGCAATTCAGGGTGAATGTGGGCCTCGCTTTGTGGGATTTGAGGTTGATACCCATGCGGTAGTGTCGCTGGGCCGGGTGAGCTCTTGACCCCGGACCCGTCGGAAGCCGATTGTAAGTGGCTCGCAAAGTTGGGCGGTGGTGCGTAACCAGCGTGATCTGCTTGACTAGCTATCGGTGCGGCCACAGGATGCTCGCGAGCACTTAGCTCTAATACACTAGTTAGTATGTCAAGAAGCAACGTGGAGTAAAGAAAAGTAGGTGCAGCTGGGGGATCGACGGCCGGGCCGATAAAGAATCTTAGGGGGGGTGGGTTGGAGTCAAAACAAGCGAATCGTCTTGATCAACTTGGCGGGCGGGACAGGAAACGCTTAAACCCTAAAATGGTAGGGAGTCGCATTTGGGGATTTGGAGGCAAGGAGAGGAGGGCCGTATGAGCAATGCAGCTAGGGTCTGTGAAGGATCGGGGTTGGACAGATTATAAATCCAAGGCTCTCGCCGACGCAGATATGGGGGTATCGGGAACAATAGAGGTTCTCGCCAATGGGGATCTTTCGCAAATGTATTCGTGCTCCCCGTCGTCTCGATCGGGAGGTGAATTCAAAAAAATAGTGTAGGGAAGGGTGAAGAAGGGTGAGGCGGAGAGAACGGCGCTGGCGGTTGCTCTCATCTCAACGACTTACACCGAGGATGCCGCGGGGTGGTGTGCGCAGTGTCTAATTGGTAACTTGGGAGAATTAGGTAAGGAAGACGTCGGGGCGGGGGCAGGGATGGAAGCCATTCTTGTACCCAGCGGGAGTGAGCAGAAGACGCCGTGGTGTGCCGTGGATGGAGTGGACGTAGAAAAAAGAGAGTGGGTCCGATTTGGGGATGATGATCCGAGATGACGGGGAGGCCGGGTCCCCGGAACAGGGGACCATCAAGCCAATATAATGGGATGGAGATGTGTAATGCCCAAAGGGTAAGAGGTTAGGTTAGGGGTGTTGCAGAAGGCGTTGTCTCGGCGAGGTGATGCCTGGAGGTTGATGAAGGTTGATGGAGGTTGATGGAGGCTACTGTCCCCCGTTGAAGCCGTCCCGCCTCTCCAGTATCTGCATCCATTGCGCCCTCGCACTTGGCCCTCACTAAGGTAACTGCAGCGGTATCTCTTTGCCTGGACAGGCAACAGCGATCAAAACACGCTGCAATCGTACATGCCACCTTTTGCGCGTCTGCGGGGATTCACTGAGCGCCACTAGGCAAGAGAGAAGGGCGACGGTGATGTGTGGAGAGCAGGGCATGTGTATGAACTGCGACAAGGGCAACGGCCGGAAAGGGAAAATGGTCATCACTCACCAATGCCGGCGTTGTTGGACATGATGCAACCGCAGTTCCTGACTCAGCAGCGCGAAGCACCCACTTGCGGAGGTCGAGTCCCGTCGAGAGAGCTCCCGAGTTGAGCTTGGCTGGCAATTAGGTAAGGGGCGAGCTCTGCTGACGATAGATGCTCCGGGTCGTGGCTCAACCTTGCTCTTAAGTTATGTCAGCATCGCGTATGGGTGAGGCGGCGCAACCTGTTTTGGGAAGACGAACTTGGTTTCGCGACCGAAATAATCCGAGTGGCTGGGTCAGAGTGGACGCGACGCAGCGGTTCCCGATTTAGGATTGAGATCTCTAGATGCAGCCTTGCTGGGAGCCGACCGTGTGTGTAAGGCGGATGGATGGGTGATTGACGACCCTGGTCTAGGTTCGATAGGTACTTAGGTGAATGCAGAAGAAAGTGGGAGCCGTGGCGCGGAAATGGTAGTAATCGGTAGGGTAAGACGGTTCGTAAGGTTCCTGTTGCGCGGAGAGTTCGGTCTAGGTTAATTACTGCGACCTTCGAGGGAGATGATCCGAAGCTCAGGCCTTTTCGCGTTTTGATGGCATCAAATGTGATCGGAGTTGACGGAGGGTTCCAAGGTTGCGTGCTTTGTCAGCAGTTGTAGGACGGCAGCGATGCTCTCGGGATTTGGCGCGCGCGGGGTGGAAACAGCAGGCATGCGGGATCAGTCCATCCACGAGGTTGGTCTTGGCATAAGCGAATAATTTCTTCCGAGCACCGACGGGAGTCGACGGGACCCGGAATGGGTGGCGCCACCATTTGGTGAGACCCCACTCCGCTCGGTGAATTACCTAATCATTTTTCTTGACGCGTCCTCACAGCTTTGCGGTATCACATCGCTCATTCGTATCCCGCAACGCTTTGGCCTTGGGGGAAATGGATAACGAAAGAAAAAAGAGGGAGAGTAACCCGAATGATTGCGCAGATTGCAGAGCCAAGTAACATGATTGCGTCGATCGCAGAGCCAAGTAGCATGATCCCATGCTCAATCCCCCCAAGCCGAGATCAGTAATCCGGGCTCCAACCCAAGGACGGGGAGGTCTTTCGGAGCAACATCACCAACCACCCGGATATAGAAACCTTTCCCTTTTGAGCTATGGAGCCGTTTCGATGGCTTAACGCCGACAAACACAATGAAGGACAACGGCTCAAGAGCGGTCACTCAACCTCTGTGTTCTACCTAGTGATTTTGATGAACAAGACCAGCGTGACCAGCCGACGGTTCCCGAGACACAGCCACTTATCAACACTCCGAATAGATTAGGTAGGGAGGTAGCTTCTCTTTTCCCCCACCTTCGCACCACCCGTTTGGGGTTACGAGGTAGACACAGAATCCACGATATGTAGAGATGATTGTATCCATCTCCATCGTAGCATGTGATTTGCTGTTTACTGTGTAAGTTGATAGTTGAAATCTCCGGGTGGGAATTGGAACAACTTGGTTGTAAAATACAATACAGATTTACCGAGTCCCGCAATATTTGGTGGTTTAGTACCGTGTATTGGGTTTCTCTGAACTTGTAAGAGACCGAACTCTTTTTGCCTCTTTCGAAGCATCATCATCCCGGAATCCCGAGGCTGCCAGCTTTACAATGCGCCCATCACTCATCCCAAAATTGAGGCCAGCATCACTCATCAGCTGCGTGCCGAATCAGGCAGCCATACAATTTTCCAAGCTCATCACCCACATACCACGACGAGCCACGAGCACCGCACAGCATCAATTTCTTGGACCGCTTAGTCGACGCTTCACTTCTACGACCGCCAAGTCGACCACAATGGCTGGTAGCATGAAGCCCCAATTCTCAGCCAATGCAGACCCAACAACGCTCGAAGCCTCCCTATCCCCTCTCCTCACAACCAATGGCGGCCAATGGTCCCTCGCGATGGAGGGGCAGGCAGTTGAGCGCGAGTTCAAGTTCAAGACGTTTGCCAAGACATGGGTGAGTTACATAATACATCGACCGACACCGTACTCACAAAATATGGACATTTACCATCTCCCTGTGTATACGGAGTACTGCCACCGTCAAACTAGATGCTCTTCGGCGTCCATGACAATACTGGGATGGCGAAAGAGACTGACAGTATCACCAGGATTTCATGACAGCCGTGTCTCTTCAGTGCAAGCTCAAGAACCACCACCCCGAGTGGTCTAATGTATGCCGTAACCGTCCCTAGCCCAGATTCATCCTCCCCCCCACCCCCTTTCCCCAAGCTCCCAACCTTTACTACCCTCCCGTTGACTCTAACCGTGCCATACCTCCCCAGGTTTTCAACACAACCTTCATCCGCTGGACGACCCACCACCCCAAGGGGCTCTCAGAGAAGGACATTGAGCTGGCGGCGATATGCGACAAGCTGGCCACAGATTTTGGCGAAGTCGCAGTCGAGAAACCTGAGGGTCAACAACAGGAACAGCAGCAGCAGGGAGAAGCGTGTGGCCTACCCGGCCTGGCGAACAGGGCGGTGGGGTCCGCGGGGGATTGCTGCGTCCCCAAGAGCTCGAAATAAATCATCAGCCTAGAGGACGCTTTCTCTCGCCAACCCAGCCCAAGACGCAGGTGGAGGGGGGCAGCTCTGAACTTGACTGTCTCCATCCCCCGGCATTGACTGAGGGCAAGCCCAAAAAAAGGAGAGAGGAGAAAAAGGAGAATGGACATGTAAGTTAGCGGAAAAGACAAAAGCTCACCGGCCAGCCCCCTTCGCAAATGGTGGTAACCAGCTACGAATCCCCTTGGGATTACCTCGGTTGAAGCCCCGGGACGGCTCGAACTGGTGACCGCTCTCACGAGAATGCATCAAGAATTTTCGCCGGTGTCTCGACCAGCCACTGACCGCTCAGCCATTTAGCGGTGGTCGGTGACAGTGGGCTACGGAATTTCTTTATCAACCAGTGGCAGGGTTATCGCGGGCATCAGATTGCAACGAAGCTGTAATATACGGTGTACTTGTTCTTTTGTTTGGATTAAAGTCTGGTAATGTAATGCTGTATATACAAACGGGTGGGAGTATTACGATTAATGGACCGCCAGCCAACAACGCCCTCCAAGACTGCGTCGTCCCGATCTTTTTGCCTTCGTAGCAATTGCTCTATAGCCCCAGTTCTCGTGTTTCGTCATCACAGATGTCATATCCATCTTGGATGTGTTCCCAAGTGGTCTTCTTCCTTCAAGCCCTGCCGATATCTATCCTTTGACGGCGGATAGGCTCGAGTATTGTCCGTGTCTTTCTAACATCCCCAGAATGTTGTGTCATTTGAAGACGGTCACATCCTCGTCATGCACGCCTTTGTCTAGTAGAGGGAAGCGTGTTGTTTACTGCGCCTTCTTGGCCCGGATTTCGGCCAGCTTCCTCTCGCGACGGAGCTTGCTAGCGGCCTCACCAGCCTCAGTGTCGAGGCAGTAGTCCCACCAGCGGAAGCTGGAGGCGTAGTTGCCGATGAAGCGCTCGTGGTGCAGGTCGTGGTGGTCAGCGCCGGCCCAGAAGGGGAGGATACGGCGCAGACTCCAGGGGAAGTCGTAGCCGGAGTGGGCGTCGATGGCCTGGAAGAGGCGGAGGACGATCCACAGGTACATGGTGATGAGGTGCAGATCGCCCGTGAGCGAGACCCAGATGATGGGGGTTCCGACAATACCGAAGCCCAGGAGCATCACTTCGATCGGGGACGCGTACTCAGCGGCGAGACCGAACGGGGCGCTGTAAGTGTGGTGCAGCTTGTGGATCGACTTGTAGAGAGGGCCGTAGTGCAGCGCCCGGTGCATCCAGTAATGCCAGGCATCCTCAACGGCGAAGAAGACGGCAATTTGCATCGCAATCTTCCAGGCGGGGGGGAAAGGAACGCCATAGTCCAGGCCGAAGTAGGTTGCGACGGGGTGGAACAGCCAGATCTGGGGAAGCTCGACCGTGCAATGGCTGAGGAGGACGAGACCGGCGCACTCCCACTGCTCCTTCCATGTCGGTACCTTGGTCTAGAGAGCTGTTAGTGTATATCCCAGGCTATCGGGGTTGCCGAGGCACTGACATTTTGAAGCTTGTATTTGTTGAAGAAAGGAATGGCATCGATGATCATCCAGGGGAGGGACCGCCCAAAGTAGACAATCTCGTGCATGACGAAGCTCATGATACCCGTGGCAATCGTGTCATTCTGCATCCAGAGATACCAGGCCTATGGATCGAGTTAGCCGATCTGTTTGTATGTCGAACGACGTCGCGGTTGCACGTACGGCCCAGAGGCGCTCGAAGACGTTCAGCTGAACATTGTACTTGGAAACCTCCTCGAAGACGGTGGTGATGGAAGCCGACGAGCTTAGACCAGAAATGGTCGAGTTCCTGCATTGCGCCGTGTCAGTCCAACCTGGCGCGCGACGCGTCTACTCGTCAATTGGGGCAACTTACAGGACTGCGGACGCCATCTTGGGCGGTGCCGATAGCCTGGTTGCGCAAAGGCGGTGTTCGAGAAGGAGAAGAAAGGCACGCCGATGAAGGCTCAAACGGCTGGCAGGCGGGCAGGAAAGAAGGAAAAGAAGACCGCCTCGTCGGTCAATGATCCGTTGCACTGGAGTGTTGTGAAAGGAGAAGCAGCAGAAAAGGTTCAGGGGTGAATTGGATTTTTATTAACTGGCGGTTGCCATGGATCTGGTCCACTGAGCGAGTCGCGCCAGAATCGGCCCACCTGGGAAACAAGCGATCCGTCTCCCGGATGCGCCAAGTGGGGCTGTGGATCCCGGCTCATTGGCCGCCCGACATCAGTTGAACGCTGAGCCAAAGCTCCATCCGGCTGATCGGTCCCTGCCAAGATCAAATGACGGGTAAGTACATACAAGTATGCAAATATCCGTGGCGTAGTCGCAAAGCTGGCTGAATAGGAGCTGGTCGAAGTGTTTCTAATAATGCGGGAATCTGCGAAGGCTTGAGTATAGTATCCTCAGACCCCAAAGTAGCCCTTGACAGAACAGCTTCAAGCTCTGTACTTTTATTTGGTTGGGTTACGAAAGCTACATAGATAACGTACGTCAACTGGATAACTGCCACAGGTATGCAGGTAAACCGTATTTACAGCATAGGCAGCTGCCGTCACTTGACCTGAGGGAGACCTTGAGTAGGGCAATGAAATCATAACCAAGATTCGAAACCACAGCCCAACCAAGTCTTAGCATTTCACGTGGACACCAGTTGTTGTTTGTCTCGTGCTGTCCCAGCGAAATTTTCCCATCCAAAAGTGACCCAGCAGGAATTGCTTTCCGGATTTGATTTTCCCGCTGTTTTCCTGCGAAGAGACGCAGCAATTCCCTTCATTTTTTGTCCAGCGGGCATGATCTCACCTTTCCTGCCCGGGCGTTTGGTAATCGGATCACTCCCCACCCACAACCACCAAAATTTCTTGGCCCTAGAAACGCCTCTCGGAGCTTGCAGCACCCGGCCCAACTGGATGACCTGATCAGACCATCGGCCCATCAGTGTCGTGGGAGTTTGGAGTTCTGGGGCCATCCAACTCGCCACTTTGACGCGTACCTCTTTTGAAGGGCGGGACCTGTTTTTTTAACCGCGCATGCACAGCCCAGCCTTGGGTTTCGGGAGTTGCGAAACCTCGGTTGGGGCATCATATCACAATGTCGATTGTGGCCGAGTTCGTACTACCCCAGGACCTCCCCGTCTTGGAAAACCAACATCGTTGCCTAACTCCGATATCCCACCTGCAGTCAGGTCCGCCGTCTGGATGCACGCATTGACCGCGTCTCTCTTGTGCCCTTGACACATGTGCAGCAGGACCGTGATGCCGAGTTGCAAGCTGTCGACGGCGCCGCCGTCTCTGCACTCGCTTCGCCTCGCCTCAATGAACTTCTAGGCATCGTCAAGGCCCTGTCGTCTGGCTCCGTTTCGGGGGCTCACCTGTCGTCATCGCGGATCCAGAGGTTGCTGCTCCAATCCGGCTTGACAGGAGAGCTGCCCTCGGTTGAGCTCCTCGAGGCGAAGAGCCAGTCTGAGACCGACGTCGAGTGGCTGCTGGTGGGTAAGGCTACCGTGCAAACGTATGGCCTCCTGATGAGTACCCTCCTCGACCAGATCATCCCACTGAGCGATGACATTTGGTACTGGGACGAGGTTATGACCTCCTACCCATCCAGCTTTGTTTATGCCGTGCAAACATCGCCATTGCGCATGTGGAGATGGTCAAGGGAAGTATACTTCGACAGTGTGGACCGCTTCCAGCGCCTGTACCGCGATGAGTTCCCTGGCCAGGCATCCGAAGCAGAAGGCATGTCTTCGGCACAACAGGATGGGAGTGGCCCTAGCCGCAAGCTGGAAGGGTTCAAGACACTGTACCCTTCCCTGTCCAAGCACTGGCTTCAATTCTATGGAATTGTTAGGCAAAGCGTCACCGAGCGGTCTATCGCCGATATCCAACGCAAGATCCTCTCTCGCGTTGACATCGGCCGATCAGAAGCCCGCTCCAAGCAGAAGCGGTTGCGGAGACTCCGGGAAATGACAGCGACCGGACTGGGCGTGCTCATGGACGAGGGTCTCAACTTCGGGACCACCGAGGAGACACAGAACGGCGAGTGGAAGGGCCTACTGGAGCGGAGCGTCGCCCTCATGGACATGATCCTACAATCCGTTGTCTTCCTGGACCTCTCCGTATCGGAATTCGAGGATAAGGTATTCGCTGGCGTTGACGAAGACCCCGAACTATCGATCCACATCGAGGATTCCCACCCGGCCGAGAGACCCGCCGTCCTCGCGCGACGGCTCCTTGGACTGCTCCAGAACGGATTGCCCAACCACCGCGTCGCCGTCACGGACCTCGCCAGTGAGCATGGACGCCCGTCAAGAATTGTCAGATACTGGCTCCCGGCCGCCGCCCTCCTCGTTTCGTCCTCCACGATCCTGCGCGTCCTCGTCAACAGGCAAGACGACATCGTCAACTGGGTCCGTGATTTCGGCGCCACCGCGCGCGACTTCTGGTTCAACTGGGTCGTCGACCCGATCCGCAAGATCGTTGGCACGATCCGGCACGACTCCAACAGCGAGATCGCCATCATGAGCAGGGACAGCCTGAAGGCCGACCGTGAGAGTCTCGAAAGGATGGTGGTGGAGTTCGCGATAGACAATCCCGATATCGCGGTTGGAAACTCGTCTATCACCGAACTCGAAATTGGCGAGATCCGGTCCAAGGTCAAGGCGGGTGATGTGACACCCGTCTTGAAGGCGTACGAAAAGGATTTGCGGCGGCCGATCGTGGGTGCGGTCAAGGGGGATCTGGTCCGGTCGTTGTTGATTCAGGTGCAAAAGACCAAGGTCGACCTCGAGGTGGCTATTAGTGGGATCGACGCGCTGCTGAAGAGCCAGGAGTTGGTGTTTGGCTTTGTTGGCTTGACTCCTGGCGTTCTCGGTATGTTCCGTTCTTAGTCATCGCCTCCGCCCCTACTTCGTATTCTTCTTGCTAACAAGTTCCAGTCTCGATTGGTGTTTTCCAATACCTTAGAACCGTCTTTGGCAGCCGCAAGGGCATGCGCCAGGGCCGGCGGGTTAGGCGCAGCGTCCGGGTGTTGCGCAATATCGACCGGATCCTGTCTGAGGCCACGACGTCGCAAAACAACATCATCTCGTACCGCGACCACGGCCTGTTGGTGTGCGAGGTCCATGTCCTGCGTGGGTTGGCGCATGGCGTGCTGCCCGGTGACGTCGAGAAGGAGTTCATCGAAGACCTAGACGAGCTGGCCAATCTCAAGGGGATCCAAGTGCAGATGAAGGCACTGGAAAGGATCCGATGGGCCTACGCCGAGTGGCTGGGCAGGATGAAATAGGGGTTTGGGGTGAGGTCAAACGGGAGGCGCGTGTCTCTATGTGATTATCATCTCAGCCAGCGGACAACATTTTGGACCGGAGCATTGGGTACAACGGTGTAGCATTTTCAACGCATGGTAGGTGCATAGGTTACGATTAGAGCCACCAAGAGAGGCGATTGTGCAGGAACCAGCTCCGAAGGGGCGAGGGGGGACGACCAAATGATCGACGTGATACACCAAGCGCCACTCTATGGATATCAGCACATTGCTTTCCAAGAGGCGTAAATGGCGTTTTCGCCCTCTATATGCAGTAACTAAAAGGCTCTCGTCATGTTATGTATAATTCAAGCCGACATCGTTGAAACACCATTCGAGCAGAGTTCATCTCATCCATCATTCTGCTGTGCACAGTACGGTAGTTACAAGTAATTACAGGAGGACACGTTGTGGCGTTCGAAATACCCATGTGGGGCAATTGACAACGGACCCCTGAGTCCCGCCTGTTGCCGGCCTGGATGCACCGAATCTTCTAAATCGACGGTGTCCGCCTCATAATATGACGGTATCTAACCTGATATGGCTAGGCGCGCCAAGCCACCCACACCAAAATGCTCCAGCGAAGTCCCTCATCCAACCTGGCGCCCAGATACTGGGAGACCTCGTTACAAGATAGATTCATTAACGCAGATACGGACGAATCGTTTAAAAACGCGACGATAAAACTAATGTAAATTGAGTTCTAAGGGGTAGATTATACGAGGAGGGTTAGGGTTATATAGGCTGTACTATATCAAGAGGGTTAGGGTTTTGGCGCATTGAGGGCGCATATTCGAGAGCTTACATTCGGAGAGTACTTGAGAGGCGAGTTAACGGCCGATTGAACTAGAAAAGCTTTATATCTGGCCATCTTACCTGTAGTCGCAAATGTCTTTTTTTTTTTCAAAGTGTTGTATCTGAGTGCCAGGTTGGCTAAGGGACTTCGCTGGAGCATTTTGGTGTGGGTGGCTTGGCGCGCCTAACTATAACAGGTTAGATACCGTCATATTATGAGGGGGTACACCGTCGATTTAGAAGATTCGGGATGCACCACTCCATTCAACTCCCGTCCATCTGTCTCATCCATCCAACACCCAAGGCAGGACCCCGGTGCGCCAAGACCCTGAGACGTTCTGCATCCATCTGACACGCTCACCTCCTCGGCAACAATCGAGGGTTGACTTGTTGACATCTCGAATCCGAAAGGTTGAACTTTGATTGTTTACTGATAGCACAAGGCCAAGAAGATCTTGCCGCTCTAAACGGGGCGCGGCCAGGCATTCATTTTTCAACAACCCAACCCCTGGTACCGGAAAACAGCCGGCGTCTTGGTTCCAGGCTTCTGTCCTCTGCAGGTGCGTGGCCCCGGCGATCCGCCCCGTTCTTGTCCCGTCGTCCCCAAACCCTCGTCTCCTCCGTCGCCAACCGTTGTTTGGTTTCCGATTCAACTTCAACTTCGATTGTGGGAGCAGCCGTTTTACCACGCGCAGCAACAATCACCAAACTCCCCATTCACGGCCGACAGCGGCACACAAAACACGCAATACGGTACATCAAGGACGGCAACACTGACTTGTGATCAGCCTCGGCCTCCCTCGCACCTCGAAACCCGCATTTCGCTGGGACGGCTTCCGGATCTTGCTACCTATTGCGGTCGGCACACCGAATCACTCGATCCCTTTCTACCGCGGGCTTATTTCGCTTCGCTCTCTCAACCGAACCGCCCCCCTGACACTCGAAACAACCCGTCCCGAAGCCGGCGCGGACCCTTACAGCCGCCATAATGTCGTCGAACAACAGAAACTACGATTTTTTGGTAAATACACCCTCTTCGGTGCCTCGAAATCATCGACCCGGTACCCTAGACGTTTCGCGCAAAATGTGGTTATGGATACTGACAGTGGCGGTATCAACAGATCAAGCTACTGCTGATCGGAGATTCGGGCGTGGGCAAGTCATGCTGCCTGCTGCGCTTTAGCGAAGACTCCTTCACCCCCTCCTTCATCACGACCATCGGCATCGACTTCAAGATCCGGACGATCGAGCTCGATGGCAAGCGGGTAAAACTCCAGATTTGGGACACGGCCGGGCAGGAGCGGTTCCGGACCATCACGACGGCGTATTACAGGGGCGCCATGGGGATCCTGCTGGTCTACGACGTCACCGACGAGAGGTCATTCAACAGTGCGTTACCCACAACCCAAATTAAATCCCTAGCAATGTTGGGCTATTCAGAAACACTGACTGACCGCCCTTCCTTAAACAGACATCCGCACGTGGTTCGCCAACGTGGAGCAGCACGCGACAGAGGGCGTCAACAAGATCCTCATCGGCAACAAGTGCGACTGGGAGGAGAAGCGGGTGGTGTCAACAGAGCGGGGCCAGCAACTGGCCGACGAGCTGGGCATCCCCTTCCTCGAGGTTTCGGCCAAAACCAACAACAACATCGACAAGGCCTTCTACAGCCTGGCGGCCGACATCAAGAAGCGCATCATCGACACATCCAAGCCAGACCAGGCAGGCGCTGGGCCCGCGGTGAATGTCGGTGAGCAGAGCGGGGCCGGGGGCGGTGGGAAGTGCTGTTAGGCGGTCTGACGGGGCAGGTGGGAAGAATGGGATAGGTTTGGTTGGTTGAGGGTACCTCGGAGCGGTATGGCATGGCGCGCACAAGTCACGACAGCTTTATGACGAACCATGATCTCGAAAGCGCTATTTCCGAAGTCCCTTTTTTCACACCATGTGTAGACGACCGGTTTGGACTCGCTTTACACGACCTACGCCCGCTACGGAGACACGCATGCGACGATCTCGATTCCTGGATTCCGACTAGTCACATTACCATCATGAACCGAACGCGGCTGGCGGGAGGTTCTACTATATCTCGGCAAGGGCGCGGCACACAGGAAATCGAGAGGGGGGAGGGGATGAAGAGGGGCAGGGGGTGGGTGGCAGACAACGGTCCGCTACGTAAAAGCGGGGGGAGTGGCTTAGAGCTGTGGGTGGGGATGGCCGCTTTATGGTTGCCTGTTTTACGGTTCCGTCTGCGCGGCCTTTTCTCATCTCGTATTGTTTCGGTCCTGTTGTTTACAGGGACGCATCTCTTGATTCAGCCGCCGGAGAGAGGGACAAGTGAGCCGGCAAACCATCGAAGGGCAAGACATCAGAGTAGAGGGCAGGGTGCGGAGAACGGGGAGCCGGGAGCCGGGAGCAATATTCTGGGCATGGAGTTTGGGGCTTTTTTTTCTTTTGTATGGAGGTTTGGTACTAATACATTACTTCTGAAAGTTGGCCTTTGAATACCGTGCTATGCGGTGATCGAGGCTAACTTCTGGCATATGTTCACTCTGAGCTTCACCTCTTTCACTCTCGTCTCTCTCAGACCAAGCTTGTAAAGGGGGGGATGGGGGATGTGTTACGGTTGCTGGGGTCCGGTACCGAAAGGTAACGTACGGTAACTAGAGCGTTTGTTTCAAGCTCCCTCGCCGCCACCCACGAAGACCGCGTTAGGTAAGTACAGCACAGGTCCGCCCTCGATTAGAGTTCCCGCGCTTTTATTTGGTAAACGACACTTCCCGCGGTTTCGACTTGCTCCTGGGAAGAAACATAAGCTTTTCGTTACGAATACACCTGATGTTTTCAACATTTGTGGGGCATACTTGTGAAATCCACTGAAATGGTACCCAGCGGCCCGCTGCATTCCCCGGGCTGAGTCAACCGGGGGGCAGCTCTTCGCTCTTGCCGTGAGCGTGAGGGAAGACAAATACCTACCTTCCCTTCTGGTGTAACCAGCTTTTGCATTGCGATATCTGAATTTAGCGCTCTGATTTTGGTCCATTTACAAATTACAACACACGGCATCCCTAGATTTCAACTGCCATCAAGGAACATCCACCACTCCAATTTCTCACACAAACGACAACAATGGCGGGGTCATCACCAAGCAGGGGTTGCTCAACCATCACAGAATGGCGAGTCCAGGCAGAAGCTATGAAGGCTGCCATTGCAGGGTTGCCAAATACACCTAGTCTCGAAGACACAGATGAGCTAGATTGGGATGACGATGAGATCGACCATGTATATGAGCCCCGGGATGGAACTCGGGATGTCTGGGACTTCATCTCGGATGACGAGTTGGACGAAATCGACTTTGATAGCGGCGATCTATTCGACGGCGTTGAGGGAGAGAATTCTAGCGCCTTCGATGCTCACTGGTTGGCGGCGAGATGCGCCGACATCTCCTCGCGGAAATCGGGCCTCACGCCCAGCGCCCTGCAGGGCCAGATCATGGACATCCTAGGCACCAGCAGGCCCGAGGGCGAACTCCAGTCATCATTAACAGACCTGGTTGGGTTCGACGATCTGGACTTCATCATCGACCTGGTCACCCACAAGTCCGAGATCGTCGCCTCAGTGGCATCGGAGAGCCTTCGCGATGCGGAGACTGGCCAGGCTCCAAAGCTGCTGACCAAGGCCCAGAGACGGGAGGCACTCCGGCGGAAAGATGCCGAACACAAGGCTGCTCCCCTGGCTGCGGCGCGCGAAACGGAGGAGGATTATCCGCATGTTTACAAAACGTACAAAGCCGGCAACACCCTGAGCCACACTGGTGCCAAATACAAACTGCCCGTTGGCAGCCAGAGGCTGGAGTTTGAAAAATATGAGGAGTATGCGATACCAGCAGGAAATCCGGGCACGCTCTGGCCCGGCCAAAGGCTCGTCAACATCTCTGAGATGGACGGCTTGTGCAGAAACACCTTCAAGGGGTACAAGACACTCAACCGCATGCAGAGCTTAGTGTACCCAGTCGCCTACAAGACGAGCGAGAACATGCTCATCTGCGCCCCGACAGGTGCCGGCAAGACGGACGCAGCCATGCTGACGATTCTACACACCATCGGCCAGTACCTAACGCCGAGTCCCTTCGAGAACAACTCGGCCACCGATTTTGCCGTGCAGGCAGAGGAGTTCAAAATTGTCTACGTTGCGCCCATGAAGGCGCTGGCAGCTGAGATTACTGGGAAGCTCAGCAAGCGGCTGGCGTGGCTCGGGCTGCGGTGCCGCGAATACACGGGTGATATGCACCTGACAAAGTCTGAGATCGTCCAGACGCAAGTCATTGTCACAACGCCCGAAAAATGGGACGTTGTGACGAGGAAGGGGACCGGAGACACAGAACTGGTGCAAAAGGTGCGGCTGCTCATCATCGACGAGGTGCACATGCTCCACGATGAGAGAGGTGCCGTGCTCGAGTCCCTGGTGGCCCGAACGCAGCGGCAGGTCGAGAGCACTCAGTCACTGATCCGGATCGTTGGCCTCAGTGCTACGCTCCCCAACTACATCGATGTAGCCGAGTTCTTGGGCGTCAACAAGAGGGCTGGCCTGTTCTACTTTGATGCCTCCTTCAGACCGGTCCCCCTCGAGCAACACTTCATCGGCGTCAAGGGCAAACCGAACAGCAAACAATCCCGGGACAACATCGACCAGGTGGCCTTCGAGAAGGTCCGCGAGATGCTGGAGCGGGACCACCAGGTCATGGTCTTTGTCCACTCGCGCCGAGACACCCAGGCAACTGCCAAGATGCTCCACGAGAAAGCCGTCGATGATGCTTGCGTTGGTCTATTTGACCCCAGCAACCATGAAAAGTTCGAGATGGCTATGAAGGACCTCAGGTCAACCAAGGCTCGCGAACTCCGGGATCTTGTGCCCAAGGGTTTGGGTATTCACCACGCCGGCATGGCTCGGTCCGACAGAAACCTTGTAGAGCGCCTGTTTTCGGAGGGTGTCATAAAGGTTCTCTGCTGTACGGCCACGCTGGCCTGGGGTGTCAACTTGCCAGCCGCTGCGGTTGTCATCAAGGGGACCCAGGTGTACAGCGCCCAAGACGGCAAGTTTGTTGACCTTGGAATCCTTGACGTGCTGCAAATCTTCGGTCGTGCCGGTCGTCCACAGTTTGAGGACGTCGGTATCGGCATGATTTGTACCACCCATGACAAGCTACCCCATTACCTCACGGCTGTGACGGATCAACTGCCTATCGAGTCTAGATTCTCAGCCAAATTGGTCGACAACCTGAATGCCGAGATCGCCCTGGGCACGGTCAACTCGGTCAACGACGCCGTGAAGTGGATCGGATACTCGTACCTGTTTGTCCGCATGAAGCGAAACCCGATGGCTTACGGTATCGAGTGGGACGAGTTTCAAGACGACCGCTCTCTGATTATGAGACGACGCAAACTGGTCATTCAGGCGGCGAGGACACTCCAGCAGAGCCAGATGATCATCTTCAACGAACCTACCGAGGAACTGCGCAGCAAAGACATTGGTCGGATCGCAAGCCAGTATTACATCCAACATACGAGCATACAGATTTTCAACTCGCTCATGAAGCCCACTTCCGAGGAGAGGGATATCCTGATGATGATCGCTATGAGCGGCGAGTTCGACAACATTCAGTCGAGGAATAACGAGGCCGACGAGCTGACCAAAATGAGGAAGAACGAGCATTTTGTCCCCTACGAGATCAAGGGCGGGATTGACCAGGCGCAGACAAAAACCAACATCTTGTTGCAGTCCTACATCTCAAGAGGCCAGCCGGAAGACTTCGCGCTGACGAATGATTTGAACTACGTCGCTCAACAAGCCGGGCGTATCTGCAGAGCTCTGTTCATGATTGCGCTTAACCGGCGATGGGGTTACCAGTGTTTGGTGTTGTTAACCATGGCCAAGTCCATCGAGAAGCGTTTATGGGCGTTTCAGCACCCCTTCCATCAGTTCGACCTCCCGAAACCCGTTCTGACCAACCTCGATATGAAGGACTCCTTGTCTATCGAGTCCATGAGGGAGATGGAACCTGCAGAAATCGGGAACCTGGTCAACAACTACAAGATAGGCACCAAGATCTCGAAGCTGCTCGATAACTTCCCGACGTTGAGCGTTGAGGCTGAGATCGCGCCCCTGAATCGCGATGTCTTGAGGATCAAGCTCTATCTTACGCCCGACTTCCGCTGGAATGACCACCTCCACGGGACGTCTGAGTCGTACTACATCTGGGTTGAGAACTCGGACTCGTCCGAAATCTACCACCACGAGTTCTTTCTTCTTAACCGGAGGAAACTCTACGATGACCACGAGCTCAATTTCACTATCCCACTTTCCGACCCACTGCCAGATCAAATCTATGTGAGAGCAGTCTCCGACCGCTGGCTCGGCGCCGAGACGGTGACGGCCGTCTCCTTCCAGCATCTTATCCGGCCCGACACGGAGAGCGTGTATACGGATCTCTTGAACCTCCAACCATTACCGATCTCGGCGCTAAAGAACCAGGCCCTGGAAGAGATCTATGCCCAGCGCTTCCAGTTCTTCAACCCCATGCAAACACAGCTGTTTCACACGTTGTACCATCGCCCAGCCAACGTCCTCCTCGGTTCGCCGACAGGCAGTGGCAAGACTGTCGCCGCCGAGCTGGCCATGTGGTGGGCATTCCGCGAACGGCCTGGCTCCAAGGTTGTCTACATCGCGCCCATGAAGGCGCTGGTGCGCGAGCGTGTCAAAGATTGGGGGGCTCGCCTTGCCCGGCCGCTGGGCTTAAAGCTGGTCGAGTTGACGGGTGACAACACTCCGGATACACGGACAATTCAGGATGCCGACATCATCATCACTACTCCCGAGAAGTGGGACGGTATCTCGCGTAGCTGGCAAACCAGAGGCTACGTCCGCAAGGTCAGCCTTGTCATTATTGACGAGATTCATTTGCTAGCGGGAGACCGTGGTCCGATTTTGGAAATCATCGTGTCCCGCATGAACTACATTGCGTCGTCCACAAAGAACGCCGTCCGGCTTTTGGGTATGTCGACGGCGTGTGCAAACGCTACGGATCTGGGCAACTGGCTGGGCGTCAAGGATGAGGGTCTGTTCAACTTCCGACATTCGGTCCGTCCCGTGCCGTTGGAGCTCTACATTGACGGTTTCCCTGAAGTCAGGGGGTTCTGCCCGTTGATGCAGTCCATGAACCGGCCGACCTTCCTGGCGGTTCTGAACCACAGCCCTGAAAAGCCTGTCATTGTGTTTGTCCCGTCTCGTCGACAAACTCGCCTTACCGCCAAGGACCTTATCAACCTCTGCGGCATGGAGGACAATCCGAGGCGTTTCCTCAGCATGGACGAGGACGATCTCCAGCTAAACCTCTCGCGTGTCAAGGACGAGGCGCTCAAAGAGGCGATCAGCTTCGGTATCGGTCTGCATCACGCTGGTCTTGTCGAATCGGACCGTCAACTGGCCGAGGAGCTCTTTTTGAACAACAAGATCCAGATCCTCATTGCCACCAGCACGCTTGCCTGGGGTGTCAACTTGCCAGCTCACCTCGTCGTGGTCAAGGGCACGCAGTACTATGATGCCAAGATCGAGGCTTACAAGGACATGGACTTGACCGATGTGTTGCAGATGCTCGGCCGCGCTGGTCGTCCGCAATTCGACAACTCGGGTGTTGCCCGCATTTTCACCCAGGACTCGAAGAAGGATTTCTACAAGCACTTCCTGCACACGGGATTCCCGGTCGAGTCTTCACTCCACACGGTGCTCGACAACCATTTGTGTGCCGAGATCTGCGCTGAAACCATCATCACGAAGCAAGACGCGCTCGACTACCTGACCTGGACCTTTTTCTTCCGCCGTCTGCACAAGAACCCGTCCTACTACGGCCTCGAGATCTCGGCCGAAGAACACAACTCAACCACCGCGCAGCAGATGGCGAACGAGTTCATGATATCCATGGTCGACTCCTCGCTGAAGGAGCTGACTGAATCCAAGTGCGTCGAGGTCTATCCCAACGGCGATGTCGACCCAACGCCTCTCGGCAAGATCATGAGTTACTACTACCTCTCCCACAAAACCATCCGCCAGCTCGTCCAAAAGGCCAAGCCACAGGCCTCGTTCCTCGACGCCCTTTCATGGATGTGCATTGCTACAGAATACGACGAGCTCCCAGTTCGGCACAACGAGGACCTCATCAACGCCGAACTGTCCCGCAACCTCACCTACCCGGGCACTGCCTTCGACCTGCCCATGTGGGACCCCCATGTCAAGGCTTTCTTGCTCCTACAAGCGCACATGTCGCGCATCCCTCTCCCCATTACAGACTACGTCGGCGACCAGACCAGCGTGCTCGATCAGGCGATCCGTATCATCCAGGCCAGCATCGACGTCATGGCCGAGCTGGGCTACCTCAGCTCGATGCTCCAGTTCATCCGCCTCCTGCAGTGCGTCAAATCCGCCCACTGGCCCGATGAGAAGCCGGATCCCATCCTCACCGGCGTTGCCACCGATTCGGAATTGGAACCACCATCCTCCCAAACAACGACATCGGTTCCCAGCAAGGAAATTCCCAAACCCGCCCCCAAGCAGCCCCAAACCCAAACCAGGCGGCCCCCCAAAGCCACCCCATCTCTTCCCAAGCTAAGCGTCTCGGTAGACGACGTCAAGACCGGCTCGGTGACCGTCAACCTGCGCCGCCTCAACCCCGTCACGGAGCGCGAGGCGCCCATGTATGCGCCGCGCTTCCCCAAGCCGCAGACAGAAGGGTGGTTTGTCGTCGTCGGCGACCTTGCGCGCGACGAGGTGCTGGGTGTGAAGAGGGTCGGGTGGCGGCCGGCGAACAACAAGATCGCGGCGGACGGGAGGAGGGCTGTGGTGGAGGCCGGGGAGCGGCCGACCGCGAGGGCGGTTGTCAAGGTGCCTGCTGTGGAGGAAGGGGAGGAGGGGAGGCGGGTCGATGTCTTGGTTTTGAGTGATGGGTATGTGGGCATGGAGTGGACGGTGAAAGGCGTGCAGTTGCCTGCGGCGCCCAAGGTGGATGCGGGCGTGGTGGAGAAGAAGGGTGGTGGGGGGTGGTCGGGGGAAGGAGGGGCTAGTGTGTAGTGGTGGTGGTTGGCGGTGTGTTGGTTGAGTTGCGGAGGTGTTTGTTTTGTGGTGTTTACCTTCATGTATCCTCGAGATATTAGCTATGGCGCATGGCGTCAAGCCACACGTCGGAGAGAAACAGAACGCAAAAGACTTGCCAAACGTCTGTTTTCCAGGACAACAAAACACATCTATCGATACGCCAGGCAGTGCCTAACATGCATCGAGACAGCCAGACACTTTCGGGTGTGCGTTTAACTCCTCTCGGATGCTGTGCTCGTGACGTGCCCACATCGTCGAAATGATGTGTTGCTGCTACCAGAGATGGCCGTGCCCAGACCGTTGCTCATCTGGAGACGTTGGGGGATGGGACGGACGGGTTTTATAGGGTCAGATTTGACAGCGAGGAGGTGGTGAGAGAGAGGGAGGAGCAGTGTATGGAGTGGGCGAGGACGGATGGCCTGGATGAGTTGCCTTCGAGGCTGAATGTACATGCATGTTTCTTCATGAAGGGTTAGATTCCTCATCCCGTAGCGCCCGAACCGAGGTACTTTTCCAACTTCCCGTCGCCAAATAGCTCCTGCCGGATCTGGGACGCCTTTTTCTTCTCTTCGAGGGCCATCTTCCTAACCTTCTTGGCGTCGAGCAGCTGCTCTTTCTTTTTGGGCGGCGGCAGGCCCTTGGGCACCTGAATGCCGATGCCGAGCTTGTCGTCCTTGACTTTGGCTTTGACGGGGAACTTGATACCTTGCTGCTCTGCGCCGAGCCCTTTCCTGGCGTCGGGATCCCACCCGTACGTGGACAAGTAGGCAAGGCCCATGCGGGAGCGGTCCAGGGCCGAGGGGGGTTGTGAGTGTGGGAGGCAGACCTGGTGTGCGAAGGACTGCGCGTGGGTCCCCGTGTCGGTCTTGAGAGGTAGCTTGCAGACGGGGCATGTTTCGTCCTGTGATGATTCGCCTTCCGAGATGCTGCTGCTTGTGGGTGGTGCCGACTTGGATCGAGGGGCATCCTCGGAGAGGACCATACTGAGATAGACGTCGGCTACATTCTGCTGTGGTTTGGCTGCTGCCGTATCATCGACCGATTTGAGTTTCCCCCCGCCCGATGCTGACACAAATGCTATCGGTTTTCTATGTAGTCCGGCCCCAAAGGGGCGCTGGTGTTGAAGAGGGATCTCATCATAGTCGTCGTCGTCGCCGTTGTCTTTGGGAGATGTCATTGTTGTGGCGGTTTACTCCCGAACTTTGAGTCCCGATCTTGTCATAAGCTAAAAGAAACAAAGGGATGAAACCTAGGTAGAATAGATGCGCCAATTTGAAAGCTGGTATTTGATTTCGAATTCTTGGAATTCTTGGAATCCTTTAGATGGAGATGGTTGAAGGAAGCCTGGTCTGTGTTAGTGCTGGAATGCGGCCTCAGTGACCCACTACCCGAGCACCCGACCCCTGTTCTCGATCGTGGCATCCGCTAAAATGACACGTCCCACATGGGATTAGGGGCTCCAAGCATCGACGTCAGCGGTCTCGACTCGATCTTAAAAAACCTTCCTCTCGAAACCAAATATCACGACCAACCCACAAACAAATCCAACCCAACCAATGCCCCGATAACACCGCCGCCCAAAATGCCCATCCCCTTCCTCGCCTCCCTCTACTTCGACGGCTACCCGCCCTGGCTGCCCGACCCCTACTTATTGCTCAAATGCAGCACAGCCGCCGCAACAATCGCTCTCACAAAATGGTACACGGGGGGCCGGACCAACAGGGCGGAGCGCAACATGCACGGGCGGGTGGTGCTGATAACGGGCGGGACGTCGGGGATCGGGGCGGTGACGGCGTACGAGCTGGCGCGGCGCGGCGCCCAGGTGGTGCTGCTGACGCGGCTGCCGCCCACCGACGCGTTCCTGGTCGAGTACATCGACGACCTGCGCACCCGCACCGGCAACAACATGATCTACGCCGAGCAGGTCGACCTTGCCGACCTGTACAGCGTGCGCCAGTTTGCCACGCGCTGGATTGACAACGCCCCGCCCCGCCGCCTGGATATGATTGTCCTGTGCGCGGCTACCATGGTGCCGCCCGGTGGGAGCCGCGTCGAGACGGAGGAGGGCGTGGAAGTGACGTGGATGGTGAACTATCTGGCGAACTTCCACCTGCTGGGCATTCTGAGCCCGGCGATCCGCGCGCAGCCGTTCGACCGCGACGTGCGGATCGTGATACCGACTTGTTCGAGCTACATCGGGTCGCCGAAGCTGGATGCGGAGGTGAAGGAGAAGGATTGGACACCGCAGTGGGCATATGCACGGAGCAAGCTCGCGTTGATGGTGTTTGCTAAGGCGTATCAGAAGCACTTGGACGCGTACAAACGGCCGGATCAGTTGCCCATGACGGCGAGGGTGGTGCTTGTCGACCCCGGGCTGGCGCGCACGCCGGGCATGAGAAGATGGCTTACAAGGGGGTCGCTGTGGGGCCTGTTGCTCTACTTGATCTTCTACGTTTTTGCTTGGTTGCTCCTGAAGAGCCCCGAGATGGCTGCGCAGTCAGTGCTGTTTGCTGTCATGGAGGGCAGCCTGGTGAGCGTGCCTGGAGGGAAGCTGATCAAGGAGTGCATGTCTGTGGACTGCGCACGAAATGATGTGGATGACGAAGAGGTGGCTAAGCAGCTGTGGGAGTCGAGCGACAAGCTGATTGAGCGGGTTGAGAAGCAGCAGGCCGTTAAAAGGGCCAAGGCAAAAAAGGAACAGGAGAAGAGAGAGGAGGAAGCGAAGAAGGCGGCTCAGGTCGAGGAGATTGAGTCTCTCGTCGAGGCTATCACCAAAGGCAAAGCCAAGTCGGCGAAGGTGGCGGCTAAGGGGTCCAACGAAGTCCCGAAGAAGAACGGAAAGAAGGGAAAGACTGGTGGGAATAACGCCAAGTAATTGTTATCTGAGTTGGCGATTGACTTGTTTATACCCCCTAAATGCTCAGCTCAGCCAAGCTCAATGCTCGGGGACAAGACTCGGAGCTCCAGCAGGGAACTGGCTAAGGACCCACTCATCGTCGGTATTTCTGGAGCCGGCAAGCGGGGCCAGCATCGGCAATCAGCTGCACGTGAAGACCTACAAGACGGGACGGACGTCATTATTGATGGGACGGGTATCTCTCCCGCAACACCAACGGCACCGCATTCAGCATGCAATTGTCGAGGTCGAGGGACACAGAAATAATCTCGGCGCATCGCAATCACTCGGCGACATTTACAACCAGCCGACCAGATTGACTAATTGTCCGATTGACAAGCTTGACAACTTAGCTGAATTCGAATTCAGTCAACCTCGGCACAACCAAATTCTGGGATACCAAGGTCACCATCCCCAACTCCATCACCACGTCCACAATGGCAGCAGCCCTCGAAGTACCACCGCCGGCTCCACCAGCAGCACCGGCGCAAGAGTTGATAGTTCCCTGCCAGGCACTCTGGGGCCAACAAACACAGCACCCACAGTACAACGCCTCTCATTGCCATCCTGCATTTTTCACAAACAAGCTGCGCCGGCCGCCATTCACTATTTTGCCGGGTCCGGAGTCCAGCCCGGTCGTGCACGGCTACGTTTATCAGGATGCGCTGCGGGGCAGTGACAAGTCGACAGGGCCGCGGTTATGAGGAGAGGGATCTGTATTATTTCATGAGGGCGTTGTAAGAAAGGTTTAGTTGGTCATGTTATTATTGGATCGCAGCACAGGCGTCTCACATGTACGGATTGCGATAGCGAGAGTTGCGAAAGTTTAAAATAGATGTAATTCAACCTGTCCGCAACACCCGATCTAAAAAAGGAAAGGAGGCGCAAAGTCGTCCGCAAGGTATCCCAAGTATACAGAATCAGTAGGTAGTAAAACAGACCCGAAATGCTCCGGCTTCCTTCAAGCAAGCAGTGACCTATACCGTAGCACAGCCGAATTCAAAATCCCCCAAACGCCCTGAACCCTCCTCCAATCTGCTGTCCGACCTGCTGTCCACTAATTCTTCACCGACACCACGATGGTCGCCAAGATCAACACGACGACGAACGCCAGCAGCGCCATCAGCTTGACATTCTTCCACCACATGCGCCTCTTGATCCCGCGGCTGCGCACGCGGAACTCGCTGGCGCCCTGGCCGAGGCGGTCCGTCTTGTCGACGAGCAGATCGATGCGCTCGCCGCGCTCGAGCAGGCCCTCGATGTTGCGCGTCATGACGCCGCGCACGTCGTCCATCTCGCGCCGCACGTGGCCCAGCGCGTCGTCCCGCCCCGCCGCCGTCGTCCCGTACTCCACCATCAGGGCCCGCGTGTCGCCGTTGAAGCTCGCGCATCCGTAGTGGGGGAGGTCCGCAAAGTCGGTCGTCTCGGGCGAGTACGCATCGAGGAAGCGCCGTCGTAGTTCTACTAGGAAGCCGAACGAGATGCGCCGGTTGACGGCCGCCGAGTCGGATATCACGAGGTAGGTGAGCCCCCCTGCGGTGGATTGTGTGGCCGGGTATTCCGAGGGGGATGCCGCGATGTAGTGGATGTGGTGCGTGCCGTGGGTGTAGGTCAGTTTTTGCGGGGAGCTGTGGTCGATCTTGGGGAGGATGAGGGCGGCGAGGGAAGAGGTTTGGGAGGACGAGGTGGTGCACTCGGCGAGGATTGTGGTGTTGTAGGCGACGCAGGCGCTGTGGAGAGAGAGAGTGAGAGGTTAGGCTATCTGGCATGGGTGGTTGTGGGTGGCATCGATTGGAACCTGAGGGTAGAGGAACGTACTAGAGCAGCGGTGTCGCTGGTGTCGATGAAGACGCCATGTTGGGCTGGATTGCTGCGTTGCCTAGGTATATAGTGTCGTTACTATGGGGTGTGGCACTTGTTATTTTTAATTTATATTTTTCTCGAGCGAATTCGGTTTGGTTGGTTGCAAGAGGCGACTGGATCGGGTTCGCGAGTTGGGAGAATGGAAGATGGAGGATGGAAGCCGCTGAGCCGCTCTCGCCGCTGCACAATGACGGCAAGGCATGGGTGGGGGCTCAGAGAACGCCAAGGCCCACCCCCCTCCCATCAGGGCTCCCGGTCGAAGCCAGAAACCCCTGTGTCTTGGCCCTCAGCGATAAGATAAGGAGGAGGGCCAAAAAAGATTGAACCGACTGTGTCTGTCAGGCAAGAAGTTCCAGTGGGTGCAAGCAACAGCGCAATCCCACCCTCGAACTACACACCTACCTACTACACCGGCAAGCACCAGCATGGTCCCAACCACACCCTCAACGCGGTCATGAAATCGTTGTTCGCGGCCGCCTGGAAACCCCCCCCACGCGCGGTGCAAGTCATACGCCGATGGCGGTCTGGCGGCAACAAATCCAAATCCGTACGTGCCTCCCTTTTCCTTTTCCTTTTCCTTTTCCTTATCCTTGCCCTCGCCCACTCGACTTCCACTAGACATCCTCTCGCATCTTCTGACCTACCCTTACCTCACAGAAATCCTGGTCGTCCAAGGATGCTCGAGGCACCCACGACCTCCCCGCCCCCCCACAAAATGTCTTTGCCGAGCGCTCATTGCGGTCCGGGCTTCAGAATGAGCCGTCATCGGCGTCACGGCGCCCGGCCTTCATGGTGCGGCGCAACTATCAAATCTTAAACAGCCTCGTTGAGGCACGCTTCAGAAAGCTCCTAGAGTCGATGGGCGCCTGGGGCGAGAACCCGGAAGAATGGCGCTCCTTCGGCATCACCAGCCAGACCCAGTTGGACCGGGAATCCGGCCTGTTCAAAGGCGTGCTGAACAAGGCCTTCGAGCTGGCCACCGACGGCAGCAAGACGAGTCGCCAGGACAATCCGCTGTTCTGGAACTTGCGTAACGCCTTCATCCGCTCCGACGCCGCCGGCCTGGCCCGCGAGCTCAAGTACGCCTTCCAGACCCACCTAATGCGCTCGCGTTTCCCCAAGGCCATCAACGACCTGCATAGGGACCTCGCCGATCTGCGCTTCCCCTACGAGTGGTACCCAGCTACCCGCATGATGCAGCGCACCGTCCACCTCCACGTCGGTCCCACCAACTCGGGCAAGACGTACAACGCCCTTCAGGCCCTCGAGAAGTCGGGCACGGGCATTTACGCCGGCCCGCTGCGCCTGCTGGCCCACGAGACTTGGAGCCGCTTCAAGGCCAAAAACAAGCCGTGCGCCCTGATCACGGGCGAGGAGATGAGGATCCCAGACGAATCCGACACGTGGTTCCATAGCTGCACCGTCGAGATGACGCCGCTCAACGCAAAAGTCGATGTTGCCGTTATCGACGAGATCCAGATGATCGCCGACGACGACCGCGGTTGGGCCTGGACCCAGGCCTTCCTCGGCGTCCAGGCCAAGGAGGTGCACCTGTGTGGAGAGGAGCGGGTGGTTCCGCTCATCCAGGACCTGTGCGCCAGGATCGGGGAGAAGTGCGTGGTTCACCGCTACAAGCGCCTCAACCCGCTCGAGGTCATGGACACGAGCATGAAGGGCAACTTTACCAACCTGCAGAAAGGGGACGCCATCGTCGCCTTTTCCAAGGTCGGCATCCACCAGCTGAAGGTGGGTATCGAGAAGGCGACGGGCCGCCGGTGCGCCATCGTTTACGGCAACCTGCCGCCAGAAACCCGCGCCAGCCAGGCCGCGCTCTTTAACGATCCCAACAACGACTACGATTTCCTCGCCGCCAGCGATGCCATCGGAATGGGGCTGAACCTCGAGATCAAGCGCGTCATCTTCGAGTCGAGCTACAAGTTCGACGGCGTCAACTTCCGCCCCCTCACCACTCCCGAGGTCAGGCAGATCGGCGGCCGTGCCGGGCGCTACAGGACCGCCGCGCAGGCCATGACGGGCGACACCACCAAGCCGGCCCCGGGCCTCATCTCGGCGCTCGACGACGAAGACCTCCCGATCCTCGGCAAGGCCCTCGGGGTCGAACCCAAGCCCATCGGCACTGCCGGCCTCTTCCCCCCATCCTCGGTCATCGAGCGCTTCCACTCGTACTTTCCGGCGCAGACGCCCATCAGCTTCGTTCTCGCCCGGTTGCGTGAGATGGGCAGGCTGTCACCGCGCTTCCACATGTGCAACTTCAACGACGCCCTGCAGATTGCCGAGATCATCAAGGATTATGACTTGAGCGTAACGGACCGCTGCGTGTTCATCAAAGTGCCCATCAGCCTGCGTGATCCTAAGCAGGTCCTGGCACTGCGGTCATTTGCCAAGTGCGTCGCCGAGCTCGGCAGCGGGCATCTCCTCGACTTTGACATATTTGACCTCAACGTCCTCGACGAGGTCCGGCCCAGCGACCCCAAGAATCAGACCGTCTATCTACAGCGGTTGGAGTCGCTGCACCAAATCATCACCACGTATCTCTGGCTGAGCTACCGGTATCAGGGTGTCTTCCAGAGCCAGAAGCTCGCCTTCAAGGTCAAGTCGCTGGTGGAGGAGAAGATTGCCGACCATCTCGAGAAGCTGAGCTTCACCGAGGACTGGCAGCGCCTCAAGAGACAGCGTGTGAGGAAGATGGCGAAGAAGCTCGGCAAGAAGGAGGCGAGTGTGCTAGGGCCGGACGTGGAGGAACTGTTTGACGCGGATGACGAGCGGCTCACAGACTGGGACAACCAAGAGGAGCTGCACCCGAAGACGGCGGATATTACGGCAGATACGGTACCCGAGGTAGAAAAGGAGGGCGTTCAGTCCGGCGTGCAGGCCTGAGGGGAAAGGGTCATGTATGATGCTAGGTCATAGGAGCGGGTGTATATGGCGGCGTCTGAGACGGCAGTGCGGCAAGGCGTTGTGTGTATGATACTTGTACAGCTGTGTGCATATGGAAAGGGTCAGGTATAGACGGAACTTGGAATTGGAATAATCTCAAAAGCGTTAAATTCTTGTTTGTATATTCTACAAACAATGCTTCCCAGGAATATACATGTGAGAGTTTAACTCTTCACGACTTGCTCAAGCCAGATTGAAGCGTGGATTGAAGTGTTAGTCACCCTAACCCTAACCCAACGTCGCATCTCGCATGCAACCCTAATGAGGTCATCCCTCCCAAGCTCCGGCAACCCCGCGTCGACTCCAGCTTCGTTCTTTCCACGACATCTTCTTGAGCAACACAAACTCAAGTCTGCTACCTACCACCCGGAGCACTCTAATCGTACCACCATTCCAGAATCGAACCTTGTTCGGCCAAAGTGATCTCAGCATCTCGGCATCCTCGCAAAGACATCCGATTTACCCACCCCGCGGCATCACCAACCCCAACTCGACCTCATCCTCCAACACATCACTGCGGCTGCTTCTACAACTACCTCCCTACACCCAATCAAAGAAAGGAAAAAAAAACAACCGAAAAGCAAATCACCCGCCACCTCACCCGCCACAATGTCCACCGCACCCTCCACCGACCCCCCCTCCACAGCACCATCCTTCATCCCCCTCGAAGCCAACCCCGACCTCCTGACCTCCTTGCTCCACACCCTAGGCCTCTCCCCCGCCCTCGCAATCCACGACGTCTACTCCCTCACCGAACCCTCCCTCCTCTCCTTCATCCCGCGCCCGGCCCTCGCCCTGCTCCTCGTCTTCCCGGTATCCGCCGCCTACGAATCCCACCGCCTGGCCGAGGACGCCCTGCGCGCCGAGTACGCCGGCTCCGGCCCCGAAGAGCCCGTCGTCTGGTTCCGCCAGACTATCCGCAACGCGTGCGGGCTCGTGGGGCTGCTGCACGCGGTCGCCAACGGCGAGGCGCGCGGGTTCGTGCAGGAGGGGTCTGAGCTGGCGCGGCTGTTGGGGGCGGCGCTGCCGCTGGGTCCCGGGGAGCGGGCGCGCCTGTTGGAGAGGGACGAGGCGCTCGCGCGGGCGCATCGCGGGGTGGCGGAGCAGGGGGATACGACGGCGCCGGACGCGAGGGATGATGTGGATTTGCATTATGTGTGTTTTGTGAAGGGGGCGGATGGGGACCTGTGGGAGCTGGATGGGCGGCGGAAGGGGCCGTTGAGGAGGGGGGATTTGGAGGGGGCCGAGGATGTGCTGAGTGAGAAGGCGCTTGCGTTGGGGCCGCTCAAGTTTTTGGAGAGGGAGGCCGCGGATCTGAGGTTTAGCTGCGTTGCGCTGGCGGGGAGTCTGGATTAGATGGTGGTGGTAGGTGGGGTGTGAGGGCGCTGATGGAGAGTGGCATGCGTTGTATTAGAGACCAAGGCCATACTTAATCACAGTGTAGATGGGGTTTCGCCGGCGTCCCGAGTTCAGACCTCGGCCAACCATAAAGAAATCAATTCTCAAACAACGAAAGAAGTGTATTGCGTAGGTATTAATAATTTCTCAAGTGCATAACAAGCGTCGTCTAAACACACCATCTTCGAAGCCATTTCGAAGGAGCCACTTCATCAGGGTATCAAAAACATGCGTCCGGCCACGCCCGGCTGAGCCCTTTCCGCCAGAGGGCCGCCAGCCCCAAAAACCAGATAGATACCGCCGTTCCCATAGCCCGTTGTATCCTTCAAGACGCCATGAAGCGGCAGTGGCTCCGCATGTTGCCAGTGCCTCCTCCCACAAGATAAAAGGAAATGCATCAAAGATCGTCATACCCATCCATCGCTCGTCGAGATCCCGCCTCCATTAATTCACCGGCGCCTTCCGCCGCAACCCCGCCACCGACGGTTCTCCAGCCAACCTCCTCGCCCGCCTGACCTCCTTCCTCAGCCTCACAGCAGCCGCCACTTTATCTTCCACCTTCTTCTCTTCTTCGGCCCTCTGGCCCTGCTCCGGCTGCTCCCTAAGTTCAACCCCGTCCTGATCCCCCTCGCGGCCTTCCAGCCGGCACAGTGCCGACAGCCGCCTGGTCCGCTGCTCCCTATGGCGCCGCCGCTGCCGTGCGCCGCCCTCATCCTCGTCCTCGACATAATCGGCCTCATACCCGACATCATACACATAACCCAGTCCCAGCTTGATGATATTGTTGTTGTTGCTGTTGTTGCAGTTGCAGTTGCAGTTGCGACGTCGATTATCCATCTCCTCCCCGTCCGACTCGGACGCAGTCTCGTCATCGGCCGCCGTGTCCAGGATAAACCTTCTCCTCCCCACTCCGGTCCCTTCCTTATCCCAATCCCTCGCCCACTCCCATCGCCCGGTACTCATCCGCCTCCCCGCCGGCACCCCATAACTGCCCGCAGCCCCGGCCCACCGCCTATCATCACGCACCAAGCCGTCACTCACCCCGTACAGCGGTGCCGACGGCAGGATCAGCGCACTGTGGCGCTGCTTCGCCCCACGGGAGCGGGGCAGTTGTACGGGGGCCGCAGGAAAGGGGTCGGCCAGCCCGGGCAACTGTCCACCGACGCCAAACTCGCAGTCCTGGAACAGCAGGGACTCCTCGCCCTCGGCTGTTGGCCGGCGGCGGTGGCTGTTGGTTTTTATTGTCGCGGCGGTAGCGGGGGTGTAGTGGTGGTCGCTGCTGCTGTGAGGGACTCGGGGTCGGAGGAGAGGTAATCGTCCATGTTGAATGTGTCCGGTGCTGGTGCTGCTGGGATGATGGTTGTTGTGGTGGTTGTGGCCATATCTTCGTTGGTGTGGGTGGGATTGGGCCCGGACTCGGGGGAGAGGTAGTCTTCTATGTTGAACGCTCTGCCCACTGCCGTTGTCTCCGGTGGAAAGAAGGTGATGTCAGCATGCTCTTTGTTCTCGTAGTTAGACGGAGAGTCGGGCTCGGAGTCCGAGTCGTGGCAGGTGCGGGTGAAGGAACGTGCAGGTTTGAGCTTGGGTGAGATGGTGCCGATGCTGAGGTCGATCGAAGTGTCCGCTGTGTGGAAGGAGCGCGGACGGTTGTTGAAGGTGCTGGTGGTTATGCTTGCGGCGGTGCTGCTCTCGCAGGCCGTGGGTGTGCCTGAGGAGGCGGACCATCCGCGCATGCTGCGGGTGCGGATTGATGGGGGGAACCCAAGGGTTTGGTCACCTGGTAGGGTCACGTTGGTATGAGCATCGACGTCCTCGGAGAGCCCAGTGGCGCAGTGCGCCGAACTCTCTGTGGCGCCTTGAATTTGATCTCCGGGTGCGGTGTTCGGAGGAGAAAGCGGGGTGGTATGGACGGTCTCCTGGCTGACAATCGACGAACCAGAGGACCGCAGGGTATACAAACTCTGATGCCGGCGGGGAGGCGAGGTTGGCATCAGCATCGCCGATGAGCGGCGGGAGCGGTTAGCCGACCAAGCAGCGAAGTTGCTTGCGGGCGAGTCATCAGCGACACTGTCCTCTGGCACTGATACCTCAGCTCTCATTTTCCTGAGCTCGACGGAATCGCGCAGGAGTCTCGTGGCGCGAGTCGTCGGGGCCGTTGTGGTCTTCGGGACCTGAGGCATAACCAGCCTGGGCGACTCGGGCGCTGCAGTCGTAACATCCGACTTTTCACCCTCTAGGGGGGGCGTGCGTGAGGGGTCTCGAAGGTATGCGGATGTTCGGTCGAATGGCAAGAACCGTATTTTTCCCAGGCCCGGCGGCAAGTAGGTGCTGACCGACCGGCGACGCACGACGTCCCCCTTACGAGACTTTCTTAGGTTTGGCGTGAAAGGGCTTTCGGCGGCGGCCTGGGTTGGTAAGATGTGCTGGCTCGAATGAACCGACCTTCTCCGAACCCCTGCCTTGTACGGATCCAGCTTCTTGGTTCCGGCCGTATTCCCCGATTCAGTCCTTCTCGGCTGGGCGTAGAAGGCCTTGACATGCTCCGACCCAAGGTCGCAACCATTCTGCCCCATATTCCTCTCGGCGACATCTTCGCCATAGTCTCTTGCGCCAGCCGCCTGCACCCTTGCCCTTGAGTCGGCCGGCTTGATCTCGGACTGCGCGTCGAGGAGATCCTTGAATGCTTTGCTAGGGTCCTGTCGAAGGGAGTTGACTCGTGAATGATCCCCAGTGCGGCGAAATACGCTCGTGATGCTGGTTATGGACCCGCGAGAGGCCGGTCGACGCCCCGGAGCGGCAGTCTCGGCCCGTGGTCCGCGGAAGGATAGTGGCGGTGGCCTTCTCTGGCCATTCCTTGTCACCTGCGAGTCGTCGTTCGGAGGGACAGCGCTAGACGGACGGTCACTCGGGGCCGTGCTCGGTCTCTCCACGCTCTCGTCCCGGAACCGGGGTAGTTTCGGACTAGGGGGTGACTGCTCGTCCTCGGAGTCGGTGTCGGTGTCTAGCGTGAGCGCTGACTGAGTGAAGGCCGAATGCCCCCGGGAGTGGGGGTTCTCGGCATACGAATTGCTGCCGGCAACGGAATATCCATCTGTAACGGAGGGTTAAACCACATGTACGATTCCGGGTATGGATGCTCCTGACCTAAAGTGGGTGTTTCCACGGAAAAGCTGGAATCGTAGGGAAGGGCCTTCAGAGGGGCGCTAGATTTGCTCTTGTCCCCAGTTCTCCGAGAAAGGAAGCTGAAGAGACCCATTGTGATGGTCGACCTGCCATCAGCCGGTAACGGAGGGCAGCCCGGTGCCGTAACCGTAACTCAAATTGACGCTGGACTGGCTTGAAAACCACTAGAGACCGTCTCTGTGTCGTGTGCTTCGTAATAGACGCCCACGGAGCGTCCGGCGTGGTTGAGAAGCCGGAAGTGAAGGACTCGGAGGTCTGAGGAAGTCGGGAGAAAAGATTAGGAGGGGTGTGGGGGAAGGGCGGAGTCGAGTGAAGTCGAGTTGGCAAGGATACATCAGCTGAAGACAGAAGACACGGGATGGCTATCCGAGGGTACGCTTGTTGATGAAGTCTAGACAGTACTGGGGACCCATCGGACTGCATGCGTCAGGTTGCCTTGGTTGGGGTGGGACAAGGCCCAGTGACCCCTGGAACGGGAGGCGCACATCCCCTGTCGGATTTGTTGATCCCGTAACAAGCAGTCGGGGCCGGGAACGTGCATGGGGTAGTCGTCATATCTTGATGGAGGGCTATCCTGGGTTGTTCATGATAGTCAGCGAAACAAGCAAACCGCCCATCCACTCAAATCGACTACAAACTCGCCGGACTCGGTGCTAAGTCAAAGAGATCTACTGTGGAGAGAGATGAGGCTCGATAGCGACCCGTGTGCGCGCATGGCCTGCTCGGGTCGATGCCTTCGCTCCAACAGAGCTTGCGTGCTCTCTCCGGCGTCCCCAGCCTATCGCAAGGCGCCAATGGCAGTGCATGGCATCCGCATCTGCAGGTCCGCGCGTGTCATGGCGGACAGGATTGGAAAAGAACTCGTGTTGAAGAATCCATGAATCCACCCCCCACCCATCCGGAGACGCCGCCAGCTGACAGCCTGTCTCGCCCGTCTGTGCGCGTCTGCATCTTCGGGCTCGGGCGTGCAGAAGGCGGGGCTGGGTTGCATTTGGAAGGTCTGAACGTGTTTCGGCGTTCCCTGCTACTCTTTGCTAATTGTACTAGGCAGTGTCAGGGTGCAGCTTGACAGGCTGTCGTGTGGTTGAAACATTTTGCAGCATGGGTCGTTCAAGTGAGACATACGGAGGTTTTGGACCGAAAGGATTACCCTGTTACCGAGTTTGATCCATTCCGTTTGCGTTGTACTTGTAGCAAGGGCATCGCAGCGAGGACCCCGACGGTTTTCAGGTTGTGGTTAGAGGCATGAGAATCGAAATGATTGGAGTAGCGCGATTCATGCGTTGCGTAACCCCTTTGAGGTCGAATTGGCGAAAGGGGTTTGAGAAACGGCGACCGTTTATCCAATTGCTTTTTTTTTCTTACTGCCGTGTTCCGTCCCTGTTTGCAGGTTGTCAACTCGCATGGCTGACCCTGGCTCGGGCCTGGTCCTTCGGATGCCAAGCTATTCCCCTGTCATGGCAAGAGGTTCCGATCGTGCACGAGATGGCAAAATCCACACGGTGTGAAAGCAGCGGACCCTCCTTGGCAGGAGAAAGCGCGATGAGCGGCCAGGGACAAGGGTTGACTGCCCCCACTCACACCTGGCACCTCTTTCCTCCCTGGCTCGGTCGATCGTGGGGATCGCCCTCTTGATCGCCTGTGGGCGATCTGGCAGGGTTGCCGTTTGGGGGAACGCTATCCAGGACAGGGGAATGAACATCTATTGACTTCCATCTCCTGCTTGTCCATCCATCTTCTCTATAGCAACCGGACCTGCAAAGATGTCATATCCAAACTAGAAGGGGTGAGCGAGACGGGAGAGGAAGGCCACGGTGATGTTGTGAGATGTCCGCAAATCAAGTTGCATTTTCGTCCCACCGCAGGACGCGCGGAAAAGGAGATAAAGAGAAAAGGAAGATGGGGGGAATGGGGGAGGAGGAAAAGGCAAGGGAAACCCGCCGGCTCAAAGGACTACGATCACGATCAGCGAGTCAAATGACAATGACGGTGGGAGTTGTGGGTTCGTGATGTTTTTTCTTCCCTTTCTTTTGCGGCCTGGTCCTGGATGGGGGCACTCGGAGTTGAGCTCCTGACCAGTTGAAGTTGCAGCTGCAAGCCGAGCTCAAACAGCAAAAAAATGGGGGCCAACTATTGAGACCATCAATGGTACCAAGATTCGCCACGGGATCGTCTCCGGCATTCACTACTGCCGCTTACAAGTACTAGTCTGGCAGTCTGTACTTTCCTCATCTTGGCGAACGGCGGTCAGGGGGGCAAAAGAAATCCATCGAAGGAAAGCACGACAGGCACAAACGCCTCCAACCTAGGTAGGTAATGTGTACCTGCCCGTTTTTTGCCGTTGGGAAATGACTCGATGCATTTCCCCGAGTTGCGGATCCAACTGCTGTTTCCCGACGATATCGATGGCCACCTGCAGCCTCTTTCTCCGATGCGGTGTTTGTTCTACACTGCCAGTAGCACACACAGTACACCATGTTTCCGGGACGGTTGTCCAGGCAGTTACAGTTGCCATTCCACGTGGTGGTATCTCACAAACAAAAACAAAAAAAGATGTCAGCCAAACCGACAGCCACAGCGCCGGGATGCTGAGTTTCCATTTTACTGTTGAGTAACTACTTCGTACTTCGTACCTAACTATACCCGGTGTCACCCCGTAACCTCTGCAGCGTGCTTGGTAGAATTGGTTGGCATATGCAAGGCAAGATGATGAGCCCCCAACCCGCAGCTTCATCTCGTTTCTTTTTGCCTACATATGTATGCAACATTAAGTGCATGAGCAGTTGCAGATACACGAAATTGGTTTACACAATGATGGGGGCACCGGAAGATCCGGAAGGTGGGCATGTCTTGGATATTGATCCTTTTACTGACTTCACATCACTACGCCGTAGCCCCGAATATGAACGGGCCGACTCAGAGGGGAGCAACGGCCCGGGTAACGCTCCGGGTGGCAAATACTTGTACATAGTTTGTTCACTCTCGCCCCACGAGGTTAGACAGCGAGTAGCCTTGGATGTGGATGGCAGATATACCACCTCGTGCAACAGTGTCTCATAAGAAGACGCAGTTGTAAAATCTCCAGTAGAAGTATGTAATGCAATAGAGTAGAGTGAATAACTATCTCCCCACGCACACACGCAAAGCCCCGCTCCAAAAGAAACGCCAAACCACAAAGCAAGCAGGTAGTCATCCCTCACCCTCACCATCGCCCCCACCCCCTAAATCGCCGACCCATGATCCCCCCCTCCAAGCGCACCTCGCCCTCCCCCTCCCCCGCCGGCTCCTCCAGCACACAAGCACAGCCGTACGCCTTCCTAAACTCCTCCACGTCCATCTCCTCCAGCACCTTGAGGGCCTTCTTCGCCGCCGCAATCTTGCCATACCGGCCACTCGCAGCAACAGCATGCGCCAGCGTCAGGCCATGCACGCGCACGGCGCACACCATCTGGGGGTTGTCCAAGTCGACCACCCCCGCAACCCCATCACCCCCAGAAGCAACAGTGGGCGGCAGATCCTTGACCAGCAGCCGCCACTCCCCGCAGCGCATGCGGCGCTGCATGACCCCGGCGAGGAAGGTGACGGGGTGCTTGTTGGCGAAGGCGTCATAGAGGCGCATGTCCTCGAAGAAGGGGCGGACGTGGTCGGCAAAGAAGGCGCGGACGCGCGCGAAATCGTAGCGGCTGTCGACAAAGACGGCGCCGACGTAGGCCTCGACCACGTCCGGGAGGCACTTGGGCGGGCGCGAGCAGCGCACCCAAAAGTCGCGGGCAAAGGCCTCCGCGGGCCGCCCCGCCGCGACTGCCTCGTCGCGCGCCGCCTGCAGCGCCGTCTCGATCTCGGCGACGTACTCGGCAACTTCTTTCTGGATGGCGGCGGAGCAGTAGGTGACGGCGCGGTGGAAGCCCAGGTGCACGGCGAGGCAGCCCAGGAACTGGTTCGACACCATGGCCATCTTGTGCTCGGTCAGCCACTGCGGGTCGGCGCCCGGGAAGCGGTGGAACAGGAACTCGACCGAGGCCATGTCCAGCAGGGCATCGCCCAGGAACTCGAGCCGCTGGTACGACGGCAGCCGCTCGTACACGGACGGGTACGTCGGGTGCTGGAACGCCGACCGCAGCAGCCGCGGGTGCGTGAAGGCGTAGCCCATGCGCGCCTGGAAGCGCGCCGCCATGTCGAGCTGCGTCGAGTTGCAGGGTGCCGTCTGCCACGCCGGCGGCGAGTAGGCGGCGTAGTAGTCCGAGTAGGACGTCATGGCGTGGTGCTTGTCCTTGACCATGGTGGTGACGGCGCGGATGGCGAGGTCGAAGTTGGGCGGCGTCTGTTCCTGGGCCGTCAGGTAGGCCGCGCCGATGAGCGCCTCGCAGACGTCGGCGATGGTCTTGTCCGCGAGGACGTGCTGGCGCGTGAGGTCCTTGCGTTTGCCCCTTTTCAGCGTCAGGCCCTCCGGGTACCAGCTCCGCCGGTCAAAGGCCATGGAGCGGATGTACTCTTCGAGTTTGATCTCGAGCGCGTTGTTGAAGAGGTTGCGGTTGCAGATCAGAAGCATACGCTCGACGTGGTACTCAAACTCGGCCTTGTCGGGGATGAGGGTGAAGATGGAGATGGTGGTGGCCATCTTGAGGAAGCAGTCGCCGAGAAATTCCAGCCGCTCGTAGTTGTTGCCCATGCCGCTCTGGAAGTTTATCTGTTCCGCGTCGTGTTCGCCCGAGTTGTCGCTGTCCTTGGTGAACGCCTCGAGCGCAAGGTCCGGCCGAACATTCAGGTTAAGCATCTTGCAGGCCTCGAGGGCGACAAGGTTCGAGTCGATGCGATGCATAATGGCCGGGAAATTGTACACCATAGCAACCATGTCCACCGGTAACTAACCCAGTCAGCATTGGCCCGCAAACCCCATGTAATAATCACACTTACCGGCGAGATCCTCAGGGGCTCCAGCACGAGGAAGCACGGTTTTGGCTCTAGGTCATCGTCCCCGATGTGGTCATCCAAGAGGTTGCGGCGGATGGGCAACACCTCCGCCTCGACAACCGGCTGGTCCTCCCTCGGAGTGAGAAAGGCCCGTGACTTTGACCACGCGCTGAGGCTGTAGTTGAGAATATCGTGCCTCTTGCAAGCCACGCGCCAGGCCCTGTGGCCCGGGGCGACGATGCCCTCAGGGACCATATCAGTCGGCCTCATATCGTGCCGGCGGCCTCGCAGGAAGAACTTCCGAGAACCATCGTACGGATCAGCAACATATTTGTCCTTGAAGAAGTCATCCGGCTCGTTGAAAGTATAGGCAATGCGCTCGTTGTCCCGAACGAACGTGACTGTATCCCAATCGATGGTGCAGCTCGGGTCGGTCACAGACGTGAAATCCGAGCCATGTTGCAGTAGCGCCGGAGCGAGAAAATAGGGTAGTTGGGCAGCGGTGGCCTCGTATTCTTTGCTGAAGACGTCTTTGAAGATGGTCAAGGTAACGGCGGCCAGCCCTCGGATCCGATCGCCATCGAGTTCGACACGTCCGGGGACCGGGACACAGTGAACTGCCGAGGACCGACCCTTCCCAAAGTAGAGTGGAAACGAAGCAATCTGTTGAATCGGCTGCCGGGTCAAGAAAAGGATCGGAGAAGAGTGGTGGCTGAGTGCGGTCGGGTCCGCTAAGGTCAGGGCCATGGCAAAGAGCTCCATAGGTTCGCCCAGGGCAGACCAAAGCTCGGGCTTGATGCGCATCTTGTATTGCTCCTTCTTCTTGGAGCTGACAGCGAGCCGAGCGTTGCGCATAGCGGGGAGCTGTTTGGTGAAGACGGGCCGCAGGTGCTGATCGAGATATTTGCCTTTGATCAGCATGAGGCACATCTCATAGGCCGCCGAGCACTTGGCCCCCGCCTTGCTCGCATATATCCTCCCGGTGGCGCTCTTGATGGGAGATGAATCCGGCAACGTCACCTCGCACTGGAAGCCTCCGGGGACAGGTAGGACGACGTAGTCAGCTGTCAGATTGACCTCGGGCGGGTGCGGGAGCGAAGCCACAAAGGCTGCCAGGCATATCAAGCTCTGCTTGTAATTGAGCCTCGCACCAGTTTCCGGGACAGTGTACTGCCTCTGATCCTTTTCCTTACGCAGGAAGTACTCCATATCGAAGTTGTTTCCGGTGAGCTTTCTGTCTTCCGGCAGGGCCTCGCAGAACTTCCGGAGGGCGTCTTCGCTCTCCTGGTTCTGACTTAGCTTGTTTAGATGTTCTGCGTTTCCCGATTCGACCATGTGGATGTATGTTGAGCCTTCCTGGCGAGCTCTTCCGCGGGACTGGATGTACTGGATCAGGGTGTTGTTGAGGTCGTATCTTATGATGACGTTGCAGTCAGGAATGTCGAGCCCTTCCTCGGCTACGGAAGTGGCAAAGATGCAGTTGAGCTCGCCCTTCTTGAACTTGATGATTGTCAAGACCTGGTCACGATAAGTCACCTTGGCGTTGTTGTAGCTCGCCTCGGGACGCCCACCCCCAACCTGTTCTACGTTAACATCACAACTTCCGACCAAGTCCACTTCCACTTGAGAGATGTCCTACCAGGAGGCCAGGCTTGAGGCCTGGAAATTCCATCTCTGGTTGTTGCAGTAGGTCGACGAGGAGCGAAGCAACGTTCCGCTGCCTGACAAAAACAATACATCGCCGCTTGTGGTCGACGCCACGGAACTGATTTCGGAGAATCCTCAGTAGTGTAATGACCTTGGGCGAGAGTAGGTCGGGACTCGGGGGCGCGAAGTCGTGCTTGTCCACTATCTTCTGCGCCTCCCGCACCTTGTTAATGTGCGCGGCTATTTCTTGGCTGTACGCGGATTGACGGAGAACCTCTCTCTGCGTCTTGGACTCCAGCTTGACCACCTCATCACTCCTAAAGAAAAGCTGCCAGTACCTGTCGGCGCACCAGGGGCCAAGCTCAGCTGCTGCCGCGGCAGTGAAGGCGAATGGCTTCTGGAACACGCGGTGATCACCGACGAGATCCTTCAGGGCCTGGTTGAGCTTTGTCTCCCAGTCCGGCAGGCGTTTGTCGTACTCAACCATCAACTCGCTCTTTAGTTTGGTTGAGCTGTTCTGCAGGGCAGTTGGGTCAGCAACAGTGGCGATCTGACTGTGAAGGAGGCCCTCGAGCTCGGCGGCGGCGATCTTTGGGTCGATCTGAGCATCGACAGGAGAGGCCGTCATGCCAAGGATGCGCGGCCTCTTGTTTTGGTCTTTCACGTGGGCGTAGAAGTCTTTGATGATACGGGCATATGGGTGATTCTTCTTGGTGTGATGGGCCTCGTCAAATACCAGGAGGTTTATCTGGTCCATCCGGATGTAAGAGTGGGTGAGGCATTGGTAAAGAATCTCAGCCGTGCAGATGATGGCCATGTTCTCATCGAAGGTCTTGTGCCAGAAATCCCCGGACACGTCTTCGACCATGTCGCCGCAGAACTTTTCCACGGGGTAGTCCAGGTTGCATTCCAGGACGGCATGCTGCTGGAACACGAGAGCCACCTTGTCGACGAGGAAGAAAGCAATGCGCTTGGGAAGACTTTTGGACCGATCCTCCAGTTCGTTCTCAATGATCCATCGCAAGAGCAAGGCCGCGATCAGGGTCTTGCCAGAGCCTAGCGTGTATCAGCCGCGCAGTCCAAAGGATGAAATCGTTTGAATGAAGTCTCACCCGTATCAAGTACGGCAATAGTGTTCTGCGTTTTTGCCCGCTCGAAAAGCTCGAGCTGATAGTCGCGGGGGCTCGTGATGATGCGCTTGTTCTCAAAGTCCCTGATCAGTGACTGGAAAGTCTTGCCGTCGTCGTCGTCGACAATAAACTTATCCAGGCCCTTGGAAAGGTCCTCCTGGTTCTCTTCGACCCACACGTCAAAGGCGGCATTATCTGCTCGTTTTCTTTCCGAGATCTTGCGCGGCTTCCGCTCCTCATTGACGACCCATTTCTTGGTGTCATGGTCATCATCTTCTTGGTCGGTATCCTCGGCGTCGGCCAAGGCATCATCCGTGGGAGTGTCAGGAGATGCTTCAGACGAGCCGTTCAAAACTGGCCCATCCATATCCATCAAGTCAATATTGACGACTGGGAGGTGTGACTGCAACTGTGCCAATGCCGACAGCGGCTCTTCCATTTCCACGTCCATCGTTATTATGGTGCTGAAGGAGTGGTAGTGTGCAAGGAAATATCGAGAGTGAGAAAGTGCCTAGGTAGGCAAGGAAAGGAAGTGGATAAAGTTCATCAGGATTGCGTGATGGAAGGAGCGAGGAGAACGAGCTGACTCGGGTGTTTGTGTGTGTGAATGATGAAAGTTCCAGCCAGGCGAAGGGAGTTGGAGTTTGTGTGCCGAAGAGTTTGTCAAAAACAGCTGCAGTTTCCCAGCGATAGTAAGATGGAAAGTAAATCCTGATAGGTCAAATAAAGAAAAGCAAACGGAGCTGAGGCCTACAAGAGCCTTAACAGTCCATTTCAGAGAATCCGGGTCGCGGCTTCAAAGTTGTGATATTGCCCAATACGCCGAATACGAAATTTAAAGGGATAAATAAGTAGGATATTGAATAGAACTCACGATCACAGGCCTGAGATGCGAGAACTTGTTTAACTACCGGAGGGATTAGTCCGTCAAGCGGTTTCCTGAATTTGGGAGAGTGTTGAACATTGGGTAGGTAATTGAGGCCCACCATCATGGACTGAGCCTCTCTAGAGTCCATTTCTCGTTGCCATCTTCCCCTTTAGTACGGTCATAGACAAACCGGTCATGCAACCGGCTTTGACGCCCCTGCCAGAACTCAAGGCGCTCTGGCACGATCCTCAGCCCCCCCCAGAACTCGGGCACAGGTATATGATCGGCGCCCTCAAACCTAGCCTCGGTCTCCTTAACCCAGTTATCCAGCATCGCCCGACCGTCGTCGCCCTCCACGTTCGCATCTGGCTGTAGCACCGCGCTCTGCCGGCTTGACCACGCCCCGATGCGGCTCCCCCTCACCCGGGAATCGAAATACACCTGACTCTCCGCAGCGGGGAGTCGCTCCGCCCTCCCTTCCACCCGGACCTGCCTCTCCAGCGGCTCCCACCAGAACACCAGCGACGCCCAGGGGTTCCCGGCGCTCGACCCGTCCGCTGTCCCGAACAAGTCCCGGGCCTTCCCGCTCGTGTCAAAGTTGCTGTAGATGACAAACCCCTTGGCGTCGAGCTCCTTCATGTACACCATGCGCGACGACACACGGCCTGACGGCAGCTGCGCCGTGGACAGGGTACAGGTCTCCGGGTGCGAGACACCGGACCCGGCCTGGGATGCCTCGTCGAACCAGGCGTGGAACTGTCGGAGAGGGTCGTTTGGGGCTAGATCGGTCTTCTTTAGGCCACCGAGGTGCTCAGTCTTGAGGAACTGACCTGCCCGAGTTGGAACGATGGAGATTTCGAAAGATTGGCGTGCGCCTGCGGGAGCGACTATGGGAGGTGAGCAACATGATGAGCACGGTCTAAGAAAGACGGCCTAGCCACGATAGAATGATAGGCTCATCAAACTAGTAAGGCTAATGATGACCTACATATTAGCTTGTCCCCATCTTCGTTGGGGTAGAGCGCCATTCTTCTTGGGCCCGGCAAACTCCGTGATCCTCGAGTAAGGACGGACCGTGGCTGTAGAAAGCAAAGGTTTAGGTACTGCTCATTAAAACCGAGAGCGTACCTGACTTTGAGAGGACGCAAGGTCTGGAACATGAGACAAAATGAGACAAAATGACCGAGTTACGCCAAAGTACACAGTACAAACCATTGCGATGGCCAATGAGGTGGGGTTAGGGGTTAGGGTCTGCCATTGAGTGAATGCTTGATTGACCCCACTTCTCTCTGCGCTGCACCGGAACTACCCCGCCATCGCAGAGGTACGATAAGATAAGGCCCATCGAGACCTTCGGTACGGGCTGTAACCGTAACCACCAAGACGGATTGAAACCAAATACCTAAGTGTAGCTCTTGTGTGTTTAACATTGTCTGCTACGACGTTGAACCCGCCACTACTTTGCACCGACCATAAGATTTCCCTAAAGTAGAGCGATGGACGACGAGCCTCGGTCACTGAAGGCTGTCTTCGCCGACGCTGAATCCAAACGCCTTGCTCTATCCAACTCCCCATTCGCCCCAAACTCGACACAATATACCGACACGGTATCTTTGGCCGTGAAGCTCTACCGGGACTGTCTTACTCTCATTAGCGCCCTCTCCATCTTCAGTCCAAACGAGTCACTCGAGGACCTGTCAACCAGTGACCTCCCCTTCCTCCTGATAAACTTCCACCTCGCCGAGATCACCCAAAAGCTTCCCTCTTCGTCACCTCAAGAGCGCAAGCGTACCCTCTCGGCCGCCCGCGACGCCTACGAACGCTACCTCCACCTTCTAGACAGCTACGACCTCCTATCACCTATCCACAAGAAAGCCCTCGAGCAATACACCGACGCGCCCACCACTTTCAGCACCGTATCCGCCTCCGACCCCGAAGCCCGCCGCAACGCCAAGATAGCCAATTTCAAGACCGAAAAGGAACTCCGCACCAAGCTAGAATACCTCCGCCGCCGACCAGAATATGGCACCGAGGACGATAGGAGTGGCGGAGCCATCGGCGGGGACGAGGATGCCGTCCGCGAAGTCCACCTCGCCCACCTCAACTACAGCACCCACATGACCTTCCAGGCGCTCGAGGGGTTAAACCGAGAGTGGGAAATCCTCGCGCTGGCACCGTCCCCACAATCATCACCCGGCGGCGGTCCCAACCCGCGGGGGGCAGAAGAGGAAGAAGATGCCCGGCGCAGGCAGCGCTACACGGCCGGGGGGCTAGGCGACAACTACAGCGACCGGCTAGACCAGCCGATGCGCGGCGGGCCGAACGCGGGCGGGCCGCTGCTCTCGAGGGAGGGGAAGCCGCTGCAGCCGTTCACGCTGCTAGGCAACCGGCAAGAGCTGGCGCGGGGCGTGTTCCGGCCGGGCCACAACCTGCCGACCATGACGATCGACGAGTACCTGGATGAGGAGCGGGCGCGGGGTGGCATCATCGAGGGCGGCGGCGAGGCGAGCTGGCACCGGCCCGAGCCGGACGAGGATGACATTGAGAAGGCCGATGCCGAGACCATGAAGGCGCGTGAGTGGGATGAGTTTGTTGAGGCGAATCCGAAGGGGAGCGGGAATACCTTGAATCGGGGGTAGGGCATGTGGAGTTGAATATATGATGGAGCTTGCGTTGAAGATAAGACGATCGTCACATACGTAAACCGGTGCCGTCATTAGACATGTTTACTACATTCCTGCTAACGGTGAGTGCTACTTTGAGCTCTAGACTATCTAGATCGCCGAGCACGCGTCATATGTCTAGCCTCAGATGGTGGTGATATTTGCGCTTCATGCATGATCATGCGCTGTGTTCCTTTTGGTTACCTACTTTTAATGATTGCCCCAAGTCGATGAGAAAGAAAGGTGAAGAGTAGAAGAATAAATCCATAAAAACAACATGGGAGACAAAGAATGTAAAGAAGGATACAGGAAAGGAAAACAAGCCGAACCCCAAGCCTGCCACTACAAAAACGATGCACCTCAACGCCAGCCCACGCTCTTCCCTTCCGTAACCCCCAATCACCCCCTTTCCCTCAACCCACCCCAGAGATACAACAACCCCCAAGCAAAACAATCAACGCACCACATCCACATCCCCCTCCACATCCCCATCCACATCCACATCCCCATCCACATCCTCAAACCCATCCAACGTCGAACTCCCATCATCCAAATCCAACTCCATCTCATCCGAATCCCACCCCACCTCCCCCTGCCCTTCCCCCCCCTCCACCTCCTCAAACTCCTCCACATACCGCTCAATCGCCCGCCCCTGCGCCTGATGCCCCGCCGGCTGCTCGTACCGCGCGTCCGCATACATGCCATCCTCCTCGCCCTCCGTAAAAAACCCCTCCGAGGGCGTCGCGCCGCCGCCGCCGCCACCGCCGACCGTGTCGGTAGTGACGGTGCTAGTGCCAGCGCCGCTGCGCTGCGCAGCCAGGCTGCGGCCGCCGCCGGCGCTGCTTGGGGTGCCGGCGGTCATGACCCAGTCGCCGGTGCGGCTGCTGCTGCTGGCGGTGGTGGAGGCGAGGCGGAGGTCTCCGATGTCGAGGTCGGAGGGGGCGATTGTGGAGGGCGGGGCGGCGGTCTCCGTGGCGGTGCCCGCGGTGGTGGTGCCGGTGCCCGAGGGGATGGTGTAGCCCGTGTGGTAGGCCGGGCCGGGCTCCGAGGGCCCCATGTCGGCCGGGGGGATGGCGGCCTGGAAGACGCCGCCGGAGCCGTCGTCGAGGCCGTCGGCCCAGATGGGCAGGTAGCTCATCTCGCGGTCGTCGAGGGAGAGGAGGAGGTGGTCCGATAGGAATAGTGGGATGCCGTTGGCCGACTCGTCCTCGCGCACCCGCTGCGCGTGGCTGGGCAGGTGCCGCCCGCAGAGGAGCCGCACCTCGCGGCTGAGCTGGTAGTAGAACTGGTCCGCGCTGAACGTGGCTAGAGCGGGGATCAGCTTGCCCACCGCCGTGTGGGAGATTGCCGCGGCCACGAGGGGGTGGGTGGCCGCCGGGCCGTTGGAGTCCGCCGCGGCGCTGATGATGGGGCCGGCGGTGGGGTCGTCGGTGGGCGCGACGGCGGGCACGGCGGCCTCGGCGAGGGCGCGCTCCAGCTCGAGGTTGAAGTTATCGATGTGTCGCCAGATGGGCTTGCCGTTGGGAGCGGTTGCCACGAACTGGTTGCGGGGTTGGATGCACATCAGATGGTCCCAGAAGAAGGGGGTGAGGAGCTTCTGGGCAGGTTTGAGGATCCAGTAGAGGCTGATGAGAGGTTTGCGGCTGGCGCTTGGGATGTAGTGCTTGCGTTGGGCCTCGAGTAGTTCGTCGCGGCGGTTGTTAAACGGACCGAGTGAGTGGAGGTTGAGGGCGCTGTCGACCCATTCGTGGAAGATAGCGAGGAGGGCAGCGGTTAGATTGTTGTAGGCGATCCGGAGGGCGTGTTCGGGCGCAAAAGTAGCAGCGATGGCGGCGCCGTAAGCTTGCAGCTTGTCCCACTCTTCAAGGGGGCCTGGGAGTTTGCTAAAGACATCGTTGGACTGGAGCATCTTGAGCGTCTCGCCCATGCGCTCGGCAAATGCGTGGCTAGCGTACTCGACCGGGTCGGAAGGGTAGTCGCCGTAGTCGTCTCTGTGGCGTTGGGCCCATGTTATCGGGGGCCGACGAGTTACTGGGCTCGAAGAGGCGTAGTCGACGGCAAGTTCATTGACCAGAATCTTGAAAGCGGCGGTCAGGACGCTCGGGATCTTGAGCGCGTACGCCAACCGGAAGGCTAGCTCCGGGCAGATCTCGATGAACTTGGTGTTTGGCGGGGCGACGAGCCACTGGGTGACGGGGTCGACCTAGCTGAATCAGCCTCGGAGCAGTAGACTGGAAGATGGGAGCCACTTACCACAACCTGCGGCACCTCGAGAGAGATGGCCACCTGGGCAACGGTCCACAGGCGCACAGCCGAGTTCAGGAGAAGATAATCGCCGTTGATGGCCTTGAGCACGCGGACGATAGCGACCCGGTGCCGAATCGGACAGTAGTCCTCTACCTTGCGCCACGAGGGTATGTGGCTTGGGCCATTGGCAGGATCGTCGACGATGCCGGGGACTTCGTCCTTGCATTGCCACTCAGCATAGTCTGTCAGGCCTGTACAGGAGGTTAGCGGGAGAAGACGAACAACACCAGAAATTGTTGCCCGCGTGTGGCCATACGTACATCCAAGGTTCTTGCAGACATCGTCGTGGCCGAGGGTGAGGATCGCACCGACAGCCTTGTCGGCTAGCGGGCGGGTAGGATGGCCGATGCCATCCTGGAGAATGGCGTCGGGGTAATACTGGCCGGCCAGGAACCAGAGCTTGACCATCCGGGGCAGCCACAACGCCGCAGTGAGATCAGCCAGTTCGCCCCCCTCTTGTGGGGGGGTGAAATCGAGGATGTACTTGATGCCGGGGGGCAACTCGTGCTCGAAGCCGAATCGGCGGCGGAAGCGGGCTTGGGCTCTGGGAGCAAACATGTCCTGGATCTTCTTGGAACCTAGGCTGGTGAGCTTATCGTAGCTCATGCGGAGCTGGATGTCCTGGTCCCAGCGCTTCCCGTCACAGGCGATGTCTAAGCCATCACCCTTCGGGAAGGTCACGACAGCGAGTACTGTGCCACTGTTGTTAGTGGTTGTCGGGCGACGAGTCGAGGCGATTTCCATCAAGTGCGCGTCGACGGCGTTCGATGTGGTTCGGTTTAATTCAGTATTGTCGGATAGAGTGAAAGGGAAGGCATTTGCCTTGGTCTGAGGGGATGAGGAATCCATCCTCAAAATCCTAGGTACGGATCACACGGGCGGTCGAGAGCGATGGTGGCTCGGGGAGGACTTGGAAGCCAGTTCTCTACTGGAGTCCCCAAAAGGGTTTTTTGAAATTGCAAAAATTATTTGAGAGAAAGAGGTAGATATGGTGGGAGATGACTGCTTAGTAGTCGGACAAGATAGGTGAAGGTAAGGACTAAGTCAGCGGAGGGGCCGTTCGCAGCACCGCAAACCGCAAAGCAGAGCACCTAGAGGAGAGCCTTGCCGGTCCTGAAACGGTTCGTAGGGGTGATGGTGACCTTATTCGCCGCTCAAATCTGCAGAGAGTGAAAACTTGGGGGCCATGGTAAGTGAGAGATGTCAAAAGTCATGTTTCGGTCAAAGACTCGAGGTTTTCCATCCTCCATGAGGGGTTAACTACATGTATGTACCCGACCTGGTTCCCAAGGCTGGCGCCGGGCTCTCTGCAGGCTGCGCCACCGAGTTGCCTGTCCAACTGTCCAACAGCGAGGAGACGAGTCATTGACGGTTGCAGATCCAATCAGTGGCCATGAAAGCAGCTGTCATACTGTTTGCCGTGTACCACAAGGCACCATCCCGATTTTATCCCATGTCGACAAGGTTGCTGTCTCGATTTGATATTTGGAGGTTTAAGTTAGGGATAGGTACCTCACCTCGTCTTAAAACGCCAAGAAAGAGGTTCTTAGCACATCTTCCTCATCATCCAGGTGCTTTTCCCGGCACGATGGGGACATCGGTGATGCCAGAGCGAGCTGCAGCCGTGGAAATTGACCTCGGTGACTCCCCAACTGTCATGTATCAGACCACCGTCGCGCAGTTCAGTCAGAGAAAAAGCCCAAGGCTCCAGCAGCCTGGTCCCATGTCAAGACCTTCATATTAATTGATGAGCCAATCGGAGACTTGCCTGCGTCGAGAGGGAGTGGAGTGCACAGCTGCTGCCTTCAGGGAGCATGCATGCAATGGCGCCCGTCTTCTGATGACTTCGGATGACGGTAGGTGGAGTGGAAGTTGTTGAATCAATAGGGCATGGAACCTGGAAGTTACTGCCCGATGGTAACCGCCCATGCCTACAAGCTAGGTAAGGCCCGGGCAGCCTCAACTGCCCGGTGCTGAACGGACCGAGGCCAAGACATACCGACAACAAACCGGGCTAAGGGGCCCAAGCTCTCACTCAGCACGTTCTCGGCCCTAACAGGCCCACAGCCAAGCAAGATGGAACCGTCTTGGCTCTGGGGCAACGTGGATCCCTCCCGGCCCTGCAGCATCATCATTCGGTCTCCATTCATGTTTTGAGCACGCGACTGCTTCACCGAACGGGCTTGACGCAGCGCCGTGTCCTGTCACGCCACGAGCTGTTTGGACATAAATAAATAAGTAACTACCTACCTGCAAAACCCCACCGCTCAGACCTGACTTCCGTTTGGTCATTCGGTCCGTCAGTCAGCATTTGGGAGAAAGTTGCCTCTCGAGAGTGGACGGACATCTCGGCGGGTATCCTCTTCACCGCTATGTATCTGTAGAACCCTCGGACACTCTTCCTCTTTCCATTTTCCTACATTTCGCAACGTCCCCCTTCACAACTGGCGAATTCTTAACCTCTTCACCAACTGAAAACCATACAAAAACCACGACACCATGGCAAACATGAACCCGCCTCGACCAACCCCGACGGCCTCGCCTGCGTCCTCCCCCCTCCGTGTCTTTGCGTACGTGCCTTCCCCCTCTAGCCGAGGTACACCTCGGCACCCAACCTCATCCACAACCCACCTCACCCTCACCACTTCCACCCCCCATCCTCAACACCACACCCACTCTAAAAAACAAGAGAGAAAAAAAAGAACAAGAAAAAAAAGAAAACAAACTAACACAACAAACCAGCCGCCACCCGCGCCTAACCATCGCCGGCCTCGCCATCGTCGGCACCTGCCTCGGCTTCCGGCACGTCGCCCGCTCGTTCCGCGAGAACGAGCTGCGCCAGCAGAGCATCCCCGGGAACCGCTACGTCAGCGTCGAGCGCAGCGGCGGGGGGCTGTAACCCGCCACGCGGTCACGTCCTAGGGGGGAGGGGGGGTTGGGTTTTTGTCGTCATGGGCGGGGGGTTCTGGTGTCCTGGGGGGGATTTGACGGGGAGGATTGGGAATGGGAGGGTGATGGATGGGTAGTGTGTCGCTTGTTTCCCTGGGTCGGGTGTGCATTTAGGGATCATGGCCATGGCTACCTAGTGGAGAGGTGGCAACGGGGAATTTGATGATGGATGATGACCTTGCATTGGGAGCATAGGACGATACCAAGAATGACGGAAAGGAAGTTGAATCATGCCGGATGACTAAAATGGGAGCATGCTTTTATACCAAACACGCAATCCGACCTTTCTTTTGCTTACTTCGCCTCTTCCAAGCAAGGAATACACAAGCCAGTCAGTCATCTGCGAGGACCAAGCATACCGCAGGCTCATCCTACCACAGTAGCACAGCAAACAAGACACCATATCAAGCACTGAACGACATCCGAAGCAAGCCAGCAAAAGCTCAGCGTTACGTGTTTTGAAGCGAGCCCGCGGCCAGCCCCGCCACAGACAGGGAGACTCGCTGCCCGTCGCACATCATACCCATCCCATGATAGACGCCCTATCGTATAACAAAATACCACCAGCACCAACCGCTATCCGCGCACGCAGAGCAGGGAGACCAGTAAATGCACAAAACGCCGCCCAATGCACCCAACCCCGCACGCACCATGCCAAAAAGAAGAGACGAAACCAACCATGCTGCAAAACGCCGTCATCAAACCCTTTCTCACCCAGCCGGGGCCATCCACCCACCCCCCTAAAGCGATATCCCCTTGGTCGAAACACTCTCGTCGTCCCGACCCGGCGACATGCCCAACTCGGTGCGGGGACTGAGGCCCGCCCGCTCCCTCTCCTTGCCCTTCTCCCTCACCGGCGCACCTTTGATCCCCAGCCCAGCGGGGCCGTCGCCCCTCGGACTCCTCCAAGCACCGGCCCTCCTGCCGGGCGTCATCGTCGTTGCAGACCTCCGTGGCGAAGACGTAGCCACAGCCCCACCATTACCGCCACCCCCACCACTGCCCCCAGTAACAGCCCTCACCCGCCTGGGCCCTCCACCCATCCGCTCCCTCTCTCTTTCCATCTCCCTCTCGGCATCTCGCTCCCGCTCCGCAACCTCGATCAGCGCCGGGCCCGAAACCGAACTCGGATCCGACCCCACCACCACCCTCCCCCTCTCCATATAATGTTGATATTGCTGCTGCTGCTGCTGCTGCAGTTCCCTCGAATGATGGGAAGAATGATGATGATGGTGGGCATGGGGTTGGTGATAGCGTCCCCACGAGCGCGCAGTAGCCGCAGCCGCGACGGCGCCCTCATCCGAGTTCCAGGCCGCCAGGCCCGGCACCGACTTCCGGCGCCTGCCGCCCGGCGCAGAGGTCAGCGTGCGCATCTCGCGCACCATGTTGCCCAGGCTCGCCTCGAGTGACTGCATGCGCGCGAGCATCAGCCTGTCTACGTCGGTGCTGTTGCTGCGCGCGTCGTCCTGGCTGAGGGTGTCTCGGGTGGTGTCGTTGTTGTTGGCGCCGGCGCCGGTCGTCACGAGTAGGTCCGCGAGGGAGCGCCGGCGGGCGGGGGGTGGGCCGTTGGCGGATCCGCTATTTGGGATTTCGAGCGTTAGGCCACCGGTGCTACGGTGCGGTACCGTGGACGACTGGATCATGGAGCGTGGGCGGGAGCCGAGGTAGAGGGAGCGGCGCGGGGAGCGGCGGCCGGCGCCTGGCGTCAGGGGGGTGGCGATTGGTGCGTGGCGCATGCTGAGAGGGCGGGAGAAGGGCTGGCCCGAGGCGGAGGAGGAGCTGTACGTATGGGGGTCCTCGGGTGCATATAGGATCGTGTTGGTTGACAGTGTTCGCGTGTGGAGCGGTATCCGTCGCGAGGTTGTCGGGCGAGGGGAATCGACTGATAACTCAGCAGGGGCGAACCGGGCCGCAACCGGGGTTGTGAAGTAGTCCTCGTCGATGGCATCCTCCCCAACCGCGCCGAGATCCTCCATGGCGTTCGTCATGTCATCTCCCTCGTCCTCGTCATTGGTGACCAGCTCGTCGTCCCCATCCGCGTCCCCGTCGGTATTTTCCTTCACCTCGACGGCGTAATCCCGCCGGGCAATCCCGTCGTCGTAGACGGCGGGCGCCATTGGGTAGGGCGCATCCGCGATAAAATCGGCGGGGTCGCTCGCCGTTGACCTGATGTCCGAGTAGTGCTTTGGGAACCTCGACGGCCGCTCGCGGTTCATGCTTAGCCTTCTCAGCCAGTCGCTGCCCATTCTACTGTCGATGGTCGAATAATTTTGCGGCGAGTTGAACCCCCCGTCGTACTGATCCATCCAGCTCCGAATTTCCGTTTGCGTCTTGCGTCGCTCGGTTCGCCTCTGCGACCTCATATCCGGGACACGCCGAAACACCTCTTCCAGCGCCTGATCCTTCTGATAACCAACCACCGATTCCTCGCGGACTCGGGCACCGGGGCTGAAAACGCCAGGGTCCGAAAACGCATGGGGACGACCGCGTGGTTTATCAACCAGATCCGTTGCCTCGTACATTTCGGGGGCGAGGAAGAGTTTCTCATAGACGAAGATGCATAGCAGCAGTGGGAAATGTGTGGTTTTGATCACCACACGGTTGAACCGTACGTACTGGTCCATGGTCATGCAGTATCTCAGCGGCATGAGGGCCCAGGCGAAGATGTTGCCCGGGGCCACGTAAGAGAAAAGCGCGTCATTCTTCGCCATCGAAATAGTGTTGATAGCGAAATTGAACCTGCATGCCGTCAGCAGTGAAGTAACGATAATGTTTCGTGAGACCTACTGGTACTCCTGGCTCGCTCTGGAAGCGATGGACATGAACGAGTTGGCCAAGACGGTGACGAGAAGGGTTCTAGTAACGAGTTAGCCGCTCTGTTATGAGAGAGGGGATACCATTGAGTGTGACTTACATGATCATGAAGTGACTGATGACAAGAAACAGGCCCATCAACGCCTTACCCATCCAGTCGTAGGATGGCCACCTAGGAACCTCCGTCAGTTTTCAGGACTCTACTCGTACGCAGGATACACTTACAATTCCCAAGCAGACGGAGTGAATCCCATGAGTATTTGAAACATCTTGTACGCAACCACTGGAGCGTCCTCTGGGTTTTTTGAAAAGGCAAAGAAGACAAAGAAGCCGCTAAAGCAAATGAAGATGAGGACGAAGACCGCAGCCAGGTCTACCGCGAGAAGCCGGAGGGATATCAAAAGCCTGGAGAAGTTGCGATAGTGGTCAAGCAGGCCGAATATCCTCGGCAGCAAAAGGATGGCGTTGACAGCAAGGACATCGTAGGCGTTCTGATTCAACTGGTGTGGGTCAAGAAGAAACACACCGTAGATGCGCATGCAGTAGTAGACGATCAGCAGGAGCAAGATACCAAGGTCGAAGATGTTCCAAAAGCTCATGGCGTAAAACGAAAAGCCCTCTTCGTTGAACCCGACGAGCTCGTCGAGCATGAAGCCAGCACTCCAGAACCAGAAAAGCAGTTCCAAGCTGGTGATCTTGCTCGATCTCTGGCCCAAGACCGCGAGGAACAGAGATATCAGGATAATTAGAGAGCAGGTTGAGAAGATCCGCCGGTAGCGGGGCACGCGAAGCCGGGACAGCTGAAATAGAGAAGCGGTCCTTGGGTTGTATAGGGCTACAGGCCGCCGGCCAGCGGCGAATGACTGAGGCCGGACAGGCTCCTCTTTGGCTCGCTGCTCACCCAGTAACGGGGTGCGAATAGTGCTTTGGCGCCGCGACTGGTTGCTCCCTGTCGCACTGGGCACAGAGGCCTGGCGTTGAGGCTCCTCTCTAGGGGAAGAGAAGCTTATGGCGCCGTTCCAAATGGCTTCGAGTTGCTGAGTCACCAAGGGCTGGGAAAGGAACTGCTTGGCCGAGGCTCGGATGGCGACCTCAAGGGCTGAGGTCCGAAGAGTAGCCGGCTTTGGTCTGCCCCCTGGCGCGAGGGGCGTCTGCGAACCTGGGATACCTTGGAGGGGGTAGAAGTCGTAACAGAGCGCATCGATAAGCTCCCGAGTCGTGTACTCCTTCAGCAGCTTGATGGCCAGGAGCTCGCACACCTTTGCCCGGGTGGCACTCGTGCCTGCGTTTCCAGGATACAACTGGCCCTCCTTCTCAAATTGGAGACAGTTTGCCAGCAGGGCGTAAAGGGTGCCTCGACAAAAGTGTTGTGTACGAATCTGCTGCAGCATCGGCTTGACGAGGAACTGCGACACCTGGGGGGACCTGAGCTGTTCCCAGCTCAGCGTGGTCTCGGTCCTCGCTTGAACAATGATGCGGATCGCGTGAGTCATGCTGTATATCGGGAGCGTATCTGGAGAGCCTAGCCGTCAGAAAGTCGGCCGAACCACAAGCAACGGGGTTTCGCACCTAGCTGGTTACCGGTGAAAAGAGGCAAGAGCCCGGTAGACCGAGTCAGGCCGTCCTCATCTTCCACAGGGCGTCCCTCGGTCGGGTACCGGGACCGCTCGCCATCGTTGGATTCCTCCTCATCGTCGTCGTCGGCCTCGGTGAAGTCGGCGGTAGCATGAAGGTGCCTGCGGTATTCGGCAACAGAAGGGCGGGATGCAAAGTCCTGCTCGAGGTCCGGAGATCCCTCGGCTTGCGAGGTGATACCCTTGAAGGGTCGGAGGAGGGCAGACAACATCTTCTGGTCAGGTTGGGCGTGCCCCGGCGTGCTAGCAGAGACGAGTGGAAGCCATGGAGATTGTCGAATATTAAAGACTGCGGTCGGGTAGGCGGTTGGAAGTCAATGGCTGCGCAGTCAGTTGTCCCAACGTGTATGTACCGCCGTCCTGGTTCCCACTTACACAGTCGAGGCCGAAGGAAACGCCCACAATACAACAACTTCCCTGGAGTGAAGCAATTGATGGCCTAAAAAGGCATATTTCCTTCTTTCTTGCCTCTTCGAATCTCCGAAAAACCCTCCCAAAGAGAAGATAATGAGGCGCGTGGAGCGCGACTGGCAAGGAGCCAGGAAGGATGGGATGGAGCGAGCGTGGGTGGTGGGACGGGGGCTAATAAGGGGCCCGCCGTGTCTGTCGACCGATCGCCTGATATGGGTCGGGGGCAGTTAGCTCCTCAGGAGGATGAAGGTGAGGAGGGTCAGCTGGGGAATCCCTGCACAGCGCTAAAACACGCCGACACCCTCCCGCGCTGCTGCCAACTTTAAAATCATGGAAGAGACCAAGAGAGCCACCTACACGGTAGATCAGGGCAGAGGAAAGATCTCTTGGGTTTCGGGCCCCATCCTCCTTCTCCCATGATTCAGGCCACACCGCCAGACCTCGACATTTCCCTTCAGTTGGCGAATAGGGGACCGCGAAGCGGCGGCTGTTGCATGCGCGCAGCAGCGAATCGCGGGGTCAAGCCCGTCAAAAGTGGGTGCCGCCAAGAAGGGTTGGCGAACAGGCTGCCTTGCTAGGGTCGGCTAGGATAGGGAGCAGCCCACTCCATTGCAGGAATAGCGTCGCTGAACGGAACGCGGCATGTCGCGATACAAGCGGGTGGCCTGCCTGCTTTCGCCCACATGTGGTCCTGTTGAGAACACGCTTGTCTAACTCGGATCAAGCCATGCCGCCCTCCCCTGGTGTCATAGGTGGTGAACGCATGACCGCACCTTCGGTGGACGGTGGACGGTGAAAGCGCAGGGTCTTTCAGGGTAGGTTACACTGCTGTGGGTTGCATTTGGCGATATGCAGCAGTTTGTCGCCTATCATCCCACATGCCGACCCTCCATTCGAGTCGAAGCTGTCCATCCTCCTGTTTGTCGACCTCTCCTCTCTCCGTCCGACGAAGAGAACGGGAAAGCGCAGATATGAAAAAGCAGTCTTGAAACATATTAAACAAGGAGGTGCGGGGAAGAGGCACTAAATCAAATGCCTGGGAACAGAAGCATCAAATTGAGGTGGAAGGGACATTCCTTGAGTACTTGGTACGAAGGAGGTAGGTACGGTACCTTACCTTAACCTGCCAAGCAAAGAAACGCCATCATGGCTTCTGATGGATCCATCGATGGTCCTCAACTGCAAGTGAGATGAATCTGAGACGTGAAACCGTTCTATCTCAAGAACTGGGCCCAAGAGATCATGTTTGTCCCCCACGCCGCACAGACGAATTGGTCGCGTAATCCTCACCATCCCCATGTCTCGCAAGTCGATGCGATGGTAGGGTAGCAATGGGATGGAGAAAGAGGAAACCCGCGTGGCCCATGCCGTGCATTAGCGAGGACGACGCAAAGGTTTCCACAGTGCACTTCTGGTGATTGCAGGTTTTGTGACGCAAACATCAAGATGAGGTCTCGACGTTTTTTGTTTTGAAATCGGAGTTGAGCTGCCTAACATGAATGTCGAGTAATATAAGGTAGGTACCTACGTAGCTGGGCGAGCAGGAGCGATGCGAACCACCTGCTCCCCCAAAAGGGACCCAGTGCGCTCACGGTGCCAAATCAGTGAAATGGTTTAAGTTGACATTCATGTTTTCCATCTCTACCTAGATAAAAATGCCGAGACCCCAAGTCCAAAGCTCTTGGATACTAGTCGAGTGCATCACTTGGAGGGGAAATTTGGAGATTACTATTACTGTTACTCAACGTCTCCGGCTGGCACTTCTGTTTAAGCCACTTCCTGCATTCCATATCTCAAAGCTGCTTGGGGAATGCCTCAGCCGCTCAGAACCCTGCCGATGGATCCCTCGGAGTGAAGACCCATTCTCGACCCGCAGAAGCGCTTCCGGCCATCGATGCAGCACCAAGCTTTTAAGTACGAACCCCACGGCCTTACTTCAGCAAGGTCAGCAAGGGTTGCTGGCTCAACGGGTGAGCGTCGACGTCTCAACACCAAGAGATTCCATGTTCGAATCAAGGTTGGACTGCCTACTGATGGAAACAAGCTAAGCTGGAAGGCTGAAGCTTTTTCGGCTTGTTTATTTATTTCCGTGTTTTTCATCGATATTGGATTCATTTGATTCAGAAAAGCTATTTTTTTCAGGAGAACCTATGTTCAGTTTGTTGTGGGAAGATGAAACATGAGGCTGTATCGAAAACACCAAATCGCCGATGGATGAGGGCTCGAGATGCACCTGAAAAATCCGATCTTAGGCGGTCACAAAATCAGACTCGCTTGCAGCATGAACCTTGCTTTCCATGGTCGAGAACCCCACGAGAACAACCCCGCCAAAGTGCGTCCTGCTGCTTTGATTGGACAATCCCGAAGAAAAGCCTGCCAGATCGGTCCCTACCGCCATTTATCGGCCGCTGTTAACCCCGCGCTAGCCCATCACCGCCCTGCAAAAAAGTTTGGTGGGGATGTCGTTTTGCCGTGTAGCGGGGCACTTGGAGTCTACAAATTTCTTCAACACCCGAACCTTTTTGCCTCCCTCTGCTCCTGCTTCCCTCGTATTTGTGCAGAAGGGCTGGTGAAGCTGGATCATGACAATCTACGGGTGAAACATATCTTCTTTTCAGCCAATTCTTGCGGCAACACGGTTGTGAGGTTCTGAACCCCGAGGTCCAGCGACTCCAGTTCCGCTCCGTCACATCCTCGCTCCCCACCACACGCGACCTCTCCGATCCCCGGTCTCGAGTACTCGCTCGCCCTTCCTTTTTTTCCTACCCACATCCTTTTTTCCATTACTTTTCTCTTTCCTTCCTGGGTATTGCCTCCCTTTTCTCCGAGTCATAACTCGCAATGGCTACCACGCTCTTCCGCCCTGCCACGGCGCGCATCGCCAGCGCCGAGACTCAAGGTCTGGTCGCCCTTGAGCTCGAAGACGGTGCCGTCTACCAGGGCTACAGCTTCGGCGCGCCCAAGAGCATTTCTGGCGAGCTGGTCTTCCAGACGGGCTTGGTGGGGTATCCCGAGTCCATCACGGACCCCTCCTACCGCGGCCAGATCCTCGTCATCACCTTTCCCTTAGTCGGGAACTACGGTGTCCCCCCGAGGGAAGCGCTCGACGAGCTCCTCGGCAGCCTCCCCGCGCACTTCGAATCGTCGCAAATCCACATCGCCGGTCTAGTCACGGCTACATACGCGGGCGAAGACTTCTCTCACTTCCTCGCGAACTCATCCCTCGGGACATGGCTCAAGGAACAGGGCATCCCCGCCATGTACGGCGTCGACACCCGAGCCCTTACAAAGCGCATCCGGGAGAAGGGAAGCATGCTTGGTCGCATGCTTCTAGAGAAACAAGGCCTGGCCAACGGGGTCAATGGCGACGCTGACGGGTTCGAACTCCCGGGAGTACTGGGCGACTGGAAGCCCCGCTTCGAGTCGGTTGACTGGGTCAACCCCAACGAGAAGAACCTCGTAGCAGAGGGTGAGTGGGGGATGCAAGAACAAAGCTTGAGGTGAACCCGAAGCTAACGCCCTGCTAGTTTCTATCAAGGCGCCCAAACTGTACCGACCGTCCGAGGCCGAGGCCCTGAAGCACCCCTCCGGCCGCCCGCTCCGCATTCTCTGTCTCGATGTTGGTATGAAATACAACCAGCTCAGATGCTTCCTCAAGCGCGGTGTGGAAGTCCTGGTCTGTCCCTGGGACTACGACTTCCGCAGCGAGACCTATGATGGCTTGTTTATCTCCAACGGGCCCGGTGACCCAGCGATTCTGGAGTCCACAGCCAAGCGTATCGCCGCAGCCCTCGAGGAAAACCGCGCCCCGGTGTTTGGTATCTGCTTGGGTCATCAGCTGCTCGCTCGGGCCGCTGGAGCCAAAACGACCAAACTCAAGTTCGGTAACCGTGGACACAATATTCCCTGCACCAGCTTGGTAACTGGGAAGTGCCACATCACCTCTCAAAACCACGGCTACGCCGTCGATGCCTCCACCCTTCCCACCGGGTGGCAGGAGCTGTTTGTCAATGCCAACGACGGCAGTAACGAGGGTGTTATGCACGTTGACAGGCCGCACTTCAGCGTGCAGTTCCATCCTGAAAGCACCCCTGGCCCCAGGGACACTGAGTTCCTGTTCGACGTTTTTATTCAGACCGTCTCAAAGTGTGCCGCCGACAGCAGCCTGCTGCAGAAGGGTGTCCAGTTCCCCGGTGGTACGGTCGAGGAGAACAACAAACTCCACCCTCGCGTTTCCGTCAAGAAAGTCCTCGTACTCGGCAGTGGTGGCCTCAGTATTGGTCAGGCTGGCGAATTTGACTACTCTGGTAGTCAGGCGATCAAGGCTTTGAAGGAGGAAGGCATCTACACCGTCCTCATCAACCCCAACATTGCAACCATTCAAACCTCCAAAGGCCTCGCCGACAAGGTTTACTTCCTGCCCGTCAATGCCGAGTTTGTGCGCAAGGTCATCCTTTACGAGAAGCCTGATGCCATCTACTGCACCTTTGGTGGTCAGACCGCCCTGTCGGTCGGTATCCAGCTCAAGGACGAATTTGAGGCGCTCGGCGTCAAGGTTCTTGGAACGCCCATCGACACCATCATCACGACTGAGGACCGTGAGCTGTTCGCCCGGAGCATGGACTCGATCGGTGAGAAATGCGCCAAGTCCGCCTCCGCGAGCAACATCGAGGAGGCTATGAGAGTCGTCAAAGATATCGGCTTCCCCGTCATTGTCCGCGCCGCGTACGCCCTCGGTGGTCTCGGCAGCGGTTTCGCTAACAACGAGGCCGAGCTCCTTGAGCTCTGCAACAAGGCCTTTGCTGCTAGCCCCCAAGTGCTGATCGAGCGCAGTATGAAGGGCTGGAAGGAGATCGAGTATGAGGTCGTCAGAGATTGCCAGGACAACTGCATCACCGTGTGCAATATGGAGAACTTTGATCCCCTCGGCATCCACACTGGCGACTCGATTGTCGTCGCTCCTTCTCAAACCCTCTCGGACGAAGACTACAATATGCTCCGGACCACAGCCGTCAACGTTATCCGCCATCTCGGAGTAGTCGGCGAGTGCAACATCCAATACGCGCTTAACCCCTTCTCCAAGGAGTACTGCATCATCGAGGTTAACGCTAGACTGTCTCGATCTTCGGCTCTCGCTTCCAAGGCCACTGGCTACCCTCTCGCCTTCATTGCCGCCAAGTTGGGTCTCGGTATCCCTCTGAAGGAGATCAAGAACAGCGTCACCAAGGTCACATGTGCCTGCTTCGAACCCTCCCTCGACTACGTCGTGGTCAAGATGCCCCGTTGGGATCTCAAGAAGTTCACCCGTGTCTCCACCCAGCTCGGCTCGTCCATGAAGAGTGTCGGCGAAGTCATGAGCATCGGCAGGACTTTCGAGGAAGCCATCCAGAAGGCCATCCGTGCCATTGACTTCCACAACCTCGGCTTCAACGAGACACCGGCGCTCATGTCGATTGACGACGAGCTCCAAACCCCGTCCGATCAGCGCCTCTTTGCCATCGCAAACGCCATGGCAGCCGGATACTCGGTTGAGAGAATTTGGGAGTTGACCAAGATTGACAAGTGGTTCCTCGACAGGCTCAAGGGCTTGAATGACTTCGCCAAGAAGATGAAAGACCTCAAGGCTGGCGGCGCCACCCTCCAGCCCGGCATTCTCCTCCAGGCGAAGCAGCTGGGTTTCTGTGATCGCCAGATTGCCAAGTTCTGGGGCTCTACCGAGCTCGCCGTGCGTGGCATGCGTCTTGAGGCCGGCATCACTCCTTTCGTGAAGCAGATCGACACGGTTGCGGCCGAGTTCCCCGCCTACACCAACTACCTCTACCTCACCTACAACGCCAGCGAGCATGACATCACGTTTGACGACAACGGGGTCATGGTGCTTGGTTCGGGCGTGTACCGCATTGGGTCTTCAGTTGAGTTCGACTGGTGCTCCGTAAGGGCAATCCGTACCCTTCGCGAGTCGAACTGCAAGACTATTATGGTTAACGTACGTATATCATTTCTTGTGTTTTTTTTTTCCTGCTTGCAGATTTCCTACCAGACCCCCTCATCTACACCATCGCCCCTTCCCTTTTTACCGGTATTTCTAGGCGCCAGCCCTCCACACACACGCCGATTTTCTTTTTTCTTTATCTTTCTTTCTTTCTTGCTTTTTCTTTCTTTCTTTCTTTCTGTCGACGACGACGAGAAGTCTCCCTGCGCCCCGCGGATGCCCTTTTTGGTTAGGTGGAAGCCCACCCGGGTCCAGACGAAACCCGCTCAGGTCACGAAGGATACATCACAGAAGCCCCTCAAGCCCAAACAGACCCTAATCACCTCTTTCCTTTGCAAGAAGTAGATAGGAAGATGCTAACATCGTCGAGTACAACCCTGAGACCGTCAGCACTGATTATGACGAGGCCGACAAGTTGTACTTTGAGAACATCAACGTGGAAACGGTCTTGGATATCTACGAGGTCGAGTCTGCCAGTGGTGTTCTCGGAGCCATGGGCGGCCAAACGCCAAACAATATCGCGCTGCCGCTCCTGCGTGCTGGTGTCAACGTTCTCGGTACTTCCCCTGAGATGATCGACACCGCTGAGAATCGGTACAAGTTCTCTCGCATGCTTGACCGCATCGGTGTTGATCAGCCGACCTGGAAGGAGTTGACAAGCTTCGAGGAGGCCAGGGCCTTCTGCCAGAAGGTCTCGTACCCAGTATTGGTGCGCCCGTCTTACGTGCTCTCTGGTGCAGCGATGAACACCGTCTACTCTGAGCACGATTTGCAAAACTACCTACAGCAAGCCGCCGAGGTCTCACGCGAGCATCCGGTTGTCATCACCAAGTACATTGAGAACGCCAAGGAGATTGAGATGGATGCCGTGGCCAAGGACGGCCATGTCGTCGGTCACTTCATCTCGGAGCACGTCGAAAACGCCGGCGTCCACTCTGGTGATGCCACGCTCGTCGTACCCCCACAGGATTTGTCCGAGACAACCATCAAGCGCATCGAGGAGGCGACCCGCAAGATCGGCGATGCCCTCAACGTTACGGGCCCCTTCAACATTCAGTTCATCGCAAAGGACAACGATATCAAAGTGATTGAGTGCAACGTTCGCGCCTCTCGATCGTTCCCCTTTGTCTCCAAGGTCATGGGTGTTGACCTCATCGAGATGGCCACCAAGGCGATCATGAACCTGCCGTTCGAAGAGTATCCCGAGACTCAATGTCCGCCGGACTGCGTGGGTGTCAAGGTCCCCCAGTTCAGCTTCTCGCGGCTTTCTGGCGCCGACCCCGTTCTTGGCGTCGAAATGGCTTCGACTGGTGAGGTCGCGTCCTTTGGTGCCGATAAGTACGAGGCGTACCTCAAGGCTTTGCTCTCGACAGGCTTTAAAGTTCCCAAGAACAACATCCTCCTCTCCATCGGCTCGTACAAAGACAAGGAAGAGATGCTGCCTTCGGTCAAGAAGCTGCAGGAGATGGGCTACAAGCTGTTTGCCACGGCCGGAACCGCAGACTTCCTCGGCACTCACGGTGTGCAGGTGCAGTATCTCGAGGTTCTCCCCAAGGGAGAAGACCAAAAGTCCGAGTATTCGCTCTCGCAGCATCTGGCCAAGAACATGATCGACCTATACATCAACCTACCTTCCAACAACAAGTACAGGCGGCCGGCCAACTATGTGAGCAAGGGATACCAGACCCGCCGCATGGCTGTCGACTATCAAGTCCCGCTCGTCACGAACGTGAAGAACGCCAAGATCCTAGTTGAAGCCCTCGCCAGGCATTTCGACCTCGACATCGGTGTCCGCGACTACCAGACAAGCCATCGCACTATCCAGCTGCCCGGGTTGATCAACATCGCGGCTTTCGTTCCAGGCTTGGTCTCCAGGGACAGCGACGATCTCCAACGTGTGACCCAAACCTCCATTGCTGCCGGTTTCAGCATGATCCGGGTCATGCCCGTCGGCAAGGAGGGCTCCATCTCGGACGTCAAGTCGTTGAAGATCGCCCAGCAGAACAGCAAGCGTGGCGCGTACTGCGACTTCAACTTGTCTATCGCGGCGACGTCAGACAACGCCCACCAAATCAGTCACGCTGCGGGCGAGGTCGGCTCCCTGTTTATCCCGTTCAACCACCTCTCGGACAACATCAGCAAGGTCGCTGCAGTGGAGGCGCACTTTGAAGCCTGGCCTACACACAAGCCGATCATCACGGACGCGAGGACCACGGATCTCGCATCCATTCTGCTGCTCGCCAGCCTGCACAGCCGCCGCATCCACGTTACGGCGGTGACTACCAAGGACGACATCAAGCTCATCGCTCTTAGTAAGGAGAAGGGCCTCAAGGTCACCTGCGATGTCAGCATTTACTCGCTACACCTGTCGCAGAAAGACTACCCCGGGTGCCAGTTCCTGCCCACGGCAGAGGATCAGGCCGCTCTCTGGGAGCATCTGGAGACGATCGACGTCTTCTCTATCGGCAGCCTGCCCTACCAGCTTGCTCACTTCCTAAAGAAGGATGCCGATGTGGCCGTCGGTATCGCCGATGCACTCCCGCTCCTTCTGACTTCGGTCGCCGAGGGCAAGCTTACTGTCGACCATGTCAAGGCCAAGCTTCACGACAACCCGAGGGAGATATTCGAGCTCCACGACCAACTCGGCGCAAGCCTGGAGGTCGAGATCGACCGCCCGTACACCCTCAAAGCCACCGGTTCTTGGACTCCCCTCGCCGGCAAGGTCCTGAAGGCTACTATCCAGCGCGTCACCTTCCAGGACCAAGTCGTATGCCTTGATGGCTCCATTGTTCCTACGCAGCCGAGGGGCACTGACATGTCTACTCATGGCGCCATGCCTCCGAATGCCGCCATCTCATCGCCCCCTGTTAGGCCTGTGCACCACCCCATGTCGCCCCTCCTCGATGACCGTCGTCAGCTCCGGTCGGCCCATGGCAGGTCGAAGGTCACGGAAAGCATGGGACCCCTTGTTCCCCTAGCTCGAACTCATGGCGTGGATGACCTCCCTCTCCCCTTGAGCATGCAGCCGACCGTTTCACCGCTCCAGGAGATGCTCTCTGCTCCGTCCTCGTTCAAGAAGGCGCACGTTTTGTCGGTCAAGCAGTACACCCGCTCCGACCTACGCCTCCTTTTTCACATTGCCCAGGAAATGCGTCTCGGCGTGCAGCGTGAAGGCGTCCTCGACATCCTCCGTGGTCGTCTGCTATGCACCCTCTTCTACGAGCCCTCGACACGCACCTCGGCCTCGTTTGACGCAGCCATGCAGCGACTCGGCGGCCGAACCATCGCCATCACGACGTCAGCCTCGTCCGTCCAAAAGGGCGAGACCCTTCAGGACACGCTCCGGACGCTCGCCTGCTACGGTGATGCAGTCGTCCTCCGCCACCCGGATGAGAAATGCGTCGACGTCGCCAAGAAGTACTCCCCCGTGCCCGTCATCAACGGCGGTAACGGCAGCAAGGAGCACCCAACCCAGGCCTTCCTCGATCTCTTCACAATTCGCGAGGAGCTCGGTACCATGCAGGGCCTCACCATCACGTTTGTCGGCGACCTCCTTCACGGACGGACGGTGCACTCCCTCGTCTACCTGCTGCGCCACTATCAGGTCAAGGTGCAGCTCGTCTCACCCAAGACGCTGGCCTTGCCTGCGGCTGTCCGCCAGCAGCTCGTCGAGGCCGGCGAGCTGCTCTCCGAGTCGGAGACGCTGACGCCGGAGATCTTGGGGCGGACGGATGTCCTGTACTGCACGCGCGTGCAGAAGGAGCGGTTCGAAAGCCCGAAGGAGTACGAGGCGGTCAAGAACTCGTACCGCATTGATTATGGCACCCTCAAGCATGCCAAGTCCAACATGGTGGTGATGCACCCACTGCCGAGGAACGAGGAGGTCGCGGAGGAGGTCGATTTCGATCAGCGCGCGGCTTATTTCAGACAGGTGAGTCTTGTCTTTTGGGGGTGTATAAGCCCTTGGTTGTGTGTGAACGAATCGCTGACTTTGATAACAGATGAGATATGGTCTCTACTGCCGCATGGCCTTGCTCGCGCTCGTCATGTCGTAGGGGGTGGTTTGAGTTGATAGAACACAAATCTTGTTTTGTTTTGCTCTCTATATATAGGACGGATCGGAAAAGTTCGGTGGCATATGTTTTGGGTGGTGTTTTGCTTTCTCCAATGCATGGTCAGGAAAACAGATCTTGCTTTTGATAGCTAGACCAAAGGATCTGTTTTAGACTATCTCGGCGCTGGCCGCTGGTTCATGGTGATGGTGTATGTGATTTGGATACATGTCTGGGGGCTGGATGTTTTCATATTCATATTGGCGTACCTTGACTACCAGGTTTGGAGTGTTGGATTAAGTTGTGTTGTGTACGTATATGTGTATTACTATTTGTATGTACCTATCTATATACCATGCTTTGGTGTTCTAGTTTGGCCTGTTTGGTTGCATTTGGTACATACTTGCTTTGAGGCCCTAGGCCGCGAGAAACAAGCATTTCACAACCGACCTACGACTCAACATGTTACAAACCTAGCTTTTGCTTTGTCCCACCCCGAGTTATCATTGCTATATGTCTGTAATGTATATATCCTAAGGGGTGAACCTGGATGTGCTAACCCTAACCCTCCTTACAGCACCACCGGGCAGCCAACCACTTGCGCGGAATTTCCAACTTGGATCTTCCGAGCTTCCAGGTTCCAAGCTTCGAAGCTTTGCTCTCCACCAAAACCACTCGCCGTATATCCAGCACCTCAATTTGCCTTTGTTCACGCCCAGGCAAGGCTGCACCGACCACATCAGTGCGTGCACCATGGTCTAATCTCAATTGCATGCTTGGTTGAGCATCGGTACGTCCCAACTCATCCAATTGACCACTACCAAACTCCAATTCCCTAACTCGACTCCTAGTTAGTGGCCCCATTCCTCGCAGCAACAGCAGGGCAGCAACCACAACCGCCTGAACCCGAGCCCGACACCAACACCAACACCCAAACCTACCTACCTCCCAACCCCCACCAACAACAAACAAACAAACCAACAACCCAAACAACCCAAAAACCAAAAGAACAACCATGCCCCCACCACACCTCCACCCCCGCTCGCGCATGACCTCCTCCCTCTTCGCCACCACCGTCCTCGCCAGCTTCCTCGTCGTCGCCCTCCCGCACATCCTGCCCTGTCCCGCACCCCGCCGCGCCTATGCCGACGGCGGCGACATGGCCATGCAGCAACAGCAAGAGAATACGGGGGTGGTGAGGCGGGTGCGGCGGCGGGGTAGGGGGGGTGAATCGCGGCCCGAGGGTGCGGGGGGAGAAGGGGGCGGTGAGGATGGGGTGGGTGTGGTGGAGTTTCGGCCGGGGAGGGGGGCGTCAAGTGAGGGTGGGGAGGGGTTGGTGGGTAAGAGGAGGGGGGGGAGGGAGTGTCCGGTTCCGAAGCCGGGGGGGATATTGGGGGAGTGGTTGGGTTTTCATGGTGGTGGTGGTGGTGGTGATGGTGTGGGTGGGGGGAAAGAGGGCGGGGAGAAGACTAGGCCGGTTAGGTGACGATGGATGGGCGGGGTGGGAAGGGAAATACCAAGGTGATGGGATAGGATGTCATGAAAAAAGGGGCTGTGGTATTTTGGAGGGTGTATACCGTTGAAAAGGATAGAGCTGGTACAAGGGCGCCGTGGAGATTCGGTGGATATACCCTTGATGGCCATCTAGTGGCCATGATTCGGAATACGAAGCAACATTTGCAGTTCTCGACGGTACACCTAGCCCAAACACCGGAGCAGCACCTTGCAGCCTCAAAGGCGAGCACACCTTGAAGGGAACGAGCATCATTCGGCCGAAGGACAAACAAGCCAAACATCGTAGTGTTCCAACTTCTTCGTGCTTAGTTCCTCCTCGGCCCGGTACCAAGAGTGCAGCCGGAACAACGCAACTGGGAAGTACGCTGCGCGTCGAAACAAGAGATCACTTTACATCAAACAACATCTCTCAGACCACGTCATGAACGGCCGGCTCGCGGTACCGACGATATCCGGTCAAGATCAATGGCAAACTGGCATTGGGTACAACTTATCCGGCTTGATTGTCACATCTAGAAACGACTATTGCCGGGAGCTGAACCATTATCGCTTCCCATCCCACTTCCACGGTGCTGAAGCTAGCTTGCTAACTAAATGTACCTAAAGTCACCATTATGGCCCTGCAAATTACTGAAACACAAATGAATAAAGGATGATCGACTCAGCATACGTGCTCGCTACAGGTACGGCATCCTCGGTCTACAGTTTGCCGGTCTCGCCGGAACAAGCCGGGCTTGGCCTACGTTTTGATCTTCGTTCCACGGCATACGTCTAGTGTTTAAAGGGCTTTCTTGGTACCGACTCGACTGCGTACCATCTTCGATCACTTCGGACGACGTTGATGAGGGTATCCTGCCTCCGCTCCTCCTCTGTAAGTCGTCGCTGGACACCGCCTTGCTCTTGCCCCTCTCCAACAATCTCAGGTCTTCTGTTAGAACTTCTCCCCTGTGCTATCCGCGAGCCGCATGTTATTTCACATGGCTCGATAGCGGGACGGATGGTGTTTCATGGCCGGCGGAAAGGGCGCTGTCATGCTCGACTTGTCTTGGCTATTTCCACTCTACCGGCTTATACCGTTTCCCGTTTCATCGACATCCCATCATCTCATCCTTGTGGTAGCATGTGCAGTTTAGGAGAGAGTCATGGGATTAGTGTAGGGTATATCATCTTTTTCTCTCTCTTTTCAGGCTAAGAACAAAAGGGTTGGTCTCACTTTCTATGAGGCCTTCATGCCCGTTTCGTTCTTCTTTTTTCTCCTTCAGTTCTTCCATTCATTTCCACGTATTTTTTTTAATCTAATTCGAGGTAAGTAGTGCTACTCACTATTTTAAACTTCTACTTACCTGCCAAAGCTGTGCTCGCCGTCCTTCATTTCTTAGCAACAACCGTTTCCTACTCTACAAACCGGCTTCTCGCGATGAAGGCTCTGAGTTTCCTTCTTACCGCCGGCCTAGCGTCGGCACGCATCCACCTCCCGCGCCAAGCTGGCATCAACAATCTCAACAACCTCAACGTCAGCAGCAGTGGTGCCTCAAACGTTAGCGTGAACGGCGCGTCTAGCTTCAACCTGGCAGACTTCAACCTGGGGGACCTGGGCCTGGATGGCCTGGAGGTCGGCGGCCTGAATCTCGGTTCTGTCGACCTGGGAAACCAGGATGTCATCGCTGACGCTATCTTGGCCATGCTGGGGGGTTTCTGCCTGGGTAACACCCTCGACCGGAACAACATTCTGAGTTTTGGGTTCAACAATGATGTGGACTTGTTCTTCCAGCTGGCGCAGCTGATGCAACTCGAGCAACTGGGATTCTTGGATTTGGGGGGTGTCCAGTCGCTGTTTAATAACGGGCAGGTCCTGGGCGGGTTCAACTTGGGTGAGTGTCATTTTGTACTGTTTGGGACCGTACAAATATCGACCACGTCAACCGCTAACACCCCCCAGGCGTCTTCAAGCGCGAGGTCTCCGAGGCCAAAAAGATGATGAAGCGCACCAAGCTGCGACGCGGCCAGAAGGCCAAGCGGCAGTGCGCCACGGGAAGTGTGGGTGCGGTGGGCACGGCGGGCGCAGGCAACTCAGGGGCTGCTGTTGATGACGACACCTTCAACATTGCTACGGCGCCCCCGGACACGTTTGCTACGGCGACAGCGACGGCTGGCGAGGCTGGCTTTACAATTGCCACGGTCCCCGAGGAAGAGGCAGGGTTCACCATCGCCACGGCCGTGGCAGCCGCTGACACCTCATCGACCGCCACATCAGTGCCCTCGGCCGCCGTCTCGACATCGGTCGCTGCCAGTGCTACCCAAGTAGCTGCAACTCCCGTGGAAACCGCTTCTGAAATTGCTGCCGCCGCGTCAGATGCTCCCTCGGTTGCTACTACTGCCGCTCAGATTGCCGCAAGCGCTATTCCTGCGGTTGCCGCTTCTGCTGCGCCTGTTGCTGCAGTGGATTCCGTCGCTTCCGTCCCCGCTGCTGCGGCTGCTGGCACTCCCGTGGCGGCGGCGGATGCCCCCACAGTAGTCGATGACGTTAACCTGGCAGACCTCACACGTTAAATGGGGTAGGTAGGGATGGGTCTGGGGTTCTGGGGTTCTGAGGTTCTGGGGTTTTGAGGCCTTGCTAGGCGGACCGGTTGAGCTCCCATATGCCGGAATTCCCGGTGAAGACAGGGGTTCTATTACGGCAGTCCTAGGCCTTCTGATATGCCAAGCAACGGTGATGCTTCTGTTGTTTCTTCCTCTCTCAATTTTATTTCCCTCATGTACACGGACAGAAGCTCCTCTTTCATGTTACGGTACACCTACGGACACCAGATTAGCTTACCTTAGTTATAATTCCTACATCAATCAAGGGCGGACTTGGAGATGAGCTCGTAAACCATACTCGCAGGTTCTAATTTTGGCTGTTAATACAATCATCCGAGCTCAACATACTTGGCCCGGGAAATATTAAGCTTCAAGTTCAGATGGAGATCCCGGCGATTCCGTACCTGCATGTGTGCAGATAACTATCCAATGGTGTCTGTCCAATGGCGTGCTCTGTGACGGGTGCCGTCTGAAGTTCTTTGATCGAATTTGAACAACGATGCCTGATATCTGAACGGCACCGGCCCCTTGGGAATCGGAAGCAGCGAGGTTCCGGTGGCCAAGGCAATGCCATCAAAGGAAAGTGCTTCACATTTGCCTGGGCGCACGGATCTGCGTCGCAGCAGTGCGGCTTCAACGGTGCAGGAGTCAAAACTCACCAATGAAAAATCGCAACCAGACTCGAGCAAATCTTGGCTTTTCTTGGCAGTCTAGGGATCCGATGACGTGTGGGGTTAGGCTTTTCAGCCTCCTGCAACCTCCTGCGCGTTCCCAGGCAAAGCCCGGGCATTTACCCAGGCTCCCCTGGACAACTGACTCGAAAACTTAGGGTTTGAAACAGGATAGTAACGGGTTGGACGCCCGTGATTCGATGATTGGGCTCGGCAATCGGATGCCGGCTAACCTTAAGCCAAAAAACTTAGCGTGGGAAGTGGCGACCCCCAGACTCTCACTTTCAACGGTCACAGCACTACCCGAGGGGGAGGAAGGTAGTATCTGGCACCGGTAGTTCTGTTTTGGGAAATAACGGGCCATGACAGGTGCTCTGCTGCTTCGATTTTCCTACCATGGAAGTCCAGTGTTTTCTTGGTACCTAGCATGAAAAGTTGAACTCTGCCCGCCCCAACTCCAGCAGCGGTGCTGTTTGCCTACCTCCGTTTCCAGGTCTCCCCTTGAGTTCACGCCTCATCCCATCCATATTCGCCATCGTAAGGTGCCTTTTTTGGCGAAACACTTCGAAACGAGTTCCTATTCTAGGCGTCGATCAGGGAAAAGAATCTTAAGTTTTTCGCTGAAGCCGAGCGCACTGCTCAGTTCCCGTCCCCTGCCGTCAGACACCAGACGGTACTTGGCATTCCCCGCAGACTGCCTTCGGACGAGGAGTATCCCGTTCTCGACCCCCGGCTTCGACCGCACCCCACACTAACCAACAGGCCTGCCCAGGTGCAGCATGACAGGCCCCCATCGTGAACTCGCCACATGGGTCTAGTTTGCTGGGGATCATCCACGAACACATGCCTATCGCCTATCGCGTTTCTCTTAGCAACGCCTCCTCTGTTGGGCTCGGCCGGACGGTATTCCGCCCCCATGCCGTCGCAGTCGGTCTCGAGTGCTTCTCGACTACCCTCCCTCCGGACGACGCACATGCGGGCTCCCGGCGAATTTCTTGCCTCTCCCCTGCGTTCCCCCCTCCCGGATGAGTCTGGTTGGTCCAGACGCCCTCGCTTCTCCTGCATCGTGTGCCCATCCCGGCACATCACGTTGACCCTATCCATGATGTTTTACCCGGCAGACTCCGTCGTGCCAAACACCTGACACGCCCGGATGGTTGCTCAACCTCCCTTCCGAATATACGTCCTGCTCCTGAAATCTTGGCACGCGGCTTCTAGTCATGCTATCCCGTGCCGTGCTCTCCCGGTGGCGCTTGATCAGAGTGGTGCTCCAACCGATATATAAACTAAGTTGACCGCCAGTGACTCCTCCTCTTTTGTTTCCTCATCCACACTCACCACTCTAGCCTTTCAGACTCCGGTCAATATCTTCTTCAGTCGTTCATTCAGAGGTAAGCTCTGGCATCAGACTAACGGAAACAGACTAGAGGCTAACATCGGGTCCGGTAGCTGTGCTCGCTGTTCGCTTCACTCCTTCACATTCCTGAACATCTTTGAGGTATGAGAGCCACGCACTGGTCAGATCAAACACCTTGCTAACATGCCAGCAGCTGTGCTCTCAACCTTAATCCTTTAATTCTTGTTTTCGAGAACTCATATCTCTCCACCACCGACAAAATGAAGCCTGTTACCTTCATCATCTCTGCTCTCGCCACCCTGGCAGTCGCCGCCCCGGCGGCCCCCCGGCTCCTGCCACTGGCCTTGAGGCGCGCGCCTTCGAGTTCGATATCAACGCCTTCAATGGCCTCAAGAACTTCAACCAGGTCAACCTGAACTACCTGCTCAACATCAACTCCCTGCAACTCGGCCTCCTTGGCAACCTGGCCAGCGTCAACAACCTCAACATTCTGCAGTTCCAGGGCCTCTTCCAGCAGCAGACCTTCGACCTTCAAGGTCTTCTCCAGCTGCAGTCGCTGCACACCTTCCTGCAGATCCACCAGCTCGGCGTTCTCGGTGGATTCGACCTCGCCTCGCTCCAGCTCCAGCACCTCAACCTCGGTCTACTCAACAACGTCGGAGTTCTCGACCTGCAGCAGTTCATCTCCCCCAACGTTGTCGGCCAGGTCCAGACGGTAGCTTCTCAACGTGAGTAGATTTCCTTCACCGTCTTCTCTTCTCCTCCCAGCGCGAATATCCTCTGCTCTGCTTCTCTCGGCAAAACGTGGGTGTTCACACAAGACCCCAGCCGCGGTTTCCTTCAATCCTAACCTCCTCGCTCCGGGGGTCGGTGCCGGCAACTCGAACATCCCCGCTCCTGCCCCTGCCCCTGCCCCCAGCAGCGACAGCGGCAGCAGCGAGGGTTTGAATGTCGTCACCGCTGCCCAGCAGGAGGCTCAGGAGGGAGGCAGCTCTATCGACTTCGACTAGATCAGGCGTCTTGCAATCAGAGTCAACGATTTGCCGGAGACGCACACCCAAAATTCGCTTGCTACCCGCCGCTTCCTACAAACGATAACCTCACGTACTTTGGGATTTCGGATAGCTAATAATGGGTTTTCTCTCGTTCAAGTCATCACCCTCAAGGAGTAAAAGAGTTCCACTTTGCTTCTTCGACTCGCGCAGATACGACCACTCGCCACTACCGCTTTCAGCTCGCTCGCTTTCAGCTCGCTCGCTCTCGAGCTGGGGGGGCAGGATGGCAAGATAATGTTGGAAATGGGGATGGAGTGGAAAGCTAGTGCGAACGTTGCTTGGTTTCATTACTCCCTGCTTTCTGGTCAAAAGAGCGGGTTCAGGTCGAGGGAGCCAAACAGCGGGAAGGCTAAAGATATCGATAATTTTGCTCACGCGCGGGGGACTTCTTGTTTTTATTACCCACCCTTGAGATCTCACGGACTTGATGAAGCATATTTATCCTTGTTTTCCGCGCTATCTTTCTGGCTTAGTCACCCCTTTGTTTTTTGTTTTTGTTACTATTTCTTATTCCTTATTTCTTACTCTTTTTTATGATCAACCACGGTGCTCTGTAGTTAGACGAACTGATATGAGGGATTATCACAGGCTTGTGGTTCACTAAGGGGTGGAGGTGGCGGCAGGCCGGTAGATTGGGTGGACGACTGGAGAGGTTGGGAGCGGAGTGAGGGAGGGTAAGATGCGGATAATCAACCGGATTGGTTCTCCTTGGATATCTTTGCTTCCCAATTTTTGTCCTGCGTGTTCCTTCTGTGCGTCATACGTGAAATTGATGTGTATTTCTTTCCTTCCCCTTTTCCAAGATCTAGCGAGATTTGGTGAAATATCACTCATGATCATCACATGATCAACCGACCAAGAACTGGGTCAGCGAACTCGGAAACAAGACATACGGCAAAAGGGAGTTGGAGGAAGACCACATAGCATAAAGGCAACATGCCACGGGCCACCCGGCTGGTATCTGGCCCGAAGCCCCGCAGACGCCGGGTGTCGGATCGGCGCGGTACGGCGGGAGAGGGTGGCGTTGGGATGGTATGATCGATCGGTTGACAGCTACGTGGCTGCCAAGATTGTGAGCCGAGGAATGCCGGACTCATCGGATGGGAGTTGAAACACTACCTATGCCGAGTTATTCTTAGTAGGATAAATGGGGCATGTGTATATAGCAATCAATACGTCTTGAGATTCGTGTGTTGGGATCGGGGATTCCGTTGTCTGACTGGTCGGTGAGGGGCATGGGGACTCCGCAAGGCGTCGTGTCAAACATTCCATTGATGCCTTGCCAACTTCGGATTCTGCGGTGGCAGCCCAAAGCTTCCCACTCCTACCTCAGCTCGGAACCCGCGGGGTAGTAATTGCTCCTCACCGTCACAAGTCTGACCGTGACGACCAACAAACATTTCCAGTGTAGGGCTGTCCACGTCCATTCGAACTGCTTCAACATGGATCCCGAAATCAAGTACCTTCTTTCTCTGCGCGCCATCCGAGATCGTGCCAGTGTCGTTGGAGAGATCGCCAAAACCGGAAACTTGGCTCATTTCGAGCTCCGGGAAGACAAACTGGATGATGTTGTCGAGTTCGTGGCTTCTGTCATCAAGGTTCGGGAATAAAGGAACCCTCGTGGCACTTGTCTAGACTAAATGTTCTCCTGATAGCGGGATTTCGGCCCTGACAAGTTCCATACTATCCCTCCGCATGGGCGCTGGCAGCATTTCGAAGTCGGGGGCATACCGCGCATCGCAAACCTATTGGATCAGTGGAAGAAAAAAGGCTGCGATGACACCGAGGTGACTCGTCGCCTTATCGACCTGTTCTTTGTTTCCGTCCTTCTGGATGCTGGTGCAGGTGATCACTGGCGATACACTGAGCCTGAAACCGGCCGTATTTACGAACGAAGCGAGGGCATCGCGGTTGCCAGCCTTCACATGTTCAACACCTTCGCCTTCACTGCCTCCGAGGTCGAAGCCACCCCGATCGTAACAGGTAATAACCAACCCCTTTAGTCAAGCTTGATCTTATTTCTCAGATGTGCGACTAACACGCATGGTGCGCAGGAAAGGGTTTGGAACGACTAAAGACGGCTGCACTCGCCGAGGGTTTCCAAGTGTCTGATGGAAATCCGATGCTGGGTGTCGATTCTCGAGCGGCTCTCCTTAGAAGCCTCGGACAATCGCTGCTTGCCCATCCCGATATTTTCGGAGCTGAAGGTCGCCCTGGGAACCTCGTTGGTATTTACCTCCTGGCTCTCAGTTACGCTATTGTTTCAAGATAATACTAACAAGATCTTCAGACTATCTGGTATCCAAAGCAGCAGGCGAACCCGCCAATCTCGACGTCCTCGTTCTCTGGGACATTCTCCAGACACTTCTCATTCCCGCCTGGCCCAAGAACCGAACTACCATCGCTGGGACGCCCATTGGTGATGCATGGCCGTTGAGTATCCTGCAGCGAGGAGCAGATATCAAGAGCCCTGACGCTGCTGTGGAAGGCATCCAGCCATTTCATAAGCTTACGCAGTGGCTCACCTACTCCCTGATGGTCCCCTTCCAGCGGGTGTTGGGGATGCAATGGAGCAACGCAGACTCCCTAACGGCCTTGCCCGAGTATCGCAATGGCGGCTTGTTCGTCGACCTGGGCGTCTTGTCTCTGAAAAAGGAGACACTTGGCCGAGGCTTGGAGGCATCGGGCGGGGACCTGCCGCTTTTTGACGCAGGTGATGATGCTATCGTCGAGTGGAGGGCCATGACACTGGTGCTCATCGACAAACTCTACAGCAAGATCCAGTCCCGGATCGGCGACGGTGTCCACCTGACCATGGCACAGCTGCTCGAAGCCGGTACTTGGAAATCCGGAAGGGAGATCGCGGCACAGCGACGCCCACAGACAAAGTCAAGCCCTATTCTCATCAAGAGCGATGGAACTGTCTTTTAGGGCCGCAGTGCCATGCAGATTGTGGCCCGATAGTGAAGAAGTCTGACGACGAGGCATGTGAGCTTGACTACCTGTAAGGAGCGAAAACATGGACTCGAGACAACCAAGAGCTATAGTAATGAATTGGCCGAAAATGCCTTATTTCATCTCAGAGCCACTCTTAGAAGCGGTAGCTCGACATATCGCCTTGTGCTCTTTGTAATGAGCGACCTGGCACGTCCGCCCGCAATACGCAACGGCTTTGCACCTCCCGCACAACATCAACTGTGCAGCAGCCTGTTCGCAATTCGCACATCGCGCCAGTGCCGACGGCGAACCCCTCACATTGCCACTTCGGCTCTCCACTGCCGATAGCAAATCCTCGGCTCTCTTTCTCGCCAATCTCAACACGCGCTGTTCGCCCAAGCTAACGTGCGCCGCAGCCCATGCGTTCCCTCCCAAAGAATAGACACCCTCCGCGAGTTGTTCTTCTAGCTTTTCCAGCGGTGTTCCGAAACTATCTAGAAGATGACGGAACGATTCTATCAAAAACCGCAGGACTTCCACTTCGTTCGAATCGCTGATTTTCTCAGCCGTGGCATTGATTTGCCGAAGCGCCATGGCGGCGAGATCCGATTCGTTCAATCGCTGAATACGGAGGTATCGAAGGACATTTTTCGGTAGCGGATCGGTGAGAGTGAGGGAGATGGTACAGGTCGAATCGAGTCCAGCTGATACCCAGAGCTTGTGCTTTTGCTCGAAAAGTGGCGCATTAGGGTGCGTTGCAAGAACGAGATCATAGCTGTCGTTGGGATTACCGGGCACGACAAAGCCATAGAGACGTAAAAGTCGACTATTTGGGATGGGCCCATAAGAGATGAAAACCTGAAAGAGTTGTCCCGATGTAAACGAAATTGGGAACTACCATCACTGTCCATCAGAGAGCAATACGAACATACCTGATCTGCGGCTTCGTAATCTTTCCCCGCAAGGACAGAGAGATTTCCAGACGAGACATCGTAGACATGGCACGGCTTAACCTCGGACGAGTGGTTCAACATATCCGCGAACGGCGCCAAAAGTCGAATCGAATTCCCATCGGGGAGTACAAAATCCATCGCACGACTCCACACGGTGCAGAGAGCCCACTTGTACTAAAACGAAGGGAAGAAAGAAGCGGTTAGCGGTTGATTCGCAACATCCATCACACGCGTATAATAACTTGGAACACCTACATCTTCGATAGTGAATTTGTCGAGCGGAAAAAGATCTCGATGCTGTCCAAGCACTCGCACGACTAATGCCCTATAGTCGTCTTCGATCGATCGACCCAGCTGCTTCGTGACGGTGTACAGTGATGTTCCAGCGCAAACTTCCAACTCGTCCTCGGCAAAGAAGATGCTTGAGGAGTAGCTCGTAGGGAACGCCGCCACATGGCTTCGCAGGCCGCCGTCGTACCCCGACTCGCGAGATCGGACAAAGAGAATGTACGTAGCCAGGATGTCTTCGACAGACAAGGGCGGCCGTGCAGAGCGCAGGGCTGGCCCAAGAAGGGGATCAGCGTATGCATGCTCGACCGTCCAGAGAATGCCAGATGGAATGGTGAGAATCTTCTCTCCTTCCTTGAAAGGCCGCAGTGTTTTGACACCGCGCCCGGTGACGGGGAAATCGGCAAGCTCTAGGTCGTCCGAGCCTACCGTTCCGGATAGTTTCAACCAGCTTTCCATCATCATGATTGGAATCCATAGGTTAAGAGAGAGTGGGCGTGAAGAAGCATGAGGGTGAGAACTGTCAATCCGTAGGTAGGTAGGTACCTTAGCTACTGCCAAATGGCAACATACTAGGTAGGTGATGAGCCATTTTTTTTCGCTCGGGAATGAGCAAACATGCATTCCCCTCCACCGACTAACCAATAGGGGGGTGGGTCGGGCCACTTCGTTGGAGCAAGATGCGCTTTGAGATACCTTACCTTCCATACCAAGTAGGTATCTACATGGGTAGCCCACCTAGGTAGGTAGGTATGTACCTTGCTGCGACGAAGCGCCCCGCCAGGCATTATCGAGGCACCCAAAAATGGCGGCGATGCCCTGCGAAGTTCGGTCAATACCAGAACAGCAAGTTCTTGACTTGAGCTGTAACATAATTATTATGATATATTATCAACATATAAATATCCAAATATTTAGCAATGAAAGTTAAGTCATAGTGTGTTAAGTGCCAAAAAAGGGGGGGCACTTCGCCACCTATATTCCGTGTATTTGACTCGAAACTACCTACCTACCTAGGTACCTAGGTACCTGTACCGACTATTCGTCTTTGCTGCTTGGCCTCCCAGCTCTAGAAGCAGCCTGACAGTTCCCTCGTGTCCCTTCGCAGCGGTGAATATGAGCCGAGTCTACAGAGAATCCCTATTTGTACCTAGGTAGGTACCTAGTTTTAATGTAAGGGGGGCAATTCTGCCATCGCAACTTACAGGACATGCCACAAGCGGCCGGTGCAAGACGAAGGAGCGATTGAAGGTCTGTCCTTGGCCGACGACGACGGCATCAAGGTCAAGATGATTGGCGCAGTCGGTGACGACCAGTACGGGGGTAAGTTCATCGTCGAGCTCAGCAAGAACGGAATTGACACCTCGGGCATCGTGACGGTGCCCAACACGCGCTCCAGCGTCTGCTTCGTCATGGTCGAGGAATCGACACGCGAGAGCAGGTGCCTGTTCACGCTGGGCGCAACGGCCACCTGGAAGAAGGAGCACTTCAGCAACGCCGAGCAGCTTGGCGGTGGGGAGCGGCCAGACTTGGTTGTGGCTCAGATGGAGATCACCAAGGACGTGGTCGAGGCCATGATCGAGACTGCCGGCGAGGCGGGCATCGACTTTTGCCTCAACGCGGCGCCCGCCACCCCCATCGGCATGCACTTCTACAGGCACCTCACGCATCTGCTTGTCAACGAGTCGGAAGCAGCCATCCTGTCGGGCCGGGAGAGGGACGAGGTCACCGAAGACAGCTGGCCGACCATCGCGCAGGAGTTTCTGGACCGTGGCGTGAAAAATGTGGTCATCACATTGGGCGCCAAGGGTGCATTCTACGCAAATGCAGACGGTAATGCTCACTGTCCTGCGTATGAGGTTGTCGTCAAGGATACCACCGGAGCAGGGTCAGTTGGGCTTGGACCCCCAGAGCCACCTTAGTGCCTCCGATTCTTCCGTACGAGTACTGATACTGAACAGGGACACCTTCACCGGGGCTTATGCCTCAGACTACCTGCGTCAAAAGGCCAAAGGGGTTTGGAACATCAGAAGCGCTGTCATTCGCGCAAACAAGGCTGCGGCAATGACCATCAGGAGCGTCGGAGCGCAGGATGGCATCCCATGGTCGGATAAGATGGATAGGTTTGACGCTCCTCACAAGGTTCCCTCAAAATTGAGGGCACCCTCCATGTGCCCAGCCTAGGCCTCGTGTGTGTTGTACGTTTTTTCTTTTTTTCTTTTTGTCTTCTACGGTCCGAGCCGAAGAATCCACGTTTATAAACGAGTCTACCTTTCCTGTGCTGGAAGTGCAGAGGAGAAGTAAATATATAAGATGCCTATGAAGTGTGTATACTCGAGTTTCATATAGGTCGAACAAGAATGCAAGCTCCTTTAAGATTACCTAGGTATACTCTGCGATACTTGTACCCACAGCACACCGAACATTCTAGCAATTCGTTCGGGCCACCGCACTCGCGACCATAAAGAAGCACGAGCTGCCGGAATCTCTCGTCTTTCCTTCTTTTCTCCAAGGTTAGTATACTCGTAGAGTCGTCACCGGAGAGTTGCAATATACTCCTGGGACCGTTACGTGACGTATCTTTAGATCTTTTCATCAACGTAAACTAGGGAGTGGTTTTACATACACTATTAAAGTACGACAGGCTCGCTTGCTGGTAGTGGAGTGTTCCTTAGCCTTATGGTCATGATGTACACTACGTATGTATGACTGAGCTATGGCCCTCACTTCGCATCCGGCACCCCTTCCGCGGCGGCAGCGGCAGCGGCCGCTTGACGCGCCCGGCGCGCCCTCTTCTTCTTGCAACAGCTCCGCACGCAACAAAAGACACACGAGCCGATCGAGAGGGCAACGATACTAGGCATACCAACCAATAGAAACCACTCGCCGGCGTTTTCGGGCAGTAACTTGGGTCTGTCGACACCTGAGGGAGACCGGTCGTATTTTCCGTCCGGGATAACCTCGCCTGGGATCCACGTCGGCACCAGCATGCTGTTTGTGAGGGTAGGCGGCTGGGGGGTGAGGTTGGGGATGTCGGATTCGGCCCAGGTGATGGCCCAGGCATTATGTATAAGGAGGGTGCTGCTGGCAGCGTCGGCGTCCGTGATGCTGGGGGCGTCTGACCCCGAGTCCGAGTTCAACCCGGAGGTCCAGCGGCCGCAGCCGTTGGTGATCTCTTCCGGGGCGATTTCGCTGCCACGGTGTTCAAAGTCGAGATAGGTGTAGCCGCTGCATGTAATTGTTAGCCGGGGTATATCGGGTTTAGGGAAGCAAGGGGGCGCACCTATCACAGCAGAAGGCTGTGAATAAGTCGTAGCTGACGGCCATGCTGTGGTAGACCCAGCCACTGGGGCACACGGCGGGGTCGAAGTTCATGCGGCTTTCCGGGACGACATCGGCCCAACCCTTAGGGAGACATGAGGGGTCGTCGGCGACGAGGACTGCGCCGACGCCGTCGACGGCGGATGTGTTAAAGCTAGTGGCGGTGAAGCTTGGGCAGCCTGGCGGCGCCACGAAGGGCGTAGTGAGGGCGAGGAGCGCCGTCACCGTCGCGGCGACCGACGGTGGGCTGGACGACATACGGGCGTGTTACAGGGTACCGGTTTATAGGTAGATGAGTTGGAATGTGTTGTGTGCACTGGGCGCAGAGGTCGGAGGGAGTTGAGTGACCAAGGTGGGCAGGTTGGGCAGGTTGCCTAGGCTCGCTTGGGGGAGCCTTCGCCTCTATACCTTCATGTTCCTATATTCGGCACATGACTGTCCTGGGGCGGAGCACACATTGAAACTGATCGTACCAACGTACGGATACGGGTGTTGCCCCAAACTCTGGGAAGGGAATTCATTGCGCCGACACAGTGCAAATGCAGGGTCGGAGGGCACTGACTGTGATGCGAGGCACTTCCATCCTTTAGCGACTTCAATGGCCCCTTTAACCGTGATTATGCGCCTTTTCGGTAGAAACCGCGGCTTGTGTACAGCTAGGATTTGCGGTCTTGTACCCTTAGCATGCGCTTGGCGCTTTTAGGTACGCCTTCCGATTGGTTAACGGGCTTCCACCAAAAAAGGCGCATGAACAATGTATGTACATACCTAGGTATATACATAGTGTGACATGAGAGCAGCTTCAAGAGCCAACGAGGCCAGGAGGAGGTTTAGTTAGAGTTACGTAACTGAGAAAACAACAAGATTTGCTAGATATCAATGTTATTGCGTGTTTAGGCGATTCGGCCGCTCCCAGATTGATAGATTTGGCTGCGTTGTTGATTGAACTCAATTGAATTGATGGATCTGACTGCGAAAAGGGGATAATGTGACATGGACACTCTGCGTGCCGGGGCTAGGGCCTAGAATCCCAAAAGGCTGGCCTCAAATTTATCCTTTGTCGCACAAAGTTTCTACCAACGCGTTGCAGATGTTAGGTAGTTATTCTTCGCTGACCAAACCCGTTTGTGCCTGTCCTTTATATATCGTGTTACTGTTTCTCTGAACTGTTTTTTAAAAAAATCGCGAGGGTTTAATCCATCGATCAACATCAGATTTAGTTCATTATTTCAATCTACGGACTGTATCATATTCGTACCTGTCTGCCCTTCTAAAATCACGTACATGGTAGGATGATAGGAGCGAACTCGTGGTGGGTCGATTCCGATGAACTACCTAGCTGAGAACTGGATTCGGAGCGGACGTTAAAAATAGGTAGTATCCTAATGTACCTAGCCTTTCTAAGTGGACATTGTCTGTGAACTTTTCGTCATTCTTGTTGAAGCGTCCCGGCCCCTTTTCTTCTGGTTCACCATAGCACCCTCCCGTACTCTCTCCTGGTAAATGTGGTCGATAAATTCTAAACTTGGAAACCCCCTGGTTTTGTCTGCTACCTTAAACAGATGTTCAGGAGGTTGGACATAGGCTTAGTTCAATGTTCGGCCCGGTGAGCGAACTTGAACTCCTCCGGCGAGGCGAGGACCGTGACGGAGCCCAGACCAGACCAGCCCACGAGCCCCGTCTGTAATGGAACCTCGGTCGGACCAATTGGCACTTGGCAGTTCGCCCTTTTTGATGCCCAGGCCAGAACACGGGTTGTTGGTGAGGTAGCCAGGGTGCAGACACAACACAAGTCAATTGCAACTGCGCAGCGTCCCAGCAATACCACTCTGGCCTGCCTCTTTGGAGCACGGGTGCTACAGCCTGCATCAAGGGTACGGACGGGCCTGCTGCAGTAATTGCCAAGGACCAGGTCCAACTGTGAAATTCATGTTCATGCTCGTCACACAGTACACACGCTTTTCTTTAACGAGGGCGGGCGCGTAGGTGCCTAAGCCTCGCGACGGTCCGTTTCGGCGGATTCTTCTCAGGGTCCCCCCCATTGAACAGACGGCTCGGCAGCATTCCAGCCCTGAGCCTGGCCCACCACCTCCCTGCGTTAGTTGTATCCCGTGGTCTTGTCGTGCGGCTCTGAGGCACGGAACACACCAAGGGACCTACCTAGGTACCTAGGTAGTTATTTCTGGTCCTAACGAGGCTGCGACTCTACTAGGACTCGTATGGCACACTGTGCTGGCTGTCAGGGGCATGAATTTTCAAGTGAAATATCTCCTAATTACCTACCTAGGTACCTACCTACCTACCTACCTACCTACCTACCTACCTACCTACCTACCTACCTACCTACCTACCTACCTACCTACCTACCTACCTACCTACCTACCTACACTTGCCCAAGGCTCCGCCTGTCCGTCTCCATATCACCATTGCTAACCCTTTCAGACACACCGCAGCCCGGCGCCGACGGATCGTGCCGTACATACCGCGTGGCGGGCGACGACGGCTGCTGGTCCATCGCCGAGGCCTTCGGCATCACGCAGGCGCACATCGAGAACGTCAACAAGAAGACGTGGGGCTGGGCCGGCTGCTCAGCGCTCCAGGCCGAGCAGGTCATCTGCCTCAGCTCGGGATCACCCCGTTTCCCGCCCCCGATCCGTGACGCCGCGTGTGGGCCCCAGGTGCTCGGCACGACCAAGCCGACGGACAACACGGCGTGGAACCAGCTCAACCCGTGCCCCCTCAAGGCCTGCTGCAATGTCTGGGGCTTCTGCGGCACGACGGCCGAGTTCTGCACGCCGTCGCCGGCGGACACGGGCGCGCCCGGCACGGCCAAGCCGGGGACCAACGGGTGCATCTCCAACTGCGGCACCAACATCGTCGGCAACGGCAGCCCGCCAAGCCAGTTCCGCAAGGTGGGCTACTTTGAGGGCTGGAACCGCGACCGGCCGTGCCTGCACATGGCCGCGAAGCAGATCGACACGGGCGCCGTGACCCACGTGCACTTTGCCTTTGTGACGCTCGACGCCGACTTTGGCATCTCCATCAACGCCAGCATGACGGAGCAGTGGCAGCAGTTCCGCGAGCTCGGGTCCGGCACCAAGAAGATCCCGTCGTTTGGCGGCTGGGCCTTCAGCACCGAGCAAGGCACGCTGTCGCGGTTCCGCGACGCGACCAAGCCCGAGAACAGGCTCAAGTTTGCTGAAAATTGCATCGCATTTATGAAGGACAACGGGCTTGACGGCCTCGACTTTGACGCCTCGGGGCCCCTTTTGCCCCTGCGTGCCTACCTAGGCTGATCCCGCTAACACTCTCTAGATACGACTTTCACGGCCAGTGGGATGTAAAAAACCCGTGGGCCGCGGCTGGCTGCCCGGCCGGCAACTGCGTGCGATCTCACGTCAACAAGACCCTCACGGAGGGAGCTCTCTCAAGTACGCCCCGCCCCCCTTTTTCTCCATGTGATGAACCCCGCTCACCCGTGTCCCCCAGGGATCACCAAGGCGGGCGTGCCGGCAAGCAAGGTTCTCGTGGGCGTGTCCAGTTACGGCCGCAGCTTCCGCATGACCTCGCCCAGCTGCTCGGGCCCCATGTGCACCTATACCGGCGACACCAACGCCTCCAACGCGTACAAGGGTCGCTGCACCGACACGGCCGGCTACATTTCCAACGCAGAGATCGAGGAGATCATCAAGGACAACCCCAAAGGCTACCCGATCAGGCGTGTGCTGTTCGACCAGGCATCCGACTCGAACATTCTGGTGTACGGTACTCAGTCTCAGGCCGACTATGTGGGCTACATGTCGGCGGACGTCAAGAAGAGCCGCACGGACTGGGTCAAGGGGCTGAACTTTGGCTGCACATCAGACTGGGCGGTCGATTTGATGGAGTTTGTCTCGAACGATGATGATGGCGGCGACGACGGCAGCAATCCGGACGACAAGTGCTCGCCGAGCGACAAGACGTACAGCGACGAACGGCCCCGCGACGGCGAGTACATGCGCTGGTTCCCGATGGACCCCAAGCACGCGGCGACGACGGGGCGGACGTACATCACCATCGTGAACCTGACGCCGCACCCGTTCATCCTCCAGCGGACTTCCCAGTACCAGATGGACGAGTTTGACTGGGGGACGATCCACCCCGGCAAGTCAAGGCAGAACGTGGCCCACTACGGGGGCGGGTTCCCGGTCGATACCAACGGCGAGGCCTACTACAACATCGGTGACACGGGCAAGAAGTTCGAGGTGCGGGCGACGACGCACATCCCCGACAAGTACCCGCGGCGCATCGTGTTTGACCTGAGCGGCATGGGCAAGGGCCAGCGCGAGTATAAGGTGCCGGGGCAGGAGGTGCCAGTGACGCTGGTGATCACAGGCAGCAACGACTACGGCTTCATCACGTCGCTGTCGCACGGGCCGGGCAACTGGATGAACGGCATCAAGGAGGCCATCAAGGACCGCCCGCTGCGGCACGTGGTGATGCCGGGGACGCACGACTCAGGCATGAGCAAGCTCACGGGAGCGATCCTGGCGGGGGTGACGTCGGGTAACACGCAGAATCAGGGGCTCACCACGTACGATCAGCTTCGGACGGGGGCACGGTGGCTCGACCTGCGCGTGCAGACGGTGCACCAGGTGGCCCCGTCGTGCTGCGGCAGCTACGAGTTCTGGACGACACACATCAACGACGAGCTGGGCGCGGCGCCTATCGGGCAGTCAGGCGAGCACTTTGATGAGGTGGTGGATAACATTAATCAATTCACGAGCGAGAACCCCGGCGAGGTCATCATCCTGCAGTTCCGGTACCTCGTCGGCATCCGCAAAGTGCCCAGCCAGGGCCCTGTGTACTGGGAGACGAAGCAGAAGGACGAGTTCTTCGACAAGCTGCGGAAAATAAACAACCGGTGCGGCAACATCCCCGCGTCGGGCGATGACGGTTTCCAGAGCCGGACGGTCGGCAGTCTCATGTCGCGCAACAACAACAAGGGGTGCGTGCTCATCTTCCTCGACACGGCGCACCTGCAGCGCAACATAGCCACCCCGGACCGCGTGGCGCGGTCGGACGGCATCTACGACAAGGGCGACCTGTCGTGGACGAACGGCTGGCCAGAGAAGGAGAGCACCAAGGACGTGGCCGAGTTCAATGTGGACCTGTGGAAAAAACCGCGCGATAACATGCTCTTGTCGCAGTGGCTCAGCTCGCCGCACATCCTGACGTCGACCTTCAGCTACGGCCTGGAGGACATTGCGGTGCTGCCGACCAACCCAGCGCTCTACTGGCGCGGCGTGCCGGACATGTCGCCCACGGCGTTCCCCAACGTCATCATGGTCGACTACATCGGGCAGATCCTCATTAACGACGCCAGCTGGGGCGAGCTGGGCGCCGAGCTGTACACGCTCGCTATCGGGCTGAATCTGTACATGCTCAGCGAGAACTGCGAAATCAGCCCCAGGCGGTCCCCGCTGCTACCGAAGCGGAGCGGCAACGCGCGCATCGCCCCCAAGCCGCAGGACAACCCGCTCGTGTCGTCGTGGAACGGCATCATCTTCGCCAACGGCACCGTCGTCGACAACCCGCCGCCGACGCTGCACGTGGGCCAACCCGAGATCCTGAGAAATGGAACCGTCTTCAGCAACGGTACCGTGCTGACCAAGGACATCCGCAACCCGGAGTACAAGGGGCCCATCCACGCGAACCTGACGAGCATCAGGTTTTAGGCCGATCCGATGGCAGTGTGATCTGGATACCTAGTTAGGTACCTATCTATTCTTCAATTGTGTTGCTAAAAACGCACAACTTCAATTCAATAGGTACCTAGGTACTTTTGTATAGAAATTCAGACATTCTCGCGTAATCCGTGTGTGCCGTGTGTGCCGTCAATCTGTGCCTGGCAGAAGAAATGATGCAGCCTATATCCCAAGTACAGCAGATGGCTTCCTGCACAATGACTCCGGTGAAAATAACGAGGCTGTAAGTCCCTAAAAAGGTTGGAAGTGAAATTAGGTACCCAATCCTAACCAGGACAACCCAATTACCTACCTAGCTGCTAGCACGAGAGCCTTGGGGACTGTGCAGCTTGTAGCAGGCAGTGCTTTGCCGAACATAAGAGGTTGAATGTGCGGGGTCTGGTGTCTCATGTTATCGACTCTGTACGTTCTTCCTACACGACAATTGCGATTCGCTAGGTTGCACACACACACACACACACACACACAATTTATTCCTCCCGGCAAGTTTAACCCGAAAGAGCAACCGATACTATTTAGCAATACATTTCCCAACATATGCCTTAGAAAAAAAGGGCACTAGAGCCTTACTGTAATTTTAAAGTAACTAGTAAAACGCTGTAAAGAGGGAGTAGGTTAAGTGTAGGCCGAAGAGAAAATGGATAGCAAAGAGTAAAGGAAGGAAAGGGGGGAAAGGGGGGAAGGAGACGAAGAAAAAAGGAGGGAAACCTCGGGAAGAGGTATCGAGAGTAGATAGGTACTCTTTATAGATCCTATATAGTCAGGTACATACAAAGAGTACTATATCCCCAGCTACTAGTTCCCTCTTCATCCATAACGCACGGTAGGGGTGAGAGTTAAGAAATCCGGCTATAATGTTGGATTGCTCGGGCAAACAGGCAGATAGGGGAAGTCTCTGAGGAGACCGGCCTTCGTCTCCGTCTTTCAAGTAACAGCCCGGCTTCCGAGAGAAAAGCGGCCTCTAGTGATACTTCGTCCCAGCTCCATTTTGCGGGCCAAGAGGGACCTATCCGTTTTCACCGCTTTCCTAAAAAACAAAGAGGGCGAGATAGTGTTGTTTATAAAGGCGGATTCCCCGGCTCGGGCTATGTAGGTTAGGAAGAAAACAAAAAACATACAACACCGAGGATTCCCCAGTCGTCACCGACCTGAGTACTAGTTCGGCTCTCACGAGTTTGACTAGGGGAGAGCGGACGGGATCCCGTACTTTCTCGCGGATATGGTCGTATGTGACAGTCAAGTGAGGAAATGTGGTTCATAAACGTGGATTCCCCGCTCCGATACAAAACGATAAAACATACAACACCAAGGATTCGCTGGTCGTCACCGACCCAACTACTAGTTTGGCTCTCACGAGTTTGACTAGGGGAGAGCGGACGGGATCCCGTACTTTCTCGTGGATATGGTCGTATGTGATGGAAAGAGGAGGAAAACAGAGTTGATATTGGGGTTGTTCGTCGGGGAAGTGGAGGTTGGATACCGAGGTCAGGTCACAGTTGGGATCTTGATAGGGCAACGGATCTCTGCTAAGTGACTGGATGGCTAAGATATGGTGCTAGATACCTAGTGTTAGTATAGTGATAAATTCTTCTACTTTTTTGTTGCTAATGGGTGGTGCAAATCTCGAAATTTACATGCCGAAGACAGGAGCAAAAGGGTTAGGGTTGAATATGGCTTTTCTTTCTTTAGCGTTGTTTTTATCCCGACTCGATCTTGACAGTTGCAGGTCCAAGGACACAGAACACTTGGGCTACACTCATTAGCAAGCCGGATAATTGTGTGATGTAATTCCCGTCAGCCGCGATGGTTTCGTGGGTTGATGACGGGCTCTGGTGGCCCATGGAGCCGCGGAACAAAGTTGCGGCACGGCAGTGCGGTCCATCGAGGTCCGCTTCAGCCCTGCCGAGATGTCACCTTACAATCGTCCGGGCGTGCGGCACTCTGGCGGAGAAGCTGGGCATCCCGCGGCGAACCACGGATCAGGAGCGGCCTGCGGCTGCACAGCTTGCAATTCCGGGTTGTCTCAACGTCATCTGATGGATATATTGGCATTTCGGGATCGTCATCGCTTGCGCTTTCTGGCGAGCGCGGCGGGACAACTAGGTGGCTAGTTATCGGCCCGGGCCAGCGGCGCCCGGTGCAGTGTGAACATGCACAGATGAATATTAAAGTAAATAGTCAGAAAAATAAACTTGTTAATCCTTAACTCCGGGATGGACGTGTGCCCTGTTTTGTACCCGGCTAGAAGTCCAATCCAAGGGTGCACAACCTGGAAGTGCCTCGTACTTGGTCCACGCGCATTGCAAGGTCGGGAGAATGGTCGGCCTTGTTTGTGGAGAGAATACGAACAAAGTTCCGAGCCGAATGCGCGGAACAACGAGTGGGCTCGTGTTGTTGCAGATCTCTGGATTTCGGTTCCCAGATCGAAAACATGCTGTCGGTGTGTGCATGTGGTTGGCCTGTGCGTCGTGGAATGGCGCGGTGGGATGCTGGAGTGGTGTTGGAAAAGGGGCTTGCAGGCGACTATGCCCTAGCTGGCAAATTGTGGACCCGTGGCGTCAGTCAAGTTCTGGACTGCGCAACTGTTTCCCTCTGAGGGGTTTCGATTTGACCGCCTATTTTAGGTAACAGGAAGGCAATTTGAGCAATGACGAGAGGGGACGGGACTGACTGACAACGGCACCCGTGCTCGGAAGGGGGGAGTGAATTGGCTGATACACATGGCGGGAGAAGAATGGGTTGGAATCCCGTTCTGGGAGTTGTTTGCTGGTCTCTTGCATCGGAGAAAGGACCAACGAGAAAACAACCCGAATTGATAGATTGAGACTTGACCACGAACTGTGCCCCCACATTTTCCGTTTCCTTAAATCCTGGACCCCAGTGCCGCATTGCCATCCAGCTGTCGACCCCACCACAACAACTCCAACGAGCCGCTCAGTGACGCGAGCGCACGGCTCCGGGCTGCGCTTTCATCCAGATTGCGTCGTCGTCAGCACATATGTTTAGCCAACAACCGTACACCCCTACGGTAGCCGGTAATGTCGTGTGCATCTTTCCGGCGTCCAATTCTTCTCTAATTTTTCGCTAGCCGATCGCTGCAGCAGATCCGGTCTGGCCCTCGATGCGGCCTGCGCTGGCCCCGGCCCCAGAGCAGGATTGACCGTTTAGGCCAAGACTACTGACCGCGGTCCAACAAAATCGCCTAACTAACTAACTACATACATGGCAGCTAAAGGATTGTTCCGGGCAGCTCTGGTGGCTCTGGTGGCTGCGCCAACTGAGTGCACCAGGATGAGCGTTGTGGACAGGGGATGATCCCCGCAGCCGCACTCGTGCTGCCGTTTGGTGCTGCTTTGCGAGCTGTCGGTTTTCGGTGATCGCGTGCCTGCCGATACTTTCAGGTTGGTATAAGATGGTGGACTCGCACCACCTCCCTGCCACCCTTACCCGTCTCTCTTCTCTGTCCGTCCAGGTGCATCCAGCTTTCCCCTCCCTTCTTGCCGTTTTTCCACTGAATACCTCGCCGAAGCGGAGCCATCGGGAGCTAGCATCAGTCGAGCCAGGGCAGGCTCGAACAACACAGCGAGCGCCACCGTATCGACACCGCAAATCCATCTGATCTGACCCCCCCTGGTCGCTTGGCGTCCCGGCGGTCCACCTCAAAACAACTGACGAGCCCGTGGCCGAGACATAGCCTCTCTCACCCCCACTTGGCTAGTTAACTATTCTCTCCCTCTCCATGCAGTTATATTATGAAGGTGCACAAGCTTGAGTGACCTTAATCTTTCTGCTCGAGAACAAGGCCGATCGCGTCCTTCCCGTCTTCACACTATCGATCATCTTCACTTCTACACCGCACTTTCGTCCCGCTATCGAAGGTGGCTGCGTGTTACTTGGGACCTCGTGTTCGTCCCCGGCTGGACCCTCTGCTCCTGGGCAGGAACTATCGTGCTTGGGTCTCACCAACAGTTCGCGGGCGACTGCGGGCTTCGTTGTGTCTCAGTGTTGGGCCCTCTCTTTGAAGACCTGTCGGCTGCTCTCCCATCGATATGAGCAGCTCGCCGGCCTACTTGACTGAATTGCTGCTTGTTGGACGCACCGGCAACCGACGACGGCCCTGGACCCTTACAACCTGAACGAGACCACCATCACCATGAAGCCCGCAACTATGCCCACCCACTCCCCAGACTACTCGGACGACGAGTTCGACTTTGACGAGGAATACTTCTCTCGCACTTACCAACCCCTCTCCAACCTCCCCACGCCGCCTCCCTCGTCCCGCGAGTCATTGGCCGGCCAGAGCCCCCGAGCCCTCCTGGAAGATGGAGGGCTTCTCGACTCTGCTTTGCTAGGTACGTGGACCAACCACACCCCTACAGCGCGCCAGCTCTCGTACTTACGCTCGTTCGATAGGCCCAGCAGTGCACTTGGTCAACCTCATTCCTCCCGCGGCATCCCTGTCGGTACCGTCCGTCCCGTTGGTTCACGACATGCTCGTCCGCGCGGATCTCCCCATGGACACCATCGCCCTAGCGGTGTGCATCCTAGATTCGCTTAGCTCCAAGTTCTCGCTGAACTGGCGGCTGCTCTGCCCCCTGGCGCAGCGTGAGCCCGCCAACGAGATCACGAAGCGGCACACGATCCAGGCCAGCCCCGTGGGCGCAACGCAACTCCACATCGACTCGGTCAACCCGGAGTTGATCGTTCTGGCAGCGCTGGTCATTGCCTTCAAATTTTTGGTCGACTGCCAGGAGCCTACGTCCTACTACCGGGCAGCGTGGGGACGGAACATGTGGACGTGCGACCAGATAAACTTGACGGAGAGGTGCATCATGGAAAACTTGGGCTACCGGATCCTGCCGCTGTGGCACCCGGCACTCATTGCCGATGCCATCGGCGACATGCAACGTGCCGCAAGGCAGGCGGCGTTGCCGTCATACCCCAGGAATGGAGAGGCGCACAAGCGCTCCGTGAGCTCGGCCGACGCCCTTCTACGCCACACTTTCCCGTTGACACCGGCAGAAACGCCCATGTCACAAGACAGCCCAGCCGCCAGCCCCGTGCGTGAAGCTATGGCGGCTCCATTTGGAGATTCCGGGCCCGGCCCGGTTGACTCGCCGATGCGACACCTCCCCCCGCGGACCAAAAGGAAGGCCCCGTTCCCTGCGGCCGGTTGAGAAGACAGGCTGATTCGGGTTCGCACGGGTTGATGACACGAATCTGTCTTCACAAAAGATTCGGGCATCAAAGATGCCAGACTTTGGGTTCAAGACGGGATGATTTTGCGTCCTGCGATGCAAGGACAAACATGGGAAGGAGTAGGCGCACCGAGGCTCGGCGTTTTCAGGTTATTGCCCTTGATACCATGATACCAGGATAACTCGGACAACGACACCAGCACTAGCACCAAGGTGTCCATGGGGGTTCAGAGCGACGGCGTCATTATTTGTTTTGGCAAAATAGCGGATGTTTGGAGAGGACATGTTCAGTTAGCTCATCTGAAGGAACAGTCGAGCGAGTATACCATAAGATGGATTTTCTGCGCGTGGCATAAACATAGTAGTATTAATAATAACTACTCTCTGACATTAACTAAGCAGTACCGCATGTTCACCATGACGAGAACTCCAATGTTGTCTCTTGCTCTGCCTCCCCAATGTTCTCCCTTATAAATATAGGGTTAGGGTTGAGTGCACTCAGCAGCCCGCCGTTTCCGTCCTTCGCACGGCCCACATCCACTCCATCCAATGCTCTCTCCGACGGGAAGTTGAACAGACGACCAGTTTAATATTTAAACATTCTCGGCATCGATAGCGTCATAGCGTCATAGTGTCTGGTTGCGCACTTGAATTTGAGGATAATTTAAAAAATAATAACCAATTCTTTCATTCCATTTATCTAGGATTTTGATCTAGCAAAGCAGTCTTGCGACAAACGATCTGCCAATCGCCTTTTCAGGGCCCATCCCATTCCCATTTCCATTTCCATCCATATTCCCATCCCACCCCACACCCGACGCGCCGAGAACCGACGCGCCGTCATGAGTGACCTCGACAGGTGAGCGCGCCTATCCTTGCTGATGCCTCTGACCAAACCCTGAGATGCTGACCTTGGTTCTTTTGCGCCAGGGCGATCGCCCAGCTGCGAGCATGCCGACCGATACCCGAGGCCGAAGTCCGCGAGCTCTGCCACAAGGCGCGAGAACTGCTCATCGAGGAAGGAAACGTCGTCACGGTTAACGCGCCGGTAACAGTACGTGGATATGCTATCATCTAGGGTGGCAAGTTGGGCGGGTTGCGGTTCGGGCTTGGGTCTGACTTGTGTGTTCTCGGTAGATATGCGGCGACATCCACGGCCAGTTTCACGATCTGATGGAGCTGTTCCGCGTCGGCGGTGACGTGCCGGATACGAATTATCTCTTCATGGGTATGCGACACGCCGTCTCCATTCACCGCTAATGTCAATTCACGGCGCGATACTGATCCGTTCCCTAGGTGACTTCGTCGACCGCGGCTTCTACTCCCTCGAGACCTTCCTCCTCCTCCTCTGCCTCAAAGTCCGCTACCCCGACCGCATGACCCTCATCCGCGGCAACCACGAGTCCCGCCAGATCACGACCGTCTACGGCTTCTACGACGAGTGCCTCCGCAAATACGGCAGCGCCAACGTCTGGCGCTACTGCTGCGACGTCTTCGACTACCTCGCCCTGGGCGCCATCGTGCTCGGCGCCTCCAACACCCTACCCGGCGAACCCGAGACCTCGCCCAACGGCGACGAGGTCGAGATCGAGGTGCACAACTCGGACGGCCAAATCATCTCCCGCTTCCTCCGCCAAAAAGACGTCGGCAGGGGGCGCATCAACACCACCACCACCACCATCTCCAACGGCCCCAACGGGCACGCCATGACCAACGGCATCTCCTCCTCCTCCTCCGACCCAGACACCACCACCCACAAGCCCCCCTCCCCAGCGCGAGCCCTGACCGGCCCACCCGGCTCATCCGCCACCAGCGCCAGCAGCGGCAGCCTCGGCAACCCCGCGGGCGCGGTGCTCTGCGTGCACGGGGGCCTGTCCCCGCTCATCGACCGGGTGGACAAGATCCGGCTGCTGGACCGCAAGCAGGAGGTGCCGCACGAGGGGGCCATGTGCGACCTGCTGTGGTCGGACCCGGACGAGATCGACGGGTGGGGGCTGTCCCCGCGGGGCGCGGGCTTCCTCTTCGGCGCCGACATCGTCAAGATGTTCAACTACCGCAATGATCTTAGTCTTATCGCCCGCGCCCACCAGCTGGTTATGGAAGGGTTCAAGGAGATGTTTGACGCGAGTATTGTGACGGTGTGGTCCGCGCCGAATTACTGCTATCGCTGTGGCAATGTTGCTGCGCTGCTGGAGCTGTCCGAGGATGAGAGTGGGTTGGGCGTGCTGGCGAGGAGTAATGGGGATGTGGGCAGGAGTGATGGGGGATGGGCGGTGGTGGGCTTGTGGGTGGTGGTTCGGGGGTGGGTTCATGCGGGGAGCTGGCCGGGGCGGTGGTGGTGGTGGTGGGGGTGGGCAGCAGCAGCAGCAGCAGGGCGGGGTGGTGATGGATACCAACGACTTGCCGCGGCTGCCGGGGCCCGCGAGGAGGTACCGCGTCTTTCAGGCGGCCCCGCAGGACTCGAGGGGGATGCCGGCGAAGAAACCGGTGGCGGATTACTTCTTGTGAGGTGGGTGTCTGTCGGCTGTGGTTGGTGTTGTTTATGCCCCTTTGCGATGATGACGACTAGAGAGGGGGGGAAAGAATGTGGTCACTAGGCCCGTGGTGGGGTTATGACTGGGACGTTTGTTGTATTATACTAGGAGCGATTCGGTACATAGGTTTATACCCGCGCAATGGATTGCGTTTCTAGGCCAGCCGTATAGGTATCTACTTGTTGAGTTGCATATCTGCCGTCAGGCTGGGATCCCCCGAACTTGGTGGGCCGCTCGCTCGCGTTGCTGAGTTGATATTGTGTTGCCCGGTTTGGTGGTATCTCGGAACTTGAAACTCACTTTATCACTTGTGATCATTGCCATCATCATCAGTACCGTGATAGAAAGAACATGGAAAGGACACTAATACTTTTCGCTATCATATTGATGATGAAATACAAACGCTCGAGTGATCCCAGTGACACTAATATCCTGTCTTGTGTCATATGCCAGCAACTGGCCACCGCATCTGCCTCACCCTCTCCGCCTGTACCAGTCCCTCGATAAAAAGAAGCGGCAGGTCCAAGATATCATAGCTCTCCCCTTCAAGAACCAAGCCGGCCGTCTCAAGGTAGCTCTGCTCAAGTATGTCAGCCAACCTGTCATAATTCTGAGGTTTAGGGGAAACCGGGAGGGGCATCACTGTTCCAGAAGCCAACAACCTCATGGTCTCGTGGTGTTACTGAGGGTCTAGGATGGTTTGGGGTTGGGGGAAGTGTGGAATGGCGAACGTAAACATACCATGGCGAATGCGTTCCAAGCCTCATTCTCATCCACCGTGCTCTGCATCGGTTTGGGGATGAACGGGTCGTTCAGCCTGACCGCCTCGACCGCCTGCGCGACGCCGTCTCTGTCCATCGTGATCGGCTGTACTTGGTGGAAGTCCAGCACCCAGAGCTTCGTCGCCGCAACCTGCCGGAAGAAGTCTTCCGTCTTTCGCGAAGATGGGCCGGTATACGACAATGGTTTTACACCCCTACTAGGCAACGTTGATGTTAGTTGTTTGCTGCTGTGTTAGGGGTCAGGAGTATGTAGGGGGGATAGCAACGGCGACCGTAACGGGGGAGGCTATACCAGAGCTTGCCGGGATCAATCGCGCCAGAGACTGTCTTGGATGAACTGCCCAGCACAAACTCCACGCCCCGGCCATCCGTTTCAGCGGCCCAATGGATGAGCGCCATGGCCATGCCCATCCTGCGAGCCAGGATCCTGATGTCGAGCTGGAGTTCCGTCATGTGGTTGAGGTGCATCTTGAAGTTCCTCAGCGAGAAGAACCGCTGACGGCTCTTGCCCTTGGTCGACCCGAGATAGACCCTCACCAGGCAGTCCTTGTTGGCGGCGTCAGCTCTGGCCTCCTCCTTGATGTGCTCCGCGCAGTATTTGTCAATGAGGAGAGTCCGGACACGCTCTGGAAGCGGCAAGATACGTTCCATGACTAGTGCGCTCGTGGGGAAGTGGCATACCCGCTGAACTACTTCGGCAAGGCCGGAGTGCTGGGCGAAGAACCGCGACTCGTTGGGGGCGCGAAGTAATGGCAGGCTGGGATGCCGACTTCGTCAAACCCCCACACATTGAAGCAATGGGCGATTTTGGCATGCATGAGGTAGTCATTCCACAGGTCTTTGTGGCACCTGGTCTTGGACAGCTTGATCGCGTAGGGCTCCCCCTGCTGGGCACAGACGGCACCACATATACCTGCGCCGATCTTGGTAAAGGGCTTGTCACCCTGTTCTTCGGCGGGAATAGTGATATCGTGGTCGAAGGCGAGTAGGCGGTTTAACTCTAACTCGACAGGACCGAGATCGGAACTGGAAGGGCCGGAATCAGAGTCCGATCCAGGCTCAACCAGGCCGAGCCGTTCCATTTCTGATGCGAGGATGAACTCGACACCGGGTTTACCGCCGAGGCTTCGTAGCCTGCGACCTAGGGTGGCCATGGCGGTTAATGCTGCGAGAGGTTCGTACGGTTAGGGGTAGGGAGAGGAACGGATGAGTGAAGATGGGTGCCGGGCTGACAGTATTTCTTTGCAGTGCGTTCGGCAGGGGTCTGGTTGGTATGGGTAGCTCCGTCTGCGAAGCGCCCTCCTGCCTGTATCCAGAATGTACGCGGCCTCCCGTGGGATGGCCGTGCGGAGTTGGAAGTGACGATGCCTCTGCTTAGAGACAGAGTGAGCAACCCCTTCCTCGATGGCGAGCACCATCAAAGCTCCCACCATAATCACAGCCGGGTAGCCTACAAGATGTCAACGAGAATGACCACAAGGATAGCGGCAAAGGTTCGACGTCCACGATTATGGCGAAGAGTAGTCACGAGGCCATAGAGACAACAATAAAAAGAGAATAAAGATGGATCAAGAGGGGGGAGGGGCGACGAGGCTAAACCCACAACACGTCCTACTATGCTGATCACAACCATCGCCGAGACAACCGAGACTTTGGTTATCACGGCTGTTTTCCGGGATGTGTGAATTGTGACACTGGTGGGAAGCCCGGCAATATTTGTGGCAGTCCGCTTTCAACAGTCACGGCAGACCTGTCCCGTAAACCGATAAATTAAGAGAAGAGCGCACGCGAGATATGGCAGCTGTGGATTGCACAACAAAACCTGTTGGATGCCCAGAAAAACGTCTAATTCACCCTGTATAGTTACGAGCCATAACCCCTTTGGCCAAGCACTGGTGATCATGACTCCTGCGACTTTTCCTGTGCCTCCTTTTGTGCCCGTTCGTACTCGATGATCTGCTTGCTCCAGCTGTCACGGACATGCCCAGTCAGTTTTATTCGTGGGTCCAAAAATATGCCGGCACGTACTTTCTGCTGGGGTAGAAGCGACCAGGCTCGGGCATCTTATGGCGGTATTCCTTTTCGGCGCTCACCTTCCACACGAGCGCTGTGATGCCAAAGATGATGACGCCGAACACAGCCGTGTTGGCCTTCCAGTTGGCTGGCTGCGCATACCAGCCACCAGCCGGCGACCAGACGTGCTTGGGGTAGCTTGGAAGGGTGGATCGGTCAGGCCTTGGATTCCGAATACGATGCGTTCATTGTTCCTCGTTCGAGGTTCAAGGTTCGGAGACTCACGGGATCTTTCCGCCGCCGCCCTACATCGAAAACAACAATGTTAGTCAAGGTTAGGCCCATTGCGTGTGGGAAGTATTAATTACCATTGTGATGTAGCAAGGTGGTCGACGTGGATTGGCTTGGGGGATTGACGTTGAAGCTGGAGTGTTGCTTGTCGGTTGCTGCGAGGTCCAAAGATGGAGAGTTGTAGGTAATTTACCGTTACTCCGTACCAGCCGCACCCAGTACCTTCCATAGTTACAATGTATGTAATCTGTACCTTACCCCACACGTTATCGGATAAACGCGCCAAGCCCGTTATGTCAGCCAGCCCACGGCGATAGACCCCTGTCCAATGGCCTGGGAGAGTTGCTGGATTCTGGAGAACTTTTTTCGTCTTTGGGCGATTTGGGAGGAAGAAGGGAAACCACACGCGAGCGCCAAATTACTACCACCAACCCATCTAGTGTGTATTGCGACCTCCTCTCTGTCCACGGCCGGGTCCCACGGCTCCATTAACCGGGGCAACTGCCACAACTACCACAACTGCCACAAGTCCCACGGCTCCCACAACCTAAATTGACCTCTTCCCCAGACACACACCACCAATAAATCCGCCCCATGAAGAGGTTACGACTCGATCGATGGACGGGCCAATTGCTCTTGGCTCGTTCCGGAGCCTCTCCGGCTTCAACCCCCCGGGCCGCCGCCCTCCGGTCTGCCGCAGTTTCCAGATGCACCGCCGTGCGCAGTCAGTCAACGAGCACCGTGCCCCAGATACCCAAGGAGGACGACTATCATGACGGGACGGACCACACACGCTTCCCGCCTCTCGAGCAACTCCCCCCCAGAGCCACGAGCCTACCCTCCCCACCGCCCGAGCGGGCACTGCAGTCGGCGAAACTGGCCGCCCTACACGCCCGTCTATCCCTCCCAGAACGGCTGCCCCTCCAGACTCTCGCCCGGGCCCTGGTCGACGCCTCCGCCGACGAGAACCCGCAGTTCAACAACACCAACCTCGCCTTTGTTGGCCAGTCCCTCATCAACTACCACGTCGCCGAGTGGCTCATGTGCCGCTACCCGCGCCTGCCCATGCCCGTCCTGTACGCCGCCATGAAGGGCTATGCCGGGCCAACCTCGCTACATCACGTCGCCCGCTCCTGGGGTGTGGAGCACGCCGCCGCGCCCGGCGGTGAGGTCGACCCGGGCCTACTGCAGTTCTCACTGCACAAGCCGGGCGACGCCATCGTTGCGTTCGGGTACCGCCGGGCCGAGGCCGACGGGCTGAAGAAGCACAAGTGGCGCCACGGCATGAGCAGCCGCGTGGTGTTCGACAACGACTTCGGCGAGGTCGTGGACACGGAGGAGGCCAAGGAAGAGCTGCAGCGCCGCGCCGACACCGAGTACGGCAACGAGTACACACGCTCGCTGGCCGAGAAGGCCTTTGCGACCTGTGCGCGGGCCGTCACCGGCGCCATCTACGCCCACGCCGGCCGGGACCGGGCCAAGGCCTTCATCAAGTCGCACGTCCTCTCGCGCACGCTGGACCTCTCGAGGCTCTTCGCCTTCAAGAAGCCGACAAACGAGCTGTCGCTCCTCTGCGCGCGCGAGGACTTTGAGCCGCCCGTGGCGCGCCTGCTGTCCGAGACGGGCCGCATGTCGCGCACCCCCGTCTTCGTCGTCGGCATCTTCTCCGGCAAGGACAAGCTGGGCGAGGCCGCCGGCCCCAGCCTCGAGCACGCCCGCAACAAGGCCGCCATGAACGCCCTCAAGAGCTGGTACCTGTACAGCCCCGGCGAGGGCGTGCGCGTGCCCAGCGACGTGTTCGCCGAGGACGCCCCGCCCTGGGAGCCCGCCTACATCGACATTGGCGAGATTATCGGACGCTAAAAAAAATACAACAAAGGAAATAAACGTCCAACCATTGTCATGTCTCCCAAATTGGGGGATACACAGACCCAGTCTGAAGGCGAGGGCTGGGTGGGCTACGGTACCTCGCTCCTCTACCCGAGCGGGGTCGCCGAGCGAGTATCCCTTCACTCCGGTATGGTCCGGGATGGGGAGGAGAGAACTGGATAGAGATGTATTGTACATTTAGCACATCCATCCGGGCCGGCAAGCAAAAAAGGCACGGCTTCCCGGCCGGTGATCATTGGGAGGAGTTGTCCAGGGGCGGGGGAGCACGAACTCTGCCGTGTCAGTGTAGTGTATGTATAGTATTTTGCCACACAACGGCTGCAATGTAGAAAAAAGCCATATATATGCATGCTTCTTTCAACTGTCATATTCATTATCCAACGGTCATATTATTCAGCACGTCATTCCACGCATCATTCCACTCATCATAGGTAGGCATGCAACAACTAGCTAAAGTGGTCGCCCTCGCCCAACCCACTCACATCGCCCCTCCTCACCAACCTCCTCAGCTCGGCCCTCTCGGCCCGCCGCTCGCGCTCCAGCCGCCGCCTCTTCTTGCGCTCGTACACGGCGCGCACGGTGGCGCGGATCTGGTCGCGGCCCTCGGCGTAGTTGGCGCGGGCGAGGGCGATGACCTCGTCGACCTGGGGCGGCGAGTAGACAAAGTTCCAGGTGCTCATGTAGTCCGAGACGGCGACGTCGACGCCGGGGGCGGCGCGGTCGTTGGCCAGGAACGGCAGGTACACGACGGCGATGCCCGCGTCCGGGTGCGTCAGCCGCCACGCCGTCGCGTCGTCCACGGGCGGCGGTGGCGGCTCCGTCGTCGCCCGCTCCGCAGTCGTCCCCACCCACACCGTGCAGTACCCCAGCTCGCTCGCCGCCTCCGACTGCCGCTGCGATTCGGGCTTCATGGGCTTTGAGCCTGGCGGCTTGGGGGCGCTGTGTGGGGAGCCTGGGCTGGGGGTGGTGGTGCTGCTGCTGCTGCGTTCTAGGTGGCGCGCGGCTTGGTCGGTTTTGGCTTGGGTGATTTTGCCTTCTGCTTCGGCGGTCGAGTGGGCTTGCGCTTGTTCGAGTTCCGAGGCGGCGACGGAGGGCGAGGTGGATTTGGGCCAGCCGGCTCCTACCGGCCAGCCTTTGATGTTCCGCTGGCGGGCGTAGCCTTCGGCGACCGAGAGCCAGTTGTCTGTTTTGATGTCGGCCGACGCGTCGAACGCCACGATGATGTCAACGTCTCTTCCGGGGCGGAGGAGCGGGTAGATGGGGAGGTTGTTGGACATGCCCGCGTCCATGAGCTGGATGTATTCGTTGTCGTAGACGGCTTGTGGTACCGTCTGGGGCAGCTGACCGTACATTCCGTGGACAAAGTTGGGGATACTAGGCGGTTCGATCGGATGGACTTTGCTTAGGTCTTTGTTGTGGCCCCATATCAGGTCATCGAGCGACTGGAGGCCAGTGAGACTCTTGACGATGGGTCTGATCTCGCGGTAGTAATGGCTTAGAGTGGCACAAAATGCACTTCCAAAAGTTCCCAGGAGAAAGGGTAGACGGGTCTCGGGGAGACGGGAGCCCGAAGCCGAAGGTAGGTCTGACCCATTCTTGAACTTGCGGCCCATGGCCCAGGTGGGGATTCCGGCCGAGAATTCCTCGCAGAAGAACTCGTATGGGGTGATCTCGAACCACTGGAACCATGCTTCCCTTTTGGCTCTGTCTTTCGCCTCTTCCGTCAAAGAGCCCGGGCCGCCGTAGTCGGGTGAGTCTAGCTCTGGTATCTCGTGCCGCACAGCGGTGTAGATGGGCAGCGGATTCTGCCCATATTTCATGTATTCTCGCTGATTCGATAGTTTAAAGTCTTTCTCGTTAACCCCTAGTTCGCCCTTCGGCACCAAGAGCCTTGCTGCCAGAAGCATGCCGTAGACATCGACAAGACTAATTTGAGAGCGGGGGTCGCCCTTGAGTTTTTCCACTAGGCCACTGAATAGGTACTTGTTCGTGGGTGATGTCGTCAATGCGGCGAAGGCAACCGGTGGGTAGGCGATGTGGGTACCGAGGCGTGCCTTGAGGTGGTCGATGGCGTTATGGAAATTCGCTCCGGTCACTGACGAGTAGTAGAGGGACTGTAGCCAACAGGATCCGCTGACTCCTGATAGGTACGTCGTGCAGTCGAAGAGCCCATCCTCAGCGGTTGCGAGAAACGATCCAGTCCCGGCAACCAAGGCCCTAAGGCCGCCGCCAGAACCGCACATAGCAATAGTAGGGACGTCGTCCGGATGGATATCCCTTTCTTCGACTCCCAAAAATCGCGCCAGCGCAGGTACGATCATCTTCCGCCTCCGCTCTAGGAAGGTCTTTTCCTCGTCACACAGTTCCCCCGACACGCGAACTTTGGCCGAGTACTGGATCTCTGGGTGTGTAAACGGATCATGCGCTTCCTGCCATATTTCAGCCGCTAATGACCCAGGCGCCATGTCCATCTCGCGCTGCAGCTTCTTGACATAACTGGGGAGGAGCTTGGCCCATTCCGGCATGATCAAGTCGACAACCCTGTCGGAAAGCCCATCTGTCGAAGGCACGAAGGATAGGGCGCCAAAGGTCCGTGAGAACTTGGCCCAGGCGCTCTGGTCCTCGCCCGAGGTTGCCCCGCCTTCGTTATCGGGGTTCCCGGGGGCCAGCTTCGCCCCAGAGTCGGTATGCTGCAAGGCATCAGTCGGGGATAGCCACAAGGCAAGCAATGCGCCAGTGAGCGTCACCGATATCAGCTTGGTAGCACGCACTTTCGACCGATGCCGCTGAGGCGACAAGAACAAGCAACGCCGGGGCGGTTGCCGGTCGAAAGAGAGCCCAGAGCCATTATTCACTAGCTGAGGTCGGGTTCTCGTTATAATAAAGCCGGTTTGGCCCTGGGAGTATACCGGAAACTTAAGACAGTTGAGGCGTATGATGTTTCCGCGGTGCAAAGCCATCGCGGCCGTGGTCGTAGTGTAGTCGTGATCGGGATTGCGATTGTGGTTGGAGTCGTGGAGAGCTAAGTGCAGAGGAGTTTCATTATCGGTGACCTCCAATTGCTCTGGAAGCTGTGTTGACTCTCATGGCCGGCATAACTGGTTGCCAACGGCGGAAAACTGTGTTTTCTCGAAGCCGGCGCTCCCCCGCTGGCGCGATTTGGTGGAAAAAGCGGTTTCGAGCCGCGAAGTTGGAAGCTGAGGTCCCCATTCCCAAAGTTACATCATCGGTTGGGTATGGGTGGGGCAGGGCCGGCCAAGGTCGACCCTTCGGAAACGGAACCAAGCCAGGATTGTCAGGGACACCCGGGCTGTGGGGCGTTGAGAACGTTCACATCCATTGAAAACGACTCTCCGAACCGGCTTTCCCCTTTCTCGGAAGAGAAATCGAGGTTTTGGGCATCGAACCCAACCTGCTCGGGTGCACGCACTCAGACCTTTGGCAGCCCCCCTCTTCGGCTTTGAGTCTGGATGGCTCTGGAAGTCAGAGTTGTTTGCTTGCACGGCATCGGAGGGTTTTTCCTGCAATTTCAGTTGTGCTCCCGGCGTGTCAAACTGACGATCGCACACTGAGTTGGATGCACGGCTTGCGGCTAGCTTGACTGGTCTGGGAGGGTTGCTTGCAGAAAGAACACTGTTTTAACCTTTGGGTGGCTGGCGAGAGCAGCCGAGTCGAAACGTCGTTTCCAATGGAGCCCTGGCTCGGGATCGGGTGCAGTTGAAACAAATCCATCTTGAGGCTCGGTCCTGCAGAACTGGGGCGCGGGCTCACTAACAACTCTCACTCGAGCTCGAACCTCAACACCAACGACGACGACCTGATTCCCTGGATAACTACCGAAGACAGCTGACGTGCGTGACTCTCGGTCGCGGTGCTTTCTAGATAAATAGATTCATACGGAATACCAACGGCTACAACGAGCGGCGGGCCTGGCCAACTCCAGGTTTGGAGCAGCTAGGGTGGGGCCAGAATCCATCGCATCACGAGAGAAGCCTATTCTCGGCTGGTCTTTTTTAGGCCCAGACGATGGAATGTGTGTGGATTTGCTGTAGCCTGCCCGGTTGGTGGTTGGTGCTCGTATGGATTCCATCCAACCCACGCAATGGATGCCCGTGCCTCGTTTCGGTGCCCCTCTTCTCGTGATATGCACAGCCGGAGGGCGCAATTGGCCCACCAGAGTCTCCCCCGCGGCTTGTGGTTGGAACGAAGGTATTTCTAGTTGACGCATGGAGTCTTGTGGTTTCGTGGTCTTCCAATTCCATCAGCATCCTCAGGCTGCGATCTACCAGACCTGGCAAGCCATCCACACCCTTCTGGCGAATCACAGGGCCGGGTCTGCCCCAGACCCCAGTCTTTAATCTGTTCGCGAGCAGGCCCCTGCGCTCGACTCCCGCAGAGCGTGAGTGCCCAGCACTGCAACCCCTTTTGCTCAAAGCAGCGAGAGAGCTTAATCTCCCTGCTCGTCGCACCCTAAATTTTTCCCTTCGACGACCGCGACACGTTCACACCTCGCATCCTCTTCTCGACATTTCGTCCTTCTCGACACTCTTTTCCTGTCATACTTGTACGCCGCCCAGCGTTACCTTTCAGTGCCACACAGGGCATCCGTTTACCTTTAAACACTCCATCCCTCTAGCGCCTAAGAGACGCGACTGCATCGAATCATCGATTTCTGACTCGGTACGTGATGAGATCCCCCATACCCAGGTCATCCACTGCATTTTTCGGCCTCCTCCACGATTACCGGGTCTTCCCAGTTGCTGGAACTCCTTTTTGAATTCCTGCCTGGCTGGCATTCGGTGTCGGATCTTGGTCGGCGTCGCATCTTTGGAGTGTTGGATAGGTACCCAGAGCTCGCGAGTTGAGCTTGTGGCTCCATTCCATCGGATGCACCTACAAAAGCTGTCGAGCTTGACTAACGTTCTTGCCATCCTCCAGACTCGTGTACCTTCCTCATTCCTCTTCCCGAAACCTCCATCGATCGTTCTCTACAGCACTTGTCACAATGGGTAAGCACCTGCTTTCTGTTCCTTTGCTTGTGATGCCTGCGTTTGAAGACGGATTGCAAACCGAATTCCGCCATGGGAAGTCGACAACCTCGCTCCTTTCCTTCGCTCGATCCGACCGAGACGAATGACCTCGCCCCCGTCACTCTTCCGCGTGCGGCTTTCCTCGCGCTCCCCTCGGCACTAGCATCGCTGCCTGTTGTTTTGAGACCGCTCGACGCCGCCTTTCGTTTCCATTTATCGTTTCTTGGGAACCACCTTTCTTGGACGAGAATCATCATCTGCATTCCATTACGGCCAACACGTCTTCGCCGAGATGCATTTCTCTACGATGGTTCAAAACGCTACTGCCAGGGTCCGTCCCAGGAGTATGCGGTCCGAAAATAGTTCGGCCGCCCCAGACCCCAAGCACCGTCGCGCTGCTTCCCGGGATACTAGCATGCGTCGGCCGCCCCAGGCGACGAGGACGAGCAGTCTACCGTTGAGCAGCAGCAAGCAATACCTTTACACGCCACCAATCCGCCATCATCGGAGTATGTTGGACGTGGAGCGCGTCCCGAAGCTCCCACTGGCCAAACCGCTGTCCTACGACGAGCTCTATCCCAGGACCGCTGAGCCGGTCGTGGACATGACGCCGCCGTCGAGGACGCCCTTTGACAGTCAGCCTCCGCGCACTCCCACAGCAGGATCTCGTTGCATTGCTAGTCTGCCACTTTGAAAACGGAGGATGCTAACTTATCTCGTCCCTCACAGCTGCAAACGGTATTCCTACCAATTTCCCATCCCCTACCATGGCGGTTCCAATTCCCCATGTCAAGCCTTCGTCGTCTGGATCGGAGGTTTCTCGCCAAGCTCCATCTGACATTGTGGCCGCAGCTCCTCCCGCTATGAGCGATAACAGGAACATTGTTCGTCGGAAGCTGACGGGCTATGTTGGCTTTGCCAACCTGCCCAATCAGTGGCACCGCAAGAGCGTCCGGAAGGGCTTCAACTTCAACGTCATGGTTGTCGGTAAGTGTTTGGGTGGGGATCCGAGTCATGATAGCACCAACTAACGGCTGAACCCTCACTCGCAGGTGAATCCGGCCTCGGCAAGTCGACTCTCGTCAACACACTCTTTAACACTTCGCTCTACCCCCCAAGGAGCGCAAGGAGCCCAGCCTGGACATCATCCCGAAGACGGTTACTATCCAGTCTATCAGCGCAGATATTGAGGAGGCGGGTGTGCGTCTGCGTCTGACCGTGGTTGACACGCCTGGCTTTGGCGACTTTGTCAACAACGACGAGTCCTGGCGACCTATCGTCGACAACATTGAGCAGCGTTTCGATGCTTACCTAGATGCCGAGAACAAGGTCAACCGCATGAACATTGTCGACAACCGCATCCACGCCTGTGTCTTCTTCATCCAGCCGACCGGCCACTCCCTGAAGCCTCTGGATATCGAGGTCATGAAGCGCCTACACACCAAGGTCAACCTAATTCCGGTTATTGCCAAGGCCGATACCCTCACTGACGAGGAGGTCGCCGCTTTCAAGGCCAGAGTACGTTTTTCTTCTTGCCGGCTTGTTATCTGTCTCGCAGAATGCTGATCGCCCGGTCTAGATCCTTGCGGACATCAAGTATCACAAGGTTCAAATCTTCGAGGGACCGCGCTACGAGCTCGATGACGAGGAGACCATTGCGGAGAACAACGAGATCATGTCCAAGGTCCCCTTCGCCGTTGTTGGTGCTAACAACGAGGTCACCAACGCCGATGGGCGCAAGGTCCGCGGCCGTAGCTATCCTTGGGGTGTCATCGAGGTGGACAACGAGGAGCACTGCGACTTCGTCAAGCTCCGCCAGATGCTCATCCGCACCCACATGGAGGAGCTGAAGGAGCACACCAACAACACCCTCTACGAGAACTACCGGACAGACAAGTTGATCGCTATGGGCGTCTCGCAAGATCCGAGCGTTTTCAAGGAGGTCAACCCTGCCGTCAAGCAGGAGGAGGAGCGCAACCTCCACGAGCAGAAGCTCGCCAAGATGGAGGCCGAGATGAAGATGGTCTTCCAACAAAAGGTGTCCGAGAAGGAATCCAAGCTGAAGCTGAGCGAGGAGGAGCTGTATGCCCGTCATCGGGAGATGAAGGAGCAGCTTGAGCGCCAACGGCTCGAGCTCGAGGAGAAGAAGTCGAGGATCGAGAGCGGACGGCCTCTGGAGAAGGAGCCCAAGAGGAAGGGGTTCTCTCTCCGATAATCTCGCCGACCCTCACCTTCTCTTTTCCACGACTTGTCTCAGTATCATGATGCCACAACAATACCAGCTCGCCGCCTCTTTTCTTTTGCCTGTTTTGTTTTTCGGTTTTGTTTCCTCCTGTTTCCCTATTTAATCTCATCCCCTTAATACTCACGGAAAAGTTCACCCGGAAGAGGGCCGAGGACTCTGACAAGGGCGGACTCTGGGTGGTGGGGAAGGGCTCTACTGTCAACGGGATGGGTCCACCCGGCCCGCAAGACCCGTGGCCTTCTTGTCAGGAGGCGACGGTCTGATCAACACTTGTTGAAAATTGTACACGATCTAATTGGCCTGGCCGGGGACTGGAAACGATGCCGCGATACCCGATCTTGTTCTGAACAGGATTACCAGCGTTTCCGGTTGGGGTGGCGATGCGGGGGGATGTTTTTGTTTCGGGGATGGACATGAGAATCAGATTATTCGGCGGCTGGAGGCATTCAAAGCAAGCCCGGTTCGAGCGGAGTTGGCGGCCCCCTGGCTGACTCCTCGACCAAAGACGACAAGTTCACCTCCTTTCGACAGTCTCGACCGGCCCAGCCGACCAACCCAAGTAGCCGGGGACTACCCGACTGCTTCGATACCACGAGAGCCGGAGGGTGGGCCAACATGGTAAAGGGGGGCGGGCTATTACGTGAAACGGGGCAAGGAGGATTGCTTGGATCGGGGCACCATTATACCCCCAGTTCACCCACCCACTGCCTTTTTATCATTTACCCCCTCGGGTGGTCAACTCCGGTTCTCACACTTGGCTGTCGCCACACCTCTTCATATCATTTTCCTAGTCTTCTCTTTCACCCAGTTTTAGTTTTACCCTATTTTTCTTGCTGTCGTTGCTTAACTTAGTGTCTGTCTGGAGTGTTTGTCTGGAATAAAAGGATCTCACAGCCTTGATTGCCCTATGCTAGCTGTGTCCTGGAGAATGGCGACTGACCACGCTCCGAAGTGAAGAGGCACACAAACTGGATGAGCGCGATCAGCCGGTCGCCAAAGCTGAGCACGAAAAGCCCTAGTTATGTTTTCGTTGGACGTCGTGAAGAGCTACAAACAATATCGGGTCTCAAAAGGAATTAGGAACTAAGAGACGGGATATGTATGTTCCTACAGGCCTCAAGTACTGGCTGCCTACTGCACAACCACGTTCCAGCCCTCGCTATTTTTGGCTGCTTTGCGCTGGTTCTGTCCATCCATTCCTGCGCCCTCTCCACCACCACACGAGCCGAGCGTCTATATTCTACCAAATGACATTGTATTTCGGGCTAGCGAGAAGACTCGTTCCGGTATCTCCCCAAATGCACGTGTATATCTTCCCATAGGTAGTTCCGTCATCCCCAACTGGTTGCTCTTTGAAGACCACCCAATATTCTATCGATTACTAAGTGGGACCTACCTTTCCCCTCCTCTACATTCAAAGTACTTCCTCGTTCCTAGTCCATAGAGATTCACTCCTCATACCAATTGATTCTCATGATCTTCCTATGACTTTCGAGCTCCACATAACGCCTTGCATGCATTTGCGTACTCACCCTCTTCATCCCGCGCCACTGAAAAAGCCCCTGCGAATTCAAATCGAAGGTCCTATCGTTGCCATATTAGAAAAGCGCCTTCCTGGCTGGGCCTAACTATCTTGGCACGCATTATAATCCCTTGTCCCTAGAGTTCCCGCAACGCGGCGGTCCTGAGCTTGCCAAACTAGGTAGGTAGCATATCGCGTCATATATAGGCACCAGAGTCCTTGTCCAGTTTGCGAATGATTTGTTCGTGCGGGATAAATACCTGGGCCGGCTGATGGACGTGATACCATTCAGGTGCGTACTTTTTTGTCTTTTGTTGGCTAGGTAGTTGCAATTTGGTTAAGCATCGAGGCACTACCTATTATTCAACAGCCATCCACCTAGACAAATTGACTACTAAGGTGTTACATTCGACCACCTAGTCCCTGCCAACGACCCCGATCCGGACGTCCTGCAAATCAACGTCCTCGAGTTGGAGGAGGCCAGCGAACCGTTTGCCAGCGGTGGGGGGTATGCTAACCGGTACCTGCGGTCTGCCGGTTTTGTGATAGATGTGCATACGTAAGAAGTCAAGGTGAGCCTCCATCATGATGAGTTGAGGTAACCTGGGCAGGCATGATTTCCACTTATTAGTCACGCGTAGAATGAATGATGTGTTTCAGCTCAGTACATGAATCAAGGGACCAACTGTCGTATTTCTTCCCTTAACTAATACCATGCCCAACACCCTCCAACCCCTCCCCCGCTATAAACCACAGCCACCCTATCCCAACCCTTCTTGTCTACCTAGGGTCCTCCATAATCTCGATAGGCGGGCAGCTAGGGTCGCTTGCCTGGCACTGGTACCGGTGGTTGAGGCAGCACTCGGCGAAGCCCACCGCGTCGAAGCGCTCGTAGGGAATGCAGACCTGTCTCGCCAAGATGGGTTAGCCTTCACCTTTTGGAGTATGGTACGGTAACGTTGTGATCCTGGCACCCTCAACGGGGAGATCAGGGGACAATAAGAACGCACCTTTTTGACATCGTCCTTGTACCCTATACAACACTTATCAAGGTAGGCAAGGCTGATGGCAGGGTCTTCATTCACGCAACGGCAGGAGTATGTGCAGTCCGCCTGCCGGGTAGAGAGGACGGCTGGGTTGGCGTTGGTATTGGCGTTGGGGTTAGGCGCGGCTAAGCCTAGCGTGGCGAGGGTGAGGAGAATGGTGGTGACGGCCTTCATGGTGATGGTGGTGGTCGGTGATGTTTGGTGTTTGATGTGTTTGGTTGGCGCTGGCGTGGGGAGAGCCGCTGGGTATTGTTCTAGGGGGTATTTATATATAAACGGGAGGCGGTGATACGGGTGGTTCCGTATGATCTACTGATCTAGTCGCTGTGCTGGCCAGCATGATTCTGCACTAAGTCAAAGCCCCTGCTTGTGGGCACCCCTAAGCTCAAGTTTGATTCTTGTGAGTGAGGAGCTCCGAGACAAGCGACAACTCACAACTACTTGAGGTAAAGGCGATCAATGGTGCCAGCAAATCTCAGCTGGAAGTGAACCAGGAAACCCCTGGAAACTCACCAACCAAAGCTTTGCGCCGCGTGGTATGGTATGAGCTGAATGGAGATCATATCCAGACCCGTCGATCCCGCCGATTATGTTGGGAAGAAGATCCTTGCTGCCAGTACCAAGATGCTGCCAAAAGAGGCAAGGCACCCAGGATCGTGAGGGACGCGGGGATAATGAATGCTCCATCAGTCTCGTGACCTATTAATCAACGACTCGCGCATTGAAATACCACTGGGCATTTTGCCGGCCTGAGGCTCCGGCCCAGGCACCTCGCTCTTCGTTCTTCGCTACCTATCCTATAAATCCTGCTTCTAAACTTTAACTCAGTCCGCTGGAAGTAGCGCCTCCCGGTCTCCGCTGCCTTCAGAGAGGATTACGACGGTTGTGTAGGACTAGGAGGCAACTCGATTGAGTAGTAGTGACAGTAAAACCAGACGCACGAGGCCGGAGGAACCGTCTCCTTGCGGTTGGATAAATGATTTCCTCATCTTATCTTGCACCGCTTTCAATTGGCTGCTTGAGTTTCCTCAGCCAAAACTCGCAAAAAAAGAAAGAGAAGGGGGGTAGAGGGCTGTTGGGGAAAAGGGAATATGGTAGCCTCCCGTGTAATTATTATGGCTCCGGCTCGCCTGCCAATGGGGGTGCCGGGTGTTGACCGGAGTTGCATCTTATCCAATGCGGTGCTGGGCGAGTGCTGCCTGGCAACGTGAGGGTCCTATCCCGCCCCGAAATCAATAATCCATCCGCTCAACCATGTATTCGGCGACCTTGGACGGGGTGAGCACACAGTCCAAACTCGAGCCTAGCGTTTCGTTCAGATTTTGTCGCCTTCAACGTTGAATCGTCTACGGCTTGGTTGTGACTCAAGTTTATTCGCCATGAACATACATAGTCTGTGCCAGACCTGCCAGCGCATCTTCGACTCTCCTGAGTCTCTTCCTCTCGCAACCCAGAAGGACGCGGAGCACCACCACACTCTCGCTCAGCTCCAAGATTCAGCTGACCGCCGGTGCTTCATCTGCAGTGCCTTGTGGGACGACATACTTTGCCGACGCCGACCTACCGAAATGGAGAGTTGCGCTGATTCAAACGAAGACGATGCAGCACGGCACCCGGTATCAGTGTACAGAATGCGGAATGTCTACCAATCGCCGGAGCTGCTGGAGTTGGCAATGTCCTTCAATGAGAAGGGCTATAAATCAGGTGGCGGCTGGTATGCTTTTGGACTGCAGCCTTTCAAAGGTACTGTATGTACCTACCTAGGTACCTACCTTTGCTAGGTTCATTACCTACCTACCTATGTAGAGGGCTGGCAGCTGACCTGAGCACAGAGATCAGGCATGGGGGCCAAGATCTTCCGGCTGTTTCAACAACGCACTCCCTCTTCAGCATGGCTGTGGCTCAAGAATGGCTCAAGAACTGCATTGAGAATCACGAGCGGTGCCGGGCCATTTCGTTGGGAACGACCAGACAGCCCCCCACTCGATTGTTGGAAATCGATAGACCGGGCTCCGGCGAAATACGCCTGGTAGAAACCACAGCGGCCCTCGGAGCCCATGTCAAATACGCGACCCTGAGCCATTGCTGGGGCCAGTCACGCGTGTTGAGACTCACATCAGGGTCAAAACAGCGCCTCCAAGCCGGCATCCCCATTTCCGACCTCGGTCTGACTTTCCGTGATGCCGTCAGCGTCGCTCGCTCACTGGGCGTTCGGTACATCTGGATAGACTCTTTATGCATCATCCAAGATTCGAAAGAAGACTGGCTGCACGAAGCACCCCGTATGGTAGATGTTTACGGCGCCGCTCTTTTCAACATAGCGGCGACGTCGGGAGCTGATACTGACGCCGGTTGCCACCCCCTGCGAGAGGGCCGGCGCCTGTTTGAGCCTTTAATCGTCACGCTGAAGGGAACGGGGTTCCCCGATGGTCGCTATCTCCTTTACGACTACCGTTACAAGGATAACGCCTTCAAGGACATGCCGCTGTTGAGGCGGGGCTGGGTCGTGCAGGAGCTCTTGCTGGCTTCTAGAGTCTTGCATTTTTGTCGGGCTGAGATGTTCTGGGAGTGTTCCGAGCTAATTGCGTCGGAAACATACCGAGCTAATTGCGTCGGAAACATACCAATCAGGCTTGCCGCCAAAGATGCGCGACCCCTGGATACCAAGAGAGCTCGCTTGGAAGGCCCTCAGGAGTTTCCCCGGCCACCCAGAGCATGCCGTGACGAACGGCAACGGCGTCACCTTGAGTGACTTGCTCTGGGATCTATGGCCAAAACTCGTCGGATACTACTCATTATGTAGTCTCACGTACGCAAGCGACAAGCTGGCTGCCTTGTCTGGAATTGCCAAAGTCATCCAGCAAGTTTTCAAGATGGATTACCGCGCAGGGCTCTGGGATCACGAGCTTGAAGACCAACTGCTCTGGGTCGGCCTGGGCGATCCCACTTTGGAACCACGATATCCACCACCCACATACCGCGCACCAACATGGTCCTGGGCCAGTATGGACGGCCCCATTGGATTGAGCTGGCATCGGAAAGAAGGCGAGAGGTGGAGGCGGGTCGTGACCATCCAGGACTGTCATATTGAGGCCCAAACAGAAGACAGCACCATTGGCATCGTCAATGGTTTCCTCCGTCTGTCCGGTTGGCTAATAACGATACGGTTACGCAAGGACCCCGCCGGAGAGCGCCGCTGGGATGTTTTTGCAAACGGCGTCTGGCGGGAAACTGGAGGCACATGTCGGTGCATATACCTTGACGGCCAAGTTCCAACAGGTCAAATTCATGCCCTCGCGGTCGTGGTACTGGTAGACACTCGGGACAACCAGCCCGCTATGACCTACTTCCTCTTGCTGCACGCTACCGGAGACACGAAGGGTTGGTTCTACAGAGTAGGAATCATGTTCGCATCCTTGGAAAGCTTGGGAGTCGCTGGCAGAGATTACACTGCTCTTCTAAAGTTCCGGAATGAGTCGTGGCTGGAATATGAGACGCGTGACGACGCAGGACTATCTACCATTGTGGTTGTATGAGTTCCGTAACGACGCATTAACAAAGATAACTTGAAGATGTCGGGCAAGCACAAACACAAACATCAAACTAACCACAGTCAACCACAGACACCGGACCGACTGTAACACACATCGAGGATTGGCTACACACAAAACAAGCAAGACACTCGCGCTCAAACAACGATGATTGACAGTCCCCTCCCCGAACCCACCTATTCACCCACACTCTAACCCCTGACCACAAGAAGGAAAGAAAGGAGAGCAGAACCTTGGGCCATGCGAGGAATTCTTATCCTCACCAGACGGAGGCCAGGGTTCTCCAGATCCATTTAAAGTACTGTACTTGTTGGAAGTCCAACAGCCGGGTCTCACCCTAGCTCACACCGGCTCAACCGGTCTGCTTACAAGCTGCCGGAACTAGGCCGGAGCAATCCCGCAAGGGTGCACTATTCTAGGGGAATCAATCATGCTTTTTCCGGGCCAGCCTATAGCATCGTTTCACTTTTTTTTTCTTTCTCAAGAGACAGCGCCTTGTTGAAGGCCTAGTCTTGCGGGCCTATCCTGGAAAATCGAACCGTTATTGGGTTGTTGGGACCACAGTTTTCTCCCCCTCCTTGCTATGCAAAGTGACCCGCCAGCTTCCCGTTAGACCATTTAATAGGACGAACCTCTTGGCATACAGCGCAACCTCCCGGTTCCGTTTCTCCTCCAGGTATTCGTTCCAATCAGCAGAGAAATAGTACCATATTGTACAAGTTACACCTAGAATACATGCATCATGCTATGCACATCCATGTGCTCTATTCATGTCCCTCTTCCGATGAGCATGCCCTGCCCATGACCACACACCCCACCCAGCAGAGACAACAACACCCTTGGTTGTATCCCGCTCTACACCCTCATCGCCCCGATTACACAGCCGCGCACCCCAACATCCAACCCACCCCCACCCCCCAGCAAAGCGCTTAACCTCTCCGCAGGTACCAGTTGAACGCCAGCTGGGACAGCACGGGGGCGAACGGGGTGGGCACCTCGGACAGGCCCGGGCGGGCGACGGGGTGGCGCAGGTAGACGGCGGCGCAGATCTTCTGGTTGACCTCGAGGTAGCGCGGGATGAAGGCGAAGGGGGACATCCAGTCGCGCGGCTTCCAGGGCGTGGCGTAGGGTTTGGAGTCGTCGCGCGGGTTCTCGGCCTCGCGCCGCATCATCCACAGGAGTACGGTGCGCTGCGGCCCCGTCAGCAGGCCGAGCTTGGCGGCCGCGCTGCCGCCGCCGAGCGCCTTGGTTAACGCCTCCTTGGTTAACACCGGGCCTTGCTGTTCTTGCTGCTGCTTCCACTCAATCTTGGCCTTCTTGGCCTTGGCGGCTTGCTCGCTGTACGGGATGGACATCTCGGCGAGGAGATCTGTCAGCTCGCGCTCGGCCTGGCCCATCTCCGCCACGGACGGATCCTTGGCTTTCCGGTCGCGGTCCATGGTTTCCTTGATCTGCACGAGCAGCTTACGGAGCGCCTTTTTCTCCTTGGCACGCATGTCCCGGCGCTTTAGCGTCATGATTTTTTGGGCGCGTTTTTTGAGTTCCTTGAGGGTTGCAATGTGCTTCGCTTTGGCGGCCTCCGCATCTACGGTTTCCGCCTCACCTTCTGCCGCGCCTTCCGCTGCGCCTTCAGCGGTTTCGGTGGCTTCTTCTTCGGCGACCTCGCCTTCTTCCCCTTCGCTCGTTTCGGTGTTTCGGGGTGCCTTTTGACTGCTGCCTCGCTTCTTTGGTTGTCCGGTTGCTGTCATGACCCGCTCGATATCGACTTGGAACATGTCACCCGGGTTGAGGAGGTAGCCGGGGTACGTCATCTGGAGGTCCAACGTTAGTGAATTGACCAGCTGCCTCGCGCGGGGTAAAAATGCACCTTCTTCCCGTTCACCGTGACGGCGCCGTGCAGCACAAACTGCCGGGCTTGTCTCGCACTGCTAGCAAAGAGGGCGCGGAAGATGGCGATATCGAGTCGGCGTTCCATCGGAGCGAATATCATCTGCATGTACGGCGTCGGTTCCGCGAGGTTGCCCTTATTCCGCGGCCCTGGAACATCAGATCCGTCCGTATCTTTTCGGCCAGACCCACGACCGGAGGCTTGCTCGCTGCCGTCGTGCCTAGCCATATAAGCCGGATCCATGTTGACGGCGGCCAGAGAGCGGCGGCTAAACATGCGCTCCCACTGGTATTCTTTGATGTGCTCGCCGTGGTAGCCGCGGGTCAGGGATTTGGACACCCATTTCTGCTGGAAGAAGGTTTTGCTCTGGAGGAAGGGCGTTCGAAGGCGCGCGAGGTTGAACAAGTTATACTTGTTCCATGTTTGGCGCACACGCTGCAAGGGCCAGACGGGGTCAGTCGAGAGGTGGGGGTGGCAGAAGGGTTGGCAGAGGGGAAGTGTGAACCCACGGGGCGCTTCAGGCCGTGAAACCTCAACAACCTGCGTTGCTTCATGGTGGCGGTCTGCCGGCGCCGTCTATCTGTCTATCTGTCTATTGGGGCTGTCGTTGTCGTCGTAGTCGTCGTTGTCCCTGCGTTGGGGGATATAATTGCCGTCGGGTTGGTGTGCCCCCGGCGTCGTTTAGAACCGGCCCTGCCCTGTCATGTAGCGTGCTGAGCCGCCAGTTAATTCACCAAAATTCCGGACACCTCAATGGTGAGCTAACGGGCTTTGGGTTTGCGGTGTCGCTCTGCCTCGAACAGCTGCAATCGCCCGAAAAAGTTTCCCTCTCTCCAATTCGACCCAATGCGATAGCTCACGTGAGGAACAGGGGGGTTAGTTCCAGGTGAAATTTCGCTGAATTTCTACGGTCCCATCTGTGTTTGTTACGGCCCCCAGTACAGACGGGACCCACTCCGTTGCGGCTTTTACCGTTGCGGAGACGATCTTGGCGCTTCTGCAACAGCTTCTTTGGGCAGGCGGTGAGGGGTGGCAAGCAGAAAATCTCCAATTGAGCGACAATCGCAGTGTGGGGTTGCCGCCTTGGTGGTTTTTGCAAACGCGCTTGTCAATGGACGGCCCCTCGAAGTCGCGCCAATTGATTTGAGTACTCTCAAAACCAAAAGTCGAGATGGCTCCTTGTGGTTCTTGGTCGCGTGCAAACAGTACCTAGGTAGCTACATTGACGGCGTACCTCCGCCGAGCTTCTAGGCAACAAGATTGATTTTTACCCATGATGAGTTTTGACTCTTTTCTGTTCCGGCTCCGGTGACTCTTTTTGAAGGCGGTACATCCCTGTGACTCTGCTGAAGCTCGACGCTACGGTCGCTACCCCACCAACAATTTTGTGCAGCAGCTCTCCCTCCAAGGGCACATGCACCCAACTTTCTTCTTCAACTGCTCGCAGACTTTTCGCTCTTGCGCAGACTGGCTGATTCTTCTTCCCCTCTAACCACCTTTTCATTCGAGACATTCGGATAGACCTCTATCGTCCGTCAATTGCTCAATCCCATCTCTCATCTCATTTCTACCACATCTCGTCCGGCGCATAGCCAATCGCCGACATGAGCGACGGTGCCATCAAGGAACAGACCGAGGCGGCCGCTCCGGCCGTTGAGGTGCAGCCTGTGGAGGAGGCTGCCCCGGCCGTTGAGAGCATCGATAATGGTGTTCAAGAGACGAAGAATGGCGAGCACAAGAAGAAGGCCGATAACATTCTGAAGACGACTGCTAGAATCAATCACAAGGACTTCAAGCAGAACCGCAAGTACGACCCGACCACTCAGCCCGTGTCGGATGACCCCGTAAAGATTCGCGCTCAGGTATGTGATGCCCCTCGCAGCAAGAATTCCTTGCACGACCGTGTCCGACTGACTCCACTCCCTAGGTCGAGTTCTACTTCAGCGATAGCAACCTGCCGACCGACAAGTTCATGTGGGAGAGCACCGGCGGCGAGGAGAACAAGCCCATGCCGCTCAAGACCATCGCCAGCTTCAAGCGCATGCGCCAGTTCCAGCCCTACAGCGCCGTCGTTGCCGCCCTGCGCGAAAGCACCTTCCTCGACGTCGAAGGCGAGGAGGGCGAGGAGACTCTCAAGCGCAAGACGCCCTACGTGTCATCCAACGACGCCCAGCGGGCCCGTGTGGCCGCGTCCGTTTACGCCAAGGGCTTCGGCGACGAGGAGGCGTCCACCCAGTTCGACATTGAGGCTTTCTTCTCCACCCACGGTCACGTCAAGCACGTTAAGCTGCGTCGCACCGCCGAGGAGCTTTTCAAGGGCTCAGTTTTCGTCGAGTTCGGGTCCGCCGAGGAGGCCGACGCCTTCGTCCAGTTGGACCCCAAGCCCACGTGGAAGGGTCATGATCTCTTGATCATGAAGAAGAAGGACTACCTGGACGAGAAGAACAGGCAGATCAAGGCGGGCGAGATCGAGCCCAACACCAACCGACGCAACGCGTTCTTCGAGGGCAAGGACCGCGGATCGGATCGCCGCGGGCGTGGGGGCAGGGGGGGGCGGGGTCGTGACGACCGCGGCGGCCGGGACGGCAAGTCAGAGGGGGGTGAGAACGGCCACAAGAACGGCTTCAAGGGCGGCCGGGGCCGTGGCAGGGGAGGGAGGGGCGGCCGTGGCTTCCGCGGTGGTCGTGGTGGACCCCGTGGCCGCGACAACAACAACAACAACAGGGATCGTGACGAGAAGAAGAGCGAGGAGACCCGCAAGAACACCAACGAGTATGTCCCCGCACCACCCAGCCTTGCAATTTTGCCACTATTTTACTAACAACCCTACAGTGTTCAGGTGCCCACCATCCAATCCACCGCCACCAAGAACGGCGACACCAACGGCAAGCGGGCCCGTGAGGACGATGGCGGCGAGGCGCCCCCGGCGAAGAAGGTCGATAACAAGGCAGAGGCTGTCGCGGCACAATAGGGGAGCGGCGTTCTGGTCGGAGTCATTTGATGGGAAACGGCAAACGAAAAGAAAAAAGCTCAAGGAGGGAGGGGATACGACGTGAAATCCCTGCCATTTTGCTCCCTCCCTTCCGACACATCCATGGTTGGTTGGGGCATCCGACTGAGCTGCTGGGCTGAGTTGTAAATTATCCGAGATATGGACGGCGTTTTTCGGCTGGTTTGTTTTTAATTTCTTTTTTCTTTTTTTCCCACTAGATGGTTGTCACTTGCCAAATAACATAGCCATAGCATTATCCATTTGAGCACGTCGTGTGGTGTGGTGGTTGGTGGTTGTGACATGTTGAGGCAACATCTGGCATTCGGTGGCCATGACCCCGACCACCTATCGTCGCCATGACTCGTGCGTGATATTACAATGTATCTAAACAAACCCCGTTTTCCCGTCCGCCATGTTCCTGGCCTTGAAAGTATTGGGTATCTCTCGAAAAAAACCGACTGCGCCGCCTGAATAACCCACGACTAGAAAATCAACCATCAATGCCTCGCATGTCGATCGGCCGTTCGGCGGTGTGCCGCGACTGCCACATGTGTGCTATGAAGAGGGAATCCACTCCGCAGGGAACCGCACACACAAACACATCTGTTGATTCGATTAGCGTACAGAACATGTGGCGGAGCGGCGGCGTGGTGGCTTCTCCAACTTACCGAAAACCGGCCGCACACCTGGTTTAAGTTGTCCGGAATTGGGGAGGAACCCTCAGCTGTTATGTCGCCGGAGTGTGATTTGATCGAGTGAGCGGGTTGACGCGGGCCATCGCCTTTGAACTCCATGACGGAAGCAAGTTAATTTGGTGGTGGCCGTGAGCAAGACGGGCTGGGCGGGGAGAACCCGATTGTAACCCGCAAGGATCGTTCATAAACCAACAATATAAAACAAGATCAGGAGGGTCGTTCGGCTGGCTGCAGCAGCGAGGTGCAACCGACAGCGCCAACCCTCCTCGATAATCATGGGCCCAATGTATGGGCCTCAACCGTGGTCGTACACACCCCCTTGGGGGAAAAGGCCGAGCAGCCGGGATCGAAATCAGCGACAGCCAGCCAGCCCCATGCGCAGGGGCCTCAGATCAGATCGAACCCGACCCCAGATTCTATCCGGCCGGGTGGGTCCTGAGTAGGTCGTACAGCGACTGTTCGCCGTCCATGCTGCTGTAGGTGTGGCTCGACAAGTTCATCGACCTTTGCTGCTGCGCCGGGTGGCCGTGGCTACCGTGACCCATATGTTCGCGCCTATGTGACGTGCTCGCCGCGGCGGAGTAGGAATTGCTCCCGCTACCCACGGCCGCCGAGTTGTAGCCAGAAGACGCGTTGCCAGCCGTTGCCCCAAAACCATATCCCCAATTTTGGTGACCGCCGCTGGCCTGCTGCTGCGGCTGTTGCTGCTGGCTCATGTTGTTCACATACCCGTTGTAGCTCGGCTGTTGTTGGGATTGTTGGTTGTGTTGCTGCCCATGCTGCTGCCTTTGTTGTTGCTGCAACTGTTGGTTGTATGCGCTCGATGAGCCCCTAGGTTGACTTGGCGGTGGTCGCACATTGAAACCTTGTAATGTCTGTGACTGTGGAGCGTTGGAAGCTGCGTTGTAGGATGCGCTCCCCGCGGCCGACTGAGTAGCGTTGTACGCATGTGTATTCCTGGATTGATTGGTTGATGTTGAGGCTGCCCATTGCGTTGTGCTTGTCGTTGCCGCTGGGTTAGAGGAATACGACGAGGCCACGTTCTGCGACGTTGTTGTTGGGTATGTGGAGGATGTTGTATTCGCCATTCGAGCATCATAACTGTCAGTCGAGTACGAGCTCGGCTGGTTGGAGGTTTGGTTGGTATACGGTTGGTACGACACGCGCTCGCCGGAGGGCTCAGCTTGGGTGTTGCCAGTTTGATGTTGGCTATAGCCGTAGCCTTGAGCCGGGTTGGACTGGACCGAGCTGGGCTGGGCCGCGGTAGGAGGAGAATGATTATTCTGACGCGACGCGGCGCGAGCAGGTTGAACGGCAGTCTGGATCGGGGAGTTGCGGGTCGGCTGTGTTGCGACGGGCTGACCAGCATTTCCCCAACTCGACGCTGGCTGCTGCCGAGAGCCATCGTGTGCCTTTGATACAGGCCCAGGTTTCTTAGTCCTGGGTTGCCTCGGCGAAGTCCTGGTTGCTTGGGCAGGTGTGCTGGACATTGATTGCCAGGCGTCTTGACTGTCAGTCGTGGCGCTTGCATTACGTCCGTTGGCGGGCTGGCCGACCGGAAGACTGCGTCTTGATGCGGCAGCCTGGGTTCCTGAGCTCCCACGCCCGACCTGTTCAACTGCAGCAGCTGGCTTTCGATGAACCGCCGGGGGCTGAGGATGGGCATACCCTTGCAATGGGGCCTCAGGGGCTTCTGGTCTCGAGTTTGGCATGTAACCCGGCTCTATCGCGGCCGACGGGATGCTGGATTGGGTGGGTTCTGCGGAGGCAGTGGCGCTTACTTGCGGGAAACCTAGCCCGGAAGGATGCTGATAAATGCCATGGACCTGGTTAAATACGTCCGACGGCGTCTCAGCCTGATGAGCCACTGATTCAGAGACCGGCGCGTTCACTGCTTGGTGGAGATGGCCGTCGTAGTGTTCCTGGGCCGGAGCTGGCTCATGTGGCGGCTGGACCACGGGTGCAATATTGAGACCTGATGAACCCGAGCCATCCGGCTCGTCGTTCGGCATCTCTGGCCTCGCCTGCTCGGCGGCCTCTGGAACTGTGTCGGCCGCCTTGCTCTGCCTTGGCTTCGAAGGAGGGTAAACGCATGCGACACCATCCCCAACGCACATTGAGCAGGATGGCTTGGCTTTGTCACACTATACTGTTGTTGGTTTTCATAGCGATTGATCAAGGAAGCGAACCACATACCTTGCCCTTGTACTTCTTGATGCTGCAGTTATCGCAGATACGCCTCTGCCTCCCTTCACCTACCTCGGAGCTCTGTGTCTCGCCCACCCCCACACCTTCCGTCTCTGGCCTCTTCCGTGATTTCTTAGGGTTCACCGGTTGGGGAGCTCCCGTTGCTGCCGGGCTAGAGTTGTTCGCATTGTTAGGAGTTGACTGCCCAGAGCTCACTCCGTCCTTAGCGGGATGAACTATGCGCAGTCTCTCGGCACCATACTCGAGCAACATCGCTAGAGAGTCGCTTTGCAGTTCCGGCGACTGGTTGGCAAAGATATTGAACTGTTCGGCTGATAAAGTTTTTGGGTCAATATTATTGTCGCTGAGCAGCTTGATTGCCACCTCCCGCCGCCTTGCGGCCTCTCCTGGCGGCAGATTGAGGATTGAATGCGCATGCACCCCACTATTGATGGACTCCGCCGCGGTCGCGTCGTTTGCAGCGCTCACAAGCCCCTCCGGATAGCTGCCCGAACCGCCTGGCTGCGGACCATCGGGAGTTCCTGCTTGGGTGTTGTAGAGCTGGCGCGCTGATGGATCGCCCACTGGAAGAGCACCCGGCATCTCCGGGGGTAGGACAGTGCCAGACTGCGCGACTGGGGCGAGAGAGTCCTTCTTCTTGCGGCTCCTTTTCGGTTGCGAGCCCTCCCCGGCTGTGATGCCGTTCTCTCCCGCCCGCTTTTTCGAGGGCCTCGGCGTCTTCGGCTTGGGTTCCTTCGGTGGCCTCGGCTCCTTTGGCGCCTTTGGCTCCTTGGCCTTCTTCGCTGGGGTCTTGATGACGGGTGCGATTGGTGGTGGCGCGAGCAATTCTATAAGCTGCGCAACTGTTTTGTGGATTGGAGTATGTTCGTATTTGACATCGATGGTCTTGGTCGATTTGGAGAAGGCGATTTTGACGGAACCCCGACAATCGAAGGCCGGACGAACTGAGAGACCCTAGGTAGTTAGCAACGATAGAGGCCTACTCGCATTAAAAGTGCGGGCCTACGTACCCAAGTGAATTGGATCTTGGCCGCCCTTCTCACTCCATTCTCCTATGACCGTCTTCGCAGGCGTCTTAGCGGCCTGACGGTTCCACTCCTGCCATGAGTCCTTGCAAACGTAGGTAAATGTCCAACCCTGCTCGGTGCGCGAGACCTGCCGCACCGTCCAATTGCTCGAATCCACCTCTCTCAGCGACAGAATGATCTGTCTTGCGATTGTGGTCTGTAGGGCCGGGTCGTCGACTGGTTGGTTGACGAGGGCATCGATGGCAGTGACTCGTCTCGCTGGTTGGCCTGGATTCCCGTTCGCGGCGGGCACCGCGTTCGACCGTGCAACTCCCAGCAGCGGGTCGATGTTCGACACGCCCTCGGGAGCCTCATTTTCCGTCTCGATAACAGGAATCTCGAAGGTTGCAGTCGCCCGAATTTCGAACGTCACCGAGGTGTGATCCGCACGTGTTTCGGTTACGCGGTTGTGAAGTAGATCGCGGAGTTGCGCTTGAAGATCAGCTACAGAGTTGCAGGCCGGGTTCGACTGGCCGGCGCCCAGCAGCGCCTCCATTGTCGGCCGCCCTCTTCGATCAGGTTGTGTGGTGTTCCCTCATTTGGGTTAGGAAAAAAAAAAAAGGGCGGAGCCGGTGAGCTTGAATCGATACGGCGCCGGGATATCGTCCGTGGTGGGGCGCGATACGTCGCGGGTCCTGACGGAAATCGAGTCGCCTTGCAAACGCGGGAATGTTGAAGCTCGGAGCAGAGCAGCCGCGTGCGTGTGTTGGAGAGCCAGTCAGAGCGGGTAGGAGAGTGGTATAGTGGGGTTGGTGGGGCACGATCCGGAGAAGGTACCCGGCCGCCTCACTGCTTTGGATTGAATCTGTCGAGCCGGAGGAAAGTACCTACCCAAGTTTCCATATTAATTATACGAATAAAAACGCCAAATTCAAGATAGTTCGTCGTTTCAAGACGGATTTTACCGACTATCCCGTCCAAACCTCTCAACTCCATTGTGCCAGTTACAAAAAGTACTCAAAACATCATGAGAGAGCATTCGTGAAGCAGTGATACATACACATTTTTCCGCCTCTCCCGGTTACAGCATAACTCCAACCCACGAAGCAATTGATGCCAGAAAAGATCCTTATTCTGCGCTTACACGTTCTCCTCGATCCACTGCTCCAGCTTTTCCACCAAGTCAGCCTTCTTCCCAACTGCACTGACCCCCTTGCTTGCCAACACATCCTTCAGCTCTGCCACCGTCATCTTCTTGAGCGTGTCTTGTTCGAAAGCGGCCTTGAGCTGTGCGTTGCTCATCTGGCCTCCCGCTGCCTTCTTGGGCGCGGGCTTGGTGCGCTTCGCTAATGGCCGACTGCTGTCTTCGTCCTCCGCCTCACGCTTCATTGCCCTGCTCTTCATGAGCCCCCCAGCCTTTTCGGCGAGTGCTTCCTTCCACTCGGCTAAATACCCACCAACCCGCTTGTCGATTTGTTTATACTTTGGGATCGTTGCGTCGTCCAAGGTTTCCGGCACGTCCTCTTCGAGTGCCATGGCCTGTAGGATCTTGTAATGCCATTGCAAGGACGGGTTGGGGTACTTGAGCGGGTTGTACATGGCCTTTGGTAGCTGGAGGTTCTGGACAATCTCCCGCATCTTGTCCGTGAGCTCGTCGGCCGGCCTTGGTGGTGCCGACAGCTCCACATTCCTGACGTCGTCGGCGAAGGGTAGCGGATACAACCAGAGCCCCGCTGGGAGATATGGTGTCTCTGATGTCTCATCGTCCATCGCTCCCGAAGGGATGATGGCCACCATGATCGGATTCGCGTTTTCGCGGGCCACAAACCAGGCGATTCCGACCTTGTCCGCGTCAAGCAGTTTCTGCCACAAGGCAGAGAATACACGGGTGGAGCCGACAAATTGCTCCTCGCTTGGGAAAATGAAGATAGACTTCTTCACCGAAGCCCATGTCGGCAACAGGGAGCGCGGTTTGAAACCGATGACCCGAAGTACCTTCCCCCCGAGGTTCTTCAAGGATGCCGCTTCCTCAGGCTTGAAGTGAATGTATTCGCCACCGAATTTGTACGCCTTCTTTACCTCGGATTTATCGACAGTCCTTGTGGCTGAATCGACTTTGATGGTCTCGGATTGGGCAAGCTGCGCTTGCTCTCCCCCAAGCCAAACGTAGCACGTGCGTGCAGGCTGTTGGCGATGTAGAGGCATGTAGCCCTTCACTGATATTGTGACATTGGGCGCAATTTCGAAGTGTAGGTTCGAGAAATACGCCCGTTTCGGTGTCTGTTTCGAGTTGATGTTGGATATTAGGGAGCTCAGGAGGCTCAGACCATCGCCTGACTTGGAGGTCTTGACTTCATCTGAAGAGCCCGCCTCAGTCGCAGGGTCACGATAAATGATGTCCTAGGCAAAAGTTAGGATGCGTTCAGCCAACCGTCAGGGGCAACATACGTCATAGAACTTGGACACATCAAAGGCTTTGCCTTCGCGGCTAATGGGGAAAAGCTCGATGACAACACCAAGGTCATAAAGATCTTTCGCGCGTACTGCCGCCGCAGATTTTGCCCCCTTGTCCTTTCCATGTGGGCTATCGTTATCCGTGATAATGAACAGCCTTCGGGAACCGAAGTTTGCTGCGTTGGTGGTGAACACCTGATTGGCGCAGAAGAGCACATTGGCCATAGAGGCGGGCTCCTTCGCCGGGACAAGCACTTCATCTGGGTCTTCCCCTTCCTCCACCAATGCCTTCAGGTTCTTGACGTCCTCAGCAGCGGGTACGTCAAGATCCGTGAAGAGGTAGCAGTGAGGGTACCCAGAGCTGCGGCCCCCAACCTCGTCGCGGAACTTTGACTTTTCTGTGCCGAAGAGAAGGATTCCCATCATATCCTTAGGTTGTGCAATGATGCGCTGCTGCATGAATTGATAGGCGCATTTCAGGGCTGCAGCAATGGCCGAGTCCTTATCCGCCTTCTTCTTGTCCGAAGCAGGGGGCTGTTGAAGCATCGACGAGCTGACATCAATGGCAAACAACACGGCATCTTTTTGTGTCTTGTAATCCTGGTAAATATTAGTAAAACAGTCTGGAGGGATGACTGAGGAAGTCGCACATTCTCATCCAACTCTTCCTCTCCCTCATCTGTATCTGGCCGCCTGTCGTCATCACCTCCCCACGCCATTGTTGAGTAGTTAGTTAATTGGTAATCCAGAAGAAGCCTGATTGATGTGTTGGTTGTATGTGCGATTCAAGTTTTGGGGTTCGACTTGTTTGTTGAGTGTTGTTGTGTTGAAAATGTAAACGGGCGCAAAGGTTGCCAGTGGACAAAGGGCGAATAAGTGCAGTTGCGACGCGACGGGATTCTAGGCTGACACGCCTGCCTAACGCCAGAACATGTGACGACCTCGAGGGGGGGTTGTCAGTGCAGCGCAATTGATCAATGCCAATTGGCCAAGCATAATATCCCTATCTGCAACGTCATGGGTGATGCCAAGAAAGCAACTTGTCGGTCTCTGATCATGCCGTCGCCGACGGGCCCGGAAAGTACGAGTGGAGAGCGATCTGGCCTTCCTGCTCCTGCCTTCGCCACCACCGTTCTAAAACGGTGTCAGCCTCAATTCAAGAGTCAATTGAAAACTTCCCCGGCCTAGCTGTGTGACGGCCCTCTTTTGCTATTTTTTCGCACGTTGACTTCCCCTTCCCTTCCGCCCAAGCGGCCTCAGATTCTCGTGTCCGCTCCGTTCCGATATGGCCCTCCGACTCCCCGCCGCGATGCGGCCCCTCCGGACCTTCGGACTCGTAAAACCGTCGGCGCAACAAGTACGATGGCTTGCAACTCCAGCTCACCCAGTCACGCAAGACTCTGGGCGCGGGACGGCCATGGTCTTCCTCAACATGGGTGGACCATCAACGACCGACGAAGTGGGCGACTTCCTCAGCAGGCTATTCGTAGGTAGACACCGTGTTCTCCGATGCGGTTTGCCAACCTCACGCCGCTAACTCGAACACAGTCCGACGGCGACCTCATCCCCCTTGGCCGGCTCCAAGGCTACATCGGCCCGCTCCTCTCCAAGCGACGCACACCCAAGATCCAGAAACAATATGCGGCCATCGGCGGCGGTTCACCCATCCGCAAGTGGTCCGAGTATCAATGCGCCGAGATGTGCAAGATCCTCGATAAGATCTGCCCCGAGACCGCGCCGCACAAGCCATACGTCGCCTTCCGCTACGCGAACCCGCTAACCGAGGACATGTACCGGCAGATGCTGGCTGACGGGTTCGGCAACGGCCGCGGCGGCCGCGCAGTCGCCTTTACACAGTACCCTCAGTATTCGTGCTCGACTACGGGGAGCAGCCTGAACGAGCTGTGGAAGTGGCGGCAGCGGCTGGAGGGCAAGGCTGGGAAGTTGGATGACGGGAGCGATGGGACTATCAAGTGGAGCGTCATTGATCGGTGGCCGGCGCATTCGGGCTTGGTTGAGGCGTTCGCGCAGAACATCGAAGCCAAGTTGCAAGAGTACCCAGCGGAGAAACGGGACAAGGTCGTGCTGCTCTTCTCGGCGCACAGTTTGCCCATGACGGTGGTGAACAGGGGTAAGCACTCCCAATATTCGCCGCTTCACTCTACAGCACTAACGCAATTACAGGCGACCCCTACCCCGCCGAAGTAGCCGCAACCGTCCACGCTGTGATGCAGCGGTTGAACAATGTCAACCCCTATCGTCTGTGCTGGCAATCCCAGGTCGGCCCTCAGCCCTGGCTCGGTCCGCAGACGTCTAGCTCGGTGGAGGACTACATCGCCAAGGGACAGAAGGACCTCCTCCTCATCCCTATCGCCTTCACGTCCGACCACATTGAAACCCTCTACGAGCTCGACGAAGAAGTCATCGGCGAATCCGGGCACGCCGACACGGTCAAGCGCGTGGAGAGCCTGAACGGCAGCCCGGTGTTTATCCAGGCGCTCGCTGACCTGGCCAAGTCACACCTCACCAGCGGGATTGCGTGCTCGACGCAGATGGGCCTGAGGTGTCCGGGCTGCAAGAGCGAGAGGTGTGCCGAGTCGAAGAAGTTCTTTGCGAGCCAGCAGGTATAAGTGGGCCGCTGCCGTCAGGGGTGTAAATGCTATTAAAGGGGCGGGAAATGTACGAATACACTAGAGCGGTTCGCTGACGTGCCGACCGTAACTTGGACAAAATTGGTTGGAGTTTTGAGAAAAATAAAATACAACATGCCCCGTTCAGCCTCCATTATCTACCCATTAACCATTATCATCAGTTTCGGGTCAAGCTCCGCTACCGCGAAGTCACACGTTAAGCATAGTGTGGTGCCACAGCACATGGAAGCTTCCCGTGTACACAGGTCCGTTGTAGCCCTCCCCCGACTCGTCTCACTCCGGAATCGAGCCGAGGTAAAGCCCGCCGTTGCGCCTGTGGGCAGGTATACGAACTGTTGCCCGGAAGTTTGAGCCCCGTTGAGAAAATTGGCCTCGTAAATGCCAAGATGCCTCATGCTGCACGACATTTATTGCGGTGTCAGGGTCTTGCATGACGGAGCTTGGCGGAAATGCTTGACTTGACGTTTTCCTTGACCATTCTCGACTCACAGCTGCAGATGGCTAGGTTGCTAGTGGAAAACATGGGGGGAAATGTGGAGGAGGGTGTTCGATTCGGGGTAAAGAACCGACGGCCGGAAACAACGGGAACAAACGGGTCAAGCCGGGCTGATTAATTGGCGATGGCTGGTCTGTTAGTGGTAGATTTTGGTAAAGTACTCTAGGTTCCTTTCACTGGCCCCGGATGCTGACTCCACACCCTTGGTGAAGAAAGCCCTTCTGGTTTGACTGAGGGTGTGGTAAAACTTGGCCTGTCTCACCACACAAGCATAGCCCGAGAGACGTTCTTTTCGCCCCCTGAGGATTAAATAAGGAGGTGTATCGCTTGCCCCGATCGAGAATATCAACACCAACCCGCAGCCCTCTCTTCGCGGGCATCCTGGAGTTTCTGCTCGGAAGTGGCTTGCCGTCGAGCATGGGTCAAAGTCCTAGCATGGGCTTGACCGCTAGGCGCTCCACGTATAGGGGGACGGCCCGATGCCGTTTCCCTAGTGCCGTTCCAGAATGCGTCGCCCGCGATCGCGGCGAGAGGGGCAACTAATGGGTGGCCAATCCGGACTTACCGTGTAGCAAGCATCGCTGTACTGTGTAACCGTGGCTACTCTCGGGGGAGCGGTAGTGGTTAGAACAGCAAGGCTGGGTCCGGATCGGTCGGCAGCTGTGTTGGCAGCCGCTATCACAGTAGCATTCGCTGTGGCATCCGTGCCAGTCACGACAAGAGAGAGGATGGCCGCATCCATACCAGGTATGACCGCCGGCATATTAGTTGCAGGAACAATCATAGTAGTTGCTGCACGAGTGAGCACAATAAGACTGGTTGCAGCTGCGGTGCCATAAACAAGGAATATCGCAGGGTTTAGACCGGTTAGGGGGTTGATGGACTGGTGCTACTGCCGTGGCTGCCGTGCTTGCCTGCGAGAAACCCCTACGGCCATCCCTTGCTAGGGGCGGCGGCCCGGGTCTGTAATCCCAGAGACACCCAGCCTCCCCAATGCCTCTTTCTCTCGACTGAGAGCCACTGGCATGGTTTATGCTGCCGGCGTAAACACGTTAGCTCCAACAATAAAGTTGCGGAGTTGGTGTTATTTCCAGCGGCTATCGAGACAATGAGCTGGTGATCGCAGAGCATATGCCGTAGCTTGCCTCTGCATAGATACCTAGCCCATGGCGGTGACGCGATTCTCGAGTCCATGGGACAAGGCAGAGCCCCTAAGTCTGGTCGAGGTCGTGCGACTAAACAGAGTGAGCGCATGTTGGATTAATTATTCGGAAGTGAACGCGCAAGCGGGGGGCTGCAGAACCCATAGCGGCAAGAACAGGGAGCCGCGGCAGTATGCCCAGGTTGAGCACGGAGCGGCAACGAGAAAGTGTGTTGTAATTATCACCCTTTCCGACGTTAGCAATTCGTTTTGGTCAGAGATCGGAACCGATGTATCAACCGTTCCCCACGGTGGAAACCACGGGATTCGGTATGTTAATTGTTTCACGGTCTGGTGTCCTGATTCCTGACCATGACAGCGATCTCTGGTGATGTTCGACTCGGTAACTCGGCAGGTGAGGGAGAACCGACATGTAAGAGGTGATATGTGACTACTGTGTATGCAGCTAATAGATATGGTAGTTAATGAGTTCTTGGCGGGCTTGTTCTGCCCCTTGTCTCACAGCACCCATCATGAGATCGGCTGTGATAGTGGCTCCCCCCACGCTGGGTCCAGCCCCGCCGATCCTCCCACTTGTCTTGTGCCCCCAGCCTTGGCAGCATCGGGATGGTGACGCAACCTAACTTTGGTTGTCACTCGCTGGGGTTGCTGTGGGCTGCCAAAATCTCGCGGGACTTTGAGCAACGTTTTGTGCTTTGCCCGATCGAATTATTTTTTCCGCAGACCTGTCATACTGAAAAGAGCACCTGGGATGCCAAGGGTCTAATCGGCACGTGCGCAACGCAGGGTAGCCCGTCTCTGGAATTCAGCCGTCATCGCATCCTCAGTGCGTGCAGCGTCGCTCATCCCGCAACCTTCACCTCAGCGTTATCTCCATTTTCTCTCGCGGGATCTCCGGCTTATCGTTGCACTTTTCCACAGCCAGTTGGATTCCACCTTCCCGCAACCCCTCCCGTGTCCCCCTGGCTTGAATTACCGCCTCACACCTCGTTACCTACACTACAAGGTCAAGCCAGCCCGTGGATGGAGTCGCCACCCATGCCGTCGAAAGCGGGCTTGTCCTGCCTTGCGGTCCCAAAGCATCCGGGGATATTTTGGAACCTGGAAAAGCCGCAGTCTCACCCCGCCTTTTTATCCCGATTTCTCAGCAGACATCCCGATGCTACAAAGCGGTGTACAAAGCCAAACCAGCGGTTCCCGCTCGTGCGTCCGCCAGGTATATAATGTGAGCAGTGGCATCCATGGTTGTTGAATGTCAAGGGACGGGGCCTCGACCACCGAGTCAGACCCCGTGGGCCATTTTCTTTTCCTTCGCCATAATCGCAGCATTAATTGATACCCACATGCTGCCAAGGCTCCATGTCTGCAAGGCAAAACCGCCCAAGATAAAAAGCACGATTGGAAACACTCCTTGTTTGGTTGCTTCCGTCTTCCGCGTTCGCCTAAACACAAGTAGGTAACAATTACCTACGATATTACCTCTTCAGGCCCTAGAGCACTGCAAGTGGGCCGCTAGAACCAGGCCAGGGCGCACCCCCAGCCATTTGTTCCTGATTTGGCCCCCGCATTCCCATCAACCGAAAGCAATTGTCTGCAGTCCTGTCAGAAGTTGAGCTGGACATTCACTTTCATCTGAAAAAGAGCGCGAAGCGTCAACATACCAAGGTACGGATACTAGCCAGGAACACCGCCGATTCCCCACCAACCCCGGATTCCGGATTCGCGGGGCTCCCGTAAAATTGCGACAAAACCCGCGCCGCCTCCATTGCCGGATGCACTTCCCGCAGCCGCAATGGCCGGCCACGATACACCCCCGGTATCTCTCCACCCGGGCGGGCAGGACGATTACGGCGCCTTCGCCGAACCCTCCCGGCCACCACCGCCGTCATCCAAGAAGAAGTCGCGACGCGCCGCCGATCCCGCGAACCAGAAACGCCGATGTGTCAGCACGGCCTGTATAGCCTGCCGAAAGCGAAAGTCCAAGTGCGATGGCGCGATCCCCAGCTGCGCGGCCTGTGCCAGCGTCTACGGCACCGAGTGTGTCTATGACCCGAACTCGGACCACCGCCGGAAAGGCGTGTACCGCGAAAAGACAGACAGCATGAAAGCCCGGAACTCGACTCTCCAGGTGCTGATCGAGGCCATCCTAAACGCCTCCGAGGACGACGTGCCGGCCATCGTGAGAAAGATACGCACATGCGACAGCCTTGATGCCGTGGCAGAATCCATACTTAGAAACGAGGTCGAGGATGGGGACACAGACGGAGCGGAGGGGCACACAGACGATGAAGATGCGGCCAACCAGCCAGTGGAGGGCGAGAGGGAGCTTGCGCGCAAGATGGGGGAGCTTCGCCTCGAGAATGGCTCCGTTCGCTATATCGGCGGAACCTCGCACTTGATTTATCTGGGCGATCAGACAGATGATATCGATGAGCCAGAATCCGACGGCTACCTCTCGATTGAAGAGCCGACGACTAGCTGGACCGAGGTCACCAAGGACTCTCAATTGATCATCCATTTGATCAACATGTACTTCGACTGGCATTATACCTACTTTGCCACCCTCTCCAAGTCCCTCTTTTACAGGGACTTCCTCAAAGGCAAACCGCAAGGGCAGCCCAGGACGACAGTGTACTGCACACCCTTGCTCGTCAACGTCATGCTGGCCCTCGGCTGCCACTTCACCAGCGTCGCCGGCGCCTTCGCAGTCCCCGGCGACAGTAGGACCAAGGGCGACCACTTCTTTGCCGAGGCGAAACGCTTGATCGTTGAGAACGACGAGTACGCGAAGCCCAAGCTCACCACAGTGCAGGCCCTAGCTCTCATGTCGGTTCGCGAGGCAGGGTGCGGGCGAGAGGCCAACGGGTGGGTGTACAGCGGCATGAGTTTCCGCATGGCACAGGACATTGGGTTGAATCTCAACCTCGGGGGGGCGGCAAAAGATAAGGGCTCGCTTGACGAACAGGAAGTTGATGCGCGGAGAATCACGTTTTGGGGCTGCTTTCTTTTCGACAAATGCTGGTCTAATTACCTAGGCCGGCTGCCACAGATCCCCAAGAACACTTACAACGTTCCCAAATACGACGTTTTCCCCGACGAAGATGCCGACTTGTGGTCGCCCTACACGGAGAACGGATTCGACCAGTCATCGAGGCAGCCTTCTCGGACACGGGCGGTCGGGCTGCACTTGAGCCAGCTCTGTGAAATCAGCAGCGATCTGTTGCTTTTCTTCTACCACCCCAACCATATCGGGCGATCAACCGGCAGGAATATCGAGGTCAAGAAGCTTAGCGAGCTCCATCGCCGGCTAGAGGAGTGGAAAAAGGAACTGCCAAACGAATTCGAACCAAAGGATGGCCAGTTGCCGCACGTCATTCTCATGCAGTAAGTCGGCCCGGAATACTTGACGAGAGCTGACCGGCTGACACATCACAGCATGTTTTTCCATCTACAGTACATCCACCTTTTTAAAGCGTTTCTCAAATACACCCCAGCGACGTCGCCATTGCCGACGCACGTCTCCCCGTGGCGGATGTGCGCTGCCAACGCCGGGGCCATCTCCAAGCTCATGCGCCTGTACAAGAAGCTGTACGATCTCAGGCAGATCTGCAACATTGCAGTGTATATGGTGCAGACTGCTTGCACGATACACATCCTGCACCTGCCAGAGAAGACGGCCAAGCGGGACATTATCCACGGGGTGAAGCATCTGGAGGAGATCGCCGAGGACTGGCTGTGCGCGAGGAGGGCACTGAGCACCCTGAGCGTGCTTGCGCGAAAGTGGAAGGTTGAGCTGCCTGAAGAGGCCGCTCTTGTGCTACAGCGGACTGACGAGAAGTACGGGACCGTCAGCATCTCCGACGTCCCTTCGCCAAACGGATCGGCGGCTTCATCTACGCGGTCGCCGGCGCCCCACCCGGAGACCGTCGCGCAGTCACCGACAACCAACGGCCAAGAACAGTACACGCCGCCGGACCAATATGCCAACTCGTCACCGCAACCGATGGCGCTCGACGTCCCCCCAAGGAGCATGCCCGCCGACATGATGAGCAGCGCGGCGGGAGCCGGGATGACCCCGAACCTGCAGGGCATGCAGAACCGGAACCCACGGCGAATGGCGCAACCACTCGCGGCCACATCCATGTCCATGGGCGATCCCCTGTCGAATATCAGCTCCTGGGCCGTTTCGCCAGGGACGCGGACCATGCCCAGTTACACACAAGCCTTTGCTCCAGTCCATGCGCATACCAGCATGGGCCCGCCGACCTCTCGCTCCGGGGGACGCCAAGCCGGCTCTCTGTACGCCGTTGACGGTCAGGACTGGTACCTGAAGGACGGCGTGAATTGGCAACAAAACTTCCAGACATGGGGCCTCAGCGCTGGCGCCAATCAGCCCCCAACCCCGGACGGACGCAACAGGAACCCGGGGATAAATGATGCTTCCATGTTTGTGTTTCGAGGGGTGAGTATGGACGATATGGATTCGGGTTTTGACTCGCTTGGGATGGAAAGCCTAGACCATTTATCCGGGCTAGACTAAGCGTTACGAGACAGCGCGCTTGTATCGGTAGGGATATGTGACGATTGGGTTTTGGTGTTATGGTCACGGGATACATGTATGGCGGTATATGGTTGGGGGAGTATCTCGGTTTGGAATGTGGAAAGCGGCAGGTAATTGTTTTTTTCCGTCGGGAGATTATACTTTGCGCGTATATACCAGACTCTGCTATCAACAACCTCTATTCTACAAATGACAGCCCGTCTATTCAACCACGGCCCCGACCTCAACTCGAGCTCTGTATGTGCCGGGTATCTCATCCCACAACCGACCAACTTCTTCTCTTCACACAGAGCTCAAACCGCACTGTCTAACCACGCCTCTCTACATAACCCCCTGCGAGGTAAAACTACAACCCGTCCCTCTCCATCCCCTCCAACACCCGCTTATAAACCGCCGCCTCGGCCTCCATGTCCTGCATCCCCCTCGCCACCCTCTCAGCATCCTCTATCCTCGGGAAACTCCCCCCAGGAACAGGCCTCCCCTCGCCATCCACCACCACCCCCCCAATCTCCCTTCCCCCTTCCCGCCCCCCTCCCCCTTTCACATCCACACCCCGGTCCCGATCCCACAACGCCCCGCCCACATTCCCCTCCTCGGCCGCCATCTGGCCATAGATGGCGTCCGACGGCGTCGACGCCGGCTTGGCCGTCGCGCCCCGGATCCGTGGGATCACGTGCACATGCACGTGTGCGACCGTCTGCCCGGCCCCGGCGCCGTCTTGCACGGCGATGTTGAAGGACCCGTCGGTTGGGGTTGCTAACCCTCCGCCTGGGGTGCCGCCTGGGGTGGTTGTGGTGCTGCTGGTGGTGGTGGTGCTGGTTGGGGTGGTGGTGGTGGTGTTGGTTGAGGTGGTGCTGGTTGGGGTTGGGGTTAAGGGGGGTTGGGGGGTGGAGGGTGGTGATGAGGAGGGGAGGAAGTAGTGGCGTGCGAGCATGCGCTGGACGCGCTGGACTGAGGTGAAGAGGTCGGTCAGCTCGGCGGTGGAGAGGTCGGTTAGGCGGCGGTGGGGTTTGAGCGGGCAGACTAGGACGTGGCCTGGTAGGAGGGGCTTGAGGTTGACGAGGGCGAAGGAGTGCGGGGTGGTGAGGAAGACCTAGGTGGGTGTGGTGGTTAGGAGGGTTGTGGATTTTGTTTTTGGTTTTGGGGGGCTGGCTTACTTGGCTGGTGACTTCGAATGGGCCAAAGTGGATGGGTTGTTGGGGTTGTTTTTGTTGCGCGGGTGGTTGCGCTGTGGATGGGATGCTGCTGCTCATTCTCGCGGTGAAGATTCTTGATTGTGGTGACGGAATTGGAGAGGGCAGAGTGCGGGTGATTTGATGCCAGGACCTTCTGAGGGAAATCATGCTCATGAGGTATGAGATGCAGTAGCTTGCGTCGGCTAAATCATTGGCGTGCTACTCGAGAGGTGCGTTGAGACTTGAGTGATGTATTTGTCTTGGAAACTGGAAGTGGCCCGCGTATAAATTACAAAGCACCCACTCATGCTCAGTTTCAGACCAGTTGCCCAGCTCAGCTTTTGTCAACGTTGAAGGACGAAGGGCGAAGAAATATGATTTATGTACAAGATTTCATCTTATATTTTATTTCGAGTCCTGCCATTCATCACCAAAATAATCCCTGGACCCGAGAACGAGGTATTCAAAAATGAAGATTAAATTCAATACAGGGTATATATGTAACTCGTCAGTTGAACCGCCCCCAGGCATTTGCAACACCACATCTAATGCCACCCCCCCGGTGAAAAGCCACAAACGTGCCTCCCCAAACGTGCCTCCCCAAACCCATGCACCATCCTCTATGTGATGTATTCTACTCATGCAGGTTGAACCTCTACAAACCCTTCTTCCATCTCCCATCGACATGCATATGCACGTCAAGGCAGAAGCGCATCATCCTCCAGCGCATCTCGTCGCGCCGCGTCCGAACTGCTGCCCGGGCGGGGAGGAGAGGTTTCGTCGTCTCCCGCCATGAAAACTAAACCCACAGTCAGTCAGTCAGCAAACGCAAATCTAAACCCAACCAAAAACAGAAAAGAAAAGAAAAAGGAGAAAAAGAGACATACCATGAGGCTCCAAAAAGAACGACGCACCCAGCGCCAGCACAAACATAGCGGCCAGCAGCACAAAAAACGCCTGGGGAAACCCCTCCACGGTCGCGACATACAGCTGATTAAAAACAATAGGCGCGACGATGCGGGCGAGGGAGTGGAGCAGGCCGATGGCGCCGAGCATCTGGCCGACGCGCTGGGGCGGGACGTGCTTGGTGACGGCGGCCTGGACGGTGGCGGAGCCGAGGCCGCCGAAGGAGGCGACGACGGCGCAGGCGACGAAGACGCCCCCCGACCGCGCAAACACGTAGCCCGTGATGCCGAGCACGTCCGAGACGAGCGCCACCCGCAAGATCCAGAGGTCCACCTCGTCCGCGCCGCGGTTCTTCTCGTTCGGCGTCGCCGGGCTGTTGCTGTTGCTGTTGCCGTTCGCGTTCTCGCGCTGCCGCTGCCGCTGCCGCGCGGCCGGCCGCGTGCGGAAGAAGTAGTTGATCAGGGGTAGGATGCCGACGAGGATGATCACGCGCACCATGGACGTCATGGAGATGAATTGGGAGCTCTCGAAGTTGCCCCACTCGAACATGTACTCCACGTACATGACGATGACGGTGCCCGCGCTCATGGCGGTGCCGAGGACGACCATGTCGATGAAGGCGAGGATAAGGAAGTTACGCCGCAGCCGGCCGCTGCCGGGGCCGGTCGGGAAGAGGATGTCGAGCGGCGCGAGTGGGTTCGTCGTCCTAATCCAGCGTACCAGACGGCTGATGTGTCGTCCGAACGGGATCCGCGACCGGGCGAGGCCGGTGCAATCAGGGGCTGGGACGAGAGCTTCTTTTGCGCGCGCGTGCTTTTCGCGCGCTAGCAGCTGCTGTTTCTTGGACAGGGATTCGGGTAGGATGAAGGCCATGAAGAGAACGAAGAAGATGTGGCATCCGAGAAGGATATAAAAGATGGATAGCAGAGAACCGGTCCACTCGACGAGGTAGCCGGCGATGAGAGGCCCGATGGCGAGGCCTGTGAATAGGCACGAGTGGAGGTAGCCGATAGCGACGCCCCGCTTCGACGGCGGAGTGCAGTCGCTTGTATATGCGTGGCTCAGGACGCTGCCCGCGGTGAAGGAGCCCGTGAGCCCGTCGAAAAAGCCGCCGAGCAGCAGCACCTGGTGCGGGACCGTCTCGGGGTACTTGGCCGCGATAATGGTGATGATCTCGGACATGATGCCGCCCATGGAACAGATAATCAACATGCGCTTCCGACCATAGCGGTCTGAAAGCGACCCCAACTTCGGCGCCGTGAGGGAGCTGAGCATGCCGATGCCGACGTTGAGCACCAGCGTGAAGGTGGCCACGGCCTTTTGCACCTCGGGGATAAAGCATTGCCGGTTGTTACCCCCTGGAATCACCGGGGTAAAGGTGAAGTCCGGGTCGGTGGCTGACCGGTCGGCAAAGTAGTGCTTGCAGACGAGGTCGATGATGCTGAGCGACGTCAGGACGAGTCGGCGTTTGAAGTGCAATACAGGAGAGGAACGCTTACAGGTTCAGTCTTGGAACAACCGAGCCACCAAATGCGAGCGTGAAGATGGCATACGGAGCCAGCAGGAACATGACCTATATCAACGTCAACTTTTGGAGATCTCGCATGGCGCCGGGCTAGAGAGTATGCGTTCGACATACCGAGGGCGTCTTCCACCACGGTAACCCAGCGAAGTCGTCGCGGCCTGGCCACCCGCCGTCCTGAGCGGGAGCATGTGTCCCGTCGGCGGCCCCATTGCTGCTGCGAACGCCGGCGCCCAGCAGGCTAGTGGTTTCCTCGGCATCAACAAGGTCGAGACGAGTGTCGGCGAGGTTTCCATTCCCTAAGCCATCGGCCCTCCTCCTGACCCCGGACGAATCGGACTCGTCCCACCCCTCGGTCGACGTCATGTTCGGCGCTGCAAGATGACGTGCCCGAGATGCCGCACACTTCTATCCTGACCCCAAAACCTTCCTTAGCGTGAGTCTAGATGCAAGATGACGAAGAAACAAGAGGCGGAGAACAATGTCCGGTGAAAATGATGGGTAAATTGAACACAGAATAGAGCCGGTGCTAGCTCCCTAATTAGGTAGCGCTGGTTTACACCCTTGGGACTGCGAAATCGGGTTTGTAAGCACCGAGGCCGGGGGAGCGGTGGGTTCACGAGAGGTCCAACTTCGTTCCTACGGGAACAATGGTTGCTACCTACCCGCGGAAGAGTCGATTGCGTATCGAGGCCATTCCGAGTTTCAACTCGGACGGGGGGAGATGGGAAAGATAAAGGGTCCGGGACATCGAGGTACTTAAAGTGGGCTCTTGCGGGAAGATCCAATCAACATCAGGTCGAAGTTCCAGCACAATGGTGCCCTTCCTGCAAGGCCCCGAAACCCCTGTAATTAACCACTAACGGCGGTTCGGCAAGCTGACGCGTGGCTCAGACAACTGGGAACCCGTGGGGACAACAACGGTTCGGATGCCCAGCCGGCATGGATTGTTTTCCATATCTGAATCCTTTACAACTTCGATTGGACTCAATTCTTCGTCTGCTCACTGCTTCGCCGCGTCCCAACTCCGAGAATAGGAATTTACATGCAAGCATCGCCCTGACTACTCGACGAGTACCTGTAAGATAAGAGGACTGCGCGTCGGCGAGCGACAGATGTATGCACGAATAGTCGGGCTTGAATCCAGATGATGGTCGGCCAATTTCAACTGCCAGCACACACTTGCTTGCTTCGATGGTTGGGCCGCCCCCGAGATCCGATGCAAGGTGACGCGCTGGAATCTCTCCGAGACTACCTATCTGTACGTAATTATCGGCAATCGGTCTAGCAACCGCCGGATTACAAACCAGACATAATCAAGCACAGCGACGGAATAAGGGACCGGCTTCTGTTTATTTTCGTTACGTCATTGCTTAGGCCTAGGTAGCCGCCCAGGTAGCCCAGCTTCGGGCCAACATGTCAACCGTCCATCGACAAATATATGACTCGATACATCTAGGTATCCAGTTCTAGAGCACAGAACGAACTACAGTCTTCAGCCCGAAGCTTGTATTTATTCGAGATGTACATAACTACACAGTGAGTATACAGTGCCACTCTCGGCCCCATTCATTCCACGCCCTCCAGCTTCCCGCGCGCCGCCTGTTCTAGCTTGCGCATGGTATCCATATCCACATGCATGCCCCTCCTCTCCGCCTCAGCGACGAGCGCAAAGGCCCGGTCGTCCCTCTCGCGGTAGCAGCGGCGGAGCACGGTGAGCAGGGTGCGCTCGCTGATCCAGGGGGAGGCCGACGAGCGCGCGAAGCGGCTCATCTCGTCGAGGTAGAGCAGGGCGACGCCGAGGTCGCCGTCGCGCGCGAAGCAGCGGATCAGGCTGTCGAGGATGGGCGGCGACGGCCGCACCGAGAAGCGGTCCATCTCCGACACCAAGAACACGGCCGGCTCCGCGTGCTGGCACTGGCCCAGCAGCCGCACAAACGTCTGCTGGTTCGGCCCGGACTGGCACAGGTCGCACACCTGCCGGTACACGTCTAGCGTCTTGCTCATGTCGCCCGCTACGGCTACCGCCTCGAGCACCACGTTGATGGCCGCCACCGGGACGCGCCCCAGGCTCCGGATGATGCGGACGGCCTCCTCGGCGAGGTCGGGCGAGTCCCTCAGCGCCGAGAAGATGGCGCGGGTGCTGGGCTGGTCCGGCTGTACGCCCGCGTCGTTCATGATGCCGAGGACTCGGAACGCGACCTCCAGATTCCCGGCGTGTACGTAGCTTTCGAGCAGCGGCTCGTAGTGGTGGAACCCGAGCTTGACCTCCCGAGCCGAGAGAAGCTCGATGACGGCCGTGGCCAGTGCCGTGTCGCCGTGGCGTGCCGCCGTGTTCAGCACATTGAGGGCGATGCCGTCGGCCGGATTGATCTTGCCCGGCGAAACCATCTCGTCCCATACCAGCTTTGTCCCCTCGTAGTGGAGGGCCCTGCTGCATTCGTCTAGAACATAGGACCAGAGCGAAAGAGGCACCGCGTTTGAATTAGCCCGTGCCATGTCGAGTACCTGGCGAAATAACTGGACCGCCTCGTCCACGAACCCCCGCAATACTAGGACGTAGACAAAGGTAACCGACACCCATTCGGGGATCTGGGTCCCCGTGCTGCGCATGCTGTCCCAATAGTCCAGCGCCATCTCGTTCTGGCCGTCGCGCAGCAGTCCCAAGGCGACGCTCGCCTTGCCGTCGTCAGTGAGTTCCATCTCTTGCTCCTCCAAGTTCAGCAGATAGGTCTTCCTGGTGAGGTAGTTCGGGTGAATGGCGAGCAGCTGGCGGCCAAGTCAGTGGCGGTCTCCAAACCCAACCCTACCCACCCCAAACATACCCTCAGAGCACTGTGGTACCACCCCTGCGACGGCTGTATCCCCGCCGACCGCATCTCCTTGTACATTTCCAGCACCTCGTCCGCCGAGCCTGTCGCCGGGTCCCAGTTTGCAGTCACCAGCGCCTCGTAGAGGAAGACGTTGGGTCGCTCGCCGCGGTCCTCCACTAGATACTTGACGAGCCGCCGTATCTTTTGCGCCTGTCCCTTGCCCGGCCAGTTGCGTAGGCTGCGCAGCGCCTCGTAGATGGTCGGCGTTGCGGCTTCGGTGGTTTCCGGTGGAAAGTCTGAGGTTGACTCGCATAATGTGGATGCGTGTATCTTTTGGGCCTGCCCCTTGCCCGGCCGGCTCCGTAAGCTGCGCAGCGACTCGTCGATGGTCGGCGTTCCGGCTTCGGTGGTTTCCGGTGGTGAGTCTAAGGTTGACTGGTATAATGTGGATGCGCTCACACTGCCTGTTTCTGGGGGTTTCGACGTCGGAGATGTTGTATCCTCGTGCCCCTGGGCCGTGGTGTCGTCGTCTTTTCCTCTGGGTTCTTGGCCTGTCTCTTGCGGAGGGCCGGTGCTTTGAGGATTTGCTGTTGGCTCAGCGTCTTCTTGCGGTACGGCTATGGAGTCTCCGGCTACGGATATGGGTGTCGAGTCTGCTGTAGACCACTTTGGAAACGGATCCAATAGAGGCGCAGCCGGTGGCTTCTTCTCGGTCACGCGCTTTTGCGGTCGCACTTTGGGGGGTATAGCCCATTGTGGAAATCGTTCCCGTTTAGGGATCTGTGCTAAAGGCCTGCTGGTGTGTATGGCGCGCCCCTGGCTGGCTCGACAACCCGAGCGCGACCCGGCATCTTGTTGCTCGTGGGTCACCCGGCCCCGTTTGGCCGATAGTAAGGGTAAGGAGGTAGCGTGTGGTAGTAGATTCCCCTCAATTGACGGGCATAGAGACCGTGAGAGCGCATCAACGGTCAAGCGTTTTGCCGACATAGGCGGATGTGGCGGACGACTTCGGTATGGGTTCGGAGGGGTCGCGTGGGTAGGGCCCTAGCTTTCGGCCTGTGCAAAGGTGCGTAATCTTCGCCGACAATGGCCACACCTAGGACTGCTTCCGGATGGCGTGTATAAAACGTCTAGTGTTCATTAAGGTTGGCGGATTGGAGCCTTTGGACCTGTGTTGAATGTGGTTGCGGCGATCACTTGTCCGTCAAGATCTCAGTTCAGTCAAAAAGATTCTGCCGGATAAAAATAAGGCGGTGTCGAGTGACGGAGAACCCCTGTCACCGGCTTGGAGGGAGACGCAATGTAGGTCACGTGGATCATAAGGTGCCTAGGTAGTAGGTCGGTCTCATGGCATTCATTTCTCCTTGCTGCTCCTCCTAGTACGGAGCACAACCGATCGCGAGCTACGAGGGACAGCGGCCTTCTCGGTCCAGAAGCGGGGGCTCACAATCCGCCGTATGGCGTCGCATAAACCCATATCCTCGAAGCTGGCGGTTTGCCGTCGAGAATAGCGGCCTCCCCAACCTTTTCAGCTTCCAAACCGACCCCCTATCCTGACTCGGATATGCTGTTGATGCCGGCTCCTTGTCCACGCTTGTCCATTGAACATCACCACGCCCAGGGGTCTGCTCATGACCCCCTGCCCCTCCCACCCCTTCCACCTCCCCGCCCTCTCCCACCACGCCCCCTGTCTCCACCGCGACCACCATGGTCTCCTCTCCCTTGACCGCCGCGCCCTCCACGGTAACCGCCGCCTTGTTGGCTCTGTTGTTCCCTCACAACATCGAGAATCTCGTCCGGAACACGCAGGTACTTGATCTGCCGTCTCCGTCAGCAACCCGCCCCCAGCCAAATAACCAACCTCAAATAAATGAAAAGATGAAGAAAGCCAAACTCACATTATTCCCCTTGACATAAACCTCAGGCAACCGCACGAACTTATCGCCCTCCTATGACCACCACGCCCAGTCAGCCAATCCGCCAGTCCATCAAAGCATATCGGGGCGGAGGCCACGCAGGAGGAAAGTTAAAACGAACGCACCGGACTGGTCTGCACGACCTCGCGCAGGGTCAGGTTCATCCAGGTATCGCACAGCACGAGGTGGCCGTTGAGTGTTTCGCCGTTCTTGAGCTCGACCAGCATGGGGTGGCCTTGCGCCGCGTTGAGAAGCCCGAGGGGCAGCTGCGCGAGGTGGATAAAACAGTAGGTTAGTATTTTTAGGAGTAATGCCAAGGGTGCAGAGACTCGTACCATTTTGAAAAGGTTCTGCGTTCCAGCGCCGTGTGTGGGTGGATGGCTTGTCGGGTCGCTGGACGATGCAGAGAGTGGGCTGGATTCTTTGAGGGAGCTCCGAGGCGCGCACAGCGTTCGGTGGATGACCTCAAGCTGCAGGGATTTGGGAGAAGGGGTCCCACTTAAAAACGAGGCTGAGGTGGATGCAGCGGTGACTGTAATTTACGGTTTGATACGGTATCACTATAAAAAGTGTAATATTGAATTATGAAAAAGACGTCTTTGTTATTCTCATTTCTGCACTCCCAACATTGACACTTCCATTCAGACCACCTCCGTCTTGAAAACAGGACCCTTGAGAATGACAAAGACAAGCAAAAATGATGCTGATGATCCAGCAAAAGATGAAGCTGTGGACGAGCTGGGAATCGAACCCAGGACCTTTCGCATACACCGAAGTATGCTAAGCGAACGCTCTACCAACTGAGCCACACGCCCGTAATTGAATGAGTGACCGACGCGGGGTCAAGGCCTATTGCGGGGCGCCCACCGACCCCGCGTCGATTGCCCAAAGGAAATAAGCTTACTCCTCCGCAGTGCCATCAGATTGATCTTCGATGTGCTCTTGGCTTCCTCTAGTTAAAGCAATCATAGGAGTAGCGGAATGTAGTCTTGACAGTTTATAAGCATCATAGCAAAGCGGCTATGCCGTCGAGAAACGCACGTGTTGCAGCCTTCAGTGGGCTAAGAATGGGTAGAGCACCTATGCATCTACAACCAAGACTTCTTGAAATCAAGAAAAAGAAATAAAGAGGCCAAGCCAAGCAAGAAGAACAAAACCAACCACCTCAGAACAACCAGATTGCGTATTGATGGATAGAACAGCGATCCTGCGGAGTAATCCCTATACGACAGACCTTTGTGCAAACATGCCCGACCTCGCACATGACCTAGGCTCCCCGGCTCGGCAACTCAGGCCGGCACTGAAACTCCCATGTCCCCAATGCGCCCGTTTAGGAAGCGCTCTCTCGGCTCTTGCGATAGCTCGCCTAGAGTGAGGAAGCTGGCGTGTCAGCAACATGGCCTCTCCTGTCTCGCCTCTCAATGCAACGCGTAGGCCGAAGCGCGACTTGCCTCCTGTTCGACCTGCAGCCCATCGACGATGGGCGCCAACTCGCTCAGAATCTCGTGGGCCTTCTTGTGGAACTCCATTTGCGCCGCGATCAGCTCGGCCAGGTTGCGCAGTGGCTCGGGGGTGTCGAGGACCTGAACAGACACATGTTGTTAGCCATCACTAACGCTGCGCCGTCGGGGGAGCGAGCCCGGAAAGGAAGACAACTCACATTCTTCATAACCCCCACGGCCTCCTCCGTCTGCGTGACAAACTCGTCCTCGGCCTTCTCGATCTCCTCCTGCGCCTCGGGGCTCAGCTCGTGCTCGTCGTGGGGCTCGGCAGAGCGGGGCGACGCGTGCCCCGCACCGGCCATCTTCCAGGTGGTGCCCTTGACGCGGGCCTTGACGGCGTCGAGGGTGAGGCGGGCCTTCTCGACGGCGCGGCGGGCGCGCGTGGCGAAGAGGATGTTGGTGTTGAGGGTGGTGTTCCAGCCGGCCAGGAAGCGGCTCTGCACCTGCGCGTCCTGGTTCAGGCGCGCCTCGCCCACACGCTCCATCGCCAGCGCATACTTCTCGAGCGCCGTCGCCAGCGGGTCCTCGCCCGCGCCCGTGTGCTGCTGGTGCAGCGTCTGGCTGCCCGCCAGAGAGGCCCGTGCCATGGCATGGTGGAAAGTCTTGGGCTGCGGCTTGGCGGAGGGCGGGGCAGTCAGGGCCGCCTGCGCCTCGGCCGGGGAGGTGGCGCTCGACAGGAGAGTGACCTTTTCGCTGACGGTGCGACCCAGGTCCTGGAAGGTTTCCTTGATGTTAGGCGGGTAGTCGTACGCCTCGTTCGAGTACTGCGAGCTGTTTCCAAGTGGTTAGCGCCACTTGTACGTGCGAAACCGGGCGGAAACCAGAGGACCCACGTCACAGCAAGCATCTTCTGATGGACTGCCTTGAGGGCATCGACCCGCTTCTCGAGATCGATGTAGTCGGGCGGGAGTTGGGTCTGTGGGTTCTCGTGTTAGCCGTTGCCTCCAAACCGGCCAACATCTTCAAGTGTCGCGAACCTTGTCCTCGGCTTGGCCCAGCTGCTCCTTTGTGTACTGAAAGGTGCGCGAGGCAAATGGGGTGATTTGCCCGCCCAGCGAGCTGCTTCGGTGTCAGTTGCGTTATTGTCCTCGAATCTTGGTTCGATACCCCTCGATTTTTAGGTATTCGTACGTGAGGCTTTTCTGGAATCCCTTGAACGCGTCCATCTTGGCAGTTTGTGGTAAACTTGCGATCTATTGTTCAAAATGTGCGACGGCAGACTCTTGTTTTTTTGTTGTTGACAGTCGAAGTGGAAAAGAAGCTTTGTGATGCAGTTTGGGTAGGTCTCGCTGCCTTGCTGCAGCTTGGCCCCCGAACGCCTGCATGGAACAAAGCCCCACATCTGAGACCTGTCAATCCCTGCTGCATCGAGGCAAAGGCTAACGTGATTGGACGCGTCATAGTGCCCAGGGTGACCGCTTTCATCCGTCGTCACTTAGTTGCTCAGCCACATATTACATACTTGGATGTATTCCGTACAAGGTAGGTTATGCAGCACCCCCTTGCTTGGCAACAACGGTTTTGGGTCACGATCTGCTATACAAATAGTCTTATCCCGTAAACATGGCCTAATTCTAATCCGCCGGTTTCGTATCCTCCCAAGACGGTAGCACATTTCTACACACATCCTCATAATCCCTCATGAGCTGCCCGTTCGTCGCTGCCTCCGGTGTCGTCCAGAACATGGCCCAGTTACTCTCTGGCAGTTTCCTGACACCACACGACCTCTCAAAGTACCACTTATTGACCGGATTGTTTTTCCTGCTTCGCCAGCATACGCCCCCCGGGAAACAGTCGCGCACCATGGCGTTGAACACAATGTCGGCCACGCCGCCGGCGCCCTGGCTCTTCTTGAGCACCGCGAACTTGTCGAGATAGGGGACCAACCGGCCGGTGGAGTAGGCCGTCGCCTCGTCCATACCGAAGGGCCGCTCCCAGGTCAGTATGGCGCCTCCTTCGTACTCGCCCGCGATGATGATGCCTGCAAGGCTGTCTTCGACGCGGCGCAGGTAGTGCTCGACGTCGAGCTTGCGGTTGAAGGAGTCGTTGATGAGATGGACCAGCCGCGGTAGGTCAATGCAAGTATCCGTGAGTTTGAGTCGCGACACGCCTGGTTCGGGGGCTCTCCAGGGCCCTGTGCGTGTGCAAGGGAAAATTGTAACTGGTAGGCCCTTTTTTGCGAGGGTTGTCATTGGCATTTGGCCCCGCGACGTTTCGTCGTTGCGCCTCGTGGGTTTAACCCTACCGATGGGTAGAGAGGCAGAGTATATCGGCCGGTCTGTGATCAAGTTGTGAATGATCGGATTCTGCCACCTCCTCGTCTTCACCTCGCCAGCAATTTGCCCAACGGTGGCCTCGCTCGCCGGGGTGGGTGGGGATCGTAGGTTTGCTGCCTCAGCCGGGGTGGTTATGACTGCCGAGGCTGTCGAGGGGAGTATCGCCAATGTTTTCTTGACGAGGTTCAGGTTTTTTGCGTGCCTGGCTGTGAGCTCGCCTGAGAGCCCTGTGACGCTCGCTTGTCGGTCGGCTTGCCCCTGAGATGTAAGGGCGGTTTGGAGTCTGTCGAACTCTTCTTCCAGGTTGACAAACACCCGTGCGCCGTCTCCACGGCCGCTCGCTGGAATACCCCTAGAGGGTCAATGACGATGACTCGGTCCACCAAAGCGTTCCGCACATGACCGCCCGAGTTGCTTGTCTTCCCCTCCGTAAGTGTCCGCTTATCGAACTGCAGGCCCGAAAAATAATGCGCCAAGGCAAAGATAATCTCGTCCGCATCGGCTTTTGTAAATGCGAGTGTCTCTTCGCAGAGAGCGCGGGGTGGTACGACCACAATATGGCCGTGCCTGAGGGGCGTGGTGAAGCCTTTTCCGAACCCGACGAAGAGATCTGTAGGGTAGACCGAGGAGGCTTTCTGAGACACCCCCTCGATCTTCCAGATGGCTGAGCTTATTAGTTCCGCCCCTGGAGAGCCGTGCCGGCTAATAGCCTTGATAATGCGGTCCGTTTGATGAGAAATGACTTCCTGCCGCTGTGTGCCATTGCGCTCCCCCAGGTCACAATCGAGAACGATGACGCTGCGTAAACCGAGATCCCGCAGTTGATTCAGTGTCTTGGCCACGCCATCATGCAAAGCATCGTCCCAAGTTTGTGGGTCCCTGAGCTTCACGATGGCGATATGCGGGACCTCGCTCGTATCTGCCACGGACGCCCTCACGGGGCCTTGGACGGATCGCGGAACATCGCTCTGGCCACGAGGCCCGTCGTGCGGGACAGTAGTAAAAGCCGGTGTCTTCTTCAGGCCCGAACCTAGGGAAGAACCAAAGGTCTGAAGGTACGCCCTGGCGTCGCGCTTGGTAGCAGATGATTCAAGCACAGAGATCAAAAATTGCTGTCTGCGGTCAGTAAGGTTCGAGGTACCTTGTGGGGGAGGTGATAAGTCTCTAACCCTGTCCGATTCTCTTTTCTGTTTTCCCTCTGTGGCAGACGGATGTCGATGCTCGGACGCACCAGCACCTGGCCTCCCAGACTGAGCACCATTCTCAACAGTTGATAAGCGACGGCCTTTCTCCCGGCGGACAGGAGCCTGATCGGACGTTAGACTTATTGAATGCAATTGACTCGACAAAATAACGAATATCTGTCTCACCTGGGCCACTAAGGATGCTCTCTTCCACACGCCACCACCTCTGGCGAACATAGCCATGCGAATTTAAAAGCGCGCAGAGTCGTCTCCCGGGGTCCCTTTGCGAGGTGACCCGGCCAATGAATCAGCTCTCAGATGCAGGCGACACACATTAGTTTTGGCAAACGGAGGGCTGAATGGGAAGAAGGTGGTGGTGGTGAGTCAAGGAAGGAGAAAACCCACCGACTAACAACCCTTGTTCTTTCACCAAGCAAAATTATCAGATCATCAGATAACAGAAAGTGGACCTTGAACGGTTTGCCAGTCCTTGGCGGCCACCAAGTCCCGGAGTGGGCCAGCAAGCCGGTCTGCTTGGTTCCTTCGCATCGGGTGATTGGGCAATTGGACCATCACGAGAAGCATCTGTGATGCTTCCAGGTTAGGGTGAAACCCCGCATAGGTATGGTGAGGTAAGGGAGCGGGAGCTGAGCTGGACCGTCCTCTGCCCCGCATTTGATTCAGGTTCCAAGTTATCCCGCGCTCAAAGATGTCCGCTCATGGAATACCTTAACTATTAGGGCCAATAGTCAGCAGGGTCGCACTGTACAGTCGAGATGACCCGATGATGGGAGGGAAGCAACTTTAAGCCAACGACTTCAGCTTGGGTAGGTTGGCAAGCCCAATCTCGACTCTCGTCAAAGGTGATTCCGACCTCGCGTAGGCAACCCGCGGTTGCCATTTGTAAGCCTTTCCTTCCAAAGTTGTTCCAAATGTTATGGTAAGAGGGGAAAGTGTTTCCCCGCGAAGTGGTCCGATCCATTACCCGCGACCGAGTTATAAGAGAGGGAAGGCCCTCGATGGAAACTTGGAACTGTCATACAACAGAGTACCTCAAACAACTTGACCGCACTATTTGCCTCATCCACAACCTCCTGGCATTTTGAACATTCTGTAGTCACGGGCTTTAGAAACCTACGTAACAAAACCCTTCAGCATGGCTCCAAAAGTCTTATGGATTGGCCTGGGGAACATGGGCCGGGTAAGTCCACAGATTGCCGACTACGCGAACTGGATACTCTAACATGGAAGTAGGGGATGTGCAAGAACGTCATAGAAAAGGGGCCAGTCGACCACCCCGTCCTCATCCACAACCGCACTAAGCAGCGGTCCGTTGAGTTCAGCGCCAAGTTTGCGGCTGGCCAAACCGAAATCGTCGACTCAGTCCCTGCGGGCGTCGCCAAGGCCGACATCATCTTCACGATGCTCGCCAAGGACGATGTCGTCGAAGCCGTGGCAGCCGATATCCTCCAGTCTGTCGATGTCAAGGGCAAGCTCTTCGTGGAGTGCTCCACGATCCACCCAGACACCACAGTGCGCGTCGCCAAGCTCTTTCAAGACCGTGGCGCCGAGTTCGTCGCCGCCCCGGTCTTTGGAGCGCCTGCCATCGGCGAAATCGGGCAGCTCGTCGCCGTCCTAGCAGGCCCCAAGGCCTCAGTCGAGAAAGCTCGGAAGTACTTCAAAGGTGTCATGGCCAAAAAAGAGATCGACATGAGCGACCTGCCCTATGAGAAAGCGCTCCAACTGAAGCTGATCGGCAACACCTTCATCGCAAACATGGTCGAGCAGCTGTCGGAGGCCTTGGTACTGTCGGAAAAGTCTGGACTTGGAACACAATACCTGCATGACTTCGTCGAGGGCCTCTTCCCCGGTCCGTTTGCGGCTTATTCGACCCGCATCCTGTCGGGGGCGTACCACCGGATGTCCTATCCCCTCTTCCCCGTTGACCTTGCGAGGAAGGACGCGAGGCATGCATTTAGTTTGGCAGAGGCCTGCGGCGTGCGACTGAGGAACCTGGAGGTGGCGGACGCGCATCTGGCCGAGGTGAAGGAGCATGATGGGGAGATGGGGGACATCGCCGGAATTTACGGCGCCGTCAGGCAGGAGTCGGGGCTCAAGTATGAGAATAACTGATTCGTCGAATTGGTCGAGTCATGGAGATCGGGCGGGTACAGCATTGATTAGCCAGAGCCAGGATCCTATACACCTCTAACGCCTCCTATCAACCCCTACTTGCTGTTGGAATTCCGAAGTGTGACTGTCTGCACTGAACCTTGTCATGTTGAGGTTGTAATGTCGTATGGCGTCAGGTAATTTTACATTGCAGCAGCCCGATGACTAAGGGTTGCCGCCAAGGCCCGCGGCTTGCCTTGTGCTGCGGCGTGAGCTTCCGCCAACCTCCAACGCCGCGCAACCAACCATCGAACACACAACGCCGCTTCTCTCGGCCGCCAACAGACCGTTTCGTCTTCAATAACACGACGTCCACCGAGGTCAATCGCAGCAGTCAAATCGTCACGCATCACAATCTAGCAAAATGGCCAACGGGTACGCGACCGCCTACACACCACCACAGAACCGTCCGCTCCTGGCTAACACCGAGTCTCGTAGGTGGAGTGTCATCATTGGCCTAGTGGTAGTTGTCGCCATGTCGATTGCAGCATGGTTCTTCTCGCCCAAGGGCGAGAACCAAGTGTATGCGCCCCATATAAACCCGCGCCCGGCTCTTTGATGTTGTACTGACTTCACCTCTCTCCAGGCTCTGGCGCTCCTCCATCATCCTCTCCATTGCCAGCTGCTTCCTCATGTGGGCCATCACATTCCTCGCGCAACTCCACCCGCTTATCGAGCCGCGACGGTCGGATCTACGCAAGGAGTTCATCCACCACTAGGGGTGGATTTCCGGGGAAGACGGGCGCGAGGCGGGACCATATTCAGCGGCTTGTTGTACGAATACCCACGGCATTCCATACAGATCCGGGGCGGCGTTTTGAGGCGCGGGGCGGGCATACATATTACGGGTTTTGATATTTCACATTTGGGTTGGCTTTGGACTGTACATCCAGCAGACAGCCCCCCTGGCAAAGGCGGGCCAATACAACACAGTTACATCATATCAAGCGCACTCACTCGTCCCATGACAGCCCCGGTAAGACCGGGCAAAACAAATTACTAAAACGCTCAACGACGGGAAACACTCAGGCTCGCTCGTGCGGCAGCGGCACCTAACCAACAGCCAGCCTCCCCGCCCATTCTCTCGCGTACATGAGCATGGCGACGAAGGCGCGCCCGTCCTCGGCGACGCCCGACTCGCCGGCCGAGTCGACGCCCTCGAGCCCGGCGGCCCACAGCACGGCGCGGCCCATGGCCCAGCGGCTGACGGCGCCGCCCATGGCGAGCAGCGCCGCCACGCCGTACCCGCAGTCCAGCAGGATCTTGAGCGCCTCCACGTTGTTGGCCACCACGGCCCACCCGAGCGACCGCGCCGCCGCCGGCACGTCGTACTCCCAGATCACCATCAGGATCGGGAACAGCTTGGTCGACGACGACACCAGCAGCGCCGTCGACACCGAGTTCGGCCGCGAGTACCGCGGCAGCACCCCCAGCGCGGCGAGCGGCGAGTAGCGTGACGAGGTGAGGAAGCGGATCGATGCGTGGAAGGCGATTGTGGAGAGGGTGCAGAGGATTACTGTGGGTGTCAAAGAAGGGGGCAGTTAGTGTGTTGGTTTGGTATGTGGTGGGAGGAGTGGTTGGTGAGGGGGGCGTACGGAAGAACATGTATTGGAAGACTATGGGCTGCTGGGCGAGCCGGCCAAAGTTGTTGTCAACGTCGGTCACATCGGGGGGGTCGGACGGGGCGGACTGCCGCTCGATACGCGCCCAGGTGAGATAGACGTCGAAGAGCAGGAGGAGGACGCCGAGGCGGATGATGGAGGGCTGGGGGCGCTTGTTAGTTTTCCCTCTGCTCCTGATACATAGGGGCGCGCATAATGACCTACCGCAAACTTGTCCTCCTCTTTCATCAAAGTGTTATGTAGCAAATGCCTATACACCTAATCCCCGCCCTTCTGTATCAGTCACAGTTGTCCCTTGTCGTAGAGCCGACTGTTCTCGTACCTGCGGCTTGATCAAGACCAGATCGATAAACAACACCACAAAATCGTGCTCGACGTATTTGTCGCAGAAACGCCCACAATTCTTGCATACTGTGAGGCGGATGTTGTGCCCGCCCGACTTGTCGCTACCGCCCTCGCGCCAGAGGGTCTTGACGGGGTGTCGACACTCTATACAAATCGGCATTGTGGTGGTCGTGGCATTTCGCGGGATGTTCGGTCGGGGGTGGGACGAGGTCGGCCGTTCTTGGGACGGAAGGCGTGCGGACAATCGGTAAGATGGTTGGTGTCTTCGTAAAACAAGCTACGCGGCGCCAAAGGGAGAGTGTTGCGAAGGTGTCGCGGTCACAGTCGGCTTTCAAGTGCGTGCGGCGATAAGATTCCTTATCGGCGAGGCGTCACAACCAAGACAACCTGAGAGCTTTGGTATTTATTGGAGATCACTTTGCAGCCATGGAAGAAAAAAACATACAAAAATAGAAATGCTTTTGATAAACTCGACGGCTCGCTACTACCTACCTACATAGCTCATAATCTATGTCGCATCTATTGAGTTCGTCTGATTTATGAGACAGAAGATCTGCGGAACAAACATACAACATCCAAGTGCAGGATAAGCTCGTCCGAGAAGAAGGATTAGTTCATGCGAGACAAAACCCAACTTGCTGCCATGCTCTAACCACCAGCTTCTATATACAAAAAAAGAGGGTATGACCAGAGGCCAACATCGTCACCCCCAATAAAGCAATACAATAATAACGCCTGCACCGCAATGCTAAGATACCCCACAACAACATTCCATATCGCTCGCCATAGCATCCCCTCACCCCCAACCCCCATCCTAATCCGCCTTCTTCCCCAGCCCAACCGCAGCACCACCCCTCCCCCTCCCCCTCACCCCCGCCGTCCCCTGGCCGGGTCTGCTCCCAGAAGCCGAACCCCCAGCCGCGGCAGACCCCGCCCCCGAACCGGGCAGCGAGCTGAGCAGGCCCCCCACATCCCACGGCGCGCCATCATTCCTCCCATCCTCGCTCCCCGTATCGGCCAGCTCGATCAGATCACCCCCACCGACCTCCGGCATCGCCGCGCCGCCAGCCCTGCCCCTGGGCCCGAGAACGGGGGTGATCGGGACCTGCCTAGCGCGCTCGAAGGCGCCCCTCAGCCACGTCTCGACGGCGGCGGCGGCCTTGTCCAGGCCGGTGCCCTGCTGTTGTTGCTGCTGGAGGGTCGGCGAGGCGGCGTCGCGGCCGTCCTCGAACGGGCTCTCGGCGATGGCGACCGAGGGGTTCTCGGCCGAGCGGTTGAAGCCGAAGCGGGCGATCTCCGACCCCATGACCGACATGGACGGCAGCGAGTCGATGTTCAGCCCCGGCAGGTGTTTGTTGGTCCACGTGTTGAAGTAGTCGCGCTCCGGCCCGGGGGCCCGCACGTGCCGCCCGAGGGAGCCGACGCCGCCGGGCCGGCGCATCCAGGCCGGGCGGGGGTCGTCGGCGCTAGCGCCGCTGCCGGTGCTGTTTATGCGGCGCCGGTTGGCGGGGGAGGAGGTGGTGGCGTTGGACGGGCGCCGGGATGTGAGGAGGCTGGGTCGGCGGGAGGAGCTACTTCCGGGGCTTTCGACGGCTGATTCAGAGGCTGCGATGTTGGGGAGATCCACGGAGGCTCGCGGAGTGGAGAGCGGCGACGCTGAATGTACGCTTTTCTTCCGGCGCGGGGGGAAATAGCCGAATGCTTTTCGGGGAACCCGCGCAACCTCGATCGGGTGTGGGTGCGAGTCTATCGACACCCACCTTACGCAGGTCCATGGCCTGTCCTCGTCGCTGACCTGGTTCTGGTCTGAGGACTGTCCATTTGGGGGGTTCGAGAAAAAGTCGCGTTTTTGCTGATCGTCTCGGCCGAAGGGGTCGGTTGCATCCGGGGTTCGGGATAGTAGGTCGACTCGTGATGATGGGCTGGTAGGAGGATCGCAAGGTCGGCCCTTCACCTCACATGCATCCACCGGCATTGCCAACCACTTCCGCACCTGGATATTATCCCGCGACCACAGCCCGTTCGCTTTCCGAAAGGCGTCCTCCCGGCACCTGTACTTCAGCACGATCCCTGCGTACGTGTCTGTGGCCTGTACGTGGTGAATGTAGGCCAAGTACGTTTCCGTCTCTTGATTTTGTGAGGTATCCCTCAGGTCCTCATCCGAGCTCCGTTTCTTGAAGCGTCTCGCAACGTCCAATCCTCCGTTAACACCCTCGTGACTTTCAAGCACGCTTGCTGTGCGCAAAGCTTTCAAGGTGGCCTCCCTCTCTGCGCGGGATCCAGCAGCAATGTCGCTTGGGTTCGGCCTTCCCTCGTTTGGCGGCTGCGGGCCCCAGTTCTCGTTCCTATTCTCCGCCCGGTAGCTAGATTGCCTGGTTGGCTTCCTCGTCCTATTTCCATCCCTACTGTGCGGACGCTGCGATTCGCCGCCAACCCCCGGTCCCCCGCCTGTGAGTAGTGACGACGCCAACTCTTGGACGGAGGCCCAGCTTGAGGTCCACGATCCGTCGAAAAGTCCACCACCGGGACTTTTTCCTCGGGCTGTGCCATGTACGACGTCGGTCCTAGCATTGTTCCTCCCCGTGACAGAGCCAATATGCGCCGGCGGAATGGGCGAGGCGCCCCGGCTTGGAGTTCGGCTGGGGCTTGAGAAGGCCGAAGGAGACGCGGCACCGTCTTGTGTGCTAAGAAGGCGGCGGTTGCGTGGGCGAATAGATGCCGTGTCCGAATCCCGTGAAGTGGGCACGAGGGTACTCGAGGAGGAGGTTCGCGAGGGAATCATTGGCTCGGGCATCCTCCCAAACGGGCCCGGGGCCTCGACTTGCGGCAATGACAGCTATACCGGATGGGCATCAGATCGTGGCCGCTTCGATAGAATGCCGAGGCGCTTTGATTTGCAGATCTGCGCTGCGCGGGTTATATGGGTGCTCGGGAGGCTATTTAGCCCTCGCCAACTTAAAACAGAGACCGATAGGTTCGATGTGGCGTCGGTCTGTGTCCTCGACAGGAGTGCTCGACCGACTTGCACAGCAATCGGAAAATAGGGAGTGGGCGGTTAAGCGATCCTGATCAGGGGCGGGCGCATCCGGGAAACCAGGCCAGCGAACGCATTGGGCTGAAATCCAGGCAAAACATCAAATATCAAGATGCGGTCGAAGGTTATCATGGAGGGACCAGGTCGGCGTGCGTCTCCCCTCCGAGTGCCCGGTTCCAGTTGGGGCAATGGTCGGGTACCCCTGCCCGGGCCGCTCGTTCTGACAAGGTGGCCAATGGCCGCCGCCAAGTAACGCGAACAAGCGCTGCTGATGCAAGTCCAAGTTGCCCGTTTCAGGGTAGTATTTTTTCACAAGCAGTGTGGGAAATTCTCGAGATAACAAGAGCAGAAAAAAGGCAGGATTTTGGACGAGACTAATTTCAATAATACAATACTGTATCGCAAAAATCACAATGCAAGAGCAGTCCTGGAGTTAAAATCGAAGAAATGCGGCGCCAACAATCATCGCACCGATATGTTTGGGATTACGATCCTCGGATGAATGCGATTGTCGGGGTGGAGCAAGAGGTACAAAGGCTGAGTTCAAAAGTGAAGACCCCAAAAAACGCCGAATACAAAGGAGGCAAGGAATCAAGCAAAAGGAACAAATACAAAAATCGAAATCAAATAAAAGAACTGGGGTAAAAGGAAAAGTAAATGGAGTAAACCCAGTTTCTTTAGGTTTCAAATCGACTCTTTCTTTTTTCGTTCCTAAAGTCGAGCATTAGACGCCAGGACGGTATTCAGTTTTGAACTCGAGCGCAAGGTATTAGTATTGTAAATAACGTTACCAATCCTAATACTCGTAAAATACCATACTTATCTGGAAGGCAGGTTGACACACCAGCGCACAGGCCCGCGTGCTGCGGGGCGACAGCCAAACAAAGTAAACAAATACCGAAGTTGCAAGGAGGGGTGCCGCGTGTCTTGGAAATCGGTTTTGCGAGTTTGCGCGCCTCTGTAAACCCCCGCCAACCGATCGACAACCAGCAAGATAAAGGGGGCTTTTTCGACAACGCCGCCATGAGGGTGACGGAACTAATCATCGACGTAGGCGCAGACCGACTCTTCTTTTTCTGACAGCAACTAACCTACTCAAACAGGGCTTCAAGTCGTACGCCGTACGCACAGTGATATCAGGATGGTACTGTGGGATGCCTCTAGGAGGTTGGGTAGTCGCTGACAGTTGGTTACAGGGACGAGAGCTTCAACTCCATCACCGGCCTCAACGGCAGTGGCAAGTCCAACATTCTGGACGCCATCTGCTTCGTGCTGGGCATCACCAACATGTCCACAGTCCGCGCCCAGAACCTGCAGGTGAGACAAAGACTCGAGCGCGTCGAAAATACCTGGCTCACTGTTCCGATTCTGCCGACAGGACCTCATCTACAAACGCGGCCAAGCAGGCGTCACCAAGGCTAGCGTCACCATCGTGTTCGACAACAGGGACAAGAAACGCTCGCCCATCGGATTCGAAGAGTATGCGACCATTAGCGTGACGCGCCAGATCGTTCTCGGCGGGACGACAAAATACCTGATTAATGGCCACCGCGCACAGCAGCAGACCGTCCAGAACCTGTTCCAGTCAGTCCAGCTCAACATCAACAACCCGAATTTCCTGATCATGCAGGGTCGCATTACCAAGGTGCTGAACATGAAGGCCGTCGAGATCCTGGCCATGATCGAGGAGGCAGCAGGGACGAGAATGTTTGAGGACAGGAGGGACAAGGCGATCAAGACGATGGGGAAAAAGGAGATGAAGCTCCAGGAAATCACAGAACTGCTCCGCGACGAAATCGAACCAAAACTCGAGAAACTCCGAACCGAGAAGCGCGCCTTCCTCGACTTCCAGCAAACGCAAAACGACCTCGAACGGTTGACCAGAGTTGTCGTCGCCCACGACTACGTCCGGTGCCAGGAAAAGCTAGAGCAGTCCGCCTCGGATCTCGAAGCAAAGAAGCAGCGTGAGAAGGACTTAGAGGAATCGGCCACACGCCTCAAGAGCGAGATATCGCATTTAGAGGAGGACGTGCAGAGAGTCAAGGCGCAACGGGACAAGGAGTTGCGGAAGGGTGGCAAGGCGCAGGCCCTCGAGGAGGCAGTAAAGAAGCATTCCAATGAGCTGGTCCGCCTAGCCACCGTCGCCGATCTCAAACGCAGCAGCATGGCGGAAGAGCAGGAACGGAGGGCAGGTTGCGAGAAAACGGTTGCCGAGCTGGAGGCAGCCCTGAAAGAGAAAACCAAGGCGTACGAAAAGATCAAGGCCAAGTACGACTCTGCGAAAGAAGCGGCCGAGAAGCAGGCTCAGGAGGCAGAATCGAAGGAAGAACTGCTCCAGACCCTGCAAACCGGTGTCGCATCCAAGGAAGGCCAGGAAAATGGGTACCAGGGGCAGCTACAAGATGCGAGGAACCGAGTCACAGCAGCTGTGACGGAGCAGGAGCAGGCCAAGATCAAGATTGCCCATCTCGAGAAACGGATAAAGGAAGAAGAGCCGCGTGCAATGAGGGCCAAGGACCAGAACGCCGGGCTCCTCAAAGACCTTGAGGGGCTCAAGCACCAGGCGCAGAGGCTGGAGAAGGAGCTCGGCAAGCTTGGGTTTCAGCCAGGCACGGAACAGGAAATGTACAAGCAAGAAAGCCAACTCCAACAAAGTATCCGGAACCTGCGGCAAGAATCCGATTCTCTCAAGCGCAGGGTAGCCAACATCGACTTCAACTACGCCGACCCGGTACCCAACTTTGACCGATCAAAGGTCAAAGGTTTAGTAGCTCAGTTGTTCACCCTCGACCAACAGTTCACGCAAGCAGCTACGGCGCTAGAGATCTGCGCGGGCGGGCGGTTATACAACGTCGTCGTGGACACGGAAGTCACCGGCACGCAACTCTTGCAGGGAGGCAGACTGCGAAAGCGGGTGACTATCATTCCCCTCAACAAGATCGCCGCCTTCAGGGCATCAGCCCAAACCGTTGCCACAGCCCAGAGGATCGCACCGGGGAAAGTCGACTTGGCGCTATCCCTTGTCGGATATGACAACGAGGTTTCGGCGGCCATGGAGTATGTCTTTGGCAATACTCTGGTGTGCGCAGATGGTGAGACTGCCAAGCGGGTCACCTTCGACCCCAACGTACGGATGCGGAGTATCACACTTGAAGGTGATGCCTACGATCCCTCGGGTACGCTCTCTGGCGGCAGCGCGCCCAATTCAAGCGGCGTGCTAGTCACGTTGCAAAAGCTCAATGAGCTTACAAGACAGCTGAGGGAGGCCGAGGCAACACTCGGCCAGTTGCAGTCCCAAATCGCGCGAGAGAAGTCGAGGCTTGACCAAGCCAAGAGGATAAAGCAGGAGCTCGATCTCAAATCGCACGAGATCAAGCTTGCCGAGGAACAGATCGGCGGTAACTCCTCTTCGTCTATCCTTCAAGAGGTGCAGAAAATGAAGGAAACCATTGTACAGCTCAAAGAGTCGGTCGTAGAGGCTAAGAAGCGGCAAGCCGAGGCTACCGCCGACGTCAAGAGGATCGAGAAGGACATGAAGGACTTCGACAACAACAAGGACGCCAAGCTCGTTGAGCTCCAGGCTTCGGTTGATAAGCTCCGTGCCGCCGTTGAGAAGATGACGGTGTCGAACAAGGGCCTTCAAAAGGAGCTCCAGACCGCACAGCTCGACTCAGAACAGGTCTCTGGCGACCTAGCCGCGGCACGCGAACAGCTGCAAGAAATCGACCTCGCTCTCAAGGCCCAGAAGGAGGAAGTCGAGGAGCTCATCAAGAAGCAGCAGGAAATCAAGGAGACGCACGACACCGCGCAGGCGCAGCTCGAGGAGGAGCGCACCAAGCTCCACGTCTTTGACGACGAACTGCGCGCGCTTGAGCAAGCCATACGTTCCAAGAACGCACGCATCACCGAGGAGGGCTTGGAGAAGCAAAAGCTCGGCCATCAAGTCGAAAAGTTCCACAAGGAGCAGCAGGCCGCAGCGCAGAGCGTATCCCGCATGGAGCAGGAGCACGAGTGGATCGCCGACGCGCGCGACCAGTTCGGACGCACAGGGACGCCGTACGACTTTAAGGGCCAGAACATCGCCGAGTGCAAGGCGACGCACAAGAACCTGCTGGAGCGCAGCCAGGGCTTACGGAAGAAAATCAACCCGAAAGTCATGAACATGATCGACAGCGTCGAGAAGAAGGAGGTCTCCCTCAAACACATGATGCGCACCGTCATCCGCGACAAGCGCAAGATCGAAGAGACCATCATCAGTCTGGACGACTACAAGAAGAAGGCGCTGCACGAGACATGGGAGAAGGTGAATGGCGATTTCGGTCAGATCTTTGCCGAGCTGCTGCCGGGCAGTTTCGCCAAGCTGGATCCGCCCGAGGGCAAGACCATCTCAGATGGCCTGGAGGTGAAGGTGTCGCTAGGCAAAGTCTGGAAACAATCCCTCACCGAACTGAGCGGCGGCCAACGGTAAACCACCCCTTCCCCCTCCCTTCCCATCTATTCAACCCCACTAACACCCACCCCTCATCACAGCTCCCTAATCGCCCTCTCCCTGATCATGGCGCTGCTGCAGTTCAAGCCGGCGCCCATGTACATCCTGGACGAGGTGGATGCGGCGCTGGACCTGTCGCACACGCAGAACATCGGCCGCCTCATCAAGACGCGCTTCAAGGGCTCCCAGTTCATCGTCGTCTCCCTCAAGGACGGCATGTTCCAGAACGCGAACCGCATCTTCCGCACCCGCTTCAGCGAGGGCACTAGTATGGTGCAGGCGCTCACCCCGGCCGATTTGAGGTGATTTTCTTTTCGTACCGTGTCTGTCTTGTGTGGGGTGCGTGTGTATCGAGATGCGGTGGGGCGGTCGACTGGTTGGGGGGGTTGGAGTTGGGTTGGATCGGTAACGGGCAGGCGGAAGGATACATCTGGTTTAGGCTGTTGTTTGTCGGTGTCTGTAGAGCACCTGGCACGGGGTGCTTGCCGGTGGATGTGTTATGACGTTGTCACGTAGGTACACGACTGTAACTATGACGGTTCCGATTGGGTAGTGGGTTCTCTGTCTAGTGTATTTGGTCTGTTCTTTCGTCTCTCTCTATACCACATCGTACACTGATTTACACCGCAAATGTCCGTCATATGCGCCACCGTCGTGGCCTCGTCTATTGTGGTATGTATACATGCTCACCTCGCTCGAGGACTTCAACTGACATTCCAACCTCGACCCAACTCTCTAAATCCTCGGCCGAGTTAGTCTTGGGGAATAAGGGCGTGGCCTGCATGCCCATACAACCCATGTGTTTTGCGCCTTCGTCGACCTCCCTGAACTTCCTCAGGGCCTTGTCTGGCTGGACTGGGTGCCGGAAGCCAGTATCCTGGTTGACATTAGGCAGCTTGCAGCTGGGAGGTCGTTAGTGATGGGCAGGGGACGAGTCGGGACATGGAGATAGAGATAACCCACCGGACAGTTCGGCAAGACACATGGAACGTCGAGGCGTCACGCTTATTGCTGGGCCCCGGGTTGAACCGGATCTTCTTCCACGTCTCTTCATCATAGGGGTTCTCATCGCCGTCCACTATCCAGGAGTTAGTCACGGAAGAGGAGTAAGCACAGCTTTGGCTGGTAGAAACGGTCACCTGTGCTAGGTGAAGCAATGTGTCCCGTCCCAGCCCCGTCCAAAACCAACATTACACAGCACTCACCTATGATATTAGCCCGGAACCTCCTGGGGTCCAGCTCCCGGAGCTCCTCGTCCTTTTCGATCTTGGCATCGAAATCTCGAACGCTGGTCAGGTTCAGGAGATGCAGCGGATACTGTACGCACAACCATCCGTAGTTAGCCATCAACCCCATTCCTCCGTACAAATACGCCCCAGGTCAAATACAGCAAGTAAAAGCCATCTCCCCGCATACCACACACACATAGATAGAGAGGGCAAACGAAGAAGCAAGCCCGAAAATCCACAGAAAAAAAAAGAAAAAAAGGAAAAGAAAAGGAAAAAAAAAAAAAAGAAACCACGCCCACTCACCGCATCCTGAAACCCCGTAACCGGCTGATACCCCGCCTCAGCCGGCCCCGGCGCACAGCGACGAACAACACGCAAGCACGCCGGATCGACACGAAACAAACCGAGGGTGTTGCTCACACCCAAGTACAAGGCCAGCTCGGGCGGCAGCTCGGCGCGCATGTTCAAGGCAGGCACGGTGTCGCGCCAGACGACGACCTCCTCGCGGGTATATCCCCGCGTGGCGATCTCGTCCGGCGACGGGAACGCCACCGGCAGCACAAACTCCTTCTCGGGCTGCGCCCGCCACCCCCGCGCCAGCTTCGCGCCCGCCCACCCCAGCGCGCCGCGCAGCCCGCGCTCGCGCCAGGGGAAGCGCACGAGGAGGAAGGGGGCTGGTGATGGTGATGCTTCCCCCGTGGAGGGGGTCGGTTGCGGTTGCAGCCCGCCGCTGCCGCTGCCGCGGGTTTTGACCGGGTCTGGGACGAAGAGGTCGACCTGCACGGTGGCGAGCAGCGGGAACTGGCGTTGGGTGATGAAGTGCCAGGCGTGGGCTTCTTTCTCCTTGGTGGCGGACTGCAGGCCGACGGGGAAGGGGCTCTTGAGCTGGGCGAAGGTGTACAGGCGGTCGAACTCGAGGCCGGTGGGCAGGACCCTGCTCTGGCGCACCTCGATGCCTCGGCAGGACTTGAGCGGGTAGATCCAGAGGCTGCGGATCTTGGGTGTTGTCACGGTGTTGTTGTCTTTGGTGGGGTGATGATGATGTTGATGTCCTTTCAGGCCGGATTCTGATGGGCCGAGGCCGACTTGGGTGTGGGTTTCAAGGAGAGCATCACGCTGGGAAGGGGGAACTGGTGGGAAGTAGAGGAGGATGGGAAGGAAGAAGGCAAAAATGGTGATGAGAAGTATGAAGGCGCTCGAGGCATCGACTGCCGGGCCGCGCTGCGGCACCGCCGGCGTGCTCCCATCCATTGATGATTTTTCCCGTGTTGCTGCGGCTGCGGCCGCGGTTTTCCTTGTTTGTGTTCCAATTGAGTGGTTGCCAGCCAGGAACGGCAGGAGAACTTGACCTGTAACCAGAACCCCGAATGGCGAGTTCGTGTTTCAGGTTGTGAAGCATCGGATTCGGTGGATCATACGAAGGACAGCCCATACAACAATTGACGTAAATTTGCAAGCGCAAAGATGTCAAGTTACACAACAGTACCGACGTATTGTATACATTACGTAACCAGACCACTTACACATCCTGCCTCGCTCCCACCTAGGCAGCCAGGTATGGAAGAAACACAGGGTTATACGGATTTAAGGAAGGGAATGATGGTGAGAGTAATGAGAAAAAAAAAGTTCATAGAAAAGAACGGGTCCTCGAAATGATGCGGTGTTGGTGACGGGGAAAATCCCAACATGCACGACGAGAGAAGGAGCAAACGAAGGCTGGAAAACGAAAAAGAAAAAGAAAAACGGACAATAAATCTATGCAACCTTGACTCATCACATATCACATATCACATTGCTGTTTTATAGCCGTTCAATACATGTAACTACTAGTGAAAACAAACACGCGCATTCCAAAATTAAGCAACCGTCGTTACGGGCACGGCAGTGCAGTTACCAACCTTGCATCGGTGTCACTGAGTCTGTCTACACAGTAGGGTTCATTCATTTCGGATTTGTTGTTGAACTCGGGCTGCCTGACATGATCTTGTGCAGACGGACGTCGACATCGCTGAGGTGACGTGACCGGCAATCGATCAAAGGAACGGCACCCCAGTCCCGGCTCCCCGAGGAATCGGAGTGTCCTCACCGGGAGTGTTCCGCGGAGGATCCAAACATCTCTGCCCAGTTGAAATCGATCGCGTGGGCAGCTGTGTAAATGCATGTCGATGCCCATGCCAAACCACCCCCTCGACTGCAGCCAGCCAGCTCATCCAGAACTTCCGGCGGATGTGGCCCCCAATTGATCCGGCAAGTTTGGCATAGGGCTGTCTCGATTGGTTTTTAGCCCCGCCGACCCGATTTGTTGCCGCGCGCGATCTGCCACAGCAAACGGAGGTGATTGGGGGTTTTCTTGTCTTGGGGTTTCCGGACCGGGCCCGAATCAGCGCCCCCAAGCGCCACGCCCGGGATCCCGTCCCGAAGAAGCGGCCGGAGCCGTCAATCACAGCTCGCCGGGGAGCAAGAATGCTTGGGTCGGTGCACGGGCATATGTGATGTGTTAATTAATTCCCGAACGCTCTCCATTGGTGGTTCTGGTGGCGTTATCTGCACGAGAGTGCGTGACGCAAACTTCATGTGCTCATCTGTTTTGGGTGTGATGGTGTGAAGTGGAAAAGCGGTGGGACAGCTCACAGCGGCAGCAGCCAGCAGAGAGAGACGGGTACGGGTTGAGCTGCAACCATATTCCCGATGGGGAGGTAGCGCGCCTACGGGAGCGACTCGTAGGCTGGCCAAAAACGGGTCGCGTCTCCCGTCTCATTGGTACGAGGCAACTGTAGCATCACATGTGAGCGACAGCCGGGATACCACGGTGGTGAAATGATACCTGACGGCACGGAGCTCGGGATATTGAGGCTGTCAGACCAAGAATGAGATTGTCGCCTCGGTAATCTCTATTCACTCCAGTTGGTGGCGGAGACTGCGGCCCTTTGCCCGTAAGAAGCCTAGTTGCTCCTGTGTTGTAAGTGTTAGACCGGGGAATTTCCCATGTATATGACTGAGTATTGGGGGAACTAGTTGCAGGTGGGGAGGATGGATGCTGTCATCCGCCTCAAATTCAGCTGGTGGTCCGAGGTGGGAATTGGCGGAGGTGACCCCTGGAATTTGCCATGGCTAGGTCCGCTGAGGTCATCATGACTGATCGTTCTGGGTATCGCGGGGGTCACGAAGAGCTGACGATGGACCGGGGCTGTGTCGCCCGATTCAGATGCACACGCGTCGTGGCCGAGATGAGGCTATATTAACCAAACTCGGCCAATATCTTTGGCAAACATCACGACGGAAAGAAACCATTGGTGATGGCCACCCTGGAGTGTTGTAATGTATCCTCCCTTTGGCAAAGAGAGGGCCGTGCCAATAGCGGGGACACCGTTGGTATCAATGTAGGCCAACCCCCACGAAGCTCTTTCCGTCGTGGAGTCGGCATCGCCGACCGTAACCTACCCGGTCCTAGGAGTCGAGGGGTGACTCAGCCGGTAGGTATGGGTATAACCTGTAATACCCCCGGGATCATGTGTGGATAAGGGTTGAAGGAAGACTGGAGGCCGGGGATCTCGACATGTTCACCCATTAGTCTCCGGTAAGGAGTAGGCTCCGGTATGACGTATAGTGGTCTTACACAGGGCGCCTTGAATAGACCCCGATCCACAAAGCCCCTGGGCCGTGCGAGGTTGAGGATGAAGGTTCATGGGAGAGAGATTGTCGCCGGCATGACCCGAGATTGCATTAATGCATCCTAGAGCTTTGGTGGTCACATGCGTTGGCTGACCTGCCTCCACAGAGGTCGAAGATACTCGTGTCGAGACTCGAGATAACGTTCGTTGAGAGAGCTTGGTGAGGCAGACTTGGAGAGATTCGTATGCTGCGCATCGAAGGCTGAGCAGTGGGCCCTGCAGATTCATGCGATCCTAGTTTAAGATGCCGCTAGTGAAGCGGCCCCTGAGCCTGGGAGCCGGGCCGGCGTGGCACAGCCGCTCCGCTCATCGCCGTTGAAGGAAGGTCGGCCGTGAGCGTGGGAGAGTGGCCCGCGCGGGAGCTTCCACCAACCGACAGAAGATCGCCACTCCGGGTTGGTGTTGCATGAATTTGGCCCATTCCCAACAGCCAATATTCATTTCGATCGCTTCACCTGGGCATTCTAGAAGTCCCATGGGGATTCATTTTGATCAGGTCATTCCCGAGCAAATGGGCACTGCCTCGGCAGGGGTCAGTGAGACATGCCTGCTTAGCTGGGACGCAAGCAGCATTTTCCCCCGCGTGGGGCTCTCAAATGCGACGATGCTTACAAGCTCATCATTGACGATTGCTTGTTCTGGAGTGTGTTGACACACACACACACAGCGCGAATCAAGACGGAGGAAGGAGTTGATTTCATCCTTAGGTAATCGATAGGATGTGCAAAACAAGAGACTCCCTCAACTGCTTGACGACTTTGCTGGAAGACCGGGGTCTTGGATAACGGATGCCAGTGCCGTGATTGGCAAGGGAAAACAGGTTAAACTAACTTGCACGTGCCAATTAGTACTGCGTAATCAATGATTGCCGTTCAAAGTATTGCGCTCATAACATTATCTGCCTGGCTTATAGACAGGGGTTAGGGGAGCTCTTTCCGCCGATATGGAGCTCCTGCTGCAGATGCAAGATTCCATCCCCCAACGCCGCTTCCCAATCCTACCTAGGTATTCAGTCACCGGGCAGGTACCAAGGTCGCCGACTTCTCCTGCCCGCTGATTTCTGCAATGGAACTTCAATTCTCTAAGCCCGTATTTGCATGTCCCCATTGTCGATCCTCGAACGTTTTACGCGCCAATACAATGCTACTGCAATGCTACGGCCCGGGGTAAAGCGCGGGAGAAAAAAACGGGAATTTGAGATAACTATTCGTAAGTTGGCCGGGATGCTGTGGAGGATCCAGCGATGGCCCGTCTGACGATAACGCCACACCCACCAGAATTCCACTCCCACCGAGGCCAAATGAACCGAAGTACCGTGAACAACAGGAAAGATGGCTGGAAGCTGGAGACTCGAGGTCACCTTCCTTGCTAATCCCGGCTCACTGCCCCGGCTGATGTTCAAATGAATTTGGCAAGATCATGGGCAATCTGTGCAATTGGGACGTGGATGCAACACCGATCGCCTTGTCCCCCGGCTCCTGTTAGGAAAGTCATGGCGGAGGTGAGTGGTGCATCCTCCGTCCATACTCCGTACCTACCTTGGAATGTGTGATATTTCTGACGATGCAGCTTCGGTTTTCAGCTGCGGGCTTGTGTGACACACCACCCAAATCTCCGCGCCGTATTACTGGTCGACAGCGAGCAATATCCTCTCGATTGGAAAAAATACTGGGAGGTCTGCCCGGCGCCGGCACAACGGTTGGTGCGGCGCCTCCTCCTTCGCTGCATCCTGACATCTTGCACAGTTCGGGATCGGATCGCTCTCACCATTGCCGCGGACCAGCTCACCTCCCTGGACAAGGACGCAGACCCCGGCAGACCTTGGGAGTGCAGGCCCGATGTTCGCGGGGCCTGCATCGGGCTGGCTGCTTACGGATTGGCGCGCTTTCCAACTGCATGGATGCGGTGTCAAGCCAGCAGTGCCCCGACCAGCCTGGACGCTGGCGGCGCTTGCCCGCAAGACAACCGTGCGCCGCACCGACGATACGGCCTCTTCCGGAAAGGAGAGGACACACAGATGACATCTTGGCTCCGCGGCGTCCGCTCTAGCATGGAAGCCATGTGTCTCCCGTGCATGTGGCCTGGCGCACCATCGGGGCCATGTCTCAGTCAGGCATAGGGTTCCACCAGAATGGCGCCCGGGTGGAGCAGGACGCTGGCAGGGGATCCAACTCTTGACCCCAGCACTCCCCCAGCAACCAGCACCCCTGCGAGGTACCAACGGCCGTTGTGGAACGGTTCTCGCGCCGCGGCACATCAGATGAACCGTCAACCTCAGCCGCCACGCGCCGATCAAACTCTCGAAGCAGTTCGAGTTCTACAGACCGTTGAACATGTCTCAGATGCTTCTTAGCCAGACTATGTTCATGCAGCACGCGGCGCTACAAAGAATAACTAGCTACTTACAACCCGAGCCGAGGCCCAGACACGCGGGCTGGCTTCGTGGGTGCGTTGCATTGCTACTCTCTTCTGCTCTGCCGTTCCCACGCAGCGCACTCGATGAGACTTGGGGTACATCTGGCAACCCTTGTCAGGCGAATTGCGCTACCAAGCTAGCCTTCCACTGCTTCCCACTTGCAGAAACTTCTGCCGCCTTGGACGCGGAACCCGTTCAGGGGTCCCAACCTTGGAGAAGCTCACTCTGTCCAAGGATCTCGGAGAATGGACAACAAGTAGCCTAGCAAGATCCGGGCCACGTTCGTACCTGCGCCCAATCTAAGACGGGACGAAGACCAACTAGTCCAGCAGCTGCAATCCCAACTTGTGCCCACCGATTCTTGCGGCCATCCCGGAAACCTAATGTTGACGGCTCACCACACCAAGCAGGGCATGGAATACCCGCACACAAACCAGACCTATCCATGTCAGTAGGCGGTTTGCATACGCCCACTAGGTTTGCACTTTCATACGAAAGACTTACTACATATGCTCTAGCTTCGCTGAAGTGCCCCCAAGACCTGAGTAATGAATCCGGAGGAAAAGCTCGATGGCCCGTGACAGTTACACAGTAGACGCGCACCCAAGTAATGGACTTGGACCAGGGGCCACCTCTGACTGGGCAACCCCCACCAGCACACCTCTTGGGTCGGCCCGGGGTCAAGCTGATCCTGGACGACACGCCCCGGTGATAGAGTTGGGCCGTTGCTGTCGACCGATCGACTAATAAGATCGAGCTGAATGATCTCTCACCCGCTTTCTTACTCGACTTTCCAACATCTCTGATCAGCGATCTACCTTCAATATCGGACCTCCGTCTCCTCTTCACGGCGGGATCCATCTACATACGTACAGCACTCCTTCTCCGCGGGGGAGCTGGCCACGGTTGCATTCATCAGTTGTTGGCCCCAGTCCGGTCACCCCCCCTTAGAACCATCTTCGGTCTTTCCCGCGCCACACCCTCACAACCTCCGGTTTCGTGCAGAGTACCCCTATCCCAGCAACCCACCAGCCGTTGGGGTTACCGCCCGGTCACCAGACAGGACACTCGTTCGATTACCGCGCACCGACTCCCCTGTCCCTCGTTCCTCAGGGGACGGTAGCATCCCGCATCAGGGTTGATGATTCGTCTTGGCAACCTGAGGACATCGCCCTCCGCTATTTGCCACCCTTACCCTCGTCTGAAGGACTCCTCACGCACCGAGAGCCACCCGACGCCTGCCCGTATTGGTACCGTTGGGCCGCCCACGGCTGTATCCGCGCCAGTATTGACGCTGCCTCTCTCCCTGAGGGGTGAGCTTCCAGGGTAGGGTAGGGTTATCTTGGCTGGAGCCATCGAGCCAACGATTGTTCAGTCACAGTGGTATCCCGCCTGCATACCCACGTTCGTACCAAGAATCGACCAACTTCGCAGCAGATCACATCCTAACGTCCCGCCCACAAGCATCCTATTTCGGCCCAGAAGCGCCGGCTCTCTGGCACCCGGAAGATTGACGGAACTGCCAGCGATCCGCCCAGTCCCTTGTTCCACAGAGCGCCCCAGAGAAGTCCCATTCCCGCGAGGAGGTTGCCACTTGGAGCTGGTTGGCCTTTTCCTACCAACGGCGTGCGGAGATCCTGTACACTATAATCACCCTCCTCGACCCCCCTGACGCTTCTTGAACCTGCCGTCCGATCAACGCTGGGGTTCGAGTTGTCTACCCCAGCCGGCTCCTTTTCCACAAGACACCGGCATCCACTATTGACCGGGGATGCTTCTATAATGGCATTTAATTCAGCAGTGGACGCAAGCATCTGACAAGGGTCCGTTTTTCTCAACGCTGCTTGGATTGGTCTTGTTATTGTCTCCTTCCAACTCTCTCCGCCTCCCACAGACCCGAGAGAGCCGCCGGCCTCGGAATTCTAGACCGAGGGCTGCACAAACCTGAATCACCTGCCCATAAGGGTCGGTCGGCCTGTCCGATCAGTCTAGGTTGGCGTGCTTCGCCATCAACGCACATATCTGCCTTCGTGTGACGGCGGGCGCACCAGACCCGCGCCACCTCTCATCCACGAGCCGCTCGATGCTGTGGACAGCCGGCACCGCTTGATACGACGACACAAAAAGCGAGCGTCGTCAAAAGGACCGCGATGAGCGACTATTACCACCACTTTCTATCCTCCATGGTGGGGGTTGGGGGACAGCCCAACCCTAACCAGCTTGACGGCGTCGGACAGATGTCGCAACCTCAGGTTGTGCCGATGGGCGCCTCTTCGGCACCCAACCCTTATCAAAGCCTGGGATATTTCACCGGTTTCCCCGAGCCCATCATGTTCAATGCGCCGAAAGCGCAAAGAAGCAGAAGGAAATCAGCCCCGGGCCTAGACCACATCAAACATCGCCGTACGAGATCCGGCTGCTACACTTGCCGCAGCCGGCGTGTAAAGGTACCACCCCGCAAACCCCCCGCCACCGGATACCGCTCTAACAGCGCTGTAGTGCGACGAAACACGTCCCGTTTGCGACAGTACGTTCGGCTGCTGTTGACACCCCAGATACCACGGGAACCATCGCTAACCGGGCTGCTACAGGATGTAGGAAGGGAAAGAGGGAATGTATCTACCCGGAGCCACCACCCCCAAAGGGATCGGGTGCCGCAGGCTCCAAAGACTCGGCCGGGGCAAGCCAGCAAGCGAGCCCAAGTTCCTCCCGCGGCGATGACGATGACGAGGTCGAGCAAGATGCGAAGCTAGACCCGATCATGGACGAAGACGAAGACGAGCCGGAGAGCGCGACATCCCAGACATCGGCGCCGAATTTCCCGCTCCGAAGATCCAGTACCACATCCTCATTCGGGCGCCAGCGCGTCATTGCTAGCCACCGCCAGGGATCGGAAACCCCTTCCTACGACGACCAGAAGAGCTCGTCCCCATCCTTATCATCCGGCGTCACCAGCGCTCACACGCCTTCTGGGCTGCATCTCCCTGATGGGCCGACCGTCGCAACGCCCGCCTCCCGTCCTGACTGGACGTTCCTCCCACACGAACTGCAGTTCTACCTCGGCTATTTCTACGAGAACATAACACACTACTACTACTGCGTGGTGAACGACGCCGACGACTTTTTCCGGGGGATTCTGCCAGGGTTGGCGATCCGCAACGAGGCGCTTCTGTATGCGGTAGCGGGCTTCTCCGCATACCACCACTCGATGAAGAACCCGAACGGGAGGATCCATGAGTTTCTCCAGTATTACAGCCGTAGCGTCACGTTGCTTTTGGAATGTCTAAAGAACGAAAAACACACGGTAGCAACGTTATTGACGATCCTACAACTTGCTACGATCGAGGTACGTAACACGCAACTCCGGATGTGACGGGGGTTTAGGCATACTAATACCAGGAAAGGAATACCTGGGCGACTGGGTCAACCTCATGGGCCACCAAAAAGCGGCTTTCGAAGTCCTGACCAAGCTATTTACGCCGCAGACGGTGATGCAATCGCCAGTAGGCCGTGTAGCTCTGATGTGGTACGCTCGGTTCGACGTTTTTATCGGCATCATGGGGAGCTTTGGCACATCGCTGTCTCGAGAATGGTTCGCGGCATCGATGGAATACTACGACTCAAGGGCAGCGGCGGAACCCCTAAACTTGGCTTGGAAAATCGAGGCCTCTTCGGCACGAGTGCGGCTGATCTCGCAGGAAATGTCGGGACTTTTCGCCAAGGGTGCGAAACAGGAGTTTACGGAGGAGGAGTACACCGCCGAGCATCGCAGGTTGTCTGCTTTGTGGGAGGAGTGGAAAAGCTCGTTCGACAACACCCTCAATGACCCGGCGTATCTGGTGAACGACTTTCCCAGCAACCAGACGCCCGACCCTGACGACATCGTCAACCCGTTCGCACCAGGAGTCCTGTTCCGGCCCCCACTCTTCGCCTCGACGTTGATGGCGTGCGAATATCACTCGATTTCACTCATGCACGCCAGCCAGAGCGCGGCAACACTTACAGACGAGGACCGGGCGAAGTTGATGGAGCATGCATATGCGATATGCAGGATCTGCGAAACGGTAGAGCTCTGGCCTCACAGCCCGCCGGGGAGCCTAATAATCCTGCAATCGTGTCTTGCCATTGCAGCGCTTTATTTGCGACGGGATCCGAAGCACCACATGTGGATCAGGAGGAAGTTCGCTTTACTCGAGACGATGGGGTGAGTCGGCCTTCCAGCGCCGTGTTCGACAGTGTGTACAGAGATTGGACGAGCTCGCATGCCTGAATCCAATCTCGCGCGGAATGACTTGTGCTAACCTAAAGTATAGGTACATATCCCCCATAACAATGCGCACACGCATGGCTGAACTCTTCAACGACGAGAGCTGCATCCGATGGTGGCTCCCAAATGACGAGGGATTTAGCCCCTTGCTCCAAAACATCCGGGCCATTGCGGACGAGCGCAATGCCATGGCCATGTCGACTCAGAAGGAGAATTTGAAGCAGATTCGTCATGTGTTCTCAAGGATGCAGCTTGCACAAGAACACGCCGAGGGCGACGACAGCGCGCATGCAGGAGCAAAGAGGAAGCATCCGGACGCCTGAGCAAGGGGACGGGGCCCATTGAGCTCTGCGCACGTCTGTTTACCAGCCGGGGATCCGCCAACGCGAACGAGGGGACGAGCAGCAAGATAGATTGCAGGAGGGTGAAGCTTCATGGGGCCCTCGACATCATCATGGTTCCGATTTCCGACCATCCGAGCGTTTACAAGCCTCATCCCTGGGTTCGGGGACCTGAACGGCGCGAGTGTGGAACTGGGACCTCGTGGGACGTGGGACGTGGGACGTGGCACGTGGGACCCAATAATGAGCGAGACGGGTTGACGTTGGGGTTCCAGGCGGCTCATGATGCGGCTCCCTCTGCCGTGGGTGACCAATGTGGTTCCTGAACAATTTCCTGGGACCCGATAATGCGGCCCTGCGACGTCAAAGTCTCGATGCTAATGCAGGGGCCGACGCTTGGATCGCCCCTTGAACCGTTTTCGAAGATCTGAAACACACTTTCGGCACTCGGGATCCTTACCACCCCACACGATCCCCCCAACCACCCGCTAGTTAGCAGCTCCTGGCCCATCGCCCGGCCAAAACACCCTGGTTATGATCGGACGAACTGGTTTCCCACGGAGCGCCAATTCTCGGAAACCGGGCGCCGTCATCCCAACTCGCCCACTTGGGACGACACTACGGCCACACCCATCCCCCGAGAGCCGGGGATATCGGCGACCAAAGCCGCCAGGCCTGCATCTCCCTGCTTCCTCCTCGTATTCGGAATGCGGCTGTTTTCCGGGCTTGGCTGATCGACGATGGTTCGCATCGGCGACGACGACCTCGACCTCGGCACCTCCCCCGCCTTCAACCCTCATCGTCATCTTTCTCCCACCCGGCACGATAATCCTTGAATCTTGGGACAGTTTCGCTTTCTCTTCATGTATTTACCCAACATTTGTTTGTTTCCTGCACCCTTTTGGTTTCATACCTTCTTCCCTGTTCAATATTTTAGCATCATACCATTTTTGTGCCTTGGTTTGGGCATCTTCATAGCATTTCCCGCCTACACCTAATCCCTCTTTGTTTTTCACCGTTTTTGGGTAGTTATTTTCCGAGTTGGCACACACCAAAGACGCGTCGCTACTAATAGGCGGGCAATCGCGAGCACCGCGATAGAGGCATATACACAAAATGCATGCATAGTGGGCGGGCAACGGTTATATTCGGGTGAAGCCTGATCGCCCGGGCGGTCGAGCCATGTGGGTGAGACCGCACGGCGAAGGGGTGCAAGAGCGGGAAGAAGCGGTGAACAAATAACGGAGGGGATGGGGAGGGGTCGTTGAACTTTGGGAGATACCCAGTGGTGACGGCGGAAAGGGCGGGGTTTTGCATCTCACAGCGTAGGCGGCACAAGCATTCGGCGTTCTTACAATGTATTAAGTACTGTACAAAGACAAATTTAATGAACCATTCATAGCTGACACCAAATGTTCCATCGCCTTGACCGCACTCGCGCTCGCACTCGATCCGACAAGGATCAACACATCAAGTACCGCCCCAAAAGTACTCATATTATTACACACACAGTATGCAGAACAGAATAGAATCCTAGGGTATTAGCCGGGCGTCAGAAAGCCTCAAAGGGAGAACCTAATCCTGGTCACCCTTCTCTTCGGCAGGCTTCTTCTCTTCGGCAGGCTTCTTCTCCTCGGCCGCCTCCACCGCAGCCGGCTTCTCCTCGGCGCCCTTATCACCACCCTCTTCCGCTGCCGTGTCCGCTTCTGCCTCCCCATCGCCCTTATCCTTCTCCGCCTCGGCCTTGGCATCGTCGGGCAGGGCAACCTGGCCGGCCTTTTCCTCCTCCTCCTCCTCCTCCTCCTCCTCCCCGGCAGCAGCAGCGGCGGCGTCGGCCTGTGGCTCGGCGTCTGACTTTGTCGTTTGCTCGTCCTGTCCCTCCTCCTTCTTCTCGTCCGTCAGTGGCAGGTATGAGGGTGTCTCCGCTGGCGCGGGCTTTTCCTCGGGTTCTACCACAGTCTCCGCATCCGACTCTGCCACATCGTCCGCGGCCGAGTCGGGCTCTCCGCTAGCCCCCGTAGTGGATGGCGCCTCCTGGGGTTCCGGTTCGGTTTCTTTGGTTTCTGGCGCGGACTCCTCGGTAGCGGCGGCAGTGCCGGCCTCTTGCGCGGACTGAGCCTCCTCTGGGCTGGGCTTGGGCTCGGGTTCGGGTTCGGGCTGGTGCTCCGGTTTCGGCTCCGACGTGGAGGCTGGGGCTTCCGGCTCCGCGGCGAAGTCGTGTTCTGGCCCTGGTGTTTCAGCCTCTCGCATGGCAACCTCCGGTGCTGGCGCCGCGGCCGGTTTCTTCTCATCTGCTTCGGCTCCGGGCGGTGGAATCACGCTGGGCGGTCGGATCGGGTGTTCCGCCACGGCCAGGGGTTTGTGCTCTACTATCACCGGAATGTTGGCCGATTCCCTTTCCTCCTCGGCCACCGATGGGGGCGCTGAGATGCGCATCCCGCGTAGCCTGTGGGATAGTTCGGATGAGTCGTCTTCGTCTGCCTCGGGCACCGTCGTGACGGCGCTTCCTGTCGAGGGACTGCTCTTAATGTGTCTCCTCGTGTTGGTCCTGCTCATGGAAGAGTAATCCCCATCCTCGGCATCACGTTGAGCTGGGGGTTTTGCGATTGTGATGGGGCCTAGCAGTTGCTGTGGCTGCTGCTGTTGCTGCCTCTTGTCGCTTCGGTCCCCGAGGTCTCCCGCACCCGAGTTGCTGTCCAAGCCTTCAGCTTCGGGCGGCAACTTGTAGTTCTCCGCCGGCAGGAGGTCGTAGACATCGCACACGGTTTTGAAGAAGACGTAGAGACCGCCCTGTCCCTCGACGGACCAGAACACGCCGCGGTGCTGAAACCAGGCGTGCGCGAAGATGCGGTGCAGGCGGCGGAACACGTTGACCAGGTTCTTGAGGGCTGTGTTTTTATCGTGGGCGTCAACGACGAAGCGGCTCGGGAAGATCTTGGGGTTCGTCACGACGTTGGTGGCCCAGTCGAGGGTGTGGCAGCAATAATCGATGGCGCAGCAGCTCTTGGGGGCGTCGTGCACGGCGCATAGGAACTGCCACTCGCCAGCACGCATCTCGGGGCAGGTGGCAGCGCTGCAGGGTGGTGTATCGAACAGAAAGCCGACGATCAGGGTGTTGCACTGGGCGATCAGGAAGCGACAGAGCTCGTACAGCCATAGTGTCTTGTCGATGCCGGGCGGCGGGGTTGCCAGCAGCTTTGCTGTATCGCGGCTGATGGGGGTCGTATGGCTCGCTGTATGGTAGTAGTGCAGGGCTGCCAGGTGTTCCTGGAGCTGGAAGGCTGAGTCAAGCTGTTCGCGTGCCCACCGGCGAGGTCAGCACGGTCAACTACTGATACAGAAGGAACCTAGTGTACCTCATGCAACGGGACGAGCGGAGGGCCAGCAGCCATGTCGGCCGACTTTGTGCCCGGGTGGATGCGCCGCTTGGCATTGGTATCAATGGCCGTCTGTTCGATTTGGGCAGCCTGCCGCGCTGCGTTGGGGCCCATCAGCGGGGACTTTGGTGTTCGTTGAATTTCAGCGGGAGGCGGCGGGCTGGGCAGCCGAGGCGAGCTCGGCGGCAGCGACATGATGGTCTCGGAATTCGAATGGAAATAACTAATGGCACGGTCTAATGAAGGAGCAAGAATGCGCTCCCTGGTGTTGTGTCGACGCGCCCCGCTGTCAAGTGTGAAGCCGCGATATGGACCCTTTCTTGGTTTGGCCGGGGAGAGTTGATCCTTATAGAGCCGTTCGTCCCAATGTATGCGCCTGTGTTGTGTTCTTTTCGGTAAGGCCCCTAAGTGCTCGTCGGAGGGTTATCGGCCCAAATCGTGAAGCCGTGATGCGGCGAGGAATAGGATGGAAGGCTGGTTGTCGGTTGGAATTTCTGGGCGCTTAACTCTGAGAGCTTGTTGTTCAGCCCAGCTACCCCTGCATCCCTGGGCTGGGAGCCCGGACCCCTGGTTGATACCATTTACCGAATACCGTAACCGTACAGTGTATTGTAGTGTATTGTATGTAAATACCTTCCTTGAACGCTGGATCTGCCCCGCCATTGCATTCTCCTTACCTGCATGTAACTCCCAACATCACGGGAACGTATAGCAGATTTTGTTATATTCCCATAATACCACAATTATCGACGTTCAGAGTTTGAGATCTCGGAAACAGAAATGGACTGGGACGATGATGCACCGCCGGAGCTGGTTGTCACGGGCACCGAGCTGGAACCTCAGGAAAAGCCAGTGAAAGTGCCCATTACCTTGATCACCGGTGTGTAATTGTTGACCTTCTTCTATCCTCGTTTTGTTGATTGTTTTATGTTTTGGCCTCAGGTTTGAAGTCTAATGAGAAACCTAGGATACCTTGGGGCGGGAAAGACAACGCTTTTAAACTACATCCTGACTGCCGAACACGGGAAGAAGATCGCGGTGATCATGAACGGTAAGATCAGATATTGCCTATACATATGTATCCTGATTTGCTGACTATGGGTATCCAGAGTTTGGTGATTGTAAGCCGTCCTTACGCCAGCCAAGTATGCATTGAGCTGACATGGTAAATAGCCTTGGATATTGAGAAGTCTCTAACCATCAACAAGGATGGTGAGTCGGTCGAAGAGTGGATGGACGTAGGCAACGGGTGCATATGCTGCTCTGTCAAGTGAGCTGAAACCTCGGGCTACAAGCCGGCATGTGTGTGTTAACATGAGTGTGCAGAGATACTGGCGTGAACGCCATCGAGTCGTTGATGGAGAAGAAGGGCAAGTTTGACTACATCCTCCTCGAGACCACGGGCCTTGCAGATCCGGGAAACATTGCTCCGTTGTTCTGGATGGACGACGGACTCGGCAGCACCATCTACCTGGACGGAATCGTGACCCTCGTCGACGCCAAGAACATCCTGCGCAGCCTTGATGACCCCGCCGGCAAGGTCGAAGGCCACGAGGAAAGCGATGACGCCCACGGGCCTGTCATGACAACCGCCCATGTGCAGATTTCACACGCCGATGTCATCGTCATCAACAAATCGGACCTAGTCAGCGAACAGGAGCTGCAGGCTGTGAAGAACAGGATCGAGTCCATCAACGGGCTCGCCAAGATCTTCGTCACCAGCCAAAGCGTAGTGCCGAAACTCGAAGGCTTTCTCCTAGATCTGCACGCATATGACAGGGTTGAGGAGCTTGACCGTGCAGGACTCGGCCATAGTCATCTCGATAAGGTAGGAGCTCGACTCAGTGTGGCTCAGTTAGGAAATCGACGCTGACTTTGGTAGACAATCTCGACTATATCGATTCCGCTGCCCAGGTTAACCAAGAAGCAGCAATCAGGGCTGGATGCCTGGCTGCGATCGGTTCTGTGGGAAAATGTCCTCCCGGGTCACAAGCCAACAGATGGCCCGGCATACGATATCCATCGTTTAAAGGGTCGCTTTTTCGGCGATGAGGGGGGTGAAAAGATCATCCAAGGAGTGCGAGAGATTTTTGACATCTTCGACAGCCCTTCGCAGCAGCAGGATTCGGATGTGTCAGAAGCAGGCAAGATGGTCTTGATCGGGCGCCATCTGGACAGCTTCGATTTTCGAACAAGTTTAGAGGATGCTCTCGGAGGCGCTAAGCCGTTATAGTACGAGTATAGGCTTGAAATAGACACCGAGTCGTTGAGACGAAGCGGTTGATTTAATCTGTGTTTATGTCAGAATATGCGGGCAATGCGCTGTAATTTGTATGCATACAAGGCGACGCTTGACTTGACGAGACGCAGGATAGGATATAGGCAGTTAAGTCATCATGGCAATGTCTCAGTTAAAACAATGCGCCCGGTATCCGTCTACCATTTTGTAAACTTCCGCACTTGGAAAATACCTCGAGATTACTCCCGCAGACTTTTGGACTGATTCGTGTGTCAGACTCGTGGTAAACAAACGTCATGAAGCTAACTCGAGGGGTGTAATTGATGTTTGTTGACGTCCCAAGTCCCAACTCATGTGTGTGATGACGATGGGCACGGGCCTCACGCTAGTGGCAAGCGGCAACCGTGGTTCAGTGTTTGCGGCGGCCCACTGCAACTGCTCCATCTAACATAGGTTGGAAGGGTCCCACACTACCATCCACGTTCAACACCGAAACGAGACAACTGAAGCCATTCGCTTCATACCGCATACCACGAACGAGCAGCCGGACGAACGAACGAATAGCGTACCAGCGCAGCCTCAATGATGAATCGACCAGGTATGGTGGCGACGCCCGGTCCTTCTTGCGACCCCAGATCCCGATCCCTCGTGTGCCCCGCTGTCTGCCCTGTCTCGGCATCGACTTTGACTTCCCACCCCGGTCTCTTCCGCTGCCTAATGTGTGCGCGCTCGAGTCTACCTTGGGCCAAATGATGACCAGGAAGGGGGATGGTGGCCTGGCGGTGGGGGGTTAGAGTCAGGGACACAACGCCCCTCAACAGAACCTCCGACTGCCTTGTCGTCTCGAGCATACATACTTTAGGGTTACGGAGTGGTCTGCCCTGGGCAATACAACGGGTGAGGGGCTCGGACACTGGTCTCCGCTCCGTATTCACGTATTGAGTTTGGAGTTTACTCTGCTGTGCGGTCGGAGTGGGCTATTTAAGATGCTCCGACTGGTCTCAGGGCGCCCCTCACTCTCGCCCACCCTCCGCTCGCATCCCGTCAAGAACACCAATCACATGAAGTACATGTGCTAACGCGCTTTCGGGATACCAGGGGCAGTACCACAAACGCTCCGCGGCATGCCCGGGGGGTTTGGTGGTCAGCAGCAGCAGCAGCAACAACAACAAGCAAATCGCGCCGTTTCGAACAGCAGGTTACCGAACGGGAAGATAGGTGAGGAGGCCCGCGGTGCAGTCGCGCTCTCGACGCCCAAGACGCCCAAGGTCTCCGATAAAGGTTAACACGAGTTTACAGGGCCAGGAGGAAACGCGGCAGGATGGGGGTTCGGCGCCATGCCCATTGGGGGGGTGGAAACGCGCCTGCGGCGGCGACAGCAAGGCAAATAGGTGGGAATATTAGCTTTGCGCAGAGCTTGGCGGGATCGCAGCAACCGGCAACACCATTGGACCCATCGTAAGTTGGTTTTTCCCTTTTCTGCGCTGGTTCTGTGGAGTTTCGAGCTCTGGAACCTTCCTTCTATTCTCCGATCCGTCGATTCCCAAGCTTCACCCATATCGACCGTCACAAATCGCCTCTCAACCTTGGTGGCCTCTTTCGTCTCCTACATATTCGCCATTCATTTGCGCATCTATCTTTTTTAAAGGGTTGTCAATTGCGCAAAGAAGGAGGTGGATTTCTTCGCTTTCCCGGCGTCGATCGAGGTGTCTCCATGACATCCCACGTCGGTTTTCCTAGCTCCTCGTCAAAGTCGACGATCGAAATGGCACCATCTCAGCATCACAGGCCCAAACTCGCCATCAAATCGAAGGAGACGAGCCTCGCTGAAGAGCCCCAGAGACCGGTTGAAGGGTTTCCCTATGCATTAATCGTGAAGGGGTATTACGGATTTGTTTCTTGCTTTAGTCGCTTCATCGGGTCCTCCATCTTGCGGCGCTTACCTGATAAGCAAGCCAATGCTGACCGGCGGTTCAATGTAGGGAATTTCCATCCTTATCCAATACATCCCAACTCAACTCGGCGAGTCAATCATCCATGTGGTCGGCGCAAGGGCCTCGGAACCTGAGCAGTGGGGCTCATCGGGGCGGGGGAACTCCCGTCTCGTCGCAGCAGAACCAGCAGGACGACTTGTTTGCTTCGCGTTTACCGTCTGCCCAAGGTGCGTTTAGGTTTGGCAACCAAGGGAGCGCTTCCCAGCCAGCGCAAGGGCAACCCGGCGTGGCTGAAGAATTCCCGCCGTTAAACCGAGCTGCGAATGGTGAGATCGGTGGGCAAGAGCGGGGAGGGAACTTGATGTCGAGCCTGGGGTTTGGCGCCCAGGGCTCAGCTGGAGCTGCCATGCACGCGAATCGGACAGGGAACGGCTTGTTAAGCGCGCTGTCCGCCACGTCGAGGACCGGGGACGCCCGTTCACCGACGGCGATAGCACGACCTCAGGATCCTCGGAGCCCGGTCGAGGATGAGCCGCACCAGAAGCCAGCAGGGTACCGTGAAGGTTCGGTGGACTCGGTGGGTGGGAGAAACCCGCTCGGCGCCATCGGCAATGACCCCCCAACCGGCAAAGGCAAGGAGGAAGAGAAGGCGCCTGCCACCCAAGTGCAAGATCCGTTAGAGGGCATGGCGCCTTTCGATAAATGGGGTCTGAAGGGTCTCCGGACACTGATGAACAACTTCCCCGATTACAACGCGCTGGTGTGTGGCATGGACCCGGCAGCGCTGGGTGTGGATATGCGCTCAACAGAGTAAGCGGTTATCACACATGAAGCTCGGGTCTAGCTGCTAATTCTCCTTAGAACCTTGTCCACAAAGGTCTACTCGCTTTTTGACGATGTTGCGCCCCGGCCGCCAGTGCCGAAATTCCGGCTCCCCGACTGTTACCAGGTCAAAAACGTCCAGCCGATCGAGGCTAAGATCTCGAGCTTCAACGAAGAGACCTTGATGTGGATGTTTTACAGCTGTACGCAGGATATCCAACAGCAGATGGCCGCCATGGAGCTCAACAACCGCAACTGGAGGTGGCACAAGAAAATGCAGATGTGGTTAACCAAGGACGACGTCATGGTCCCCCAAGCACTGGGCCCGACGCACGAGCGCGGCTACTATATCGTTTGGGATGCGGACCACTGGCGCAAGGAGAGGGTACGTGAGAACCGAGTCATCGGAGTCATCCATTAGAGTATATTACTGACTACCTATCTCGCAGCGGGAACTGGTGTTGCATTACGCGGATCTCGATACTACGCCTGCTGCTCAGTTGCAGAACATACCGGCTTGAGCCTATCGGTGCTCGGGAGACAATACGAATAGGGGATACGGATTTATGTGCGTGTATGTAACTAGGCGGGCGGCGAGTCTCCTATCTAGGTACGGAAGGGAGTTATGATGGAGGAACTGGCGCAATATGAATTGAGAGCCTTCTCCGGGGTGGCTTTCAGGCGGCAGCTATGGCTTTTGATATATTGTGGCAAGTGATGAGTGGCGTCGTTAAGGGGGGTGAGTCGTGTAACGTGGCACGTGCGTGGCACGCGAACCTGGCCCACTCAGTGCGTACTTGTAACGGCCAGATGCTTGGCGACGATCTGATTCCAGTGACCTCCACCGAAACCCGAACGACACCATCGACGACACATCGCGTCATTGTTCCAACTCACCAAGTAGTTCAGTCTCCAACTCGTCATTGTCGGTGCGAAACAGCGAACCCATCGACGACTCTCCCATCACCGCGACGTCACGCGACTAGGGACCTTAGGTACCCACTTAGCGTCACGCACCCGCTGTTCAATCCCACACGCTCCGATCCCCGACATCCCCCACGCCGAACAACGACCAACCCAAACCCGGAGCGACGGAGAGAGAGACACACATACAAACCATGGCCGACGCCGACGACCAACAAATCAACCTCCCCTCGCTAGTTGCCATCCTAGTGGTGTCGGGCCTGATCATACGCTACCTGTTCTTCTCGTCGTCGCCGTCCACCGCCGCAGGGTCGGGGCCAGGGTTGGCGTCTGGTCGGACGGGGGCGCGCGGCGGCGCCGGTGGTGACGCGGCCGCCTTGTCGCGCAGGCGCGAGGCCGCCGTCCAGCACATCCAGCAGATGTTCCCGCAGGTGGATCGCCGCGCGGCGCTGTGGGACCTCCAGCGTACGGGGGGCAGTGTGGCGGCGACGACGGAGAGGATTTTGGCGGGGAGGTTGGAGACGGTGAGTTCTTTTTTTTCTTTTTTTTTTTTCTTGTTTTTCTTGGGTTTGAGATGGAGAGGGGGGGGGGTGTGCGGAGATCTGGGATCAAAGTTGGAGTTAGTAGGCTGCTGGGTGGTGATCATGAGAGCTAACGAGGTGTCACGGACAGCCGCCCATCACATTCCAGCCCCCGCCACCCCCGAATAACGGTAGTGCCAATAACACTGCCGCTGGACAGGCCAAGCCCGCCCCCGGACCGGTCCATCCGGATCTGATCACGCGGTACAATCTAAAGGACAAGCTTGGGTCGCCCGACAGCGAGTCAGCGGGCTCCAGTAGCGGGGCTGAGACGGGCGGGAGGGGAGCTAATGAAAAGGCATGGAGCACGAACCGCGACGAGAGGCAATCGCTGCTGCAGAGGAGGAGGGATCAGATGATTCTCGAGGCGAGGAGGAAGATGGAGGCTAAGATCGCGGCGGAGAAGGCTGCGAAAGGTAGCTAAGGTCAAACAAGAATGGTTGAGTTGTTGCGTACGGATGAGGATGTCGAAGTGGTGAGCAGATGAGGCACATAAAGAAACTTAAGGGGTTGTCCATATCAGCTGCTCATTAGTCTGCCACGCAGTGCGTTGGACAGAATAGGACAATAATTATTACCTACGGTCTGGTCCGAGGGGAGAGCTAGGGAATGGCGAGGGGTGCTATCTCTATTGCGTCGATTTTTCCGAGGTACCCAACTATGAAGCAACAAAACAACAATCCAGATCCTACGAGGTATCGTGTTGCCGAGCCTCAAACTTGTAAAACACGGGCATGGTTGTCTGCTGGAACCACGTATTCCAGGCTCCATACGGCTCCCTGCATGCTTGTATGGGCGACAAATATACCACGTAAAACTTATGATATTTCATCTAAGTAGTACCTCGTAGTTTGATACCTACCCGTGCCAGTGATGCCACACACCCACGCATTCACCAACGCGAGGCATTTACGAGTGTTGGCATAGGTGATCTACTTCCCAATTCCAGAGGTACAAGAGCGCCTTCCTCCTCGACTTCCTGTACAGTACGAAGACTCCCCGCTATACCTCCCTCCCTAACGGCCCCCTCCCAAACCTCGAGAAACGCCCCCAAAACTCCGACGGCAACATACTTAGCCATCGCCAACACTGTTTGGCAGGGCCAGAATTCACCCCACCGACGCAGCGTCCGAACCGTGACGCATGCTATGCTGAAAGCCTTTAGCAGCAGCCACTGGCCATAGGCATGCCGCCGCTCTACCTCGACCACCTTGACGCCCACAAACTCCAACCACACGGCAAAGGTGCACACGCAGTACAGCCAGACGACGACGAGGCTGTGCACCACGTTCTGCTTGCGGGCGGCCCCGCTGCCGTCTTGCCGCTGCCCGGAAGAACGCCTTCTCCACCCCGAAAAGAATCCCGGCGCCGGCCCGGGGTGTGCCACCGAGTGCGGCAGGGCGCGGTGCAGGACGGCCGCTTCGGCCGCGCTGAGGTCGCGCGGTAGGGCCCGGAGCACGTGCTGGGCGCCGTTGATGTACGTCGACCGCTCAAAGTGGGCGTCTTGGTCGGGGGTCAGGCGGCTGGCGAATTCGCGGCTTGAGGTGAGTAGGAGGTCGATGCCTGGAGAGTGGATTTCGTTAGTTGATGAGTTGGTTAATCCATGTCCTTACCTAGTAATTCATGTTCCGTGGTTTCTTCTTTTTCTTTTTTCTTATATACTATTTCTCTCCTTCAATTTCAAGCTTCCTTTTTTTTTCTCAAGTGGTTTTCCCCCGTCTTGTGGGCTCTGCTCACGAGGTCTGTGTGTAAACATAAACATGTACTAACCTCGAGTGGCGAACTGCCAGTTAACGTTCGAGCCCACGGTGGGCGAGCCCGAAATGGCCGCCTTAGAGGCGATCGTCGAGATGAACCCTTTCGCCTGGGCGAGCCCAAGGTCAAGGGTGCGTTGGTTGGGCGCCCCAGGTGCCTCGTCATCCGGCACCACAGGGCTGTCGGTTTGGTCTGATTGTGTGCCTGCTTGGTTTCGCTCCCTGGGTATTCTTACCCTCGAAGCGACTGTGTTGGCCGCTTGTCGAACTCCAGTTAGGACGAAAGCCACGGTGCCGAGCGTCGTCCTTTCGTGAAACTCTGGCTGATTTTCAGCACATGTGCCGCACGCATTTTCCATCTCGTCAGGTGATGTTGTAAGAAAACTTATGAGATGGCGGTATCTTGCCGGCGTAGAATGCGGGCTGCGTGTAACTCGGGAAGGAGATGTTGAGGACAGGGGGACGAATGGAGGACTGGGGGTTTGATGGAAATATACACAGACCTGGATACTGAGAGACATTTGCCACTTTAACTTGATTTGGTAAGTAATCGTTAACCATGCGGTGGCGGTCCAGTCCTTAGTCAATGCTTAGTTCCATTCCTGTCCGTGTTTTGAGCCTCATGATTGTTGCCTCAAAGGCCTAGAAACGCAAAGTGAAGCGGCCATGAATACATGAATAATGCAACTGCTATGGTGCCATAGCATGCTATCCCTCTCTTTAACCCTCTACATCTACTTGAGGCCGTGGATCGGGCTGTGTGTTATGGTCTTTATTTTTTCAAATAAAAGAAAAGAGGAAGCAAAAAGGAGAAGGAGAAGGGAAGTTTGATCTACATCTATTATGTCTACGCATCCGCAGTAGGGACTGTGTAAGGTATGCTGAAGTGCAGATACACTCTATGGGCAAAATAGGCCAGATTTCCACGGCAGTCTATTTGTATTCGGTAGAGGTCTACCAAACCTCAACTGCCTTACATATAGGTACGAAATACAGGTCATTCGGAAGCTCACAGAAACTGTATTGATCCGTCGACTGTTTTGTGTTACTCGATTTCTTTTCTTTAATATCAAGTTACTCTGCTTGCTTTTTTTTTCATTTGTATTTTGCTTGATTTGTTCGATTCGTTTCTTTGCCCGATCTTTTGTATTTTGATTTCTTGCTTCCATCGTTTCGAGTTCCCGTCGGCTTTTTTTGGCCAGAGGGGAGAGCAAGTTGAACTTCCGAGTCTTCGTTAGTGGGTCCTAAACCACGCTAAAAATGTTGTCCCGCATGTGGTGGGATAAGATAAGGAATTTGGCCGCCGACCCAGTGTGCAACTGGAAATTTTCTTTCCGGATTTCCTCTGCAGAACGGCGACATAAATTGTTCAACCAAGACCCGAACAACTCCTTCTCGTCGCCCATCTACGACGACGGCCTCTGTTGTACATCTCGACAATACTCTGAAGACCCGTGGGGCATCGTCGATCTATTGAGCATTGCATCAGAGTGCGTGCAAACATGATGAAGACCAGCCTTTTACGGCATGCGGCCGCGACCCGCGTCGCCTTCGCCGTCCGTCCGGCCCAGGCTGCATTCAGGGTTTCATCAGCTGCCCTCGCCCTCTCACGCTCTTCCCGCAACACTGCCGCCGTCTACCGTCCCGCCAGCTCGCTGCTTCGCTTTTACTCGAGCGAGTCCGCAGCCCCGGCGACCTCTGGCGACGGCCCTTCGGGTCCCATCACTCGATTCGAAGACCTCCCCCAGCTCGGCGTGCACCCGCGGCTCGTCACTGCCCTCACCCGGGGCATGGGATATGAAAACATGACCGAGGTTCAGTCCCAGACCATCAATGCTGCCCTTGCTGGAAAAGATGTGTAAGTCTACCCTTTGCCTCTTGAATCCTCCTGTAGGTCCAGGTGGCTAAGACGCACCGCTTCAGTGTTGCCCAAGCAAGAACCGGTACCGGCAAGACCCTGGCCTTTCTCGTACCCATCGTCCAAAGGATCATCGCCGGCGAGCCCGCGCTTGCAATGCCGCGTGGCGGCAGGGCTCGCTCTGATGACATCCGCGCCATTATCGTCTCGCCTACCCGTGAGCTTGCCGAGCAGATTGGCGTCGAGGCAAAGAAGCTTTGCCAAGGAACCGGTGTCATTGTCCAGACCGCCGTTGGCGGAACCCAAAAGGGCATGATGCTTCGCAAAACACGCATGGAGGGCTGCCATTTGATGGTCGCCACCCCGGGCCGCCTGCATGATCTCCTCTCGGACCGGTCCAGCGGAATCGATGCCCCCAACCTTGCCGCCCTTGTGCTGGATGAGGCGGACCGTATGTTGGACGTCGGCTTCAAGGCCGAACTCGAGAGCATCGTCCAGTTTCTGCCGCGTCGCGATGATGTGCCCCGCCAAACCCTCCTCTACTCGGCGACGCTGCCTAAGAACGTGGTCAACATTGCCCGGCAATTCATCAACCCGACCAACTTCGAGTTCGTTCAGACCGTCAAGACAGACGAAGCGCCGACCCACGAGAGAGTGCCGCAGTTTATCGTCCCTTGCCGCGGTTTCGAGAACATGGGCCCCACCCTGCTGGAGCTGACGCGCCGCGAAATCCAGAAGTCCTTGTCAGACCCGGAAAGGTTACCCTTCAAGGCCATCGTTTTCCTACCCACCACGGCCTCGGTCATGGCCTACTCCTACCTCTTCCGCCGACTCAAATACATGGACCGCACCCTCCCCAGAATCACCGATATACATTCGAAACTACAACAAAACGCACGAACTCGGAACGCCGATGAATTCAGGGCCGCGACATCGGGTATCCTCTTTTCCTCCGACGTCTCGGCCAGAGGCATGGATTTCCCCAACGTGACTCACGTCATCCAGGTGCATCTCCCTCAGGATCGCGACCTCTATATTCATCGGATCGGGCGTACCGGCCGCGCTGGCAAGCAGGGCCAGGCCTTCCTCCTGGCCTCGGATATCGAGATCCCCTGCGCGAGGTCCCGTCTTCCGGGGCTGCCCATCCAGCGATGCACCGACCTTGAAAGCGCCTCGTTGGACGTGAGTAAAGCTGACACGCTTCCCGCCGTCTTTAACGACTTCAAGGAGGCCGCCCAAAAGGCGCCTTTCGACATGCTCAGGGAGACCTACATCTCGTTCCTCGGAAACGCCATCAAGGACGTCCACCGCCAGGACCTGGTCAACGAGGCCAACAACATGGCCAAGTATTCCTGGGGTATGGATGAGCCCCCGGCGGTTACGCCAAAGTTCGCTGCCCAGCTGCCAGGTCGTATTAGGGGGCTGCGGATTGCTGAGCCCACTAGCCACGGCCGTGATGGTGGCTTCGGCGGTCGTGATGGTGGCTTCGGTGGCCGTGATGGTGGCTTCGGCGGCCGTGGCGGTTTCGGCGGCCGTGATGGTGGCTTCGGCGGCCGCGGCGGCGGTCGCGGTGGTGGCGGCCGCGACAGAAGGCCGCCTCCGCGTGATGGGTTTGAGATGATGGAGCGCCTCGCCAACGAGGACGGCCCACGTCAACGGGGCAGGAATCGGCCTGCGGCGTCCTTCTAAGGGCCCTGAGAGCATGAGTGGGACCCTTGGGGTCTTCGCCGCCTGAACGCCTGCCGCGGCTTCTAGGCGTTGTATCTGTATGATGGCTATATTCCTAGCGTTGTGTTTTGATTCCCCGTCCACCCGTCACACGAGGGACGAAATACGGCGTTTACAGGCGGGTTGGGACGACAAAAAGCTGCCCTGCTCTATCAGAGGCGCGACTAACGATAAAATGGGGGCGAGAGAAGATGCGAGGCGAGCCACAAGGGGGTGGGGGGTTGTATATCATTGTCTTGGGAGTTTGCCGGTTTTCGGGACCTAGAGATGGGGCATTCTGCATCGTTTGTCGGTTTCTGTTTTCTGCCGGGCTCCTAGCAAGGCTGCTTATTCTTGCTTGTACTAGGCCGGGCGATCTTGGCGGGTGCCAGGCTACCCATCTCTCATCTCTCTCCGATTTGGTCTTGTACATATACACCCGTTTGGTATGTCTTTTAGTATTACTGCTGTATGATTAGAAAGTAATGAAGACGATGACTTTGCATTGTTTGGTTCTCGTTCCGAAAGGGAAAAGAAGTACGAGGTAAGTTTGTTATTCGCTGCTAGTTTTACATTCTTTCTCGAAAAGAGGAATCGCCAGTCTTGCTACAACGCCGGCTCTTCTTACATAGTTTCACCCTTTGACTCTTCGACCCGTCTATTTTCTTGCTATGGCCCGACATGGTCCCCGTCATTCCCGGTTCGCCTGACCGCCGCCCGTACTCAGACCTGACGTTTCCAAAGCCCATTTTGTTGTATCGCCAAGTCCCTCCCTCTGCTCCTTCTCCAACGGGGTATCATCTTTGTGTCCTTCTCTCTCTCTCTACACGCCAAAAGCCGACATGATCCTGCTCGGTTCCCTTTTTCCTGCAGCCAACCCAAACCATTCCACCATCAAGACCGTCAGACGGGTACATGTATGTATGCACACCGTAAAAAAGCGGGAGGTAAGGCGAGACGGAGACTTTCGATCGATTCAACCCGCTCTCAGCAGGGTATGGGCATCCCACACCAGCACGCGCTGGTCCCACCCGGCCGAGGCCAGCCAGCCGCCCGTTCCGAACAGACACCAGTCGACGCCCGTGGCGAACTCGGAGTGGCGGTTCATGACGCCGAGCTGGGTGCCGACGGGGATGGTGTTCGGGTACTGGTGGGGCTGCGGCGCGCCGGACGAGCCGTCGGACCACACGCGCACCGTCATGTCGTAGCTGGCGCTGGCGAGCACGTCGCTGGCGTGCGGGCTCCACGCGAGGCGCCGCACCGCGTACTCGTGGCCCGGCAGCACGGCGGCGGGGCCGCCCCGCGGGTTGCGCAGGTCGAAGGTGCGGATCAGCCGGTCCACGCCGCCCGTCGCTATCACCGTGTCGCGGTACTTGTTCCAGTCGTGCGTCAGGATCTCGGCCGGCACCGCCCCCGCGAACGTCTGCCCTGTCGAGAGCAGCGGCAGGGGTGCCGTCGGGTCCGCGCTCTGCGGCGGCGCGTGCGCTGGGATTACCGTGGTCAGGTGGTACTTGGCCGACACGGGGCTGCGCAGGTCGAAGATGCGGATGTGCGAGTCCGAGGAGACGCACGAGATTATGGAGGGGTTGGTGGGCGAGAAGGCGGCCGAGTACGTGCAGTTGCCGACGGGGAGGGTTTTGAGCGAGGTTGGGCGCGAGGGGGACCACTAGGTTGGGGCGGTATGTTAACATCAGGCCTGGGTGGGTGGGGGTAGCGGGCGCGGGGTTGGAAGGAGGCTCGCTCACGATCTTGATGGTGCCGTCCCAGGAACTCGAGATGAAGCTGTCTTTTGCGATGGGGTTCCAGCACACGGAAAAGGCCTCGCGGTTGTGCTCGCTAAAGTTCATTACGGGGAAATCGCCGGGGGCGGTCAGGTCGAACAGCTTGAGAGAGCCATCGCCACAAGCCACCACCAACTGGTTCTCGTTGATCTCGGACCAGGCCAGGTCGTAGAGGGCATCGTTGGTGTCGAAGCCCTTCTCGAGCTGGATGCCAGCAGGGCCCAGACCAAGGACGAAGAGGCGGCCATTACCGACTATGCCGTAGTTGGCAGAGGCAGAAACGGCGAGGCGTGAATCGTAGTAAGGCGAGTACTTGACCGCGTACGGGTTGAAGCCCGGGGTGCGGAATTCGAGCATGGACGCCATGGCTAGTCGCCAGGGGGGGTGAGGACTGCTGCGCAATGCGCGCACGACTACCTACCTACTGACAGCAACTGATGATGCCAGCGAAGAGACCTGGAGATGTGTACTCTGGTACTTGGTAGTGATTCGTAGTGTACTTGGTACTTCGGCAACGCAACTTGGTTGCCGGGAAGAGGGGCGATGGTGGGGCCGAGGCCTCGGCTCTTTCTTTGTGGCCTGTGTCAGAGGAAATGCCCCTCCTTCGGCAAGTACCTTGATAGCCGAGGGGTAATCTAACCACATTCAGCTCAGCCCTACCAACTCGGCCGTTTCTCTCTCTTCCAATTGAAGTTCCAATCTGGTGGTTTCCCCGTGTCATCCGGTTTTTTTTTATCCTCTCCTTAATTCTAGAAATAGTAGAATTATTCACCATGTTAAAACGCTAAGAAAACACGACTGGCCACAACTCTCTCAACCCCGCTATATCACGTGACACCGCTCCCTTTTCGCACCCGGAACTCAATCACCCCTTGCTTACAGAGGCACGGAGTCACCCCACACTTTACACGGCGCGCCCTTCGGCGCTGGCGCGTCAAAAACTGCATCGCTTCCCATCTATTACCACTCGGTTTCGCAGCAGAGATGCGCATTCAGCGTGGAACGTCGCATGATGCCACATTTCAACGGCCTTGCCAGACAAAAAGGTCGAAACTAACGCGATGGATGCCTTCGTGACGAGGAGGAAAAGGAAATGCAGTGATTCCAGTTTTTCTAGTCCACTACCAGCAACACAACTCACAACACAGCCAACCACCCAATCCACCCACGAGGAATCGACCGATGTGAAACTGGCCATCCTGTCATCTCTCCATCCAACCATTGACCAAGAGACACTCCTGGACATACTGCTTGCTCACGATGGGGACGTCGAGGCAACCTCACGCACTTTCAGGGCACGTCTACCCAGGAAACCCGGCACGGGAAATACAGTAGCCGCGCAATCATCCCTCCGATCCTTTGCCGTCAGCTCAGCCAGCCCAGACCTGTCCTCCCAATCCAAACGGGCCAAGTTGCTCTCCCGCAAGGGGGCTACGCTGCACTTGTATGACCCCGTCGACATCAGCGAGCACACCCCCTGCACCATCATCCACAACCTCTTGCCTATTGAGGAAGCCAATTCCCTCCTCAAGGAGTTGCTGGAGGAGTCCAAGTCATTCGAGAAGATCACGTTCAAACTGTTCGACAATGTTGTTTCGAGCCCACACACATCGAGCTTTTATGTGGGCAGCTACGAGGAGCTACAGGAGCAGAAGTACGAGTATGTGTACAACGGCTCAAAGTTGACGGTAAGCCTTTTTCGAAGACTTGGGTCTAGAATGCGCGCTCATAAGAATACAGGACGTCAGAACCCTGACACCACAGCTGGAGCGGGTCAAGGCGCGTGTGCAGGAGGCCGTCAACCGGGAGATCCAGGAGCGCATCCAAACTCGCTACGGCGGGAAGAAGCTCAAGTACCAGTCTCCAAAACCATGGACTCCCAACGCTGCCTTTGTGAACTGCTACAACGGGCCCCAGGAGAGTGTCGGCTGGGTATTCACACCCCTTCCCCCCGCCCAAGACGTATTCGTCACCAACTCCCCGAAACTAACCCTTTGCCCAGCACAGCGACCACCTAACGTACCTCGGCCCGCGCGCCGTAATCGGCTCCCTCTCGCTTGGTGTCACCCGCGAGTTCCGCGTCCGCCGCATCCTCCCGCAAGACGACGCCGTCGCCAACGACCCAGATTCCAGCGGCAAGAGCAACAACAACAGCAGCAACCCCGACCTCGCCGGGCAGATCGCGATCCACCTCCCCCACAACTCCCTTCTCGTGATGCACGCCGACATGCAGGAGGAGTGGAAGCACAGCGTCAGCCCGGCCCAGGCCATCGACCCACACCCCATCGCGGGCAACCGGCGCATCAACATCACCTACCGCCACTACCGCGACGGCTTCCACCCGCGGAACACCCCGCGCTGCCCCTGCGGCGTGCCGGTAGTACTGCGAGTGGTGAACAAGAAGCGGGAAAACTGGGGGCGCTATTTCTGGATGTGCCACGCCGGGAACGTGCCAGGGAAGGAGGCCTGTGAGTTTTTCCGGTGGGCTGAGTTTGACCAAGACGGGGAGCCGTTGGGGGTACAATTAAAGCAGGATGGCGTAAAGCGGGAGGGGCTGACCCAGGAGGGTTTAAAGCCCGAGAAGGGAACAGGGTGAAATAAAACATGGCCATGTGCCTATGACTCTAACTACATATTGGACGGCCAAGTCCAAGTGGTATAAAATGCTCAATCTATCCGCTACTACCACCAGCTCGTCCACCCCCACCCCCTCTCCCTCTCCTTCCCCTTCCTCGTCTTCACACTCCCGCTGCCCCTCCCAATTGTTCCCACCTCCGACCTCTTCTCCGTGCCATCTCCATCCCTCCTCACATCCCCCATAGGCGTCGCATCACCCCCCACAGACGACTTCCCTCCAAGCCCGCACCGCTTTTCCGTCTCCGTCTCCCACCCCGTCTCCCTCCCCGTCTCCCTCTCCGTCTCCCTCCCTGTCTCCCCCCCAATCTCCGGCCACCGCCGGGAACCGGCACTGGTACTCCCGACACTCTCGCCGCCGTACCCCGTCCGGGCAGCCACCACTCCTATCGGCGTGAACGAATCCGCGAACGGATGAGGTCCGCCAGAAGACGAAGAAGGAGAAGAAACGGAAGAAAACGGAGAAGCCGGCCGACGGAAAACCGACGCCGCCCGCTTGCCCCGTCGGTCGCGGTCGCGGTCGCCGTCCCGGGAGACCTTGCGCCGCCGGACTGTTGCGGCGGGCGAGGGCGCTTCTGTCTCCGTTTCTATCTCCTTCTCCATTTCCATGTCCATTTTCATCTTTCCTGCCGCGCTGGCTTGCTGCTGCTGCTGCTCCTTCTGGCTGTGGTGGGCGACGGCCCGGCTGCGCTCACGCTCTGGGTCTGCTGCGTCATGGTATGCGGAAGCCACGCGTCTCAGGCTCGCGTGCCGTCTTGGGACGGGGGGCACTGCTGCTGCGCTGGATGCTGGGGTGGGGTTGGGATTGGGGAGAGGGAACTGTTGGCTGGTTCTAGGCTTCGCCTGCTGTGGTTGGGGTTCCTGATCGCGCTCCTCCATGGTGTTGTGGCCGTGTGGAGGTGGTATGCTAAGAGGGCGGTTCGGCACGCTGGGTGGGGCCGTACGGGACCGTATAACTCGCTGCATCACGGCATGCGCGTTCTCATTCCCCCAATGCGAGGCGATGACCTCGAATAGGGGGTTGGGACGTGGCGTGCAGGGTGGTGGTGACCATGGCGAGGTGGAGTTGTGCCGCTTGATAGTCGCGGTGGCCGTGGTTTGGATGGTGGTTTGGATACTGGCGATGCCATCTGACGCCGTGGTGCTCACCGCCGCCGTAGTCTGCCTATGCCTTTGGGGAAATCCAGAGTGGCAGTATGATACGCGGACGCGGAGATATTCCGTTACGGTGCCACCCAGCTCGTGCTCGAGGTCTTCGATCAGGTCGTCGGACTTCTGCCGGACATGGGTGCGCGAACGATAGCGGGCGGCAGGCCCAAGGCGGATATGTGCGATAAGAAGCAGCCGGGATCCCGGATAGAGTACCCTATCCGGGTTAGATATCGTTAAGCGACGACGGCCTACGGAAACAAACTCACGTTGCACAAGCTTTATCGTCCAGCACCTCCACGATGGTACTTTTGCCGGCGGGCAGCAGTTCCGTCGAGACATTGTAGAGGAATCCATACTGCAGTGCATCTTTTGCCCGTTAGAAATTGTCATGAATTGGTGGTGCTCGTACGCCCTGCTAACCTAGAGAAGACTGGTCTTCCGTAGCCTTCCCGTGCGCCTGATCAAGAGCGAGGGCCCGGCATATCCGGGTTGACAACTGCACAGCTACCCATACGGTTACAGTACCCTCGTCGACGGCTCCGTATTCAGGAGTCACAACGATATTGGGGGCGAGAATGCAAGTCTCCTGAAATTGCGGGGGCGAAGCAGGACCGGTGGGACCCCCGGGGTCTGTGAGCACCGGCATATGCAAGGTTGAGTCGTCGCATGACTCGTATGATGGCAGAGGGCGGAGAATGCTCCCCGGATTCCGGCGTGGCGCGTTGTGATCCCCAACGCCCTCTGGAGCGATCGGCAGTCCCGGGCCGGCCTCTCCCTGGGTGCTTTCGAGGCTGGTACTTTCATCACGGGCTTGGCCCGGCCCTGATAACGGCAGACTTGGCCTATTGGAGGGTGAGGAGAGGCACGAGGGACGGCTGTTCGACTGACGTGAGCTTGTCGTGCATGATGCGGATCGTCGGTGCTCGAGGGCGACATCATCGGCCAACGGCGTCGCTGCTCTGTCTGGTTGGCGTAAGCGGAACGCATCGGACATTACCTGATAACGGCTGGGATCTAACCGTCTGCGGCCTTGAGGTCCCTGCCCTTGCCCCGGGTGCAGCCAACAGGGTGATACGGGGCCCACGTACCCCGGTCTCCTCTCCTCTTTGGGAGTGTCAGGGGTCGATGGTCGCCGAGTGGTTCCGGTGGGCTGTCCATGTTGGTGCTCGACGTATCACTTTCTGAACCGCAGTCACGGTTGCCTCTTCCGAGTGCTGATCGCTTCGCAATATGCAGCGGCCTCGGCATATCACGCCATGGGGAGCTGCCGTTGAACCGAGTGTGAGTCCTTACCGCGCGGAGCTGCCCGTCGGCACAACCCGCCATGACCACCTGATGCCTGTTCTTATGCAATATGTCTGTTGTTGATTCCCGTCAAGGATATTAGAGAGCGATTGGAACTCTGAGTGAAACTCGATGCGAGGTTGGTAGGCAGGGTGAAACGAAACACTCTGTGCTACCGGAGGAAAATCGTGCAGTCTGGCGGGGAACGGGATTCGGTATTCAAGGGTATCTATCGCTAACATGTCGACAAGCGATGTAGTTCGCAGTGCTTGGTTGTGTAGGTAGCACCGAAGGATCAAGATAGGGAGGTGATGGTAAGTTCCACTCAACGGGGGCCGAAACGGGGCTTCCTTCTCCATGGGAAGCAGCACCTCTGCCTTTGACAAGTTGGTCAGAGTTACCGGGAAGGGGCCGCCGTCTAACATGAACGTCCCGGGTCAGCTTACTAGGCGGCAGCGCCAAGCGTCCGGAGCAGGTTGGATTTGGCCCCTTCGACTTCGGCATCATCCATGCTGAGGAAGTTGATCTGCACGCAACCGTTAGTACCAGTTAGGAAACATAGCAGAGACCAATGACCTACCACTTCATCTGCCGTCCCGGCCTGTCCATACAGCATCCCCTCAGACAAGCTAGCCGCAATGCCCCTCTTCACTCGATCCTCCCAGACCCCCTCCCAGTTCCATTCACCAGGGCGCCTCGTTGTAGCAGCCGTACCTGCCGCAGCCGGAGCCGGAGCTGGGGCCGGCGCTGACGCCCTTTCCGTCCGAACCTCGCCCTCCGCTCCGGAGGCCTCGCCCCCTCCCGGCACTGGCACCGGCAACGGTTTCCCCACGGCCTGCCTCCGATGTGTCCGCCACGCATGCCACGCCCCCGGGTTCCCTGCTGCTTCGAGCGGCACCGAGTCCAGCACATCCTCATCGTCAAACGTGCTCCGGATGTACCTCAGCACCTCGTACGTGGACACCTCCCTCACCCCCCCGGTCCGCGCATACCCCGGTATGGACGCGGAGGACGAAGCCCCCGACGCGGCCGACGCGGGCGTCGTCCCCGTAGCCGTGGCCACGGCCCTCGTAGGCGTCATCAACCCCACCATCTCACCTTGATCCGCGCCAGGCCCATCATCCCCCCTTGCTCTCCCCCTCCCCGCCTCCCCATCCACACTCCCACTCCCACTTCCAGTCCCATCCCCCACCGCCGCAGCAGTAGCCATAGCAGTACCAGTAGCCGTAGCACCACCACCCGCAGCCGCGACAGCCCGACTCCCCCGGCCAAACCAGGCCGGGAACCCGTGGCGGAGGCTGAAGCCGCCGGGGGGCAGGCGCTCGTCGTCCGAGGCGGAGGCGGTCGCGCCGTCGCGCACGTCGGTCGAGTACATGTAGGTGGAGGGCGGGGTGAGCAGCGGGTGGAAGACGTCGGTGGCGAAGGTGACGAGGGGCGGCAGGGAGGGGTAGGTGTCCGGGAAGGAGATGTGGAAGCGCAGGATTGCGGGGGCGTAGGGGCCTGGGGGGGGTTTTGTTAGTTTTTTTTTTTTTTTTTTTTTGTTGGGGGGGCTGGGTGGGTTGTGTGTTGGGGTAGTGTGGTGATGGATGGGATGGATGAGATGAGATGGGGGAGATGGGTGAGATGATAGATGATGCGATGACGCACCCTTTCGCACAAACAGGACACCCGACCACAGGGTTGGGTCGCCTGGCGTGAGGCTGACAAAAATACCCTGAGGGCAGGCTTGCTTGAGGCCGGTGCTGAAATACAGATGGCATATCAGTTTCGACTCCGACAATGATACCCCGGGGATGAGAGATACGTACAACTCCGCGAGGAGGTGCTGTCGCTTGAAGGCGGGCAAACCGCCCATTTTAATTGCGCTCGGTGAAGACATTTAAATTATACTGAGGCGTGCGGTCGTTTATGCGATTTAAACTTTAGGAGAGGAAAGTAAAATATGACATGGGTTTGTGAAAAGTGAGTTCAAGGGTCGATAGACTAGAGGTTCATGATGCATGTGGTGGTGTTGCGGAGCTGACACAGCGAGGTTTCATGCACGGTGTTCTCAGATTCAATTAATTATAGGGTTAGGGTTGAGACCTCCGTCTGTGTAACGGCCCCAAAGGGCGGTTTATCAGCGTTGGTCTGTCCGTCCGAAAGCATAGAGACCTCGATAACAAGGCTCCGGACGCGCGACACGTTGCCAAGACACAGCCCCAGTCTTAACTGATCTGGAAAATAGTGCAAAGATCCCAGGTCGAAACTCTTAGATCACACCGGTCCTTTGCAGCTACCTATGCGCTCCCGATCCTCCTGTCGTCACATACTACGCTGTACGCTGGCCACAACCCCCATCACGTGGAACCTTGCAAAAAGGCCGTCGCCTCGCGCGGGCGCCCATGCATCTCGGCCGAGGTGCCCTTTGACCCACGACTCTTAGACGAAGATCGTGTCCCGGGTTGGTGCGCCCCACACATTGGAGGACCACCTCGGAGAGACGCCTTCGCTAACTAACCCTCGCCCCTTCCCGTCCGGGCCAGACGCATGAGACCCCGGCAGAGATATTGGCCTTCCCTGTCCGGGCTCTTCCCCAAGCGGTCCTGGTCTCCGATTTTCAGGGAGAGCCAAGGCGGGCCTCGATTTTGGACTTCTCCTGCTCCTTGAGCTCGCGCAGCTCTTCCTTAGAGGCGTCGTAACGTGCCGTGAGCTGATTGAACGGGTTCTCCGGGCTGCGCTCAAACTCCTTCTTGATCCTCTCCTTCTTCTGGTTCATGCGGAGACCGGCACCGCTGCCATCCGCCTCCATCTCACCGAGCCGCCGCTCCTCAAAGACCGCGTACGCCGCCTTGTACCGTCTCTCGGGATGCCTGTCGATCTTGGCGTCGGTTTTGGACGTCAATGATAGCGCGTCAAGCGCGTTGTCGATGCCGGATGCGTTGAGCGCCGACAGGCCCCCGCTGCCGTCGTCATCGAGCTGCGAGAGGTCCAGGCCCTTGGTCTTCTTGGTGGCCGCCTTGGAATTCTTGGGTGCCGATCGTCCCGGCGTGTTCTTCTCCTCCTCGGCAAGCAGAGCTTCACGTTCGGCCTTCTTCCTGGCCTGCTCCGCTTTCTTTTCAGCTTCGGCTTCTCTGGTTATGCGTGCAGCTTGTCAGCACTCGTCACCCCAGCCCATCCCCGCATGTGTACCAAAAACCGAACAAATCTGGTAGGTGGCCGGGAGGGCCATCGTGTATGTAGGGGCCGGGCCCCATGTGAGCTTGCGCCTATACATAGGTTTTTGGGCGCGAAACGGCAGCGTTGCGGCGGCGGTTGGGATCATGGGTGGACCTGCAGGCGGCCGAATGCCGGCCCATCGTCGTGACAGCACAGCAGGGTGTCACAGACTCGACGCAGCAGCAGAAACCCTGGCCGCCGCCTTTCGAATCGCTGGTCCAACGGCGCTTCCGGCGGCAGGTCGCAGCGCTCCAAACGAAGGCGACGGACAATAAAAGTGAAACTCACTTTTTAGCACCGCTTTTCGCTCCTTTGTCCCACTTGGCTGACTCGAGTGCCTCTTTTTCGGCGTCAGCAGCGGCCGCCTTCTTTGCGGCCGTCTCGGCCTTGCGGGCCTGACCCGCAGCCTTCTTGCTGTTGCCGTCGGCTCCGCCTTTTTTGGCCATGGTTTATTCGTATCGTGGTCGCCAGGTGAGCCGTGATAGCGTGTGTCTATTTATTGCTGCGGCGTTGTCCCTCTACGCGTGCGAGTTTGGTTGGTAGGCCGCTCAACTGGTCGGGTGTACGGCGGTGTGTCTCTGGTTGTGGCGGCGATAAAATTGGTTAACAAAGATTGAGGATAGGTAGACTCGAAGATGGTGGGGAGGGATATGTCGATTGTGTCACCCTTTCAGGGTCCCGTAGTGGGGTTTAGCTCAGGCTAAGCCCAGTGGAAGTGGGGCTTGCACACACCGGCGAACACCCTCCCGCTTCCGCTCGTCACCGGTGACTGGCAATGCAACCGTGGGTTGAGGTTGCTATTGTCTTATACACTGGGATCTTTTGTTCTGACGTAGAAGAGCTTCAACCCACCCCCCTTCCCCAACGCCGGATTTGGCCTACACAGGCACACCTGTCTGTACTTCTTCCCCTCATGCCTACCCGGCCACGTTACGCCTTCCCGCCCCCTTCCCACGATAGTCGACAGGGTCCTTTTGTTCGGGGTCGCATCTCCAGTCCTTAGGTTCCTTCCTCTCGCGTCCTCCTCAGCCCCTGCAATAAGCCCGTTGGAGCACAACGTCTCGGGCGGAGCCCGGATACCCCCTTCCTGGTAGTGTCGTGAGCAAGTTGCACCCCGTCTGTCCCTTTAGTAGCTTCTCAAGTTGACCACGGCACTGAATGTTCCCATCTTCAAGATTACCTAGGTATACGTCCCGGGAGATGCCACTTTTTCAGCCCATATTGCCCACAGAATGCACAGAACCGGAAACCATTATGCTGCTTAGGCGCGAACCAGACTAGGTAGCATAGTTTTATGTCCGGCGCAGACCTCCTTTCCAAACCCGACCGTAAACCGAGCACTCAAACCCGTTATGCAAGCCTTTAGGTCCAGGCCTAGTTTTACTGGGCCAAGGGTACTTAGACACGGCAGGGTAGTCGATAGGTGCATCCCGTTGCTGTTGCACAAAATGGGGAGCCATCGCCTGCGCAAGACGCTTCGGTTGCCCGGCCGCCCTATCGCGGCGAGCCATCGCCCCGAGTCAGCGATGTCCACGTGTGTAGTATCTGCAGTGCTTGGTTATCTTGGCCTAGAAGTAGAGTCATCACGGGGCGTGCTTTGTGCCCATTGAAGGACCGACGGCTATCTCAGAGCGATGTCCCTTCTGACAAACTCCAACATCATGCGCTCCCACGTGTCTCCTCGGTACCCGGTATGAATAGCGGATAACGCGGTCGCCCTCCCCGCCAAACACAACTAGTGGAATTCCGTTCTATGGCGAGTGCCATTAGCGGAAAAGAGGGGGGGGGTTGTATTATCACCATTTCGGCCTACGAGACTGGCTCATGTTGCAGGAACTTGTATTGAAGGCTCGTTCATGCTCGCTCCGCTTCCATTCTTGCTGCAGTTCGCATACGTATGTTGTCTCCCGCCGAAAGGCCAGTGCTCTGCACCGTGGAAGGGAAAGGGCCTCCTGTAAAAGCATGCCCGGATGAAGCACCCGTCAGCCGTGCGATAGGAAAGCTGCCAGGAGTTACCCCAGTCTTTTCGAGGCAAGGGGCAACGGATATAAACGGGACGGACGTAGGGCATAGCTTAAGCCCCTGGGATGCGTTGCTGGCTGGACCGTGTTCACCGTGTATCCCGAGAAATAGCGCGTGACAGCGCGTCCTATGAGGTGAGAAATTCCGGACCCTACACAGCAGCCAAAGGTCTGTGGGGAGGCGTCGGGGATGCCGCCGTGGCTTCGGGCTCCACGGCTCTGGGTGCCGCAAGAAGACGGCCTGTGACCAAGCCACGGCAGCAATATGTTGATGATTTAGCCGCTAATTTCCTGACTGTAGTTGGGCCTCCCAGGGGAGGAATTGCCGACGAGTATCGGCCCTCTCAAGTTGACGAGGGCGGCTTGGGCAACTGCGTTGATTGAAGACTGCCCGAGTTAGAACATGGCCGCCGCGGCCCGAGGAGTGAGATAGCCAACGTGCGTTCGATACCTCCATGCAAGCCAACACGCTTCAGGGCAGGCTGGCAAGGAAAGAGGCTGCCGTTTGCACGGCGTGTTGGCGGAACCAGGACGCAATGAGTCATGATAGGCGAAAGCCGTCGTCAGAAGCCACCGGAGTCCATGAAATGTCGATATCTCGTCATCCAACTGCATGTTGCGTCTCTTCTGGAACAGCGCCGCCGCGCCCGCCCCACGGTCGCAGACCGGTCAAGCTGCGGCCCCAGACGACACAGTTGCGTGCAGGGGACAGAGACGCGGTGTTTGACAATCGATGGGCGGAGGATCAGTCACGAAATAGGTTGCAGTTCCGGGTCGGTGGATGCCCGCGGCTTGTCGTTCCCAAGAAGGCGTCCTGCTTCTCGCGGCCAGGGTCGAGCTGTACGTGCCCCTTCTCTGCATGCTTAGCCGAGCCATTGATAGGGGGGATAGGAGCACGAGACTTGGAAAGCGACGCACCAAGCCTCCGCCTCGATAGTTTACCCGCAGCACCCACGCGCATGGATGCTCAAGTAATGACGATCAAAGATACATGCTCGACAACCTTTGCGGCCCAAAGGAAAGAGGGCGTGGACGGTGTCGAGACAAAGCACAGGCACAGCCGCACCCGGCCCGTCGTCGTGCAGTGCTAGTTGCCATGATGTGACGACTTGGGCCAGCAGGGCTATTGACATCGGGTTTTGAACGTGACTCGAGGAGGTGGCTTGGTTCTCTTGAAGGTCACGGTGCTCGTCGGGGCCGAGGGCTCGGACCGAGCTCCCGAGACACACGCCGGGTTGAGATGTGCTGTTTTTGCTAAAATCGGCCATCGTGACTCGAATAAAACGAAGATCGGAGGTCTGCCACCAATTCCATCTTTCAAAGCGGCAATCGATGGCGTTGGGTTTCTCGGGTCAAAATTGGGAAGGTGGAAGGTGTCAAGAACTGACTCGAGCTTGGAGTTTGGAAGATCCGTTCGAGTAGGAAAGAGCGCGCATCCGACGGCAGCGCGCAGCGGACGGAGGCAGCTTCCATTGGCGGCCAGCATCCATCGGGCGACCTAACCAGGAAAAAAAACGGTGCCCTACTAGTTCCGCATATTCCTTCTGCAGCTGCCTGGGAAACAGCGCGCCAAGAGAGTCCGTCGCAGTCGCAGGCAAGGAGGATCACACCCGGCTCGTCCGGCAGACCTGATCTGAGGTGCAGCGTGCGCCGGCGCTTCAGCGCTCAGCCCAAACCACGATCCCGGGTCAGATCAAAGGCCGCCCACAGCTGCGAAAATGACGTCTCCGGCCACGCCTCCCGCGTGGCACACGAACGGACCTTCGGCTGGTTCGTCCTGCCGTTTGTACAGCTCCAACGGAGTACCCGTTTTTCCGTTGTACTCTTTGCATAGAAGTAGAAGTGCAGCAACGTTCCATCCTCCCACGAGAGCGGGCAGCCCGGCCCCGGCACACCGGAGAGGGGTGGTTCCAGCTTCTGGTCGCACGCAGTAACTAACGCTAGGATGACGTGCAACCCCGGGTGCTACCTACTCTAATTCCGGCCCCAATGGTCCCAAGGGCGGCATCTCGTCGGGGTTCAATCCTTCTGCACGGCGTTGCGCCAGCTCACCTTTGCTGACATGGAAGTGAGCACATTCATCAGACCCCCGTTCCGTCTCGACCACCGTCGTGGCCCGGCTCGGCGGAACCGAAACCGTCCAGAGTGCGGGGGTTTCATTGGGAACCGCCAAGGATTCGACGCCACCCGCGGCCCAGCAATTTGGGATTTTGCACATACCAAGTATGTACGATGTATGTACATACGTACAGATGTTGGGGTGCCGAGCCAACGATGGAACACTTGGATGTACGTTCTTCAGGGAAGGATGGAAAGTGCACACGCGCGGGTGTTTTTAAGGGAACATCGGTTGGTTTTGTAACTTCACCATGTCGAACTGCCGAAATTGGTTGATCTCAGACGTGTACACAGTCCACAGTACAGATCTGTACATCCACACAGTCCAAGACACCTAGTCATGTTCAGGTCACTTCTGTTAGTCCTCTTTCCATACCTACTAAAACAGGCAGCGTTGGACAGGGTTCTTGTTGGACTGGTTCATGATGAGGAGGTCCCCCACGCATCTGAGCTTCGCCCACGCGCGCTCGGACCACCTGAAATCCGCATGTGCAGACAGCGGGACGTACTGTACACCGCCACGCCAAGGAAAGAATGTCAGGAAAAAGAAATTCAATCGGAGCCGCCTTCGAGGATTTGTTGTGAGAGACTGTTGGGAATTGCTGATGGACCGCCGTCACGAAGCACCAAGAAAAAGTTGTTTTACAGTGTGCACAGTGCTACGGAGTACGCTGCAACAAGAGGCTAAGAGATGAGTCGGTCAGTTACTTCGTACTCGCCCGCCCTTTGCCCTGCTTGGAAAACCCGCCGGATCTAGCTCGGTCGTGCTGGGTCGCCACGAGTCCGCTATTGGAGGGAGGACTTGATTCGTTGAGGATAACTAGATGGTGATGACAGCTGGATGGGTTTCAGGTTCATCCGCTTGGTTGGGACCGTGGCCCCGCCCGACAACCCCCATTTTGCGCTGGGAGGGGAGGACAAAAAAAAAAGCCTTCGCCTCTCCCGGCCCACTGCGTGATTAACCTTCCACTCGGCTTTCCTCCATTGGGTGGTGATGTCCACAGCATGGCTTGGGCATCACCAACGAACACGCACCTCTGCGGATGCCTGCTTGTCCCTATCCGTCGGGTGAATTTGCAGCATGAACGACTGACGCGGTCTGACGAGTACCGTCCTTTCTGTGGCCTCGGCGCGAGGCTTGCGGCCTGCATAGGTAGTTAGGTGACATGCAGATGAAGGGGAATTGCGGCTCCCCTAACTAGTCCCTGATTTTCTGAGAACAAATGCTGTGGAATTGTTCTGTCGTCGCACTGAAAGCACATGATTTCAACCGTATGCGTCCCCCAAAGCAGGACAAAACAGATGGCCAATCAACTTGTGGGAACCCTTCAACAACCTGGGAGAAGTCCAGCCGTGGTCCACTCTGCTGGCCTTCCAGCCCGCTCTTCTGACTTTTTTTTTCCTTTTCTTTTCTTGGCCCGCGGTTGCATTCCGCGACACCACGATATTACATGTATCAACGGCAATCTTGAGTGATGTCTGTGCGGCGACTGGCGTCATTCTGTCGGTTTGTTTCTCTGCTAGCCACAGTCCACTCGCGGTGCAGGATCTCATCCGAGGATCTGACAAGACGCACCGTGCTTTGTCACGCTGCCGGCAGTGGTCAGGGACAGGGCACGTTATGAAGTCGACTGAAACCGGGCATCCGGCGCTGATTGGTGCAAAGATGCAGGCCTCGTCAGAGGATCAGCTCTGCTGGCCCATGGCCCGGCAATCTGGTTGGACTCCCACATGGGGAAAAGTCGATTTTCTGGAAGCGAGCTGGCCAACAGGGGTTCGCTCCACGCTGGGCTGTTCACCGATCTCCCAGGAGGGGGGGGGGGGGTTGCCGTCCATGACGAGGTCGGGGTGCCTGCGAGCATCCCGCCCACAATCCCTCCACAATCCACCGAAAGCCTGCGGCTGAGATGGAGTCGTTGGTGATACCGAAGGCGACAGGAGGTAACGTGGTGCTCCGACCAGGGGGGCTTCGACCACACAGTGCATATTTTCTTTTCTCCGCGACGATTCACAAACCGTTTTCTCGCTTTCACCGGCAAGTCCCAGTTTTCTAACTTTCTGAAACAAGACTGGTGCTTGTTCAGATTTCTCTCCAAACCCGATGCGTGTGGGCGGCGGGTTTGGGGCCGCACACGCGGGTCACCCTCCATGAGTTAATGTGAGCGGGTCTGCCACATGGTTCTCCATCGGGATGGGACCGGTTCCGGTTGGTTTGCCACTCGTCATCGCATCCACAAGGAATTCAGGGGCGGCTGATTTCTTCGCGTTGGGCGAATGGGTTTTGGGAAAAGTGGATGGTTCCCCGGGTGCCTCCCCGGTTGGATCATGACACGCAGGCACGTGCCCCCCTGGGGAGAGTTCTTGCGTCGTACTGTTTGTATGCACGTCAATGGACCCGGCACTGTGAGCCCTGTGTCAATCCATTGATTCCCGCGCGGGTTGCTGCAGACGGGCCATCTGGCGTCGTGCCTCTGCAGCTGCGTCTGCAAGACTACATACCACGATTGACAGTAAATTAAGACCGCCTCTGATACCTCGATATTGTCGCCATCCCCTGAACTACCTACGTATTGACTCTGAATGTACTTACACAGTAGGGTAGCTACCAAGTAAATGGTAACTAGCACACCACAGCTCATCGGGATCTGAGATGTACCTGCGCTGGCAAATGAGGGCAAGGAAAAAGCAAACATCCCCTTGGCTGGGCTGTGGGACGGGCAGGAGAACTTGGAAAGGGTGGGCTGGTGACTCCGAGCTCCGCGATTGCTCAATGGCTTGGCCACGCCGGCCACTCGGAGCCCCAACAAGTCGGCTGGCCTCCAAGCGTCCCCGTCCCTCAGAAGTTGCCGCAATTGTCGACGTTAAATTACCGAGGCGCTCGAATCCAGCTCGCTCCGAGACATCGCCATGTTGCACAACATTGACCGATGGCAAGTGGGTGCCGTGTTGAGGACCCCGTTAGTCCAAGAGACTGCCTGTTTGTAGCCGCTTCTCTTTTTGCCGTCCTCCTCCTTGGTTTTCTTCTTGTGCTGGGCCGGTGTTGCCATTTCTCGCTTGATTTCGGTCCGATGCGCTTTTTCCACACCGGGGCAGAAAAGTTCGAGGTGGCGTCTTGTTCTTTGGCCCCAGGCCTGGGTTCAGTGCGCAAGAAGCAACGGGGGTTCTGATCGCCACCCCCCAACAGCCACGATCTCCATGATCTCAGGTGGGAATCTTATCCTTGATGCGTGCGCTTCAATCTTTCTGCCATGGCTCATGCCCGGTTTCCGGCAGCGCCAATATCGATCGCCTCTTGACTTGGAGCTATACGGAGTCGATTCCGGCTCGAGGTTCGGGCATGCCCGCACCCACAGCAGGCCGGATGTACACCCTTTGTACTTTGTACTCGCGGCAAAATGTCAATTGGTCTTTATAACAGACCTACACGTGGAGTAGGTACCTACCCACCTACCAGGTAGTGCCAAGTTACGCCTGAGTTGGGTTGACTGCAACCTTCCCGTCACCGGTCTGGTGATAGGTGGTGACAAAAGGCCGGCACCGCATCTCCCGAATTGGCTTCTTGAGAGTGCAAGTGCCATGGCCTCACCGGCCTCCAGCCCACTGGCAGGTGCCATCGTGACCCAGCCATCTCCAGTTTGTGGGAGCTGGAAGCCCTATTAGGGAAAGCACGAGGGAGATCGGATTTGGGCCGTGAGGTGGTTTTTGCGCAGCACGGCTCATCATGCCTACCGCTTTCGATATTTGTGGCCGTCACCCTCAGGCATCCCTGGCGGGTGTCTCCACACCGGACGACTAGTCCCGCAATTCTCCGGGTTCCGGCATTGTCGACGATTCACCGCCTCTCAACCGGCGGTCCAATCATGGCAGCATTCTCCCAACTCTTCGCCCAGTCCATTTCCGTCGCAAGCCCGCCCACAACATCATCCGCGGCCCAACGTCTGGGACAAGGCGTGACGAAATCTCTCGAGAGCCTCCTCCCCCTCCCCGCCTTGCGCACAGCCCTTTTTCCAGTCTTTACCAGTGACCTATCACGACAAGGGCCGAGGCAGGATGCGGCATGTGGGTATTCATGCAGCCGCGCCACCTAGGTCGGGGACTCTCTGCTTCACTTCGTGTTCAGCGGCAGGCCGCTAAATCCATAACGAGGAAAAATGACGCCGCCTCACTTTTTAATCCCTGGAAGCAATCGACCGCATGCCTTCCCGCAGACACCAGATTCGCAGCGCTCCGCCGCCTCGGTGCTGCCCGAGGCCAGAATGCGAGTAGCGACAGCCTCACAAGTGGGGGGAGCTGGGAGCTCGTGCGTGTAGCCGCGTGTAGCGACCCGGCCTTGGTCGGCGGTATCAGACCCGGCGGCCCTGGACGAGCCGTTTGCTCACTTTCCCAGCCAATTGCCAGCCAACCTCTCCCCGAAGCACCCGCCGGTGGGTTATCACGCTGTCCATCAATCCGGAGCTGACACAGGACGAGCGTTCTGGGACGACCTTCCGGGACGACCTTCCCGCGAAAGCGGTCTGTTGCTTGCTGTTGTGCGATGACCTCAACAAGACATGCCGTCGTCTTGAACCACTCGAGAGGCGTGCCGCGGCACCGGAAAGCCCCCGGCATGCATCGAGCCTTACCCGGGCGCGCTCGCAAGAGGCGGCGTGATTCTCGCGGTGCAGCCAACCGTCGCCTCCTATTTGCAAGAGGAAATCTTCCGAGCAAAAGGCCTCGGCTGGCGCGCCTCCGAGCTTGCCGCTAACTACCACCAGCGACAGCACATACACAGTACATTCAACAAGTACAGTTACCGCATCGACAACACTGTAGGTCCCACATGCGCTTTCGATCGGCGGCCGACCGGGCGACGGCCGCGGGGCAGGGGCATCCAACGGTGGTGGAGGACCTTCTCTGTCAAAGGATCCCACGTCCCAGCGAAACGGTGACGAGCCCCGTTGACCCATTGGCAAATCCCTGCAGAAGTGCACAGCATGGGTCGCAGCGACATGGGTACATACCACCCGAGGAGAATGAGCTGCCGGGGGCGCTCCAGTCATGTCCACCGCGCGCCAAGGACTCGGGCCCCTGTCGCAGTCGACGCTCTCCGCCGCAATCACTTCGTACCTTTTGGTATGTACTACTTGAGCTTACCCTACTGCGGAGTAGTGCTTCCCCCCAGGATCGTCTGTCTCTTTCCCCGAGAGCCAGAAAGCGGGAGCTTGTCACCGCTGTTTCATTGTTTCCCTCCAGATAATTTTATTCCTGGTTTCCTTGCCCACATCCCACGCAAGGGTCCCCACACAGTCAGATGGATGATCTGGTGACCTCCGTTCAGCCCTTCCCGCACCCCGAGCCAGCTTCCATGGGATCCGTCTCATGCGAGCCGTGCTTGGTGGATCGCGTTGTTCTTTTTCCAAGGGAATATATACATCCACTCCCAGTCTTTCGATTTCTGTTCTGGTTCAAATACCTGCTCCCTGGTCTTCGCTCTTACTCTTTGGCTCCGTTTTCTCTCATCGTCATCCTATCGCTTACCCAACTACAAAGAGAATCATTGCGCCTAGTGGTCACAAACTGTTCGGACGTGACCCCAACTGCCGCTACTGTGGTGTTTATACAAACCCGCTCTCAGCTCAACTTTGTTACCGACTGGTACCAACTCGGCCTCTCAACACGGACAGGCCACCACGACACCCCCTTCCCCCCACACTACCCCCGCCCAATATCTTCCTCTAAGTTCCCGCAAGCCTGTGTCTACGTCGGCCGGCAGACTTCAACTCCAAGCGGGCCAGAAGTTTCCGAACCTCGAATTTCCAGACTACACCCACCGCAGCCATGAGAACACGGGGGAACCGTGCCATGGCCGCCGTGGAGCCTCCTCCATATCCCGGGAGACAGCTGCTCATCCTCGGTGAGTCCGACAAAAGTCGACTTGGACCTATTGGGTTTGTTGACTAACATGGCGTAGCGCTTTGCAGGATATGCGAGCCAATTGCATTCATGTCCATCTTCCCGTACATCTATCACATGGTTAAAGACTTCAACTTGACGGATGACGAGAGCCAGATCTCCTTTTATGCCGGCATGGTGACATCGGCGTTTACTTTTGCCGAATTCTCGACCAGCGTCTTCTGGGGAAGACTTAGTGATAAGATCGGCCGGAAACCCGTGTTACTCATGGGAATGGCCGGGACAGGCATGAGCGTCCTCGCCTTTGGTTTCGCCCCGAATCTGCAGGTCGCCCTCTTTGCTCGTGCACTAGGAGGGTTCTTGAATGGGTGAGTTCCATGCAGTACGCTTGGGGTTTCCGGAGCCATCAGGCTGACGGCAGAAGCAACATTGGGGTATTGCAGACGACGGTTGGCGAATTGATTACTGTCAAGGAACATCAACGTGAGTCGCCCTAGCGCCAAGGAGGGGAGCGGGAACTAACATAAGTACCAGCTCGGGCGTACGCGGTAATGCCATTGGTCTGGTGTGTAGGGTAAGTGAGCGCATGGCACGAAGTCAGAGGCATTCTCGAGCAGTAGTGCTAACGACAAGGGCAGTTCGATTGTTGGGCCTATGATCGGTGGTGCACTTGCGAAGCCAGTCGACACTTTACCCTCAGTCTTTGCGCCAGGCAGCATTTGGGACCGCTTCCCATACCTACTGCCGAACTTGTTCAGCGCCATCTGCGTCTCGGTCGGCGTTGTCATTGGTCTCCTGTTTTTGGAGGAGACGCATGCAGAGAAGAAGAAGGGCCGCGATCGTGGGGTGGAGCTTGGGAACTATCTCCTCACCTACCTCCCGGGGAGAAGCGCGAAGGCCAAGGGCAAGTTGCCGGCCAAGAATTCTGAGGAGCAACCTCTCTTGTTTGAGACGGAGGAGTCATTACCTGGATATCTCACCAACGGGGACTCGGCGCCATCGACCCCCGAACAGGAACCCGTCGGCTTTGAAGAGGCATGTGGCGGCCCGGCACCAAAGCCTACGGCGAGAATATTCACCAGGCCGGTGATTACCATCATCGCCTCATACGGCATCCTCGCGTTGTAAGTCACCCTAGGCTTGTGCACCAATTTTTAATACTGACGCGTTCCAGCCACACTATGGTGTTCGACTCGTTGCTTCCCGTATTCCTCAGCACGAACCCGCCCGATCACAAGATGCCGATTTCCCTTCCCTTCAAGTTCGCAGACGGCTTCGGCATGGATACCCGGACGATTGGCTTCATCCTGTCCATACAAGGCATTTACTCGATGGCGTCGACGCACTTCCTATTCCCGCTGATTACCCAAAGGCTGGGCCCACTCCGACTCTTCAAGCTCATGTCCATCCTATACCCGCTCTTGTACTTCTTCACACCGTACATCGTCCTCCTCCCGGAGAGCCTCCGCATGGCCAGCGTCTACTTCATTGTCGTGTGGAAGTGCACGTTTTCGACACTGGCATACCCGAGCAACGCTATCCTTATCACCAACTCGGCGCCGACCACGCTGACCCTGGGCACGATCAACGGGGCGGCCGCCTCGACGGCCAGTTTGTGCCGCGCGCTAGGGCCCATCATCTCGGGGCTCTTGTATACCATGGGGTGGGAAAACGGGTACTCGGGACTGTCTTGGTGGGTTACTGGCTTGATAACAATCGGCGGTGCCTACGTGGGTCTGAAGATCACGGAACCCCGGGGGAGAATGGACGAGAAACTCGACATCGAGGCGGCTCCCGCGCCTCAGGGCGTCTGGGATGCGGCGGGGACGAGCGGCAGGCAGACGCAACAGAGCTGAAGCTCGGGCGTGGGATTTCTCACGCCGAACAAATTTTCTTCGGTTGACGAATCGACATGGCCAGATGCCCTCAAGGGCTATCCCGCGCCGCCCAACCCTTAGATGGGCGGCTGTTGCCGACGGCGTTTTGCATGGGGGTTTCACGAGCGACTACATTTCTGGGGTCATGGGTTTACTGGGATAGACCGGTGTTGGCTCACCGAGCGGGTACTCGGGGAAGGTACACGCAGAGCATACACCTTTTCTTTTGGCGACGGTTGAGTGACGGGACAGTGGCGTTTTCCATGTCTCAGGGGTTTGGGTTAGGTCAGCGTGTTTCTTGGTTTTTAGAGACATGGGCGGAGGGGAATTTGGAGCGATTTGCATCAGAGAAGGAACTTGGAAGGCCATTGCCCGACCCGGCCGGTCCCCAGCGCCCAGCGCCCATCGCCCAGCAGCGGTTGGACATGATGGGAGGTGGTGGGGTCCCGCGGGTCAATGGACGCGGCAGCCGATGGAGTGTCTGTGGCTTCCCTTTGGGTCATTTTGGGTCTCTCTCTTCGATATACCCCCTTCCCACTACGACGTATCATCCACCCATGCGCATTCTTATTTGGTTTTCTCAGTTCATCTGTCAGCGGGCGAGGGAAGGATGGAGGCGTCTTACATGGCTTGGCAGTCGGGTTTCACGGACATTAGTGGTTTCGCAGTTGTAGTTAATGACAGTTGAGGCAATCGAATCATCACGAGCGTTGGAGTTGACAAACACGTCGGATTCTTTGGAAATGGCGCTGCGAACAAGTTGCTCAGTGCCTTGCTATGAGGGCATTGATGCCACCGTTGACTACTTCCCAAGTTTAAGTGGTCAACTACCAGGTGCGCACAATCAATGCGCTCGTTACCTACCTCAGAGCAAGGCATTGTGCATCCATCACAGTTGACAGATCGGGTATGGAGGTCGGCAAGGTACGGAGTAGATACCTACCATGAAAGATGAAAGATGCCCCACCAACTTACACAGTACGTTTGGTCAATTCCACTTCGCCCTCTTATCTGCTATCTCCCTCCTGTGCCTGCTTACTTAGGAATGTACTTCGTACCTACCTATCAGACGGGACGGAACCACATGCCGCCTGGGCATTCCGTCAATTGGTGGGGACCTGCCACAGCTGTTGCCGGGGTTGGATGCGCTTCTTCCGAGTCCTCTCCAGTCCATCTGCGCAAACTTCCCGCCCGCTCCGTTCGCGAAAGTGATGCACACCCCCGAGACACCGGCCGCACCGCTTCATCATCCGGGCTTCCTAGTTTGACGCCGCTCGACCCGCCGTCCCATGTGAGCTCCCGGTTTGCCTTGCTTATCAGACCCCGCGCGTCTAAGGCGGCAAACACACCACGATAAGACAAAATCCCCGATTTCTAAAACCTACCGGAATTCGAGCGAGCCATGCGCCCGAGGCATTGCACCCGCGAAAAAGCCGATTAGAACATCAGATACACAACACCAGGAGGGGATAGGAAAGCCACCACAGCTCCCCGCTCTCTGCGGCGTCGGGCGAGACAGGGCGGCCGAGCTCTCTCTTGACAGCGCCCACCCGCGCCGTGCTGTGCGCCGTGAGCTGCGGGCGTTACTGGAATATTGGGAAAGGAGGGGGGCACGGTGAGCCACCTGACTCGCATCGGGCCGCACCGTAATCGCCGAATCACGGAGCCGCACGTCGTCGACCTTTGTCTCAGAAAAGCGCTGGCTGCGGGGAAACAATGCCGGCACCCGATCGCAACCCTCCGTCCCCGGACCTCCAGCCCTCCAAGCGCCCCCGTCAATCATCCCCCGATAGGGATTCGCCGGCGTCGCTGGTATCGGCCGGCGCGGCCTCCCCGACGGGCGACCACATCCACAATGGCCTGCTTGGCCTCGCAGGCGGAGGAGGGGCAGGAGGAGGAGGTGGTGGTGGCGGCGGCAGTAGCGGTAGCGGCAGTGGTGTCGCGGGAAAGATCGGGCAGAGCAGTAGCTTCCGCAACGTGAGTGCGTGCAACCGGTGCCGGCTGCGCAAGAACCGCTGCGACCAGAAGTTGCCGAGCTGCGCGAGTTGCGAGAAGGCCGGCGTCGGCTGCGTCGGATACGACCCAATTACCAAGAGGGAGATACCACGGAGCTACATCTTCTACCTGGAAAAGCGGGTTGAGCAGCTCGAGGGGCTCCTCACCACAAACAGCATCACCTTCCCGCCTGCGCAAGACCTCGACTACTGCTCCAAGTCGGGCAACGGGTCCGTCACCGCCCAGTCGCCCATCGAAGCCGGGCAGTCGGTCCACTCGGACGGGGCCTACGCCCCGAGCAGTGGGAGGGGGGAGAGTAACGGTGACGGCGCCGGCAGGCTGCAGAGGATAGCCTCGAAGCCCGGCTCGTCTGCCAGTTCCGGGGGCGCCAATAACCGCTACCTCGGCTCGACGTCTGGCATATCTTTTGCTCGCGTGGTGTTTGCCGCGGTGCAGTCGTCCGTTTCCGACCAGAAGTCGAACTCGGACAAGGGGGGCGTGCGGCCATACAGACCCGCTCCGGGTAGCAGCAATGGCGGTCCCGACCCCGGCCCTGGCTCCGGACCCGGTACTTCAATGCGGGATTCCTTTTTTGGCTTGCACACCAAGCCGACCATCCATCCGGCGACGTTCCCCGACAAGGAGCTCGGGTCAAGGCTGGTCAGTCTGTACTTTGAGCACGCCAACCCGCAAATACCTGTCCTCCATAAGGTCGAGTTCAAAGAAATGTTTGAACGCGCGTATGCCGATCCTGTGCGAGGTCGCGGGCCACGGGAGCTGTACATGTTGAACATGGTGTTTGCGATAGGGGCGGGCATCATCGTGGGCGATTCCAAGGGGGAACCGCCGCCCGCCGAATCCGCCGGTTCTTCACCCGGATCTAGGCAATGCCAGCCGGAAGAGTATCATGCCAGTGCAATCGTCCATCTTGAGGCGTGCCTTGGCAGCGGCGGCGGTCTGGAAGACTTGCAGGCGGTGCTGCTTTTGGCTAATTTCGCGCTGCTGAGACCCGTTCCTCCTGGGCTGTGGTACATCATTGGCGTGGCGGTCAGGCTGGCCGTCGACCTGGGACTGCACTACGAAGATGGCAAGGACCTTGAGAGTGGTCTGACTTCCCCAGCCGCTCAGCAGAAGGAGGCGGTGGCCAAGGAGAAGGGGAGGCGGGAGTATGTGCGTGACCTGAGACGCCGGCTCTGGTGGTGTACCTACTCCTTTGACCGCCTTGTCAGTCTTTGCGTCGGCCGACCCTTCGGTATCTCGGACCAGGTCATCACAACCGAATTTCCTTCGCTGTTAGAGGACCGATACATTACGACCAGTGGCATTGTTCAGCCACCTTCCGGGTCACCGCTGCCGACTTACAAGCTAGTTGCTCATCACTACTTCCGGCTCCGGCTTTTGCAGTCCGAGATACTCCAGGTTTTGCAATTTCGGCAAGCCCAAAGCGCCTGGGCGGGCGGGAAAGGTTGCCAAAACCCCTATATGCACACAGAGCTGCCCTCCCCGTTCCTAGCCAAGTTCGACTCGTTCCGGTCGTGGCGAATCGATATCGACAGGAGACTATACGAGTGGAATAACTCGGCGCCGAAGAAAGAAGACACCGGCGTGGCCTTCTTGACCGACTTCCTACATCTTAACTATTGGCAAGCCATCATCATGTTGTACAGGCAGAGCTTGAGCGTGCCGACGGTCTTTGAGGGCGAGTACGACACGACCAAGGAGGTGAACAGCCCTGTGGTCTTTAACGCAGAGTTGAGCGAGGACGAGGACCGGGTGTATCTCAAGGTCGCTGAGGCGGGCCAGAAGATCCTGAGGCTGTATCGCCAGCTGCATCTGGTGGGCGTTGTGAACTACACCTACCTGACGACGCACCATCTGTTTGTGGCGGGGATATCATACCTCTACGCGATTTGGCATTCTCCCATTGTCAGGAGCCGGCTGGTAGGTGGTCTTTGCGCCGTTGGTTGGGCCATTGCTGACGTGTGTGTAGACAATGGACGAAGTGGATTTCACTATTCTCGCAGCAACATCCGTATTTACGGATTTCATGGACAAGTGCCCGCCCGCCGAGGCGTGCCGAGACGCATTTGACCGGACAGTCAAGGCCACTCTCAAGATGGTCAACGCCTCCGGCGGCTTCGGCCAACAATACCAACCAGCACACAGCAGCGTAGCTTCCGGCTCAAGAACCATCCTTGACCACCACACCCGACTCAATCGGGGCATGAAAAGGGATAACGCACCCACGTTAAACCAACCTCATCACAAACGCCACTTTCGCAACTCGCCATCCGTAGACCAAACCCCTACCACACTTTCGGACGCATACTCCAACAACCCTTCGCTGCTAACCGCCTTCCAAAAGGGGGCACAGTATCGCCTCCCTAGCGGCCCCGCGGTGAAGGTCGAACAAGACGGCTACTCCCACATGCGCACCCTTTCCGTCCCACCACGAATCAACGCCAGCCCTACCGACAACACCCATCACAACACCAGCAACCCGCTTACCCCCGAAGCAGCGGCGGCGACGGTCGACCAACAGATGATGCCGTCCCCGGTAGCCATGCAGCAGCGCCCCACCCCGCCCACCGCGCCACAACTCAGCTCCCCGATGGCAGAGCTGGCGCACCAAACACCGCCGGCGGGCTTCCTCTCTCCCCAGCAGCAACGGCAACAGCCACCGCAGCAGCAGTTCAGTCCCGGGCAAATGTCATTCAGCGAACTGCAGGGCATGGAGTTCCTCCAAAGTCTCAGCCCGGCCGGCATTAACAATCCCGATAATAACACCGGCGCGGCAAGTGGTGGTGGTGCTGGCGGTGGCGATGCCATGGCGGGGTTGGATGCGGTTGACTTTAGTGGCCTGGCGGATACGCAGATGGATCTGGGGTTTGGGCTCGGCTGGGAGGGGCTGCATCACGATTTCAACGACGGCCAGCAGCTGGATTTGTTTGACGGTTTCTTCTTTGGTGGGGCGGCACAGCAAGGTGGTGGTGGTGGAGGAGGAGGGGGGCTTTGAGAATGATGTTATGAAATGGATGTGGGATGGGGAATGTGTGATGTGATGATGGGGTTAAAAAAGGATTTCTCTTTTCTTTCTTTGGGGGTGGATTTTTCTGTTTGATCAGGCTAGGGGTGGTTATACCCGTGTAGATGCAACTAGGGATTGGGAACAGAGTTAAATGGGGAAGGGGGCTTGCCTAGCCTAGGTTCTATGGATGTTATGCTATAGTCATGATATAGTCACGCCATAGATGGGTCTCTGCTAGGCATGAATAATAGGGGTATTCTGTACTTCTCACCTAGTTGTACAGGCTCATACATATGGCCGGGTTTACATGACCCTTGGTGACATCATCACCTTCTAAACGAGCATATGGAGGTAGTACTTGCGTCAGTGAGCCCCATTCCATCGTACCGGGCAAGTCTGCTCTAAAAGCCGATGCGCCGCAGGTAAGGCCCAGCCCCGCGGTTCTACGACACCGAATATAGTCACCTTTTGCCCTCGCAACCACCACATACGACCATACCTACTTGAAAATACGGGATCCCGTCCGCTCTCCCCTAGTCAAACAAGTAAGGGCCAGATCAGTAGTTGGGTCGGTGACGACCAGCGAATCCCTGGTGTTGTATGTTTTTGGTTTTTTTGCTCCTCGTTCCAGGTTCATCCCGGCATACTCCCAACACCAACTACAAGTAAGATATCCAAAATAGCACCACAATAGGACCAGTTTTTCTTCTCGCATAGTCTGAGGCGATGTTAGACCAACTCTACGCTATGCCCGTGTCGGCATCGCCCCCCATTCTCCCAGTCTAAACAACATAAGCCCGAATTACGCCTCAAACTACCACATACGACCATATCCACGAGAAAGTACGGGATCCCGTCCGCTCTCCCCTAGTCAAACTCGTGAGAGCTAAACTAGTAGTTGGGTCGGTGACGACCAGCGAATCCTTGGTGTTGTATGTTTTTTTGCTGCTGGATACCAGTGGGTGTGTTAAAAGTCTTGTTCCATCCGTATGTGGATCATATGGGAAAAACCCGAGGTTAGATTGCAGCCAAGGTAGTATCCTTGCCGTAGCAGGAAAATGATATAAAGTAAAATTGTTGCTATTACTTACCTAGTCCAGTCCCGAATGTATTTTTGTTTTGTTTTTATTAAATGTTGGCACTTCACAATTGGGGAGTGTTTGTGGTTAGTTTGTATGTGATTTGGGAATGTAACAAGACTTTTTGACACCCACTCACCTTATTTTCCTGTGGAGCTGCTGACGAATCCTGTACGAGATCCTGTCCGCTCTCCCCTAGCTAAACCAGTGAGATCTTGCTTATCTATGGGAGAGGAAACCCTGCTGTAAAACGCTGCGAAACGGCGTATACCAAAACTCTCCATATTAGAGCGGCGTAGTTATTCTAGAACCCCCCAAACAATGGGTTACACCTTAAATCGCAAGCAGCAGCGCCGCACGTCCGGAGCACAAAAGTGAGTGACAGTCATGTCTGTACAACAATGCCCAATGTGAATATGTGATTGCATTGCCATGGAAGGTACCTAGGCAAAGATGAAGCCATCCACCCTGAACAGAACAAAACTCGTATCCCTCTATATGCCCAAACCCTGTCTACCGTTCTTGAACCCGCTAGTATCCCGATGATATGCGAAAGAAAAGACCCAAAGACCCAAATAAACACGAAACACCTTTCTAGGCGTACAGTTCGGCGTAAATCACACCCATCTTGACGCACACGTCCCGTAAACGCTGAAACTGGGCCAGTTCCTCCTGGCAGTAGAGCTGCATCGAGTCCTCCCACAGTAGTTTCTCGACGTCTCGGCCAAACGTATCCATGATCCAGCCGACGGGTCCCCACATCCGTATATACTTACCCACTTCATCCGTCTGGACGAGGCCCCATTTCTCGTCGAGGATGCGCGTGAAGTCGGGCTTGACGCCGCTGTGGTGGAAGAACATGGAGTGGCCGTGGTGTTCTAGCTTTAGGTCCCCGAGGGTGTCGAGGAATGTCGAGTTGGTAAGGAAGTCCTCTATAACGATGGCCTCTGCCTCGTCTCGCTTGTTGTTGGCCTTCTTGATAGCGGCTATAACGGCACGGTAATCCTCTATAGGATCCATCTGTAGTAGGAACATACCCGTCCACTTGCCCCTAGCCGACCGCCCATGTACAGTCGGTGGCTTCTTTACGTCATAATACCCCTTCTTAACCCCAACCCCCGGTTTCATCCACGCCGTTGGCTGCTTATATACCCCCTTCTGCCGTAGCGCTTCGAGCACCAGCGCGGCCTGGAGAAAGGTCTCCTTGTCACCCTCCCCCGCGCTATGCTGGCTGAGCAAGGGGTAGTAGTGCTTGGGCCCGTTGTAGTTGTAGTAGGCCGCAAGGAGGAGGGTGTCGGCGTGGCGGGCCTTGTCGTACACTATTATCCCGCTCTCCGAGGTGGCACGCGAGGTGACTGGTGGGATGTCGATATCGCCAGCGACCTTGTAGAATAGTGGCGAAGTGGTCGAGGTCCAGAAGTCAGGCCAGGTAATGAGGCCCGCCGAGGTGAACGGCTCGGACCCCTGGTGGAAGATCGGGTCTGGGTTGAGAATAGGGAGGCAGTCGGCGTCGAGGAAGAGGACGTTTTGGAACGACGAAACAATAATCGAGAGCACCTTCCATTGGAAGCGTATAAACTTCGGTACGCGTATACCAGCCCATGTATCATGTATGGACAGGCAGGTCGCATTGTATTGAAGTAGTGTCTTGGAGCATATTAAATCTACCCACGGTGCGGTTGAGTCGAGGTAGATCTGTATCGGCAAGTGCGAGCCAGCCCGGCGTGTCGTCAGCACCAGCGAGATGGCCTGCCCGAAGTTGGCGACGCCAGCCGTGGTCACGATGCCCGTGGTATTAGCCTTGTAGGGGAGATGGCTGGCGAACTGGGCGAGCTGGTCCACAAACGCGGTATGCGATTCCCTGTACTTGGTTTCATCGCCGCTGCGCTGCTTGACCAGGTCGGGGCGCGCGGCTTGGGTATTGGGCTTCCAGTTGATGGCAGGATCCCAGTCTTTTATTTTTATCTTGGGGGCCGTTATGCGCGTACTCTCGAGCCGGGCGAAGAACTCTACCCACCAGTCGCTGGGCGGCGCATGGTTGCTGGAGTGGCGGCCCGGAGCACGCGCCGGGAGGTAGAAGTCGTCGTAGAACCACAAGCGGTAGATGAGGTAGGCGGATGTGAACAGGAGAACGATAGCAACGGAAAATCTCGCCTTCCCGACGCGGAGGAAGACTCGGCGCGGGCGCAGGGTGAGGTGGCGGAGGAACGCCATACAACCCCTCGGAGCTGTCTGGTCTATGGGCGCCTGGCTACCGCGAGGCGTTGGAAGCGCAGCAGGTGGCGCTGCCATGTTGTGATTCGAATCGTGATGGAGTGGGCTTGTTGTTATGTTGTTATACATGATTCCATGCTTCAACTCTCCGACGGAGAGATGGCTCACCCACACGACGGTCGGCAGTGTGGCACGAAGGCTATTCGAACTCTCCGATCCATGTAGGTATGTAACAATGGGGAGGTGGGGTGTGGAAGGAGAGGAGGATATTTGTCATGACCTTGCCGCGGATGCCAACGACGAGTTCCGAGTTCGTCCCGACTGCCTCGTTGGGTCGACAGTCGATCACATCTTGGCCCTTCCTTTTTTCTCTCTCGTGTACCGGGAGTGGCTTCGCATCGGCGGCTTGGCGATCTGACAGCTCACAGATTCTGTCGTCGCCAAGGAGCTTATCCAGAACTAGGGAGTTAACTGGACAGAGCTGAGATGCTTCTCCAATCACAACGTAAACACGTCTGTGGGACTCACGCGGGATGTAAACAGTCGGCTCCTTATACGTACCTAGGTACATACATCATTCATTAATCGCAAACCTCTTCCTGGCCTTGCTCGTAGGGGTATAGTCTAACATTACAAACATCCATCTCTACACAGTACACACATTCCGCACCCCGTTGGTGCAACATCTAAGCGAGAAAAAAGAAAAAAGACCAACAGTCCGCCTCCATCTACCTCGCCCCATCACCCTAAGCCTTCCCAATTTCACCACCGCTCCCACTGGAAGCAGGGCCCCCCTTCGCGCCCTCCGTTCCCGTGGACAAGACCCCGCCGTTCACGTCCGCGCTGGACTTGACGGCCACCTCATCCGCCTCATCCTCCTCCTCCCCCGCCAGCTCCTCGAGCGTCTTGCGCTTCGTCTCCTTGATCAAGGCGGTGGAACCAATACCCAGCAGCATGAACAAGGCATAGATCTCCAGCACGTGGTCCATCCAGGGGTTCGGGTTGCCCGGGGTGGCGCCGCGGGTGCGGAGGGGCGCGATGGCGCCCTGGCCGATGATGCTGCCGATCTTGCCCGAGGCGGCCGAGATGCCGTGCGAGGTGGAGCGGTAGCGGGTGGGGAAGCACTCGCCGGGGACGATGAAGGTGGTGGCGTTGGGGCCGAAGTTAAAGAAGAACTGGGCCAGCACGAAGATGGCGAGCAGGCCGTTGGGCGAGATGTGGAAGTAGGCGAACCCCATCACCACGAACAGCACCGTCAGGATCGTGAAGCCCATGAACTGGATCGGCTTGCGCCCGAGCGTGTCCACCGTGAAGACCGTCACCCAGTAGCCCGGCACCGCCCCGGCCAGCACGATGATCAGGTTGCCGACCGCTGTGTTGTACAGGATCTCGTACGTGTTGCTGGCGTTCTTGGTCGAGTAGCCGATTACCTCGAGGATGACGGCGTTGTTGAGCGAGACGCCGTAGTAGGCGATGTCGAGGAAGCACCATGAGAGCGCGGTTCTGTGAGGGGAGGTTGTTAGTTGGTAGTCTTGAGGAGAGGGATAGGGGGGGGGGCGGGGGGGTGAATGCTTACCCAGCCAACAGCATCGCATGCTTGGGTTTGGCATAATGGCGGAAGAAGTCGGACCAGCTGGCCTTCTGGGTCTTCATCTCCTCATTGGCCTGCTTCTGCGTCGTGGCGCGAACGAGCTCGTCCGGAGCAGCACCGGACTTGCCCTTTAGGTAAGCCTCGGCGTCGCCCTCAGCCTTTTCGACGTCCATCTTGACGTCAAAGGTGTAGCGCGGCGTTTCGGGGATGGTGAGGCGGTAGTAAAGCGCGATGCAGCCGGGGACAGCACCGAATCCGATCAGGACACGCCACATCTTGTCGACAGCCTGGGCGCAGCCACCGGTGCAGTCGGCGAGCTTGGGGGACGTCTCGAGCGACGACTTGAAGCCGAGGGTGAGAAACAGCATAACGAAAGCGGCAGCGAGTTGGCCGAGACCCTGCATGGCGAAAACAGCAGCCATCATGGCACCTCTCCACTTGGTGGTCGCGAACTCGGAGGTAATGATACTCGAAAGAGGATAATCACCGCCAATGCCAATGCCCTTGAGCCATTCAGTCAGCCTCAACCAAGTCCCTTCGGAGGCAAAACGCAAGTGGGATACTCACCATGAGAACACGCCAGAAGATGATGACGCCAATGATGTCCATCGACGGAGACGAGGACGACAGGGCTTGGGCGAGCGTAGCGAAGATGATCATGATCAGCTCGAGGCCGTACATGCGCTTCCGGCCAACGATGTCAGCCAGGGCGCCGAAGCCGAGCTGACCGATGACAGTGCCGGCTGAGGTCGCGAGCTTGATGGCCGTGTCGGAGGTCGTGGGCATTTGGCCGGTGCCCGGGTAATACACAATACCGAGCATGAGGGTAAGGAGAGACACGGTGAAGATATCGTAGGAATCGGTAAAGAAACCGACGCCCGCGACGACAATGGCGCGGACGTGGTACCAGCCAAAGGGGGCCCTGTCGACTTCAGCGAGGGCGAGCCGCCTCCGCTGATTCACGTCCTTGACGTGAGCAAAGTCATTGTCTATCCAAAATGGTCAGCTAAATCATTCCTGCATGGGGCTTAGGGATAGCGTACGGAAGTTATGGTACGCATTGTTACCACCGCTGGTTTTTGTTACCGTCGCCATGGTGAGAGCGTGTACACTCGGCGTGTGTAAGCCGAAGTGGTGGGAGAGGTCGGTGGTAATGGAGAGATGTGCGGGAGGGAAAGGGAGCGACCGCGAAATATCTCTACAAGACCAGAGAAAGCGATGGAGGAAACGCACCGGTTTGCGAGAAGGAGGCAAGCCGGGGAGGATATAAATTTTCCAAGGGAGGGTTGCACCTCGCTTTGAAGAGCTCCGCCCAGTTTTGGCCCTGAGATTTCGGTGTGTTCGGGTGCTTTAGGTAAATTCCTGCTGGTCCGTCAGCGGGCCTGGACTACAGACCAGGTAGGTGTGCGTCGTTTATCCCCTCACTCCTAGCTACCCATGCCCACGCCCGTCATCGCTGACTCTTGAGACCTGCCCACCCCACCTTTCGGTGGCTGCTTCTGTCCCATTCCCTGATCCTTTCGGATTGCGCGGCTTTTGCACGTGGGGGAACTAGGAACTACAATAGCTCTGGGGCGTATTCACACGCCTCCAGACGGGACCCCCGGGGTGAACAACATTCCTTCGGGTTGGCTTCCATCCCCTAGAGCCGCGAGCCCTCCAGACGACCAGTTTCCCAGTTCGACATGCACGGTAGGGAACTACAAACCTTTGCCCCTGCTTTCCGTCTCTGGGCATCCCTGGGCATCTCTGGGCATTGCTGGGCATTGCTGGGCAGCCCCATACCATCTGCAAGTCGCTCTTGGCAGACGGCAGAGGCTTTCTTGAGGTGCTTTGAGATCACAAAATTCCCGTCGTTGCCACTTGCAGGCACCATTTCCCAAACGGTGCGTCGGTCAAGTCCCCTGGCCTTCTCGACCAGTCAGAGTCTGGACTCGCCTCGAGCTTGAATGACGGAGGTGTTTGTTGGAAGCCGAAAGCGCACCGGAAATAACAGCGAGCCAATCGCTCGCGGAGAGAGATCCAGAAGCGGAAAGTCGCACGATGTTACAGTCTGGACCGTTATCCGCAACAGCGGGGCATGGGCTCTGCCCGCCATGGGTCTTCCCCACGAATGGCAAGCCTGGAGGAGCACCACGTTTCGGGTTCTCGAACGTTGGTTCGTCGGCTTTTCCCGTTCTTTTCTGGGGTGCAAACCATGGAAGCCTCAGACCTTCGGTCGAGGACGGGGCCCGATGCCGACCTTGTCCTTCGCCACTGATGAACTCGATTTTTTGCATTTAGTCAAAGTCATGATTGACTAGAGCCTCGGTTGGAAGCTGTTCTGTACTCACAGAGCTGGCTCAGTCTCCCTGGCGCATCTTGGCAAATCGAAAGACAAACTCCCAACATTGGAGTTGATGTTGGAACGCGTTCATCGCACAGTCTCCCAGGCCTCCCGTATCAGTGAGTTTCGGTTCCTATCTTGCATATACAAGCAATCGATCGGTCATCGCCACAGTCTGCTCACCCGAGGCCGTGGGCGCTGGCCAATCGAAGACTGCAACCCAGGCACGAGCCGTCTGTGTGGTGATCACTCTCGAAATCATGACGACAGTGTCACTGCTCCGGGCACAAATGCGGTTGGCTCGCCCGAATTCTGGTGTCTTGCTGCTTTCAGGAATGAGGTTGGGCATGATCTATCGACGTTTGCTCTTGGATTATTCGCGCTCCAGTGTCTCGCATATATTCGCGTGGCCGCTCTCCCGTCGTTTGAACGCCGTTTCGTTCAGATATTCCGAAAGGCGGTGCACTGCCGTGCTAAGCCTTCTCACTGTCTTGTCCCGATGCTTGTTTTGCTTGGCTCACGTAGCGATCCGCCGTGGCGGTCTTGGGTAAGTCTTGGACTCTTGGCCGCCAACTTAGGAATGAGCGCACGCGATCTCTTGCCTGAACCGTCTGGACTGGGCGACAGGGGTGAGGTGGTGTTTCGCTTGGCGTCTTGGTCGCATCTGCGATTCGAATCGACTCCCGTCTGTATTTGAACAGTCTTAAACTTCAACTATCCTGTCGTCCTCGCCGTCGTCTTCGGCTTCCTCTTCCGCCCCCGGCTCGGCCTCGTCCCTCATTAGTACCTGGACCAACCGTTCACATGCCTCGCGGACGCCCTCGTCATTGACTTTGAGGTGTGTCTCCCGGACAATCGGGTACACGTTAACATTCCGCATCAGCTCCCGTCCTTCTCTCGTAGTTGTCAGAAGGGTCAGTGTCTCGACGTGAGTCTGAACAATATTGGGATCTGAATCTCGCTGCTTGTCGGGCGGCAGTAACTGCAGATCGGGCAGCATCCCCATCATTTCCTCCTCATCATACTCCTCGCTTCCTGTGATAGGCAGCAATAGATAGGGGAGAATATTAATCTGATCCTCATCGAGGAACGCAGGGTGCGCCTGCACATCGAACGCCGCGTTCTTGATGGTGCTTGCTACACCTTTCCTCCGGATATCCGACTTGTGCTCTGTAAAGACCTTGATCTTGTTGATGGGGACGACGCCGTCGTACTCCTGTTTATTAACAAAGAACTGCCGTATCTCGGGGTGCTTGGAGAGATCGGCGATGACGTAGGCGAGGTAGTCGAAGTCGGCCTTTTTGTTGTACGTGCCGTCGGCCCCCTTCACGAAGAGATCAAGCAGCTGATTGAGCACGAGTTCGTTGGATTTCAGAGCGCTAGGAGGGTCTTGCTTGCGGGTCGCGAGGCTCTTCAAGTCATCCCACTTAACCATGTTGGCGAGTAGCATGGCAAGCAGATTGGCGTTGGGCTCTGCCGGGTCCTGCCAACGGCGACGTTCCCTCGGTCAGCGCTGTTCAGTAAGGTATCGGGTAGATTTTGGCCGCGGTATGGCCAACATACATACAACCAAATAACTGAGGAGAATTCCGAGGAATTTGTCGTCGGTGGCTACATATTCAAGAACACTTCGGTCCGCCGTCAAATTGATCAAGATGGTGAGAGCATGCTCTGCAATTTCCTGCACAGTTGCTTTAGCGGGGGCGCATTTACGAAGCAACGATGATGGCTCACTGGAATATCTCGGATCAAGAACTTGAGATGCTTCACGGGAAGGAGCTCCTCGGTCTTGAAAATAGAAGGCTGTTCCACGGAATACGGCACGAGATTCTCAGTAGCCAGTTTGCGGATTTGAGGGTTTGGGTGGGCAATGAACCCCACGAGCTACGGGCATGGTGTCAGCTACCTTCAGGCAATGAATTTCATTCAAGGCGTCATGTTACCTCCTCGAGTTCTGTCGGCATGGTTGGTTTTTGTAAATGGATATAGTATTTGTTTTTTTGAGCTCCAGTCACGATGCTTCTTTCCAACCTCGTTTTCACCTGCAGCTCACCCGCAAATTTCAACAATTGGGAGGCATGACGCGGGGCACCGCGGGGCTTCGGCTTTATCGATAAGATTTTCGCTGAGCGATAAGCTTGCCGGTGTATTGTATTTCCGCACATGGGACAATCTCAACCAATCACCGCTACAGCGCAACCAGAGGGGCACTCCACTGTGGTAACTTTTTTGCGAAGATGCACGAAAAATTACCCGGCCAAAGTTGAATGAAGCCTGAGCGGGCCTGCTGTACATTCTATAACGCAACTCGCCTCGCCCAACGTCATCTTGCACATTTTACAAAATGCCCAAATCAACGACAGCGTCCCTGTCTAATAAGAGACGGCACAACCCCCTCGAAAATGACCTACTTGCAACGGGCGTCCTCAAGAACCGGGAGGGGAGGCCCTCGAAGCGAGCCGACAGGAAGCAGGCCGAGGAGCAGGCCTATGTCGATGCCAAATCTTCTCGCAAGATTTTGGCCTTGAGCCGCGACCTCATCGACGAGGAGGACCATGAATCAAACGCCAACCAGGGTGCACCCGCGCCATCGGGTTTCGACTTTGACCCCTCCAGGTTAGAGGGCGGCAGCGACCAGGAGGAGGAAGGGGAATACGCCAACGAAGAGGCGTGGGGTGACGAGGAGGAGATTGTTGAGGAAATTGAGGTCGATGCAGCCGATCTCGACACGTTCAACCGGTTCATCACACCCACAATGAACGACGACCCTCTTCTCACACACGGCTGGGACCGGACGCCGGGCGACGGGGCGGAAGAGCAGGGGCCGGGGACAAACCTGGCAGATTTGATCCTGGCTAAGATTGCCGAGAAGGAAGCGATGCAGGGCGGGCAGCAGCAGGACTACAACCCAATTGAGGAGGACTACGAGATGCCGCCCAAGGTGATCGAGGTCTTTACCAAGTACGTTTGGTTCGGTTGGGGCAGACGATCGATGAGGGTGAGAATGCTAACGTGCCGCTAGGATTGGACTCATTCTCGCTCGTTACAAGTCCGGACCCTTGCCAAAACCGTTCAAGATCCTACCACAAATCCCCCACTGGGAAGACATTCTTCAAATTACGCGCCCAGATCAATGGTACGTACAATTCGAGCATGCGGGCACCTTGAGAAGATAGGCTGATTCGAGATTTTAGGACCCCGAATGCGTGCTATGCTGCGACGAGGATCTTCGTATCAGCCAAACCGCTGGTCGTTCAGCGGTTTATGGAAATGGTCGTCTTGGAGCGCGTCCGCGAGGACATTTACGAGAACAAGAAGCTCAACGTTCACCTTTTCAACTGCCTCAAGCGGGGCCTCTACAAGCCTGCAGGCTTCTTCAAAGGTTTGTCTGACTCGACCCTATAGTATTCTTCGAGGCTAACACTTCGGTCTAGGTTTCCTATTTCCGTTAGCCGCATCTGGTAAGCCGTTCAGTCTTCCCGATGATGGGAGCTGGGTTATGCTAACTGTTTGCAAGGCACCTGCACATTACGTGAGGCACAAATCATCTCCGCTGTGTTGGCTCGCGTGTCTATTCCAGTCCTCCACTCGGCAGCGGCCATCAAGACACTGTGTGATATTGCTGCAGAGCAGGCCTCTCAGCAATCAGAGTGTGTCAGCGCGACCAATTTCATGCTCAAGGTTCTTCTAGAAAAGAAATATGCCTTGCGTAAGTCATATGCGGCTGGTTTTCTGACTTACTTGTGGTCTTTGCTAACTCGTCCCGATAGCATGGCAATGCGTGGACTCCCTCGTTTTCCACTTCCTCCGGTACGCCGCGGCCGCTAGAGATGGAGATGGACCAAAGTCATTGCCTGTTATCTTCCACCAGTGCATGCTTGTGTTTGCGCAACGATATCGCAACGACAGTGAGTGTCTCTTCATTGAACCAGATGAATATGCCCACAGTACTCACAGGATCCTGTCTTTAGTCACCGAAGACCAGCGCGAGGCCCTCTTGGATCTTCTTTTGAACCATGGCCACGACAAAATTGCCCCCGAAATCAGGAGGGAGTTGCTCGCCGGGCGAGGACGAGGTGTCGCAGTTGAGCAAGCTGGACCGGCGTTTGATGGCGACGACACGATGCTCGTTGATTCATGAAGTTAGGTACCAGGAGGTACCGGGTGCATCACCCGCTTTTTGACTTGCGACGAAAGGAAGCGCCCAGCTGATTTCGCCATCTGCTGAGCATCTATCGGACGGTTCCAACAGCTCTGCCATGCGAGGCTTAGCTTGCTGCCACCGAAAAATCATTCGGCGCCGGCCTACACAGCGCGGCTATGTCGGAGGACATGTGTTGATTCCAACCGAACAACGTGGGGTGGATTCGCTGTCTCGAAAAACGTTCAGCATGACGCAGCATTGCTCGTCCCGCTGTCCAAGACGGCTCACCCCATAACTAGTGTACGAGTTTGGCTGGAGGATACCATTCGGCTATTTTATGTGGCCTTGATGATAATTTTATATGCGATCATGACACCTTTCGAGCACGACTTTGGGATTTATCCTCGAGTTCCTCAGCTCGATGGAACCACCGGATTTGTTTACTATGACTCCGGTAGAGGATAGGGAACGTGGGACAGGATGAGGCAGGAATAAAAGGTTCTTTTCCACTCCCATGTCCATAGCAGGGGATATGTGACAATGCCGTGACTATGCTGTATAGAAAGATGAGAATATCTCGAAAGGCGCACATCCCTTATTGTCATCCCCCCTGAATGCTCAAGGGTGCGGGTGGTCCGAGCTCACCTTCTTTCAGCCTTTCGAGTAAAAGAGTGGGGATGTTTTTTGATCCCTGACCTCTGCAGCTCGCAGCCTCGTCTCGCAACAAACGCGACTTTCGAGTCTTCCAACCAGCTTCGCCAGCCACACCTCTGTATCCCGCCATTCTTTAGCCATCGAACCGAGCCCCAATTCGACAGTCGGCGACGTTTGGAAACTTGCGAAGGCAACGAGATGGCGCCAATCGAAGATCCGCTGCTGCTTCTGCGGCAATCAATTGCTTCGGGTAGCAAGATCACGCCAACCGCATCCGCCGACTCGTCAGAAGAAGTACCGCTCTCCAAGGCAACTCACCTCATCTTCACCGACCCGGTCCGAGTCGCCGTTCCTATCGACGCGCCGACGCGATTCACATCAACCGAGGGCAAGGCCGTCGACGTGCGCTCCATCTACTTCGCCTGGCTGAACAGCGACTATGCCATTCCGGAATACAATGCCGTGGCGACCAAGCTGAATGAGGAGATGGCCGGCGCCGCAACCGTGCACATGTTTGCGTTCGTCGAGCGTCTTGTGCTATTTACATTCTTGGAGGGCGCGCAAGAGGAGAGCGAGTTTATCAAGCCTCTGCCCGGCGACAAGGATGCCGCAACGGGGGCCGGCGCTGCGGCGACCGGGGCGGCATCCAAGGCCGCTCCGACTGCGTCGGGACGTGCAGGGCGAGGCACGATGGATCCGCGTCTGGCGCAGATCTACAACGGGGAGCGGCGCATGGGCGACCGGAATACCACCCTCAGGGGTATCAAGCCAACCGTGAGTGACCACAGTCCAATTCCTCAATGAACTAGTGTGATGCTAACCAGTCGGCACCACAGGATTTCTCCCATGTGCGCAAACTCGCCGCGCCCTTCATGACGCGCAAACCAGGCGGGCCCCCTACAGCAACCGGCGTCGGCGCCAACACGTCTCTCGCGCTCAACCAAAAACCGGCGCGGCGGCCCGACCCCATCATCCTCCTCTCGCCGTCGGCGTCGGCGCTCCTGCGCATGTCCAACGCCAAATCGTTCCTCGAGGGCGGGCGCTACGCGCCGCCGGACAACAACTCGACGTCGACCATGCTGCACATCTCGCGGCTCATCAAGGACATCGACGCGACGCGGCCGATGCGGTTCATCCTGGTGGAGGGCCCGGAACAGTTCAAGCCCGAGTACTGGAACCGGGTGGTGGCGGTGTTCACGACGGGCCAGGCGTGGCAGTTCAAGAACTACCGGTGGAGCAACCCGACCGAGCTGTTCAAGCACGTGCTGGGCGTGTACCTGGGCTGGCGCGGCGACGAGCCGCCCGAGGCCGTGCGCGCCTTCGGCCACAGGGTGCTCTCGTGCTCGGTCGAGAAGTGGCGCGACCCGGGCCAGCCCGGCGCCGAGACCAGCCGCTGGCGCGACCGCGAGGTCGTCGAGTCTATCTGGAAGGGCATCGAGGCGAATATGCGGGCCAAGGGGTGGCGGAAGGATGCCGCGCCTACTTCTATCTAAGGGGAGAATCTCGGCGGGGGTTTGTGGAGGCCGGCGAAAACTTAGATTGTATTATCTACCTACTTCTATAAGGGCATTAGCTGGGCGTTCGGGCGGCGTTCTCGGAGGGTTTAAATTTAGGGGATCTGGAGTTGGGGTCCGGTTGCCCTGGTGGAGATAAACAACTTGATATCCTGAAGCGTGATTCCTCTGATGGAAATCTGCCCCTGCCGTCTGGCCGTTAGGGATGCCGAGTCTTGCTTGTTCGCACTGGACACCGCGTGCACTTATCAGCTGGGCAACGGGTATTCAAGCCATAGGTAGGAACTGCTCATTGCTAAGATGGTCTCGCTTCGCGCGCATATTCTACCTCTATCCCACCAACCCATTGAAGCGCAATCCGCACCAGCCAACGCCAAACCTAAAGACCACCACCCCAAACTCCACCCCTGAATAACCCAAACCCAAACCACCTCAGGTAGGTAGGTAATGTGCCCCCCTCAATCACAACACAACACGATCCCCGCCACAAACACCACCGCCGCAATCAAAAACCCCTTGGCCTCCTCCCGCGACCGCGACCGCGACCGCCTCAACCTCTTCCCCCCACCCCCATAGTTATCATCATAGTCACGGTCACAGTCACACCCATCATCATACCCATCCCCATCTCGATACCGGGCCCCATCCCGATACCCCTTCTCCCTCCCCCCACCGCCCCGCCGCCGCCGGTGCTCGCGGATCCGCCCGTCCGGATAGACCGTGTACTCCTCCGGCGCGCTGTCATCGTCGTCATCCGAGAAGGAGCCCCGCCGGCGTCGGCGCGGTTGTTGTGGGTAGGGGATGAGGGCTTTGCGGTTGTTTGTGGTGGGGCCGCTCGTCGTCGCCGTCGTCGCTGTGGTGGTGGTGGTGGAGCACGAGCAGGCGGATGCGGCCGAGGGCGAGGGGGAGGGGAACCGGGCCCGGGGTCGCGGACGCGGACAGGGCCCGTGGTGGCGGTCCCGGTCCCGGTCCCGATCCCGGTTTCGGTGGTCTCGGTCACGGTCGCGCGAGTCCCGCGGGACCCCGCGCGGGGTTCCGGGAGGGTGCTGCTCGTGTTCGTGTTGGCTGCTGCTGCTGCTGCTGTGGTGGGGGCGGGGGTGGTGGCGCGGCGGTCGGCGGTGGTTGTGGGAGAGGTCGACCGAGTTGAGGGACTCCGGCATGGTTAGGTGGTTTGTTTGGTTTCAAGGGATGGGGTTTGTTTGGTGATGCATGCGGATTGCTTGACTCGTGCGGGTGGTGTTGGGTGACTGCAGCGGTAGGCGAAACAAGGTTTGATCGGTTTTGGTGAATTCGGGGGTTTGGTAACCCATGGCGAAATGTACCGCCATGGTGGCGAGACTGCCTTGTTGCCTACCACAAGTGGTCCATTTATTTTCAAAGGAGGCAATGAGCAGCTTGGTCGGTCGCCGAGCCGCACGAGATGAAACCAACCAAACGCGTGAGGCACTGAGGGGCTGCTTGGGGATTGCCGAACCCAGCGCTGCCATTGGTTGACCTCGTCTTACACGAACCTCTGGCAACGAGCCTTCTCTCAGCAAGTTGAGAAAAGTGTCATCGCAAGCCCAAGGGAATAAATAGCCAGGTTGCTCCTTTTGATTTCCATATTGGGCAAAAACTACCTACACACCAACCCCCCATGAGCCATCCGCAATTCAACTACAAAGCCCAGAGTATCACCCCAAATGATCCATCTCCTTCTCTCCCTCTAGCATGGCGTTGATGGACAAGGTCGATAGTATTGGCAGGGAAGGAAAGCAGCCGACATCACTTGGAAGGTTGTCTCGGCAGAGAGGTCGGGTCTCAGAAAAGATATATGACACAAGTCACTCTTTTCTGTTTCCTCACATATCATTGACATTCGCACACACCGACAGACATGCTAACAAACCGGGTATGGCCCATGCTGGCCAATATGGTTCGCTGATCAAACCCTGAGCCTTGCTGCTGGCATGTGGCTTCCCGAAGAGTGAGACCTTAGCAAGGACAGGAGGTAGTTTACTTTGTGGGCCTGAGGTGGTGAAAGATCGCGAGCCTTTGTTTGCTTCCTTTTCCGGGTCTGCGTACCCCCCGCGCTCAAAGGAGTTGCTTCAAAGCCCAAACCTAACCCCTCAAGCACGGTATTCGTTATGTATGAATGACTTGCCTTACCCTCCCACACATGTGTCCCCTACTTCTCGTAAACGCCGGGTCAAAGTCACCACCCACCTTCCCCGAGTCTCCTTACCCGCCGCCGGCCGTCTGTCATCTTCCCATCCCCCTCTCTCCCTACCTCAAAGTTACGGACAGGTCAGTGACGGGCCGGAGAACCATGGTTGTCCCAAAGATCACGGACGAGGCGGACCTAGAGGTCTGGACTTGCATAAACCCAGACACGGACGCTCAGTACATCGAATGGTATCATTTCACGCCAGATGACGAAGCCTATTGTGGAACTTCGGACAAGGGCAGGCTTGACATTACCTTGGACGAGTTAGCCGCTGGGCTCGAACGCATCAGCGACGAGGCCATTTACCCCGAGGTCCCAACCGATACACAAATCACTGTCGCGCCAAAGACCCTAGATCGCGGCACCGTCTACATCAAACGCTCGAGTCTAAAGCGGTACAAAGACGTCGAAGGGGGGAGCACGTGTGGCGCCAAAGACCAGCTGCTTGCCGAAGTCCTCGTCATGGAGAAGCTCTCCAAGACACCCCATCCGTACGTGGTGCGGTATCACGGGTGTACGGTCCACCGCGGGCGCATCACAGGCATTGTGATGGAGCAACTCGGGGAGACGCTGGACCACTACGCCTACCACGAGCCGCACCCGGATGACCCGAGAACCGCATTCGACCAGATCGACAAGGACGCCTTCCTCGCGGGAGTCGAGTCAGCCGTCAGGTTCCTGCACTCGCTCGGCCTCGCCCACAACGACATCAGCCCTTACAACATCATGGTGCGGGAACCGAGCGATGGGGCTGGCGCCTGCACGCCCGTGCTCATCGACTTTGACTCGTGCGGGCCGTTTGGCGCCCAGCTCCTATCCCTCGGCAGTCCCGGGTTTTGTGACGAGGAGGATGAGGACTTTAGCTCGCAAAAGAGGCACGACGACTTCGCCCTCAAACGCCTGGCCGAGTGGTGGGACGAGCAACACGACGCGAAGACACATCCCAACTTTGTTCACTTTGCAACGAAGGACTAGAAGGGGAGGCGAGAGAGGGTACCAGTCGGCCGTCTATGCATGTGAGAGGATAGAGTAAATTCAGTTAGGCCTTCCCGCGCAGCTTGAGTCTTGGACTCTGCACTCCCTTTGGGGGACATTTCGGTTGTGACCTGGGCGGTAAAGAAGGAGCAAGCAAGATAAGGGATTTGTATCAAAACCAGAGCCTGTCCCTGAACTCGATGAGCCTGAACAGAACACCCAGGCTTTGGCGGCTGGTGAAGAGACGGCTTTCGCCGGCACCAGTGGAGCATCTGATACCGGTTAAGAACAGCATCCCCATCCCGGCTTTGCCAGTCGTCGCGAGCAGTCTCTACCAGGTTCTGCCTCAAATGAGATCACCCACCATGAAACAGCCGAGCCTTCTAGAAGGGTTCGCGGGCTATCCACCCGCTCACCTTGATTCTGGGCTCCAGCCTAAAAGCACGATCGACCGTTTGGGGGTCTCACGGGAGAAGAAAAGAAGAAGGACCAGCGGTGGGCCGTCCGAACTGTCTGGACCGTCTCTCGGCCAAGGCACCAGGATGCTGGTCGTAATACGAATATTCGTAGCCTCGTCGCTTTTGAGTTGTTGAACCAATCCCTGGCTAAATAAAAAAGAAATGACAGATGGAGATGGCAGGGAGATGGCAGACAGGATAAAATCAGATTTTCTTGTTTCTTGTGACATGGCGCGTTCGGTGAGGTGCTCGGTGGCGTCCGAGATACGAACTGTTGAGCGGCTGATGTGGATGGGCGTGAGATGACGGCGTTTCGGCCTGGTGTTCCGCCACTTCGGTTCCGAGCTGCGCAACTTTCCATTTCGGATGAACCCCATCGTCTCCGGGAGATTTGAGTGGTTGGTTGCCGCACCTTGCCATGTGTCTCGTGTGCTTTTTCCTAGCCTTGCTGCCTGGAACTGCATCTCGAAACCGTTGGGTGAGGTCATGGACATGGATTGTAAAGCACCTATTTGTACAAATATGTACGTAAACAAAACAAGAATAGACAAATCAAGACATAGATAGGCAGTTGTGATTGTGTCTGTGCGAAGAACCGCGCTGACCGCGAAACAATCGGTGCATGACAGAAGAAGCCTAGGTTGTTTTGGTCGTTCCGCCCGGGCGTCAGCAAGTTCTGCTGGTTCCCGGGACCAAGAAGGTGCCGTTTCATCCCATATCGGGCCCATTTATGCAAAGCAGGAACGGAAGCCCCAAACACCTTCTCTCACAATTTGTGCGAGCATCCTCCCCTGGTCCTTCCACTCCGAGGGGGCTTTCGTGCGACACGCGGCAGGTGTTTACCACGTGGCCTTCCCCACCCCACACCCAAGCTTTTTTCCCGCCCTTTCGCTCTTTTTCCGTCAGAGGATGCAAGCCTGGCTCACGTGGCAGCAATCCCGCCCTCAAGGGGGGATGCATGTATGTACCGGTACACGACTTCCCAAAGCAGCCGAAACACTCTTACCTTTCCGGCAGTAGCGCCGAAAAAAAAGTGTTCAAGATCGCCTCCCCCCATCGACCCGTTGCATCATCTCAAACCTTTTCCTTCCCTTGTTGCCCACGAGGCGTGCGATACCCTCCGGCCCTCAGCGGTCGGCTAATGCCGGCGGCGGCGCGGAAGCACGCTTGAAACTCCGACAGAGTTAGGGGGGCGGCAAGACCCGATGCCCCCCCCTCGTGGATTTGGTCCGGCCTTAACTACCTATCTGGTTCATGCGCCCTGCAGGGCCTGTGCTCTTCAGCCTCATCCGATCGCCGTTATGTCTGAGAGTTATGATGGGATCTGAGTGCGCGCTGCATCGAAATGGGGAGGGATCGCCCTCTGCTCTGAGCCGTCGTGCGGCCTTGGGCTGTCGGCGTGGGAGGCATCTGACGGCCTCTTTTTCCACGGAGGGGTCTAGAACTGGCGGTAAAGTGTTTACTAGCATCAAGGCTGGGGGAGGGTGGGGAGCTGCCTGCTGCTGCTCTCGGGATGACGAAATGTGTTGATGAGTAACTAATGACTATTGAAGGAGTATGGACACGCTGTGAAGACAGCGTTGCTTCCGTAACCTGCACACAGTAATCGGTCGATCCTGCAGTTCTCTCGATGAAACGGTCGTGACGTGCATGTTGCATGCAGCAATTATTGTCACCGAAATGCTGTACTCCATCGTGAAAAAGGAGTCATCTTTCCCCCCTCACCCCTCCCTCGTTCTCGACCGTCGTTATCATAAAAGCTGTGTTTTTATGGTGTCGTGTTTGGCCAGATCCACAGTTCTTGCACCGATGCCCCTGTCAGACAGCGTTCGCCAGGAACATTTAACCTATCACGGGGTACCTATACGAATAATTCCTCGATGACGCCTGGGCTCCGCATCCGCACCCGGCCTTCGGCTTTGCAAGCCCGGCACTTCTGTTTTGGGCACCTGGTCCCTGTGATGTTTGATAATTTTTCCCAGACGAAGTCGTTGAGATGTGATGTCAGGCTGCCCCCCAAACACCAACCCCCACACCTACACGGGCAGGAACTCCATAGTATCCATAGTAGTTGTAGCCACCAAAACGTCAAACGTCCAGTAACCGGGATCTGAGCAAAATCTACTATAACAGAGAGTCTTCATTGGCCTGTGGCGAGAGCGCGATGTGCCGGTATTCTTGCTCTCCCCATGCGCACTAATCAGCGTGGGCTCGTTTTGGAATCGGGTTTCAATGCGTTTCTTCAATTTGACATCCCGAATTTGCGGCCAACCTCCGTTCCCACTGCCCGGCAACCCGCTGTTTCGAGATTTGAGTTTCAACTTTCGACATCGTATCGCTCACACGCTGGTTTTTTTTGTCACGCTCTGACGACCATCGGTTCATCAGCGACGGGGACCGCCCCGCTTGATGTTTCGGTGTGCAGGTCCACAAGACACAAATCACTCTCTCCGTTTTCGTGATGATGACCCCACCGACTTGGCCAGCGGATCCATCCCCACCACCAAACAAGATATCATGGAGGCTGGATCCGACCATCGGACTCTACGACGGTGCGGTGCAGGTACGGTTGCCCGCAGAGAGATGCGCAGATAGATGCATGACTTCTCTGTTGCTTCCGGGAGTGCGACTCACATGCACTTCACCTACTCTCCGCTTACTGTTTAAGTTAGAGACCTCGGTAAGTAAACTATTGATTAGTAAACAACGGGTTGGCAGATGTGTTTCGTTATCTGGCGTGCTGGCGCGGTAGGCGGTGAGGAGGACTAGGAACCCCGCCTCATAAGAGTCAAGCAAACCCCAGAATCAGTAGCGCCATGAGGCATGATTTTGCGTTTGTGGGTCTCGCCTGCCAGAGCATGACGAGAGGATTTTTGAAGATTGGGACGCCAAGGACCCACTCCGTTTTTCAGACAGAAAAGCGAGCTCTCACAGGCTGCAGGTTGTGGACGAGACAGCGTGGCTGCAGGGGCCCCCGCTCGAAGCCGACGGGGCCCTCGTGGGAGAGATCCCTGGAGCCACGCGCAGATCTTGATGTGCGAGACTGCTGTTGGCTGCAGCACCAGTGCGCGTCGCGAACAACTGCCATCACGCCCGCCAAAACGTCTCGCAAGCAATCCCTCACCAATCAATGCCGTGGGCAGCTCCACCACATGGTACGACCTTGACCGCTTTTCTTTTTGCCCGCTTTCCTTGAACCGCTTTCGGGATCTCATTGCGACGCCGGCTCGGCGTACTGCGTATTTCGCTGCCCACCGCCCATCGTAGGTTGCCCTGGGTGGCAATCGAGCTCTGTCGTCACTATGGACCTCACCGCATCGGGGCGCCTACAGGTCGCTCGCGCGGGTGTATGCTGTGGGAAAAGAAGGAGAAAAAAATTGACGAATGTCTCGCAATGCTGCAGCTCGCTTCTTTGTCCATCCATGTCTGTCCGGCTGCCGCGCCGTTTTATATTACCTTTGCATGGCGCTGACAGCCAGCCCTAAGTCGCCCCCCGTTGCTTTTGTCCAGGGGCATGCGGAATGCCGTGCGCTGCAGGGCTTGCAAGTGCTGACTGCGCGGAACGCCAACCGCCATGTGTTGCCTAGCATCGCCGATAGGGGGCGACAGCGGTGGGTTTAAGTGCTTTTCTGTTAACTCCGGCTAAGTCTGCAATCCCGGAAGCAATTGTGAAGAGTGAAGAATTCCGCGCTTCGTCGGGGGATGCTGGCAGGGTGAAATTGTTGACCGCCCACGTGTGGATGGCGAACCGCTCTATCCCTGTTATCTTGTCGGAAAGGGACCTTGATGATGGAGCCTATTTGTATTTTCTCACATTTGATTTTCGCTCCGAAAAGGGCCACGGGACAGGAAGCGGAAGACTGAGCTTTGCGGCTTGGTGGGACCATCGCTCCATGCGGAGGGGTTCCATGTGCGGCGGTCTGAGAATGGAGGGGCGGGGGGTAGCCTGATCGGTCTCGCTTGGTTCCAGAATTCGGTAGGTGGTGTCGCCGTCACGGTCACTTCATCACTTCGTCACTTTGTGGTTGTTTAACTTTGGTTCTGAGATCCGAGACACTGCCACTCAGATAATCTCAAAAACATGAAACCCTGTTAACTGTCGCATCCCGGCAACCTTGATGAAAAAAGATTTATCGTTTTGTCAGTTTCCAACTTTCCAACCGGGCCGAGTGGCTCAGGTTCAGAAGGCGCGCAAACTGGAGCATCGCCAGACGGCAAGCGGCAGTGGGCAGTCCCCACCACGATCCACAGGCCGCCACTGACCCATTCAGAAGTGCTGAGGTACCTGTACCTGTACCATCCAGGGACCCCTGGCTCCCACACACCACGCCGACCCCCGGTCCTTCCTGGCGTGCAGGTTCATTCGCAGCCATCCGGGCCCGCTCCACGTTTTTGCTCGTCCTCTGCCGGGCGTCCCTCTTTTATTTGAACCGAAACCTGCCCAGTCCCGGCGCTGCCCACCACACAGACCTACCCCCCCCCCCCTCGCTCACATAATATTCCGCCAACTCCCCATATTTTTTCATGTCAATGTTAGATGGCCGCGACGTCTAAATCGTCTCGCTCATCGCCATTGCCTGAAATTCCAGCGAGCCCGGTCTCCGTTCGCGAGCGCATCGATACCTCTCGGCACCGATCTCCGTCGAGCCCGTCGTCCTCAGCAGCTGCCTCGCGACCCGAACCTTCCTCCTCCGTCACCGGCTCCACCACCACACATCGGCCGCATCACTCAAGCCACCAGTCTATCAGTTCGCAACGATCGGGCGGGTTTCTCGCCTTTTTCGACCGGACCATCGCTGGTATCACAGAGCCTCGGGTCCGCCCCCGCCAATCGCTCAGTCGCCTCTCGACCGGTCCCGACTCACTTGGCAGCGGCCAGTCCAGTCCGGAGAGGGGACCTCGCAGCGCCCGTCCAACCTCCAACTACGCCATCCCGGTGGGGTTGACATCCGTTGACGGCAGGCAGCCGAGCCCGACTCTCGTCCTCGGCGACCCCCCCTCACAGCCTTATAGTGAGACGGATCCCTCGCTCCCCGAGCCGACCCACCTCCCCCGATTCGACAACAAGATGCACCAAACATCGTCGCGGTTACTCCGCATGACGGACGATGACCGTCCTTACACCAAAGTAAGTGTTCCGAGGTGACCGAGCTTGCCGCCGCCGGGCACCCTCCTACCCCGCGCCGATCTGGTCGTTGCGGGCAACTTGGCGGCTAACCGGGAATTCGCGACCAGGATTTCAAAGACCTCTTCGCTACATTAATAGTCAGCCTTTTGCCGCTCTCGGCGCATCGTGTGAGATTGACCAAGGTGGAACACACATTCCTCTCCGAAGATGCCATCAACAACCTCGGCTCCCTCAAATTCTCCCAGTCCAACCGGATGCCAGACCCGAAAGATCCGTCGAGGATCGTGACGACCACCACGACCACGACCTTCTCGATGGCCAAGGATATGGCCCGCTCGATTTGCCAGCGGTTTCTGGAGGCGAGATTCATCGAGTCAGCAGACGGGAGGTACCAGTCTGTGTACACGATGAAGGGCGTGGTCTGGCAGTTGACCCCCAAGGGCATCTCCATTTTGGACCGCTTCTGCTCGCGGAATGGCATTCAACAGAAGCAGGTCGCCGAGCTCATTGGCTCATCTCTACCGCACCTGGTCAGCCTCGAGCGCGATGGGCAGTCGGACAAGCTGCTTACGGATCGCGGCACGGTCGAGGTTATCTTCCGGAGGTTTATCGGGGCCAATGGCTTCAACATCAAGTCGACTGTAAGCTCAGCAGACTCGGACTCGTTGAACGACTACAGGGACGGTCTCACCGGCGTTAAGATGGCCGCGGAGCGCAAAGTAGGCGGCAAGACGTTCAAGGATACCTTCACCGGGAAGGCCGCATCTGATTGGTTGCTGGACTGCTCGACGACTGTCGACAAGAGGGAAACCTTTGAGATTGCCGCGCTCTTCGTGGAATATGATCTCATGGAAGCCGTGCAGCAAGATCGGTCCTATATGCTCCAGCACCCGGCCCACAGCCTCTTTCAGCCGACCAAGCACGCCATATACCAGGTCACGGCGAAGGGCAAAGATCTTGCCAACGGCTCCACCGCCAGGGGGCGAGCATCCGAAAGCGAAGGGATATCGGCTGCGCGGTCCGGCGGCATCGCCCGCGATTCCAACACGCAGCGCCTCGACAAGATCCTCAACGATCCCGCCTTGCGGCTGCTGTTTCGCGAGAACCTCCGCGAGACCCACTGCGAGGAGAATCTGTCGTTCTATCTGGACGTCGACGACTTCGTCCGGCAGTGCAGGCAAGCCATCCGCGTTGCGCAAAAGACGCCCAACAATGCTGCATCGCTCGACGGGATCAAGGAGATCATGGCGCAGGCGTACGGCATCTACAACGCTTTCTTGGCCCCCGGCTCGCCGTGCGAGTTGAACATCGACCATCAGCTGCGAAACAACTTGGCGACTCGCATGACGAAGGCGGTGGGGCAGGATGTCGCCATGATTGACACCCTCCACGAGGTCACGGCCCTGTTCGAGGACGCCCAGAACGCCGTCTTTAAGCTGATGGCCAGCGTAAGTACCAGCTCGCGGAATTGTTTGTCCAAGAACCAATAGCTAACACACAAGCAGGATTCGGTTCCCAAGTTCCTGCGCAGCCCCAAATACGAGCAGACGCTGAAGAACTACGACTTCGATGCCATCCCCGGCAACCAGCCCCAGCCCCGCGCCCCCGAGCGCAGCCAGAGCAGGTCGAACCGAAATTGACTGGCCCGGATGCCCTCGCTGAGACGGCTGCGGTCGACCCGATCCTAATTTACCAGGAAGTGGGTTCTGCGCAGTCGAGGCGCCGCGCCGCGTCTTGACTAGCGCTTTCGCCTTGATTTTGAAAAAGGTTGCCGCCGCGTTTTATTTTCCTTGCCTCGCGTGCTTGGTTGCATGAGGAAGCACTTGCTGCTTGCCTCCCTGCGTTATATCCCTTTGTTTTAGTTAATTTTCCGTTTTGCTATGTTTTGTTACGTTGTTGTTGATATACCGGCGTTTACGGCGGGGGGGGTGGTGATGGCATAGATGGGGAGAGCAGATCATTTGGCATACACCTGGTAAACATTTCCCAACTCTTGTCATGCTGGTGGGCCAAGGGGGCCCTTCACGCCATTAGGGGAGGAGGCGTTCTGCAAGGCGGGGAGGGAAAGGGGACGGGAGCCCCAAACAGGTTTGGAGTTGCTTCAAAAGCATGGATAGGGCGTTGGCTGCCGGCGCGTTGTATGGGAAGGTCAAGCGAGGGTGAATCAAAATGAGCGCGCGCGGTTGATGTTGGCTTATGATGATCCCATGAGATCCGCATCCACACGAATGACGAAGACACAAGATACCACCCGGTTGGGTTAGTTGGCAGGCGTCAACAACGGGCCGTGACGCATTGGGGAATGTGGTGACTCGACGTGCCTTGGAAGAGTGAGACGGGGGCTCGCCATCGGGGCGATGGTTGGAATGCGGTCTGCCATCCCCCCAGCCAAGCATTCTTGCATGTTGTGGGTTGTTTGGCAAGGGGGCTGCTGGCACATGGCATTCTGGCCGTGTTTTAGGATTCTTGTTTACAGCTTATGAGAATACCTGAGAGTGTGTTGAGTATCGCATAAAATGGGAGCGCCCCTGGGCTACCACTCGGGAACTTGGTCGAGTCTTCTTGGCCCTTCTCACTTCAACTCACTTTCCTACCCCCGCTTTCTGCCTCTCGACGAAGCCGTGAGTGCACTGCGTGTTTCTTTCCATCCCTGACCTGACTTCCCGCGGCTTCGCCACAACCACACCACCACACAGCAAACACGCGGACGACGGCTGCGTCACGGTATGGTTTGTTGCCTTGAGAATGCAGATCACCATCAACGCCCTCATCGTCCTCACGGCCTTCGCGACGGCTATGGGATCCACAGGCCACCATGATCACCAACGGCCTCACCAACTAACCGCTCAGTACCACTACCGCCACCACCTCGGCCGTGCTAACACCACTAGCGTCAACCCAAACCTCGGCGTATCCGGGGTACGTCTGTCATGCCACGTGCCATGTATCTCTAGACTAGACAGGTTGATCTCCGTGGCAGAACACACTAACTAGCCCAAGCCGACGGCGCGGGTTGCGCCAGCGCCAACGCGGTGGATGATCGCGGCGTAAGTTCGACCACCCCTACTAGTCGCAGCCACATCCCTTATCTACGTCCCCGATCGACCTCAGCCCAAGTATCCCAGAGCTAGAGATCGTCTTTCCGTCATCCACTAGTTACACCCACTAGTTACTGTCCCCATCCCACACCCCTCCGCAACCTCAAACCCTTCCCCCCTAACCACTAGCACCACCGACTCGCACCACACACTAACACCACCGAAATAAGCAAAACACCACCCCTGTCCTGTCCTCCCCTGCACTAGCAGCAAACCCAAAACCTCCACCCCCACCCCCACCCCCACCTCCGCTCCCGCCGCAGGAACCGAAACCACCGGCATCTGCCGTCTCCGGGGCGGCCGAGGTGCACGTGGCTCCGACCCCGGACGCGGTCCTGACGGGCGGTGTGAAGCCCACTCCGTTTGTCTACGTCTCAGGGGCGGCGGCGGCTGCCGCGGCTAGTATTAGGGGGATTAGGGGGATCGGGGGGATCGGGGGGATTGGGGTTGTTGTTGCGGTTTTAATGTGAGGATGTCGGTGCAAGGGACGTGTTTTTCGGGTTGGTGTTTCTTTTTTTTTTTTTTTTTTGTTTCTTTTGTTTGTTCATTCGGGCCGGTTGTTGTGTTGCACTGGAGTGGGACGGATACCGCGAGTCCAAGTGGAATTCAAGAAGAACCGTGGACTGATGAAGAGGGATACATGTCCGGGGCTTCAGAACTAATTGTATGTACGACGGAGCCCCTTAGGGTACGTGGTGTTGGATACATGCTACAACGCTCCTCTCCTCGATCAATCCCCATCACCCGGTGAAACTGCCAAACGATGCGCCTAAAACACCAAAACTTTTCTATAACCCGGGTATCGAACGCTACTCTGCTCTCCCAAAACAAAACTATCCACCCGCAAAACAATAATGATCCATCAGCATATAGCTAGCCACCCCCCTCACTCCAAGTTGGCAACAAACGGCCCATTCAGCGTAGCCTTGTGGTCGCCGCCCACGCCCGGCACCGGTTTCCGCGACGGCGGCGGCATGCTCACGCGCCTCAACCCGCCAGCCGGCCCCTCCACAGCCAAAGCCGCACTCCCCTCATCATACGGACTCAGCTGCGGATAATCCGGATGCTCCGACCTATACACATGCCCATGCCCATGCCCATGCCCATACCCGCCAGACCCATACCCAGCCCCATACCCCGGCACCTGCCCGTAGCTCCACGCGCGGACATGCTGCTGGTACTGCGGCCGGTGGTAGTAGTGGTGGCTGCTGCTGCTGCCCACGCCAACGCCAACCCCGAGTCCAACCCCAACCCCAGCCCCAACTCCAACTCCGACTCCAACTCCAACTCCGACTCCAACCCCCATCCCGCCAGCCCCACCCGCATCCGCCCCCTTCGCAACCCCGACCCTTCCCCCGCCCAAAGCCTGCCACAGCGCGTCGTCCGACAGCCCAGAGCCGTCCCCAGCTCCAGAACCGGGCGAGCGCGTGGCCGCCGCGGCCGGCTGGGGCGGGCGATACGGCTGGATAAAAAGATGCGTCTTGGGTCGGGGTCGGGGCTGGGGTTGTTGCTGTTGCTGTTGCTGGGCTGGCGCGGTGGTGGTGGTGGTGGTGGCAGGCGGGGGTTTCAACGGCCAGTTGTTATCATCGTTGGACGACGTCAGCGGCCAGTTGGGCTTGACGGTGCGTAGGAAGGGGGTGTCTGGCTCGAGGGTGCGCGCGGGGGTGTCTGGCTCGAGGGTACGCGCGGGGGTGGCGGGTTTGGCGTTGCGAAGGAAGGGCGTGTCGGGGTCGGGGTGGGCGGGCGGCTCGGAGAGGGTGATGGAGATCGGTTCGAAGGTAAACTCGGGGATGGATGTTGGTTGGGGTGGGGGTGGGGGTGGTCGTGATGGTGCTGCCAGTTCTACGGGTTGTTGTTGCTTGGGCTGCTGTGCGAGATATTCGCCTGACTGAGACGGTTGTTGGGGTTGGGGGCTGTCGCCGTGTGTTGGTGGTGGGCTCGGAGCGGACAGCGCTGGGCTTGTGTCGAGGCTTCCTGCTGCTGGTGACCACATCGGGCTGCTCTGGACGCTGTAACAGGAGACAGAAGATGCGGCGGAGGAGCGGCGGCTGGGCGGTACGGATTCGACCAGATGGGGGTCTTGGTTGCTGATGCTGCTGATGGTGCTGACGCTACTTGGCGCAGTGCTTCCCATGGCCGAGATCATGCTCGGCTCGGGAGAGACGACGGCGCTTCTACTGTCCCTACTGCTCCTGCTCCTGCTGGAGGTGCTCGCCATCTCGGCTTTGAAAGTTAAACGGTCGACCAGGGTGGCGTGAGACTTCTTGAGAGTCTTCTTCACAAAGCTCGTCATGATTACATTGCATCGCATATCGACGTCTTCACGAAGGTAAAGTCCTGTCGACGGCACCTTAAGGCCCGGCTCGATAGGCTGTGGGGGTTCTCCTGGGAGATGACCGCCGACAGTCCATTTTCCGCGGATTGCTGGAAAATATTAATTGCTGCCCTCCAAGCTAACGAGGGTCGAGGGAGGGATAGGACATACTCAGCCCAGCCGGTGCGTAGCAGTGCGTCTGAAGACCGGTTGGCAGGTCATTGAAGGCGCATGTGTAAGTGACATCGCCGCTCACTCCGGGGAAGTATGAGATCCTGTCGGTCATAGAGTACCACTGGTAACGGTGTTCGTCTGCTTGGGCGTGTGGCGGAGGTGGAATCGGGTGGCGCTCTTTAACTAAGGGGTTCAAGTCTATCATCTCCTCGTGGTCATGGAGAAAGTCGAGGACGATTTGGCGCGTGACGACCGCTGGGAGCGGCGTCACGGTGGTGAATACGGTTCGCTTCGACATGGCTCGGTCTGTGTAAGTGAAGAATTGGGATTAGGTTTAGTCCAGGCCAGCCTCCCGAGAAGCAGAAGTGAGGAGGTAATGATCGCGACGCAAAACAAACACACCACGACCAAAACCAGTCTAGAAAAAAAAAGTGCAACCCCTTCGGACGAGGCCAAGGCTGTATGTATACACAACAATCCGATTGTTTTGCGCGGTCCCAGAAACACAGCAGTGCCCAGCGGCTAGACCGCATGCGCCCGACGTCCTGCACCCCAGTTATTGTTAGGTGTGGCGCACTCCCTGCACTTTTTTTTGGGTTGGCTGCTGCGATGTGACGCGAGCACGTGGAAATGGCGTCAAGGAGGGCGGTCAAGGTGGGCGGTGCAACCTGAAAATAGCACCCCAGACCACCGGATCCTGGTACCCCGTCTCTAGCCTCACGCGTCCACTAACACCGAAGCTTGAAAAGATCGCCCTGCCGTCCCACTTCATAAGCGCAGGCAGCCGCGCCGCAAAATTGGGAATCGAAAAAGGACAGGGAGAAAAGGACGAGGTCTCGCATCCTACTGCCAGCTGGCCGGATTCTGTTGGTTCGTTCGTTCGTTGCCCCGGGCACGTTGGATTCGTCTGTTGGGCCACCCATGCTAGACCGGGCTGATCAAATCAAATCTCCCTGCACCACCTTGCCAAAACCGCATTCAGCTTCACCGCCGGTGGAATCTCCTCGAGCGCAACATCCACCTTCCACATCTTAGCGTCCAGCCCACCGAGCCCGGCGGTTCCCCTGCCCCCCGCCGCCGCCGGGACGAGCAGGCCGAGTGCAACCAGGCGCTCCCACGCGATTCCTGCGGTGCCGCGGCCCCACACCCGTGCTCCGCCTCCGAGGGCCAACATGCCCGAGCTCGCAGTCTGAACTCGCTGTCTGCCCATGAGGGACGTGTACTCGTCGTAGGCCATGGCGAAGTTGACCGTGTCGGTGTGCGCCACAATATCCAGCCGTGCCGCGGAAATGAGCATCGACAGATCCAGGTCGGAGAGGGATCCGAGGAGGTGCAGTTTGGAGTCCGGCGGCTCTAGGGACGGGACAAGTCCTACGGTTGCAGGTATACGTAGCGATGGCGCCTCGGGAGAGAGCGCCGCGAGCGGGAGGATGCATGTTGTCAGAAACGCAGACACTGATTTCGTGCCGAAAAAGTGCGATTCTAGGTGATCTGTGAAACCCTGCGTCTTGTAGACGGACTGCGATAAGTCAGCAAACCGAGACGAGAACGAGACGCTGAGTGGAGGGTGAGCTTACATCAATATTCCCGTTCCACCAGTCCCAGAAGGCGCCGTGGCCCTCCAATTTCGGGTCGATGCCCTCCGGGATCATGTCCTCATTGTCGATACTGAGCCCCTGCTTGCATATGTCCCAGTATGCGGGGAGGCTTTTTGGCAGTGAAAGATAGACATATCGGTGACTGAACCGGCTCTTCACTCGCTTTTCGAGGCTTTCGACCACATCAATCCTCGTTGTCAGCCCTAGAACGGCGATGGGCGCCTTGCGGGCCTGCGCGATGTCGAAGAGGTTATACAGAAGGGTTTGCCGCGCGTGTGTCGCGAAGAGGTCGAACTCGTCGATCACGAAAACGATGGACCTGGACGTGATGCCGTCCTGGGTTTCTGCTATCTCGGAGGGGTGCGATAAAAGTGCGAGAAGAGAAGCCATGGTGTCCGCATAGTTGGTGGTCTATTTCGATCAACAAAACGGTTCAGGTTTTAGGGCCGGTCAACTTGCTTACCTTGTTTACGAGCTCGTCCTCAACCTCCATCTCCTTACCAAGCTGCCGCCATATCTCCCTAAGAGCCAGCTTGTCGTCGGTATGGATAAATCCACTGAGCCGGACAACGTGAAATTGATTTTCATACTGCTTCGACAGATCGGTGATGATAGATTCAACCAGCTGTACCGGCAGTTAGCTTAAGGACGGCAAAAAGCAAACCGCACAACTTACCGTAGTCTTGCCACACCCTCTAGCCCCAATCACCATCATGGAGTTGCCTTCGCCTGCTACAACGGTCTGTTCCACAAGCTGGTAGGCCTTCTCGTAAGCTTCGCCCTGCCCGCGAAGCTTGATCCGGCGCCTGCCGGCACAGCGGTCCAGCAACACCCGCTGCGCGAAGCGGAGGTGTTGTTCGAAGTTTGGAATGTCCGGACGCTGTTCCTCCCGTGCAATCACAGATGACTTTACATGATTAGCCCCGCCCAGGTTAGCCGAGGTCGCGTCGTCCTGTGAGCAGTTGCGGCAGATCCATTCACCCTCGGGAACTTCGGCAAGCCCATAGCACTGTTGATGCACGGGCATGTCGCAGTTGTCGCAAAATACGATCTCGTTGGGTGCTTTTGAGTCCGGCTTGGAGCAGATGGCGCAGACTTCGTCGTCCTCTTCCTCGGATTCGTCTCCTGAAGGCTCCTCCTCGCCGTGCTGCTGGCTACCGACCTGCATTTCATCCATCGCCTCTGCCGCCTCGCGACGTTTCTTGGTTGACTTTGACGGCGATGCAGCAGCTAAACTATCCAACGCATCTTCACTGGGGCCGCTGTCAAAGGCCACGCTTTTCTGTGGCCGACGGACGCCGCTCTTCGGCTTCCGAGGCGTCAAGATACCTTTTGGTACTACAGCATCCTCTCCCAACTTCCCCTTTGCCGTGGTCCTTGGTCGAACCTTCTCCCCGTCGCCATCAGGTTCCCGGTCTCCTTCTTGGCGTGGATCAAGGTTTGGGTTCTCACGGCCCGCTGGTTGGCGTGATCGTGGAGCTGGCCTTGTGCTGGTCGGAACTGCTACGGCAGAAGGTGCCTCATTCTGCTCCTTGGCCTTAGCTTCGCGATCCCGCTTGCTGGGCCGACCGCGTTTCTTCTTCTCGGGTTCCTCTCTCTTCGCGGCTGGGGCGGGCTCGGCTTCATCTGTTGCAGCCGCTGCGACGCTTGGCTTTTGGCGTTTCGGGCGCGGTGCCACGGCAGCAGTGGTGAGCTCATCCTCACCCGAGTCCGGAACATCGTAAACGCTGCCTTTTTGGCTGCTTTCTGAAGCCTGGGCTTTCTTTGGTTGGACCTTGCCCTTGGCCTGGCGGGCGGCCTGCTTGGGCTGCTTTGGTTGCTCTGGAGGTGCGTTTGCCGGTGAGTCCTTAGCCTGTGTGGCTTTCAGACTGCGGCCACGTCTTAAAGTACCGTTGGCGGTTGATGCTGGCTTATCCTTTTGATTGTCATTAGACTCGTCAGCGGGCGACTCTTCCGATGCCTTTGTTCGGCGTTTCTTTGCCGCCGTAGAAGGCTCCAAAGGCTCCTCTTCGTTCTGTTGCCTCGTCCGTTTCCTGGTCGCAGGGGCACTTGTCCGGCCACCCATATTGTCTTATTGTAGAGAATCAAGATGGAATATTTTGGGAATCGGGGTGATGAAATGATGGATGGATGGATGAAGAGGTGACTTTTACAGATTTCGATGATGAAGGCGCGTCTCACTGAACAGAAGCGCGCCATCGATTCACCGACCGCCAGGGGTTAGCATTGAAAAGTGGGACAGTAAACAAGTTCAGCCAATCAGCGCCCGAGAACCTTGTCTCCGGTAAGACCTTCCTGACTGCACCTCATGTCTCTTCTTTTTTTTCTTTCCTTCTCTTTTTCCCCATCCAGAAGTTCACTTGGCATGAGGCAAAAGAAAATAAAACGTTGCGTTCGAGCTCATGTATGAGGCTTATAACTATTTTATGCATTACCATGGTTAAAGGGACCCATTGGACTCAACCACTACCCGTCTACTAACCTCGAATCCATGAATCCTCGAATCCTCCGCATCTCCAATCAACTCCATCATAACATACTTTTTTAACCGTCACAGCTTGATTGCCTTGTCCTGTGACTTGTCTACCAGCATTGCCTCACTTTCCGCCATGATGTTTCCTACTTATATGTTAGCCATCTTGCCGATGAACACCTCAACACCCGCCCGAACTCACCCTCGCCATCCTCAACCGTTCCCCGAACATAAATCTTGCGCCTTTCCCTCCGAATGACTCTTGACCTGACTATCACTGGCCCCGGCAGCTTGACAGGCCTTAAGAAGCTGGTGTGCATGGTCGCCGTAAATGCATAATCTGCTCACACCCGGCCAAGTTAACCTCCTTACATCGCCGGACGAAACAAAAAGGAGAGAAAAAGGGGGACACACGACTCTGGTTATCCGCAGCGGCACCCATCGTCTCATCCAGCATCACCATCAGCGCCCCGCCATGCAGCGTGCTCTTGTGGCCACACAGGTCCTCACCCAGATCCAGAAGCGCATTAAACAACAAAAACGGCCTCTCGGGATCCTCCCCATCCCGCGCACCCCCACCCTGCAGCAGCGCCCTACTCTTTGACACCGGGCCCCGCGCAACAACCACCCCCTGGTTCAGCTCCATCCCCATCCCCGACGCCGGCGGCAGCCGCACAAAAAAGGTCACGCACGCGCGGACCGTCGTCGCGCTGCTCATGACGGACCGCACAAACTGCTTGTCGCCCGACGCCAGCGGGCGCCGGTCCGACACCACGATGCCAAAGGCCGCCGGGTCGGTCAGCAGGCGCGCGGCCCACGGGATGGCGAGGAAGTGCGCCAGCGGGTCGGCGACGGCCTGGTGGTGGTGTTTTTGGGGCACTGACGGGGGGAGCGGGTTCGGGAGCATCGTATTTACGGTAGTGGTGGTGGTGGTGTCCGGGTCGGGTTCGGTTTCGGGGTTGGCTTTGGGGGGCGGGTGTTGTTTGTTGGGCCCATGGTGAGTGGTTTGCGGGATGTGTTTTTGGATGTGCTTGGTTAGGGGTCGGTTGTTGGAGATGAGGTGTGGTTTGTTAGTGTTGAGTTATTATGCTGAGGACGCCCGCTGTCGTTGAGGGATGTGGTGGGCAGGTTGGGGCGGTAGATGCCCCTCTGTCTGGTATGTAAACCGCCAGGTAGGACCGAGCTGGTTCTCCAGTGCTCGTTGTGCCTCGCAGTTGTTGCATGTTTCCGCACTTTCACTCAAAAAAGCGGGCGGCGCGCTTTCCCTTAGAATGCCGGGTTGAGCAACAGCGCCTTGTGTTGAGGTAGGCGGTCCCCCCGACTGCGGTCGAACCTGGCGGTTGGCGGTTTCCGACGACGGGCACTCCTCAACCTCCGCAGCAGCGATAGTAAGTACATCCTAGGTCACACTGACAATGCCTCGCGGCTTCCTACCGCAACGTGATAGCTGTTCGACCACGTTGAGTGAGAATAAAGGATCTATTGTCTAGAATGATGCTAGACCCAAGCGGCCTTCCACAACAGCCACCCAAACGCCGCTCATGTGCTTCGGAGAATAAACAAAAAAAAGAAAACCTGTATTCTAAATGCCAAACAACATCTTTAGCCGCTCGTACGTGTAAAAGGCCGCCGCCGCCATGGGTATCACTTTGGCATAGCCAATCGTCAAGCCCACAAAGAAACCCTGGAAGCCGCGCTCTCGCATGATCAGCCTGGCCGTCTCGCCAATGCGCATCCGGCGGCCGTCGCCAACGGCACCGCCAACTTGCATCCGCCTCCTGATCACCTCCAGCGGGTATGACGCCGTCTGCGACACCATCCCCGCAACGCCGCCCGCAAGCAGCTCGGCCCAGTAACGGAGCGGCGCAGGCTTGCCTGCGGGATGGTTTTCCGGCTTGGGTAGTGTCGTGTACCTGGCGATCTCCGGGAGGCGCAGCAAATCGCCCGCGGTATCGTGAGTGAGGAAGGACATGCCGGCGTACGGGAGCATGCCCAGGAGTGTCGGGGAGAAGCCACGGTAGAAGTTGACGAGTCCGGACTTTTGCGCTACTGCCGGTGCTGCCGCTGCGACGGTCGCGGCCGCACCGCGAATTGTTGAAACAGACGCACCAGCCGAATCGGCGGCGGGCGCTGCCGATTTCCGTAATTGCCCTTCGTGGTATATTTGCTTGCATATTGACCGTAGTGACGACCGACCCTCCTTCTTTGTTTCGAACGCAAGCCGTACTCGGACGACTTCTAGGGGATAGGTGAAGAAGACGGATGTCACACCCGCCATGGCGCCGCTGATGAGCCGTCGGAACGGCGTCTCCTTGTCCTTTCGGGGGATGACAACGGCGCGAATCTGTTCGTACGCGACAAACTTGATCGCCGCATAGGGAAATATCCTCAGCAGGGTAGCCGAGTGCCCTCTGAATAACCCCACCGGCCCATCTTGGAGATAAATCTCCTTCATGGCCCCCCCGACGCCATACCATGACCCCGTGTATTTGACAAAGTGCGGGTTGCGAGACTGGAACAGGATCTTGACTCGGTCGAGCGGCGCGACAATCGTCTTGGCCTACACGGGGGTGTTAGCAGCTCGAACGGAGCAAGTGCGCCCAACAAGCGAGAAGCGAGACAACCTACCGCGCAACCCGCCATGCCTCCTGCAACACCGGACTTCCAGACATAGTCAAAGCTTCGCTTATCCTTGGCTGTTTTGCGCGGAACTTGCGCCTCGTCGTCTGTCGGACAGACGGCGGGCTCCTTCCCCGAGGCTACCGGTGTCCGAGGTACATCGGCGGCGTCTTTCGGTCGGTGTGAGGGCAGAACCCCCGGCATGGAGGCATGGGCACTCATGAGTGCCGGGGGAATTCCCTCTCCGGGAGACCTGTGATCCGTCGTGGGGAGAAAGGGACGTTCAGGCGAGTCGAAACGGTTGGACCGGCGCGCTATGGGCGCATTACGCAGGGATGAAGTCGGTCTGTCGATCTTGTCGATATTAGGGAATAGAACTCGAGAACTGAATGCGCAGTTCAGGTCGCTGTCGTCTTGGGGTGCGCGAAAACCGCCGGCGCAAGTTGCGAAAGGAATGGAGATAAGAGACTCAAAATTCCGGAAACGCAACCCCGAAACGTCATTTCTGGCCGCTCGAAAGCGAGCTTTTAGCGGTCGCCCGGTCCCCGCCTCCACAAGCCGAGGATTACCGATTGCCCGGCTGGCTCCTGCAGGCCTGGGCCATCCGCCACAAGCGCATGGTTTGATGCCAAGGCGCTAACACTTCTGCGTGGCACGGGCGGTAGATAGCGGGGTACCTCATCTTTGGACATGCAAAGGACCACGATTCCACGGCATTGTTTGGGAAGAATCAAGGTCCTTGTTCAAGCCAAAGCGTCGACTCATCAAACTTGGCGATAACATAAACAGCTTCACCTACTAGTCTCATCACGTATACAAACGCCCTCAATCTCAAGCTAGAATGCCTACCGCCATCGGAACCCTCGTCTGCCACGGTGCCAACAGGTTTAGAGCGATATTTATCGTCGATGGGGATTAGATCGGCTGTATTGGAAATATCACTTCGTCCGAGGCGTTTACCTCCAACCCGGCAACGCTTGACTATGATAATGCCGAACAGCTGAGACGTATGCATGAGTATACCGGCCGCCTTGGACCCAACACGTATGAGTTTGTGTTCGACAATGGCGTTAAATTATATGGCGATCTCAACGCCCCACTCTCTACTGCCAACACCGTTTTTGGAGTTGGACGATGGGACCAAGACTAAGGTATGTAATTCCCTCCCGATTCGTAAGCCCAGCCTCTAAACTTTCGATGCAGGTGTTACCGTGTTTCGGGATAACTGCTGGGTATGTCGCCCTTACAGCTTCGTCGCACTCGGGTGTTTTATTTTTGAGGGGCGCGGGCCAGGGTTGGGGTTATGTATAGTGGGGGTCATGTGATACAGTCCGCGGGGACCAGGGCCTACAGTCCCAAAATGCGCCCTCTATATATATATGATAACGCCACCCTATATAGGGCGTTAAAAGATAGAAATCCAGGGGTAGCTATAGTGGGTTTTGCAGACGATACAAACCTACTAGCCTTTGGCCGGGGGCCTCAAGCCAACTGCCAGCAGTTACAGGAGGCTTGGAAGACCTGTTTACAGTGGGCCGAATCGAGGGGGATGGTCTTTGCAGGGGAAAAAAGCGAACTAATCCACTTCAACAAAGGCCGAAAACAGTGGCCGAACCCAGTTAAACTAGCCCACCCTACAGGGGAGGGCTACAATTCGATACAACCAACGGCTTCTGGGCGGTTCCTGGGGGTATGGCTAGATTGGAGGTTAAGCTGGAAGGCCCACAAGGAGGCTGTGGAAAAGAAACTAAAAACCCAGGATTTTGCACTATCTAGAATAGCTGCAAAGACCTGGGGCCCGGCTCTAACAAGGGCTAGAGAGGTCTATATTAAGTGTATTCGAAGTGCTATAGCCTACGGGGCCTCTAGTTTCCACAGCCCTACAACTATAGAGGGCCAACCACAGGGCATTGCAAAAGACCTATAGAAGGCCCAGAACCGTAGCCTTCGTATAGTGGCCGGAGCCTATAAGGCTACACCCATTCGAAGCCTAGAAGCCGAAACCTGGGTGCTACCACTAGACCTCTACCTCAACAAGAGGCTAGCCGACTTCGAAGACCGGCTCAATAAGCCAACACTTCCAATACCACCCAACCAACCTACCCCACACCCAGAGCCTACCCTGCACCCACCCGGCCGGCCCACCCAGCCTCCCTAGGCCTATAGGCCTCTAAGCTCTATAGTGGAAGAGGCCTGTAAGAAGGTTAAAAACAGGTTTGGGTGGGGAGGTAGGGTAGGGGTAGGGCAATCAACATTATAGAGGGCAACAGAGGCTATTATAGCCTGGAAGGCATAGGGCCGGGATATAAAAATAGCCCTAGCAAGGGCGTAGGAGGCGAGGTGGTCTAAGGAGGCCACTAAACGATAAGAACGGTATAGGGCCCAAAACCAGGCTCTACCTACTGTTCAACCGGCTGACTACAGGCTAAAACTGGACCAGAGGGTACTCGAACGGCACGAGGGTCTTACAAAGGCCGAGAGCTCCCTACTAACCCAGGCCCGTACGGGGGCTATAGGCCTTAAGAGCTTCCTATTCCACAGGGGGGTTCCGGGGGTACCTACCCCCTACTATAACTGTAGCTGGGGGCTGGAAACGGTCGAGCATCTAGTGGTCTGGTACCCTTAACCACCAAAATCAAGAATGTAGGAAACCACCGAAATTCGATCGAAAACGGACCTTTTCAGGGTCCTTGATAGTAGGGGAGATAAAGAGAGGTGGCTTACAAGGAAGGTTATAAGGTGGCTACTAAACTCTAGGAGGCTCCTAGAGTATAGGCTAGCCGTAAGGCTAGAACTGGGCTAATTGGCCTAGTTAGCCACTAGCTAACCCTCCTTTTCAACGTAGTAGAAGGGTCTAGAAGGGTCTAGAAGGGTAGATTGTTAGAGGGAGATAGGGGTTTTTAGTCCAGCCTTACAGGTATAGTTTTCCTTTATAATTAGTTGTAGAGGGTCCGACAAGCCTTTAGGCATAGCGGTATAGGAATAATAATAATAATATATATATAATAACTCTTTTCTGTTGTTTCTTCATACTCATACTCATTTACAACGAAACCCCCTTTAGGCGTCGATTCTTTTTCCTTCTTTTACGTTAGTATGTACCTCCCTACCAACCGCAATGGAAGGGTCCAGGTGTCGCCAAGCTTTGGCCCTGAAAGTAACGAAGCGGCCAACCAAGGCTCACGCGACCCTTCGGGACCCATATTTTCTTCCGTCAGCCAGGACCCTTGGCATGCTTGTTCCTGTCCCCAGATTCCATCTGTGCCATTCCATCTGCAGCAGGCGGGTAGGTCGTTCCAGCTCGAAACAGCCCGACCCAGAGGGCCGCCGATCAGATGGCTCCATCCAGTATCCTCTGGCAAAACGACCGCAAAACAGTGGTCTTACTCGACGTCCCACGGTCAATTGAGGAAGCACAGGTCCCTTCGAGTCAGCTGACTGCCAGCAATGGTGAACCTCCAATCAAGCTGCGCAGGCTAGTCTCGGCATTGCCACCGGCATGCCCCTTCCCGACCCCGGAGCCCCGAAAGGCGGGCGGATCCGAACCGCCGACCGCGTCGCCCTCAGCGCAAGTGGCTGAGCTGATGACCCAAGCGGCGGTTGAATCCGCCCTGGAGGAGATCAAGACGTCATATGACGGGCCCTGGTGCCTCCCACGGATCCTGACAAACCAAACCAACCCCCAGAAGCCGCCCCCAACAAGCCCACGTGCCACTTCCCCAGCAGCAGCAACAACAACAACAACAACAACAGACAACAACCCCCCGAACAAGGACCACCTCACCACCTCTCCATCCAACCCTCCCCTCCCCTCCCCCTCAACTACCACCTCCCCCCAACGCCCACCCCATCCCGGCCACAATCCCCCAAACACCACCCACCACCACAACCACCACCCAACAACCGTGCCCCCTCACAGCCGCCACCCCCCCAAACTTCTTCCACCTCATCCTCCTCGACCCGCCCTGGCCCAACCGCTCCGCCAAACGCAAGCGCGCGGGGCCCGGCGCATACACGCCCGCGGCCGACACGTCCTCGGTGCGCGCGCTGCTGGGCCGCGTGCCCGTGGCGACGCGCCTGGCCCCCGGCGGGCTGGTGGGCGTGTGGGTGACCAACGCCGGGCGGTTCGCGTCGCTGCTGACGGCCCCCCGCGGGGTGCTGGACGGGTGGGGGGTGGATGTCGTGGGGGAGTGGACGTGGCTTAAGGTGACGAGCGGTGGGGAGCCGGTTGTGGAGATGGGCTCGGCGTGGAGGCGGCCGTGGGAGAGGTTGGTTATTGGGAGGAGGAGGGGTGGTGGTGCTGGTGGGGGTGGGAGTGGGAGTGGGACGGGCGCGGTGGAGGGAAAGGTGGTTGTTGCGGTGCCGGATGTGCATTCGCGGAAGCCGAATTTGAGAGGTCTCTTTGAGGAACTGTTGCCGGAGCGGTACGAGGCGCTGGAGGTGTTTGCGAGGAATCTGACGGCTGGCTGGTGGGCTTGGGGGACGAGGTTCTGTTGTTTCAGAGGAGGGAGTGTTGGGTTGAGGTTGATGAGGGGGAGGTGGGAGGTGAAGAGGGTAATGGTGATGAGGACGGCGAGGTAGACGACGAGGGTTCTGGGGGGGCATGGTCGTAATCGTACATCGTAGGCTACCTTACGTCTTGTGCATGATATATTACATCCCACCGCTGGCTCATTTTCCACGCCGTGGTCTCTATCGTAACAGCACCGCGCCGCAAGTCCCCGTCTCCTTCCGCTCCCCAATTCCTCACTTCTGATTTCATACCTTGACGTCGGCATCCACCTCGGTCCACTCATCATCGCTGTTCTTCCCGTTGCTCCATTCCCCACGCTTCGTAATGTCGGCCGCTAACTCCTTCAACTTCACCCGATTATCCGGCACCGGGGACTTGGACCGCAAGGCGATCTGTGTTGCGCTTGATTGCTTTTTCGCTTCCGCCACCCTGTGGTTCGCAATCTTCTTGTACGTGGGGTAGTCGAATTCATCGCGCTCCGACTCGGCGGGCACCTTCGGCCAAACGAAGGGCTTGACGAGTTCGACAATCATCATTTTTGTAGGGCGCGGAATGTACGTCCTGCCAAATGTTCTGTACTTTGCCTGCGGGGGCCGCGCGTTGATGAAGGAGCGCACTGAGGTAACCTGGACATTGTAGGCGTGGTAGAGGTAGTCGCGCAGGTCGAACTTGTTGAACTTGAGCGGCACGACGAACGTCGCCAGGTTTGGCGGCTGCTTGTCCTTGGGGCGGATCATGGCAACAACGTGGTTTGGTCTATATTGGAGAGTTGGAATATCAGTATATGACAGCAAATGATGGAATCAAGAGACTCCTCTCGTACAGGAAAATCTGCTTATTGCCAAACTTGCGAGTGAGCTGTTTGCCAGCCGCCTCCGCGACCGCCGCTACCGGTGTCGCCATGATTATAATCTGTGGGTGCCGTCGGGAGATACGGGATGTCGGCGCCGGGCGAGCGTCAGAAAGCTGTTTCTTCAGAAGCCAAGACACACCTAGTCCAGATATTTTCAGCGGTCGGCCAGGTTCATCGGGCCGTCACAGGTGGCAGCACTGGCAAGAAAGCGCCAAGATGCATGTCCCGGCCGACCCCTGTCCTTCTGTGGGGATTGTCTGCCCAGAGCTCCATCACTCAGACCACCATCCGTGATTTCGGGCAGAATGTCACATGAGCCAAACTCCCAAGAGGCACATCAGTTATGACCGTTGACCGTCCATGTTCCCGGTTTCTAACCGAATCCGTACCAATTTCAACCGCTACACGACGCCCTGTCGCGAGCTTAACGCCACGCTAAATTTTACACATCAAGACCATCCACAACGACGCCCTTGGTCCAGGTCAGCTGCATGACACGAGCGACCTCGTTCGCGGATTCCTCCGACACCAGGATGCTGGCCAGATACAGCGTCGCATCCATTCCGGCCGCCACGCCCCCGCTTGTGATGACACGGAGGCCACCTAGGCGCATCGCGGCGCGGCGGGCAATCGACTCCCTACGCGACGCGCCCTTGAATGACATCGAACCCTTCCTAGAGTAGTGTTAGCTGGTTGCGCGTGCGAGGATTCGACTCTTGTGACACGTACCGAGCGTGAGACGGCCTACCGGCGTCCGACTTGCGCCGGATGTAAGGATTCTCATCCTCGTCCCCGAGCTCGAAGCGCAGGTTGTTCACCACATAGCGGGCGTCCTCCATGACGTCGGTATGCTCGCCCAGGAGGCGGACAACCGCGTGGCTGCACAGATTCTCGAACTTGGTGATCTCGTCTGGGTGAGTGGTGGCAGAGAGGCCAGAGAGAATGCCCTGATGGGCTAGGAAATGGGACCCGGTGCAGATGGAGAGCAGTGTGCGCTCGCGGCTCGGGTCGTTCTTCTGCAGCTCTGCATAAGCAGTGATGAGGTCGAGGGGCTCGGCCTTTTGCTTTATAATTTCGTCCGCGTTACCGCCGACAACGACGAGGACATCGAAGTCGTTGAGGCGCTCGTGAGCTTCCTTCCAGGTGGCCTGGGAGCCAATGATGACGCCCTGCTCGGAGAGCACCTTCTCCTCGCCGGAAGCAATGGTGATTTCGAAGGCCTTGGAAGCTGTTGGGAAAAGACGTGTCAGCACAGCTAGCATCTCGAGGCGTCATGCCTTTAGGAATCCTTGGGCAGTGTTCGCCTGCACCACCAGGCCTTCATTGCCGAGCTTGGCCGTAACAGAGGGGGCAGGTGCGGGGTTGGCAACAAAGACGAGACATGGTCACTCACTGGGGTCCTTCGAATCGTGCAGGCAGGAAGTCAAGACCTCGACGGGCCCTGCAAAGTCCAGGAGGTTGAACTTGGGATGCAGGGCAAAGAGCACCTCAATTGGCTCATCTGCCACTGCGGACGTCTTACTGGCCATCTTTGGCAACCTGTATTGTGGTTTTTGAGGGGGACGGTGGTCTGATGACGTATGTCCTCGAGTTGATTGCGAGGTGTAAGTGAAGAGTTAATTGGTCTTCACTGTGTTGGTTCAAGAGAAACCAACTTGGGATGATTGAATGTGGGATAAAAAGAGCTGAGTTTCGGAGACAATGGAAGAGTGAGAGAAATTGGGAATGTGTGCCCAACGTTGCTCGAAGGGATACAAGCCGTTTTGTGTCTCGACGCTCACTGGGGGAGAGGGGGCCTCGACCAAGCCGGTCACGAGAGAGCTGTCAAGGTAGCCCCGCCAAAGAGGGGCAACCATGCCGGATATGGCGCCCAGACGTGCCCCCTCGGACCATGCATCAGACGATCCGGGCCCACCTCATATCTGGGGTTGACCCCACCTACTTTCCTAGTGCGGGGTTTTTGGGCATTGACCATGTAGACTGGGCTGAAGCTGGGTCACATGGTGGGGCCCATCAATTTAGCGTGCCGCAGGAATCCAAAACAGGGCAGTGGAGTTTGACATTTGCTGCTGCTTCGTTGCTTGCTTTTGCTGCCCCTAATGAAGAAATCGAACGTGTCTAGACAGCATCCACTGGCTACAAGACTAAGACGTTGACCGAGTGTTACGCGCCGCCCGGGCGTAAAACGGGACCGGTGTCCCGTAACTCTTCCAAACCACCCGACCCTTCTGACAGCCAATCGTCAATTCAACCGAACGCGAAGCTCCTCGAGCACAATCCCCCGCCCGCCTGCCAGGTCTACCTATCCAATGATACGCGCTTCGTGCCGATCAGGATGACTTCATCCGGGTGAGTCCCCCTGCCCGCAGGAACGCCCCTTTGAACAAGCCGCCTGCTTTTCAAATGCAACTCTGCTTTTGCTTTCGTAGCCCTTCTGACCGCTTATCCTGCACATAGGTCTTCAAAGGACCTTGCCAAAGCCCTCAATGGCTTCTTTCAAGCGCCGACGCTGCCCCTCCCCGCCGAGATAAACGGTACCATTGCTAGCTACCTCGAGAAGCACGAAAAGCCCGACGAAGGATCCGGTGAGCGGTTGGGCGATGAGTTGGTGGCTATCTGGGAGAAGGCGGTGCAAGACCATCCTGAAAAATATGTCGCTTTCCTCACGATTCTACGGCAACTCCGCCCGGGTCTCGGGGCACCGGCGAGACTTTTCAAATGGTGGGACAAACTGTTTGACCCAGTCATGGATCATGTCGGACAGGAGAAGGGCTTGGCGAGAGAGGCGATGGATCACACCCTTGACCTCCTCTTGATGGATGAATATGATGACCCGGCGGCCTGGAGCGAAGAAGGTTTGGCGCCACTCGTCCACCGGCTTCTCACGAGGTGGATGGAGGCGCGCGAGGCGCAGCCGGGTCTCCGTCCGTCGGCCGACCTCAAGGAGCAGATGATGAACGATACCCTAATGGCGTTCGGCAAGAAAGATCCAAAGGCTTTCATGACGGCGCTGAACGACTTCGTGGTCAGGAGAGAGCATAGGAACTCGGCCCTGAGTCTTCTCTGCGCCTTCGTCGCGAGCGGCCCGCCGCATTTGCACCTCATCCTACAGACTCCCCTCTTCGAGAACATCTTGCATTCCCTTCAGAAAGATGAATCCACCGCGACGGTCAATCTAGCTCTCGTGGCGTTGGTCATGATCCTACCCTTTATACCCAGTTCTCTCGTTCCTTTTCTTCCCACCCTGTTCAATATCTACGCTCGGTTGCTTTTTTGGGATCGAGATTCGTACTTTGCCCAGAAACACACAGAAATGGGGGCGGAGAACGGCGAGTCAGGAGGTGGAATGCCTTGGGACACGTCCCTGTTGGACCCTGACTACGACGGGCATTCCCTTTCCTACCTACCGGAGTACTTTACTCTTTTATACGGCCTGTATCCCATCAACTTCCTCGATTATGTTCGGAAACCCCAGAGGTACCTGCGGCATGCGAACAATGCCGACGATATCGACGTCCAGGCCATGGAGATAAGAGACCGGTCGGATCGGTTTAGAAAGCAGCATCTGCTGCACCCAAACTTTTACAACCTCACTATCGAATCCGAGAAGACGGACCTCAGTCGGTGGATCAAGAGCGAGGCCGATGAAGTCCTCGCGGATTGTCTAGCCCTGGTCATAGACCAGACACCTACCAATGCGCATGTTCGCCCGGTCACACCGCTCCCGGGCGGGCCCGGCTCGGCCGTGGGCGACGGTCTCGAACAAGAAGGGTTCGACTCTGCTCTTCTGACCAACCCAAGCCGTGCCGACCCCTTACATCCAGCATTGTCAACAAGCTCCATGTCCATCCGTCTAGCTAATACCCCATCGCTTCGCCGGGGCTCCCAGTCGAGCCAACCATCAGCATGCGACTTCTCCGAGGCCCAGGGCCGGGGACTGGACGATGACAGCCCGACACTGCCGCCAGGCCTTGCTCAGTCGACGTCTCATGATTACGCTCCAGAGACGAGTCGCTCCAGCGACCTCGTACGAACGGGGCTCCACCAATCGCTTCCCAACGACAGTGTGCCATCTATAGCACTCACCCCCCAGGAGCAACCAGGCGAAAAGAGCCCACTGGAGCAACCGGCTGCGCACGGGTCGGGGCGCAAAGGATCCAGCCTCGAGATAGACGACCAGGTAGCTTTGTTACAGCACCACAGGCTTCGCTTGATCAACGATCTGCAGTACGAGAGGTTTATAAAGGAACAGCACATGATACACATGGGCGAGCTTCGCCGGCGGCAAATCAGGGTGTCGGCCACAGAAGCCGAAACGCAGAACCTTGTAATGGCAAACCGCAGTCTGAAGCAGCGACTGGACGAAGCCAAAAGGGGCGAGGCGCAGATCAGGAAAGAATTTGATCACCGGCGGAACATGACCAAGAAGTGGGAGAGCGACCTGTCGAACAAGCTGCGCGGCCTGCGCGAGGAACAGAAGAAGTGGAACGTGGAGGGCAACGACCTGGGCCAGCAGCTGAAGAAGGCGCAAGCGGAATGCGAAAATCTGCGCCGGCTCGTCGAGGAAGCAGAGCACAAGAGGCTGGAGTCGGAACAAAACCTCGAAGCGGTTGACATCAGCACAGCCATGATCGAGAGGCTCAAGAGTGAGATTACGCGACTCTCGGCCTCGGAGCGGGAGCTACAAGGTAAGGAGACGAAAATGGGAGTTGCAATGAAGGAGGCGGCCGTCGCGGAGGCTAGAGCGCAACAGGTAGAACAGGAGACTGCCGCCTTGAAGGAACAACTCCGTGAGGTAGAGGGTCATTACCAGGCGCAAATCAATGATCTAAAAGCGCAACTGGCCAAGGCGCACCAGGAAAGTACGAACAAGCCGTCTAGCGACGCGGCCGCGGCGTTCCAGAGCGCCCTCTCGTCAGTCCGAGCAAAAAACACGGCACTCCAAAGACAATACGATGCCCTCGCGAAGAAATACGCGGCCCTCGAGTCGACATTGTTGGATATGCGGTGCAGCGCCGAACAGAGGGCGGCTGAGCGAGGGCCATTAGCCGACGGCGACAGCGAGTCGTCGCTGATGGGGAAAAGCCCGTTAGGGATCCAAAACCGGCAGCAGGGCTCCTCGGACTCGGAAGCTGCCGAGCGGTCACTCCAGAGCACGGTGCCCCCGCCGGCCGAGCCGGTATCAGCGCCTCTCGGGTCCGGATCGCATGGCCTGCTGAGCCCGACAGCAACAGCACAAGCCCGGCCTAGTGACGCGGGTGCGTTGGGGACAAGCCCGCAGGCCGACAGAAGTTTCCCTCGAGGTTAGTCGGATTTTCTTGGAAGACTCGGAGAAAGTCAACTGCTGACGGCGTCTTAAGGAGGAGCTCAAAACTCGGCACGGAAAGAGCGCAAGGAGAAGAAAGAAGACAAGGGTGACAAGAAGGATAAGAAGCCGATGACCATGAGGGCCATCCGGGGTTTTGTGTGATTTACCCAAGCGTATACAGCGGGGTGTTGGTGATGTTTGGATGACTTGATGGATTATGGTGATGAAAATTATGAGAATCTGGGTATACACGTATGTTATTACTACTCTTTGCCGTCGATATTCATTCCATGCTTGGGGTTGTGTGTTGTATGTATATACGGAGACATATAGACCTACGGAGTACACATGCAGGTTACAGATTACTGTGTAATATCCCATCCCGTGAGACGCTTGGCAACTGTGGACAGGACAGGGGTTCAGCCTGGATCCCGTGCCAAGCTCTCGAGAATCCTCAGAGTGTTTATTCTGAGTGGAGCGCCTCCCCAGCCTCCCCCTCGATGTCGTGCCGCGCGCAGGTCGGTAGGGTCGGGTTGCGCTCGCTGGTGAGGATTGTTCCATGAAACCAACCGACCAGAGGCACGGCTCATCGCTCAGTTTCCAAACTTGCAGCTTAGCCGCATGCGCGAGCCTTGAGCCACTCTTTTGACCAACCATTTGTGCTCCCGCGATATCCATTTGGAAAAGTCTGGAATTGCCATTGGCCCATTGCCCGCCATCGTGCACTCGCGACGGTCTTCTCTGCTGTTGCCTGTTTCGAGTTCCGGCGCATTTGAGAACCAACTGGGAGGCCGTTGCTTCTTATCAAGCACCTATCCCGTTTTTGACGGCCGCGACAAAGGCCATCTCATCTAAGACGTTCATACACCCTATCGTCGAGGCGCCCCCGTTGCAGGAACCCCTCCTCGAGAGCTATTGGTGCGGCCACTCACTCACCGGCTCAGCCCTCTTTGCGACCCGAATCACGACCACCCCGTGGAAGACGCGCATCACCAACGCGCACAGCAGTCGCCCGCCCTGAACCACATACAGGTCCCGAACAATACAACAACCCAAACCCCCTCACCGACTTCACCGAATCACTCACCTGCGACCGCCAACCCCCCCAAAACCGGCGCCATGCCGCCCGCCGCACGAAACCAACCGCGCGCAGCCGCGCCCGCGCCCGCACCCGCGCCCGCACCGGCAATGGACCCCAACCACCCCGCGCACGCGCTGGTGATCCCGCGGCAGCAGCAACAAGACAACCCGCCGCCACCACCAACCCACACGACGACAATCCCGTCCTACTACGGCTCGCTGACGGGCGGGCCCGACCCTGGCGCGGTCGCGGGCATCACGCTGGGCGCCGTCGCGGGGTTCGTGCTGCTGCTGTGGCTGGTGTACACGTGCATCAACCTGGGCAACCCGAGCGCGGGTGGGAATGATACGTCGACGGTGGTGACCGAGGGGTCGGGGTCTGTCTACACGCGCCGCCGGCGCAGTCGCAGCCGGCGGAGGCATTCATCGAGGCAGAAGGAGACGGTGGAGGTGCGGAGGGGCAGTGCGACGGTGCGCGGCGGGCCTGTGGTGGTGGAGGAGGTGGTGGCGGCGTCGTCGATGGCGCCGTCCGAGTTTGACCGCGTCGTGGTGCAGGAGGAGAGGCGGCGGCGGAGCGTGAGCCGCGCGCGCATGGCGCCGCCGCCGCCGAGGCGGGTGGTGTCGAGTAGTGAGGAGGATGATGATGATGATGATGAGGATGAGGTGGTGGTGATTGAGGAGCACAGCCCGTCGAGGCGGCGCAGGAGCAGGGTGCGGAGTGTGGAGCGGCGGTCGAGCGGGTTTCGCGAGGTGGATCCGGACCGGTTTGGCGGTGGCGATGCCGCGTTTGTGGAGGTGCGCCGGTCGGGGAGTCGGAGGTGATGCGGGTTTTAGGTAGTCGTTGGGGAGGTCGGGGTTCTGAATACTACGCGTTGCGGGAGGGTTGGGTGGCTTTTTCTCGGCGCTGGGATGTAAATGATGGAATGATGGGCGAGCTGGGTACGGGACGGTGCTATGGGTGGCAGGACTTGTGTTGCTTGGGTGTTTAGATAAACAATGGCTTGGATGGGTCCGGATGTTCTTTCTAAAAGATATAGGGAATTACGATACATTTGCAATTACATATCATATTCTCCTATACGAGTAGACTTCTATCTAATCGATCTAAAGTGCGATTTTAAATATCACCAAACTCGACTCTCAGCGTTATTTTTGCTCGACTTTACACCCATTATTCCTTCCTACTTGCTAATCTGTGTACCATGGTTCACTCAAATGCGCCAAGCCCGGGAGGTACCCAATGTAGAGCTCAGGGCTGTCACATGCAGTGGGGGTCCCTCTGCCTTCCTCGAAATATATCAATGACATCACCAGCTTGTAGATAGGGGAGGAAGGGAAGGCACATAAAACAAATACAACCTCCAATCGGCTCTTGTCCTTCCACATTCAAACATTCAAAGAAGTACTCGGTCGGAACCAATTGAGCAGAAAAGTACCTTAGACATCGTGGTTTTCAGTTGTTTCTACTTGGTCAATTTCCATTTCCGTCTCTATCGAACATCACAACACCTTCTAATCAAAGTCATCATTACATCACTTAACCAAGATGGAGAGCCCAGGTACGAATAGAACAACCCTCTGCCCCCCATTTACAACCCGATGGCATGTCTCAGAGTAACGGATGGGCTAACCACCTTTGGCCTCGGCTCTGCAGCACAGGATATCAAACATGTCCTCCGCACCCTGACCCAGGGGACCCCGAACGCCCAGCACGACGCCATCTACCGCTATTATGCTCCAGGTGCCGTGTTCGAGCATCCCTTCTGCTGGGTCCCGTCCTTTAAGGACGTGAATGTGCCCCGCGTGGGAAACATCGACTCCCGTGTAATCATCGCTGCCATTTACAGATGGTGTACGTAGCCAGCTGTGTTGACAAGAACAACATCAGGACACTGACTAACCCGTTCGATTAGACAAGATCCTCAGTCCCAAGATCGAGCTCGAAGTCGAATCATGCGGTATGTTAGCCCACCATCATCCAACTCCCAAAATCAACCCACTAACTACTCTCCTCTTCCACAGTCTACGATGAGCGCGCCCACCTCCTCTACCTCACCATCTTCCAGGTCTTCTCCCTCTGGTTCATCCCCTTCCACCGCGCCCCAGTCCGCCTGGTCACAGTTTTGCACCTAACCCCTGCCCCCGCCATTGGAGACGGCACCCCGCCTCCCCCATACGACGCCGCCCAGGAAAAGCGTCAAGCCGTCCTGCAAGGCGCCGAGCCGAGCTACGCAGCCGTTACTACCGGCGAAGCCCCTGCCACGCCGGCCCCCCAGCCACCGCAGCAGCAAAAGAAGGGAGAAGACCAATCCCCGCCGGGCTCCAGCGCGGCCAGGGAGCGCAGCGCTTCCGGCTCTAGCTCCACCGGCCCCCGCCCCACGCGGTATGTGATCGAGAAGCAGCAGGACCTGTACCAAGTAAACGAGTTTGTCAAGTTTGTCACCCTGACGCCTGCGATCCCCATCATTGTCGGCTTCCTACAGTTGCTCGCCACCGTGGCCTGCTTGGCCGGCGCCACCGCGCTGGGCCCGGTCATGAAGGCTATCCGGCCGGCTGAGAGAAGGGAGAAAGCATAGGCTGTTGGACACCGTGATTGTAGCGAGGGATCGAAAAAAAGGAATGGGGCGGTAAAGGGCGGCAAGGGGCATTTATGGCATCGTTTCAAGTTGCACTGGCAGACTGTGGGGGTTTGCCTTCGCTGTTATATCGAGCTGTGGGTGACGCCACAGGCGCACCATTAGATTGTCTGTACGAGACGAGGTCTCATCACCGGAAGTATGCATAACTAGGGAGGTGGAAAGGGAATAGACCGGGCCCTGCTCGCGCAGTCGTTTCGGGTCTACAAACGTAGGTTAGGTGTTATATACAATGCTATTCCTGAGCTGGTGTTGGTATGCGTATGCTATGTACGTAAATCCACCACGCCTAATGCCGATGCGATGCTTATCCCCGTCTGAGATGCACTGAATCCGATGCTCTCCAAGCTAAATTAAACCGGACCAAACCAACCCAACCAAACCAACCCCAAAACGCCATGGGTATTTTTTTACCTCTCCCCATATGTATGCACCCAACTCTTTCCTCTATCCCATCCATGTTTCTCCCTCCTAGTTCCACGGTCACCACTACACATGTCCATCCCCCAGACCGTCCCACCTCAAAGATTAATCAGATCGACCTCGGAAAAGTCGGGCGGGTTCCGGCCGTAGAGCACGCGCACGCGGCTGTCGAGGGCGGTGCCCTCGTTGGTGATGGAGATGTAGGCGCTGAACTCGTTGGTGCGGCGTATCTCGTCGTCGCTGACGCCCATGTCGTCGCGCGGGATCCAGACGACGGGCCGGCGCGCCCGCAGCGCCGAGTGCTGGAAGGCCTTGCGCACGAGCGCGTCGCGCTCCCGCGGGGTCAGGTCCTCGATGACGTCGCAGTAGCCGCCGTACAGGGCGTCGCCCATGGCGCGCTGGGACTCGAGGTCGCGCTGCCGCCGCGTCTTGCGGTACTGCGCCGCCGACCGCAGGCCCTCCTCGGCCTTGCCAAACGTCGCCGCCCGGATCTGCTTCCCCCCGCGCGCCGCCCACGTGCTGGCGTGCGCGATGCCCTTGTTGACGGGCGCCAGCCGGCCCAGCACCGACCCCGACCGCCCGTGCTGCCGCGGGTTGGTACTGTGGCCCCGCCCCGCCGCCGCCATCTTCTCGAGCTCGATGTCGTCCGCCGCCGCGTGCGCGTACTGCCGGCCCTCCGTGTCGGCCGTGCCCGGCCGGTGGAGCGACGTGGCCTCGTCGTCGTCGTCGTCGCGCTCGCCGCCGACCAGCCCGAGCCGGCGGGCCTGGGCGCGCTGGAACGCCTCGTCGCGGAGGACGGCCTCGTCCTCGAACGTGATGGGGAGGTAGCGGAAGAGCGGGCCGAAGGACGAGTTGAGCACGTATTGGAAGAGGATGGTCAGGATGAGCGCGATCACCATGACGATGCCCTGCGGGAAGCACACGTTCGTGCCCGTCTCGTCCTCGGCGAGGAAGAAGAGGCCGATGAGGCACAGCTCCATCACATACAACCCCGTGAAGGTCTGGTTGATCGCCCGCGGGTACAAGACGCCGCCGGTGTCGGTCTTGAACCGCGTGACGTAGAGCATGTTGTAGCGGTGCGCCACCCAGAGCAGGCTAAACGTGATGATAGCGAAGATGGAGATGAGCGGCGCGACGATCGAGTAGATGAGCGCGATGCACGCAAAGTTGGTGTAGACCGGGAAGAAGGAACCCCACTGGACGGTCGGCAGCTGCGTGTTGCGGGTCCATTTGGCCCGCGCCGTATTGTCCACCATCCTGGCCCAGATGTACCAGATGACGAGCGTGCCGATCTGCAGTAGCGTTCCCGAGCTCGTCGAGAGGGCTTGCAGAATCATGTAGGCGAAGAAGTAGTTGGCCGCCTTGGGCAGGTTCTCGGCCAGGACGTTCGGCGTGGTCGTGAAGTCCTTGGAGATGTTGGCGAGCGTCTGGAAGGTACCGGAGGCGATGGAGACGACCAGGAAGACCTGGACGAAGAGGAAAACAAAGTAGTAGATCTGGACCGTCTCGTTCTTCCTCGAGCCGGTCTTGGATCCCTGGAACTCGGCCAACAGATCAAGGAAGACGGGCACCAGCGCCAAGATGATGGACAGGACCAGGGCTGGCAGGACACCGGCAACCGCCTTGATGGCGTTGTTGATGACCTCGTTTTCAACCAGGAACTCGAGCCAGCTGTACTTTCGAACCAGAGCGTCGATCTGGGCGAGCGAGGCAGTCCAGGCGACCGGGAACGCCCAGAGAACAACCATGGCGGCGACTAGAGCGAAGACGATGGCGCTCCTCGCCCACTCGCTCCACCACGAGATGGCCATGTTGTCCCAGAGGACGTCGCCGGGCGAGATCTCGACCATGCGGGGCGCCATCTGCTTCGGGACGTGGTGGGTAACCGACTGGCAGGCCATGTGGGCGGCCACTTGGTGGTTGAACTGGATGAAGGCCGAGTTCATGACGGGGTAGCGTTCGGGGCGCTGCTGGTCCTCTTCGATCTCCATGTTCAGCCGGGCGAGCTCCGCGCGGCACCAGTAGATGGTGTCGACCTTCTTGTTGATCAGGGGTAGGCCGGGCAACCACGAAGGCGTCCAGCTGAAGTTGGCAAGCCGGTGGTGCGGGCGCTCCCCTGGCTCTAGCCATTTTCTCCATTCCGCGTCATCCTCTGGCTGGTTTGTGTAATCGCGGGTATACGCGGGTGGGTAGTCGACCGGCGGGACGTCTGCGCCCATGAAGGGAATCGCGTCTTTGACGAGTTCCCAGAACGACTTCTTCTTCTTCCATGGGTATTCGCCTTCCTCGGCGCCTTGGGGGATCGGGGATGCGTAGCTTCCGGTGGGCGGCTTCCAGAACTCGTACCACCGCGTCTTGTCCGTAACGATCATCTCCTCCATGTTAGTAGCACGGCGGACAGTGTTGCCAAAAAGTTTAGGTTCGGGCGCTTCCTTCTGAAGGTTAGAGGCGTCCTTGGTCAACGGCGCTTCTGATGCAAACGACATCTTGGGCCTCTCCTCGTCGTCGGCCGCCCCGTAGTCCCGCTTAGGAGAGTCCGGGTCAATCGTCGTCATGGAAGGTGCTCCCCGAGGGCCTCCTGTGGCCGCAAAATCGAAACCAGCGGTCCGTTCTAGCTCCTGATTGACGCCTCTCTTAACGGCTTTCGCCCCCCCAAGGATGCCTAGGCCAGCCCCGGCGGCGAGAGCAACGCCCTTGCCGGCCCCTTTGCCCAGACCCTCCCCAATCTTAGCGAGCGGGTTCCCGCGCACGCGACGCTTCTCTTCCCCGGCCTCTCCTTCTTGGATATCGCTATCGCTATCGCTCCTGTTGTCCGTTTCGGCTATCGCCTCGTGCACACCCTGGGGGACGTGTGGGGTGTTGGCACTCAGGCCGCCGGCACCTTCGGCACGTCTCCGGGCCTCCTCGTCCTCGGCCTTTGTGCGCTGGGCTCTGTCGGCCCTGTTCTCGGTTGTGACCGCCTTGATTCTTTGCATGATGCCGTTTTCCCCCTCCTTCTTTAGCTGGGCCCTCTTCGCGCTGCGGATCAGCTCGCTCGCGGCCGACTCGAGCTGCTTGTGGATGGCGTCGCGCTCGTGGACCTTGGCCAGCAGCGGCGTGAAGTCCCGGGTAAGCCAGACATTTCTAATGCCTCCGGGGAACACATCAAACAGGCCTCTCAAGGCTTCCTCGCTGAGCCACTTGTCCGGGATGGAGCTCACGAGCACCGTGTTCGCCGAGGCGCGCAGGCGGTGCTCAGCGCTGGTCAGATAATCCTGGCGAATCTTGACGTAGACCTTCAGCTCGCTGAAAAAGACACCGCAGACCCACAAGATGACGAGGAGGGCGAGAGCAAGGTGAGCCCAGCGCCGATGTTGCTTGTTTGGAGCGACGTTGCCCCATGCTAGCGTATCCAAACCCGTGGGGACGTTGGCGTCGGCATCGCCTTCGGTGCTATTGTTGACGACTTCGCGTCCCAGGCCGCCGATGTAGTTGAGGGGAACAAGGACCGGGATCACGACCACGGCGATAGGGATGAATATGATCAAGAGGGTTTGTAGGTAGCGCAGGAAGAAGTAGGCGTCGAGACCGCATTTCTTGATGATTTCGCGATCCTCGAAGCTCATGAGCTTGTATGCGAGGGCTATATGGTTGGAGGGGGGTGATTCGGTACGTTCTCGTTCGGGTACTAGGTATGTTTTTGGTTTGCTGTGGTCGGTTCTGTCAGTTTCTTCACCGCAGAATAACGAGAGGAAGAGAGGCGCGGAGAGAGGGAGACAGCAACGCACAATATCCTAACCAGCTTGTTCCGTAATAACAAGAAAAATCCCGTTTGGATGCCGAAGACGACCAACGAAGCGGCCAAAGCAGTCACAAAGGCAACAAGGCTGATACCCGTCGCTTCCTGGGCTGCCCCTGGTCCTTCTTCGATCGTCGTCGTCGTCGTCGCGGCGGCGGCGGCCGATGTTAACGTCGATGACGCCAATGAGGATAATGATGGCGACGCCGACGTCGGCACCTCTGGGGGCGCCGTCGTGGTTATGTCACTCATCGGTATGAATGTCGCATGCGATGCCTGTAGAAAGTGGCTTTTGCAATATTAGAGCTCGCTAGCGCGAGTGCGAATAAGGCTACCGCAATAACGGGCCATGCGTATCCCCGCGAAGTTGAGGACGGGAGATTGGGGGCGTTGCGGCGTAGCTAGGCGAGGGGGGTTAATGTTTAGTTAGTGATTTTGGTTAAGAACACAAGAGGGAGACAGAGGCAGCACAAAAAGGAGCACAAGAGATGAGCACAAGAGATGAGATCAGAATCTACGAGAGGATCTGGTGCTACCACATGGCCAGCTTGGCACAATGACGGAACCTGGAGAAAAACAGAAAAACGGAAAACCGGCAAAGGCGACCGAGATGTGTAGGTATCTCCATACCCTAGTTACCTCGCTTTGCGAGAAGTAACAGGGGGGCATGGCGTTGCGGCCTCCCCGACCATTTGGTCCATTGGCCTCTGGCATTGGGCCTGAAACTGGAAGTCAAAGTCGCTAATTTTGTTGACCCTGAACAAGGACCCAGTTCGTCTGAAACATTTGGCAGACGCGAGCAGGGCAGGGAATTGATTGGTGCTTAATTGACCATTGGCAGTGACGTCGGCGGCTGTCTCTCGCGCCTGCATCCTCCGCTGGCCTTGTTTTCCCGCCGACGTCTGGGGTCCTTTCGTTGGCTGTTTGTCTGACCCGAGCTCGCCAATGTCTTGGCTTGCGGGAACCAATGATTCCATTATCGAAGTCCAGGTTAAACGCGCGCTTTGTCGAAGTTATATTTATGATTTTTTATTTTTATCTGACTTTCGATGTATTCTTATCCCCTGGCGGCTATGCCCGTCAATGCTCTTTGTCCTTTGTCAACTAGGCTACTCTCGGCAGGTGCTCTGTCTGAAGAAAGAAGAAAATGACTGAAAGGGGTATTACATACTTTCTTTCAAGGCACGTGTACCTGTCCCGGGCCACGTTCCAGGCTGCCGGGTTGCCGCTAGTCTGCCGCTCGAAACGTGTCTCGCCCATCGCGCGGACCGACCTGTAGAGGTGGCCACGCTCACCGTTGGGAAGGTAACGGTTTGGCGAATGCCAAGTTGTTAATAATTACTGAAAATGCTGGAAAGCGTGTCAAAGTTATGGCCACAAGATCTCGTTGCCTCGATGATTTCCAGTAGTAGTAATTCGGTTTCCAACGTTAAACAAACAAACCCTTTGCGTCTCGGGTTGCGCCGGGCCGCACTCCCTGATCGACTTTGCAGACCGGGTTTTGGGGTTGGCAGTCCGATCTCCCGCTTTTGCCGTTTCCAGGTTGGTTTGAGAATACCAATGGAAAACCGATACTCTCCTACGGTCTGTCTGAAGTACGTACAATGTGGTGTATTGTGCAAACTGCCTTACCGGCGTTTCCAGCACGCTAATCGAGGAAAAACATCGGACCCCGATCCCTTGAACGGGTTGCGGTGATTTTTCAAGCTCCGACACCGCACAACAAAATCCAGTTCACAGTGTCGAGGCTGTGCCTTTCTTTTGCTGGAAGCTGTTAGACGACAAAACATCACGGGGCCAAAGAACGGCTGATGACTTGGTCGAATATGGCCAACAATGGAATCGTCAGGGCGCAAGGGGTCAACAAGATGGTCTGGTGGCTGCGGGCCGGCGTCGGGCCTGAACCACCGGCAAATACATTTTCCCAAGGGCGATGTGATTCCCGGTCTGGGCGATCCACGGCGGTTCCAGAATGTCCCGGCGCATCAGTCTTCCCCGCACCGCCTAACCCGCACCCCACACTCGGCCGCGAAACAGTGCTTTGGGGTGCGTCCTCCTGCAGCGAAAGGATGTCCCATGGGGATAGGTATATGCTACATACCATGAGGATGGGGAGAATGATTGAGCGAAAATGCCATGTCCGATGAGCACCCCGCGGGTCGAGGCCCACTTCGATTCGGCGCCGCCTGCCACACGAATCACGAAAGGCGAAAGGGGATGGTCAGATAGCCCTGAGGGTTGTGTCCGTGGAAGCAGGTGCCGAGGACTGGATCCAGGCTATCGCCGCCGGTGTACCTATATATGAATACTTAGTGAAGAAGGGGCAGCCTTCTTTAACCGCACCATACACACCACCATACACACCCTCGTCTGTCTTCCAACTCACTTCGAACCTGGGACTATTTGGGTTTTCTCTCAAGTCACACTCTTACTCCCCTAAACACACACCTATTCAGACCAAACCATCGTTAGATATCACAGTCGAGTCCTGTCATGGCAGACGTACGCGATCTGCGCATCGCCGTCATCGGCGCGGGTGCGTCCCCCCCTTTCACAGAGGTCGTACCGGGCAATGGATGCTGACGCTTTGCAGGCATGGGTGGCTTGGGGACCGCCCTCGCCTTTGCCAAGAAGGGGTTCAAGAACATCGATGTCTTCGAGACGGCGTCAAATCTGGGCTTCGTCGGCGCTGGCATCCAGATGCCGCCCAATGTTGTCCGCGTACTTGACCGTCTCGGGTGCTGGAAAGAGATCTACGCCGAGGCAACAAACGTCCAAGGGACCAGCATCAGGCGTAAGCCGACTCCGAGTCGACCCTAAAACGAGTTCGAGGGGCTAATCGTCTGAGCAGAGGGAAGCACGAATACCGAGCTCTCACACGTGCTGATGCCGAACATCGAAGAGAAATATGGATACCCCCACTGCACGGGGCACCGGTCGTCGCTCGCGAGCGGACTGTTCGAAGGCTGCAAGAAGGAGAGCGCCATCAAGTTCCACTTCTCGACCGCGCTGGTCCGGGTGAACTCGTTCGTGGGCAAGCCCAGCATCACGCTCAAGCCGCGGGGCGGCGACGAGTACACGCTGGAAGCGGACCTAGTGCTGGCGTCGGACGGGATCAAGTCGGTGACGCGCACGCAGATGCTCGCGGAGCTGGGCACCGAGTCGGAGGAAGAAGACACGGGCCAGGCGGCGTACCGCATCATGCTGGACCGGGCGCAGATGGAGCACGACCCGGAGATGCTGGCGCTGATCGATAGCGACACGGTGGTGCGGTGGGTGGGGGAGCGGCGGCACATCATCGCGTACCCCGTCAGCAACAAGCAGATCTACAACCTGTCGTCGGCGCAGCCCGACACCAACTTCGCGGCAGCCACCAACGCCACCTACACGACCAAGGGCTCCAAGGCGGCCATGCTCGACGTGTACGGCGACTTTTGCCCGCTGGTGCACCGCATGCTCAACCTGGTGCCGGACGGCGAGGTGTGCGAGTGGAAGCTGCGCGTGCACAAGCCGCTGCCGACGTGGGTGCACGGGTCGGTGGCGCTGCTGGGCGACGCGTGCCACCCGACGCTGCCGCACCTTAGCCAGGGCGCGGCGATGGCGATCGAGGACGGCGCCGTGCTGGCCGAGGTCGTCAGCAAGATCCCCGCGGACAAGACGCACGACCCGGAGACCGTCTCGAGGACGCTCAAGGTGTACGAGCTGCTGCGCAAGCCGCACTGCAGCGCGCTGGTCGACATGGCCGCGCACTCGGGGCGCATCCTGCATCTCGGGGAGGGCAAGGCCAAGGAGGAGCGGGATCGCGAGTTCCGCCAGAACGGCAAGTCGGGCTCCGTGCCCGACAAGTGGGCGAGCCCGGACGTCCAGAAGATGATCTACTCCAACGACTGCGTCCAGGAGGCCATTGACAACTATGACCGGCTATTTGCCAGTTTGTGAGGGCGTTGGACGCGGAATTGGGACGGCGCATGGTTAGGGAAGTACGGTATTCTGCAGTAGTGGCCACTGTCGGTGGTGATCCTATAACGCATACCCTAGAAGAAGCAGCCACCTAGATATTACAAGGTTTACCGAAAGAAAAGAAAACGAAACAAACGAGAACCACACGAGCCATGACATAAGAGACATCGTGAAAGTCATGCCATGTGCTTAGCCAGAATCCCCTTGATTCGCCAGCCCGCTCCATCACAGGCCATGGGTAGGTAGTCAGTCCTGCGCCCCGTCCCGCGGTGACTGCCCGGCGCCCATGCTATTCGCGAAGCCGTCGCATCGCTCATCCCATAGTCAGCCGGTCGTTTTCCAAGCTGCACCGGAATGCGCGATATCGCACGAGGCGCGTAGCCACTCCCTTCCGCCCCCACGTCGTCTTTCGTGTCCAAGAAACCAGCCCCGGCGACCAACCGACCGGCCGCTTAACACAGCATATCCAAGCAGCAACAGCACGCCAAACCCGCAAGACACGCCGACAAGAAACCCTACCACATCCGTTAGCAAAACTCGAGCGCAACGACTCAAAAAGAAAAAAAAGAAAAAAAAAAAAAAAAGACATACCGGCCCACTACTCTTCTGCTCCTGCTGGTGATAATGCACCGGCTGCCCCTGCGGCGGGTACGGGCCCTGCGGGTAGAAGCCGCCCGGCGGCGGCGCGCCCTGCTGCGGGTGGCCCCCGTAGCCCATTGGCTGCTGCTGCTGGTAGTAGCCCCCGGCCGCGCCGGGCTGCCCCTGGGGCGGCGGCGCGCCGGCTTGGTAGTAGGTCGGCTGCGGGTAGGAAGGGTTGGGCCCGTAGGCGGGGGGTTCGTCGTGTTTTTGGGACATTTTTTTTGTGTTTGGTCTGGCGTTTGCTTTTGTGGTGGGTTTTTTGGTGGTGGTGGAATGAATGGGGGTGCGCGGGTTGGTGTTGCGCGTTGAAGCGATCGGGAGGTTTGTTCGGGGAATGGAAAGAGTGGGTTTTGTCGGTGAGTGATCGAAGGGGACTGGCGGTCGCGGAGGGATTGTTGGGGAATGCGCCAAAAGAAAAGATGCAAAGGCTGAAAGCTGCGTCGGTGGTTGGCGGTTGGTTTTGAAAGATGGTTGCCCCTGCGTAGCAAGCGTGGCTGTGTCGCAGATTATGTCGGTACCTGACGTGTCGCTGGACCCCGGTGCCCGGCTATGATGTGCAGCAGTGACCGGCTGATTTAGTCACTCCGCACTGTCCGAACTGCAGCGCCTCGAATACGACGCGGCCTCGGTTGGTTCGAAGAAGCGCGAAACTCACCCAACGAGAGGTGTAAACGGTTCTGAAATGAGACTCGCCAAAGACGAGCAGAAACAGACGATAAACGGCAGTCTGTCTAAACGCGCAATCGCTATCCAACAAAGAATGGATGGTTAACCTCAATGCCGAATTTGGCTTTCGCGGAGTTTCGAATGGGCCAATCCGTCTTGCTAGCTGCCGTGTCACTCGCTCCTTCAGACCTAGAGCGTCTCACATGTGCGGTTCTACAGGCTCACAGGGTCCCTTCGAGACGACGTGTGGCACTCAAACGCTCCGCCACAGCCCTGCGTACGGCTCGGAGTAAACCGGAACCCTAGAGACCGAGTCCGCAGCAAGAATGAAAACGGGGTTCTATGAGCGCGAAAGCGCGCCGTCCCCGTTCTGCTTGATTGATGAGATGAATGGGATTTGTGGTACGAAGTGGTCTAGTTTCGATTACTGGTAGGTACTTCTGTAGGTAAATAGGTACTGTACAGGGCCTCAGGATACGTGCAGATAGGGTGCTGACTGCGATCCTATCACAGGCGATCTCCTTGAGCAACCCCCTTAAATCACCTCTAGGACGACGCTGAGAGAAGCAGGCACCCGATCATTTGTACTCCGCTGACACAACAGCAGGAGGACAGCAGTTGACCATACATGAATTGTTACACTGTTGAGGTGCGAAGTACGAATACCAATATTTGTAACAACGCCGTATCACCGGGTTCCTGGGCACTGTTACATACGGCCCCAGGCTTGGCAGGGTCTGCACGACTTTTGTCCCATCGTCATCACCACCCTCCATACTTCGTACACGGTAACCACCACCAAACTAAACCCAACACCAACACCGCCTCACACAGCGCACCATGGCCTCGCTCAACCCCCAACAAACCCAGCCCCAAGAACAGGGCTTGACCTTCCCCGCCACCCACGCAGCCCTCATCTCGCCCTACCTACCCCCTCCACCACAAACACCAACGCAACCCCAACCCCAACCCTCCTCCACCTCCTCCTCTACCCCCACCACCACCACCCCCAAAGGAAAAGAAAAAGAAACCTCCCCCACCCGCCCGCACGTAACCCTAACCTACGCGCACTCCCTCGACGCCTCCCTGGCCCTCGCCCCCGGCGTGCGCACGGTACTGTCGGGCCCGGCCTCCAAGGCCATGACCCACTTCCTGCGTTCGCGCCACGACGCCATCCTGGTCGGCGCGGGGACCGCGGTGGCGGACGATCCGGGGCTGAATTCACGTCTGCTTTCTCTCCCCGGGGTGGTGGGTGGTGGTGGTGAGGGGGTGATGACAAGTCAGCCCCGGCCGGTGGTGCTCGATCCGCGGGCGCGGTGGGCGGTGGGCGAGGGGAGCCGCGTCGTGAGGGTGGCGAGGGAGGGGAAGGGCCTGGCGCCGTGGGTGTTTGTGGCGCAAGGGGTTGTGGTGGAGGAGGGGAGGAGGAAGGTGCTGGAGGCGGTGGGCGGCCGCTATGTGCCGCTGGAGGCGAGGGGCGAGAAGGGCCGGTTTGCGTGGGCGGATGTGCTGCGGGCGCTGGCGGCCGAAGGTTTGAATAGTGTCATGATCGAGGGCGGCGGCGAGGTCATCAACTCGCTGCTCGAGCCGGCGGGGAATGCGTTTGTCGACTCGGTCATTGTGACTATTGCGCCGACGTGGCTGGGGCAGGGTGGTGTGGTGGTCTCGCCGCCGCGCACGGTCGGGGAGGATGGGCGGCCGGCGGAGCCGGTGCGGTTGACGGATGTTACGTGGTGTCCGCTTGGGGAGGATGTGGCCTTGTGCGGGAGAATCAAGAGGTGAAAACGGAAACGTTTATTATGGTGGTCTTGAGAGGGTACCGCGAGAGACAGGCAGCTCTACAGATGCCCCCTCCATCTAATCTCCAACCACCGAAATGGGATATAACTGATGGCCGTCACAACAAACGCCATCTCAAACCCAATGTCCCCTGTCATCTTTGCAATGGGTCCCGTATACCACGGCGCCGCCATGCCAGGCACTACCAACCCCAAACTCACCATCGATGCCACGATAGCCGCGATCCCCGGCGGCAGCTTCCGCCCAACATTCCAAATGCCATGGTCAAACGTCGAGTAGTCCATCCGGCGAAACACGACCAGCTCCACGATCAACACGGCATCAAAGCACCCGGCCCAGTAGCCAATCACGGCCAAAAAGTTGGTCAGGCTCTCCTCCCAGGCCTCGGCGGCGCGGATGGCCATGGGGATCATGAGGGCCATGGTGGCCAGGATGAAGACGAAGCGGTGCACGCGGGCGAAGAAGGGCAGCAGCATCTGCAGGTTCAGCGCGATGCTGTACATGGAGACGGCCATGTTGCCGATGACGCTCAGCGCCAGCACCACGAGCACGAACCGCCCGAAGCCGCCCGCCGGCGCCAGCATCTCGCTCATGACGCCGCCGATCCCCGTCGCGCGGTACGCTGCGTGCCACGCCGGCACGTTGGGCACGGCTCCACCGATGGCGGCGCCGAGGATGAGGAGGGGGATGGAGGGGAGGAGGAGGCCGGTGTAGATGTAGAGGAAGACTTTGAGGCTGGGGGCGAGGTGGGTTAGTATGGTTGGTTTCGGGGAACTGGGGGGAGTTGGTATATGCATACCGGGATGTGCCGCGTGGGTTGTGGTAGATGGAATAATCCGAGACGGTGCCGCCAAAGGTGATAAAGTAGCCGGCTATCAAGCAGCCAAAGGTCATCACTTGCGGCGGCGTTGCCGGTTCGGCGTCGCTTTGAAGATGAAGGTACTTGCCGCCGCATCCCACGGCGATGGCGATGGCGATCAGGTTGGGGATCCAGGTCCAGCGCTCCCAAAAATGGAGGGCGTGGAAGCCCATCAGGGAGACTACGAAAGAGACAACACAGGCGATAACAATACCAACGTCGACGCCGATTCTGTCCGGGTTCAAGGATGCTAGTGTCTGGCCGCCGACGATGGACGAGAGAAGAGAGAAGCCTGTCACCGTAGCGGCGTTTAAGAGGAGCGGTATGGTGACGAGGTAGCGACTTGGGGTATGTTAGCAAGGGTGATAGTGGTTAGATTAGGAGTCATTTTCGACTCACCCGAACGAATACCGGGCCTGCACGAGCTGCCGTAGCCCCGTCTCCATACCACCTATGCCCATGAAGGCGGGCGGGATGCATGTGAGCACGGCAAAAAAAAGGATGGTGAGCGAGGCGTCTCTCAGGCTGAGACCCATGCTGAGCGTGGCCAACATGCCGGTCGGGATTCTGTGGGCAGGGAGTTAGCTCGCTTCTCACTGGATGTTGGCTCGGTTACGTACGGGAGTAAACACAAGAGGCAGGTAAAGAAGACGGTAAAGAGGTTGCTGTACTGGGTCGAGGTACGCTGATCCACCGGCACAGGCTTGATGCCGTTTTCCTCAACACCGGCGTCCAGCAATCTCTGGTACCATTTTGGGTTCTTGTCGGGGTTGGCCTCGTATACTTCCCCGTCCTTGGCCGCCAGGGACGCTATGAACTTTGCCCATCGCCTGGGTTCGTCCCGGTGCTGGCTCTCGAGGTCCCGAGGAGCATCCTTTCCTGCTCCAGAAACGGTGGCGGTTGAAGGAGACATGGCGGATCCGGGAGCAGGAAAAGTATTACCAAGACTGAGGCTTACGGGCCAGGGTGGATATGAAGAACACACACACGCACGGTATTTATGATGCAACTACGGAACACGAGAAAGAGGGACCGTACAGCCTCCAAGCAGTCATTTCTTTCAATGTTGTCCCACGCAGAGATGCGACGATCATGGGAACCCATCAGCTCCAACAACAGCTCCAACAACAGCCCCCACAGTGAGGAGTCATCCCGCGGGCCTTTGTTTTGGCATCTGCTGGGATTCCAGTATGCCGGATGGCTTCCTGATAAGACAGAGGTTGCAGAAATTATGCTGACGCCGACAGTCTCGATTGGAGGGGAGTGTCCGGGGCCGGGGCCACGCTGCAGTTGTGGCTAGCATGTCGGCGGAATATCACGTCGTGATGTGTGATGTGGGACATGCAGCCATGCAGCTCAGGGTCCTAGACAGGCTTGAGGTGAACCCGGGGGGTAGAAGAAGGTGGGTAAATCGGGGCGCAGGTGATATTCCCCGCTCTCTCGAGGTGTGTAGCTGCACAGAAAGGTACTAGCTGCCCCAACTCATCGTAATGCCCTCGTTCTGATGTCAAAAAACGGGGACAACACTTGATGTTTGGTTCCTAGGTTCGGATGCGATCAGGGGGTAACATTTCGTGCGGCCCGGCGACCCAAACAATCGGAAACCAAGAGGAGAGAGGAAGAGAGGAACAAGACCAATGGGCGATTTCACTGCAGTTATCGGCAGGCACGGCGGGGTTCTTGTCCATACTCGAGCTCTTGGTCCCTCAGGGTGCTTGCCCCGCGGTCCCTACCTAGGTGGGGCGGCTCATGCATACGCTTCGGGGTTAGGGTTGATCCTCTCTCGAGCATCGTGGGCTCGACGAAGCGAAGTCAACGACAAACAACCTCAATATCAAGTCAATTCGCAAAGGTGACGAGCACATACGACCATAGGCAGTAGAAAGCTCGGGATCCCGTCCGCTCTCCCCTAGATAAACTACTGACCGCTGGACTAGTAGTTGGGTCGGTGACGACCAGCGAATCCCCGGTGTTGTATGTTTTTTGCCCGTTGTGTAGTCCCAAAGATCACAAAGCTCAGCGGGACTGTTGCATAGGCTAAATGAAGGCCGTCGATGGAATAGGTAGTGGGATTCCGTAAAGAGAAATGTGTCCGACCGGCAGATCCAAAACTATGTGTTGGCTGGCTGAACTTCCAGGTTGGCGAACAATGTAACCTTTTAATTGCCTCACAAATGGATAGCTTCTGCTGAGTTCCTAAGCAACGGATATGCCGTCGGGCACTTCTTCCATTGTGCCCGACGACATCGGATCATCTGAGCAATGAGACCCTGTCGTAATATCGTAGCCAAGAGCTGACAGCTGTTCCTTGCCTTTTACGGATAGGATCTACCAAGACCCAACCAGCTCGCCTACGCGGTCGCAGAACAAGTATTCAATATTGGCAAGCATGCAAGTCGGGTTCAGCTGCTGCGCTACCTATCACAAGTCCCGAATAGGTTAGAATGGACAAGGGATGCTATGGGAAGTTTTACTCTTAGCGGGAGGGTTAGTGAACAACACAGAACTACAGGTATATAAATGGTTGCCTCAACAGGCTTCCAACTGAACTTGGACCTTCTGCATCACAGAATCAAATCTTTCTCGCTGTTCCTACCCCTTCTAATGACCGTCACCATGCAACCTTTTGTCCTTGTCCTCTTGGCCTCGCTTGCCGTGGCCACCGAGACCAAGACTGTAACCGTCACGGAGACAGCGGCGTGCACCCAGCCGTCGTCCAGCCCAACCACCTGTCCAATCCCACCGGCGTGCAGCTGTCCAATCCCACCGACGTGCGGCAATCTCGGCTTTGACTGGGCATACTACAACAACTCAGCGCGCAACACCGACACTACCTACTCATCCTTTCACCCTGATTCATTCAAGAATGTTAGGCCGCTGCATGTTGGCACTACCTCGTACGTTGGTGGTCTCTACAGCCAACCTGGCTCACAAGTTCCTACGGGCCCGATCTACGGCTCCAAGGAGAGGTTTAAGCTTGACTTCTTTGCTCTCAACCATCATGCCTATCTCTACGCCTGCCAGACTGGTACCTACCGCATCACTATCCCCTACGCCAACGACGCCGTTTACCTCTGGATCGGAGCTAAGGCTTACATTGGCTGGACCGACGAGAATGCTGATGCCAAGGCCCGCTACAACCAGCCTGATCATGTCGCCGGCAGCGCCAACTTTGACATCAGGTTGCTCGCCGGAACATATGTGCCTATCCGGTTTATCTACGGCCAAGCGCAATATGGCGGCGGCTTCTACTTTAATGTTACGACCCCAAGCGGCCAAGTTATTGTCAGTCATGAAGCGCACGATAGCCCGTACGTGGTGCGACACTCATGCGATGGGATCATCGCCCCCAAGTTTCCGCCGTTTGGGAGGGAGCTTTGAAGGGACTTCGGATGAGTTGGTGAAGGGGGCGCTGTGGTTGATAGGTGCTTAATCAAGGGTTCCTATCTACTGGAATTTTGGGGCTTTGTTACTCTTTCGCGTCTTTCTAATCCCTGCTGTGGCTTGAAGGCGATATTTCCGGTCCTTCTTTCAATCTCCTGTGAGCGAATATTAGTGACGGGTTTAGTGTTCAGGTCTCAGGGGGAGGTTTGGATACCAGCAGTTAACGGTTCGGGAACGTTTCGCCTCAGGAACTGTAGAAGCAGGAAATCCTGTGCCTCGGGGATTTGGTAAAATCGAAGATACTTGGCCCAGAGCTGCTTCTTCTCGACTTACTCGAATGCATTATTCCGAGGATAATTATTTTATTCACGTTTTCGACCTCGTCGTGAAAACAACACCATAAAGGGAACCAGCATGCAGGAGGTTGATAACGTACAGAATAGTGGAGGACGCGGCGTCGTCTCAAGATCGCCGTTGAGGAAGTCCGCGCTGGCCTGGCGCTGTCACTTGTTTGAATGCCGCGGGGTGACAACTGGCTTTGCGGTCGGCAACGAATCGGGTCCGTCAGGTATGATGACGGTCTGGCCGCCGGCCTTGATGGTATGGTCGATCCAGGCCTCGCCGGTCTTTTTCAGTGCAGGATCCGTGTGCACGTGGGCCAAAAAGATGGTTGTTACCGTTGCGCTGTTCAACTTTGCTGTCAAGGGCTACGTCGTGGTTGAAGTATGAATGAGGGAATGTGAGGTTTTGGTTGGGTTGTCATGGGTGATCCAAATGTGGGGTGGGTGCAGCCAATCACAAGTCTGATGAACAAAGCCGTCTCACCGTTTTATTCAAACGGGCAGCACTAACAAAGGAAAAGAGGCGCCCGTTTTTGGGTCCCGAGACCTCCTTTTTTTTGACCCCTCTTCCCCTGAAAGATAACTTTCTAGACGCCGGACTAGTACTCAGGTCGGTGACGACTGGGGAATCCCCGGTGTTGTATGTCTTTTTCCCTTTTTGTGGTTTTCTAGCTGACTAGAGCTAAGGATCCACCTCTGTAAACGACACCTCCATACCCAACTGTCACAACCATATCCGCGAGAAAACCGGCGATCGTGTTGTATATTCAATACCAAAGCGATCGCTTAAAAACATGATACAATCAATCTTATTGACAGAAGTACATGTACGAATGGATGGATACATCCAATGAATGGCACCCCAAGAAGCCCGAGGTCTGACGTGCTCTCGCTCGTTGCCACTCAGGCTTGATTAGTGAACAGGCTGACGGATGGGGATTCCACCCAAGCAAGGCCTCGCGCTCTATAAGCCGACGCCATCTCCAAGGGCGGTCGGCCCAGGGGCATTGATCTGAAAGACAGATTACTTGTAAACCCAAAATGAGACATGCACCTACAAGTAGGAACAAGGGCGTGCTCGACGTGGTATGTGACACTGACTCGGATCCCCCCAACCAAGCAGAGCGCTCACCCTCACCGCTTTCCCCCCCAGGGCCGCCGCGAGCAGAACCGCCTGGCCCAGCACGCCTTTCGCCAGCGGCGCAAGGCCGCAGAGGCTGCGCAGCAGCGCCGCATCCGCCAGCTCGAGGGCTCGGTCGAGGAGATGAGCCGCATGCTCGTCGGCCTGTGCGACGAGATAATGGCAGCCACAGAGGCAGGCGACTTGGCCCGGCGGCCCCGGCTGATGACCATGTTGCGGTCTTCTATTGCGCGGTCCCTGGAGCTGGCGGCGCCTGTTGTTGCCGCCGCCGCCGACCAAGATGCCACGCCCCCCGAGATGGGAGATGGCGGCGACGAGGAGCGGCGCCATGAGCGGCGCCATGAGCCGGCCGCCACCCCCGTGCCTTCGCAGTTGCTGCTGTCCCCGCCGTGGCCTCCATCGGACGACGCCAGCGCCCCCTTCGCCATGCGCCTGGTCGAGACGACGCTGTCCCGGGCCTGCCTCTACCTCAGCGGCGAAGTCTCCATCCCCGCGGGCGACTACCAGCGCGCCTTTGGGCTCTCGCTGCGCACCCACACACAGGCCGAGCTCCTGGCTCACATGCGGTGGCTGCTCGGCCCCGGCAGGACGGCGCTGCACGAGTCCTCGGGCGCCGCGTTCCGCGACCCGCCGCAGCAGCAGCACGGGCTCGTCACGGCCGCCGACGTCCAGGAGCAGCTCCGGGGGCTGGGCGCCAGGGATCTCGACCCGGACACGATGGAGCTGCGGATCGGCGGGCGGCGCGGCCCCGACGACGTCGCTCTGGGCATGGTGGTCCGGCTGAGGACGTCGCTCCTAACGGCCACCCTGGCGCACGCGGCCGTGTGTCTGCACCAGGGGCCGGTGTATCCGCACCGCGAGGTGCAGAAGGCCGTGGAGGCGTCCGTCGTGCTGGCCCGGAGTTTTTGACATGGACGTGTAGACGTCGGAAGTGCAGACGTCGGAAGTGCAAGGTAGCGATCGGCATCTATACGAGTACGACTTTACGGTAACGGAATAGCAAGATATCTCCCTAAGATTGAATATAATTGTCAAATTCCTACGAAGCTATCCCGATCTATGTGCCAACTGTCCTCGTCCTCCTGCCCACCTTAGAGAGCCCCCTTGTTCTGGTCATCGTGCAGCTTCAGGACGAAGCCAATGTTCTCCGGCTGGACCCTCTCCCAGAGGGTACCCAGCCCCAGGGCCCTGCCGCGCTCGTCCTCGCGGCGGAACCATTCCTCGACGGTGCGGATGCGGTTCGGGTGGATCTCGTCGAGCAGGGCGTAGTCCTTGCGCATGATGCCCGTGTTGTTGGCCGAGTGGCGGAACAGGTTCCACCATCCGGTGAAGTTCTGGCGGTAAGTCATGGTGGCCGGGTCGGACGGGTCCGCGTTGTAGCCCGCGGGGGTGTCGTCGGGCAGCGGCACGGCGGCGAAGTAGTCGTCGAAGGACGTGTCGATGTACCGCGCGGGCTTCCCCGTAACGGCCGAGAAGGCGCGGGCTACCTCGGTGTAAGTGGCGTGCTCGATGGCCACGTCGAGGTTCATGCCGTCGGCGCGCTCGGGGTGGTCAAAGAGCCACTTGACGTAGTAGCCGCAGTCCTCGAGGGCGACCTCGGGCACGGCGCCGTCGCCGAGAGGCACGCGCCACGTCACCACGCCGTCCTCGACGACGGGCGGCATGGGCGTGTAGCGGTGGATGGCCATGTCCATGTACGGACCCGTGCTGAAGAGGGCGGCGTGCATGCCGTGACGCTCGCCGATCTCCTTGTTCTGCGCGAGGATCCACTCGCCGATGCGGCCCTTGGCATCGACGTGGCCAATGCGGAACTCGGGCCTGAAGCCGCTGGCCTTGTAGGCGTTGAGGAGGCTGCTGTAGACGTAGAACTTGACGCCAGCCTCGATGGCGAGCTCGTAAGCGCGCATGGACCAGTAGATCTCGGTCTTCTCGCCGCAGTTGAAGCCGTCAATGTTGACAAAGGCGCCCCAGGCACCTTTGTAGAGTTCGCGGAGGTTGGCCTCGGAGGCGAAGGAGCCGACAACGGGCACGACGCTGCCGGGGGGGCCATAGGAGGCGATCTCCTTGAAGCGGGCGCTGTCGGGATCGCGGGTAAGCGCGCGGACGGTGTACTTGCCGGAGCGGACCAGGTCTCGCACGACGGGAATGCCCTGGGCGCCGGTGGCGCCGATGACTGCGATGGTTTTGGTGGCCATGTTGTGATGTTGTGGGTGTTGGAAGTGAGCTGGTGTTGGTGTTGGTGTTGGTGTTGGTGTTGGTGTTGGTGTTGGTGTTGGTGCTGGTGCTGGTGCTAGTGAGTAGTGATTGCGATGCTTAGGAGGCTTTGATGTCGGTCGACTTGACGCCGTTTATATCCTCTTGGGGAGACGACATGATGCTCAACGCGTGAGAGCTAATGCTCGGACTCGGTACGTAATGCAGGGTGCGGTTGGTGATGGCCTCAGACCACCCCGGGGTGATTATTCAGTGACGGGCGCATTACGTTGGTGTTCCGAGTGCTAACAGACACCTTTTGGACATGACTATCATGGCAATTAGCAATTAGCAATTAACAATCATCAAGGCAACAAGACGGTGAGAGTCAGCCGCTGTGGGCAGGGGGACCACGTCCTCGCTCATGGCCTTATGACCATCCTTACTGAGCAGAGCATAGGCATAAAGCTCAATCTGGTCAGTCTCTCAGTCTACGAGACCAAGGCCCCAGAAAGGAGAAGATGCCATAAGCATGCCGATGCCTATTACGCCTATTACGTACACAAGTCCGTGGCCGCAGCTTAGCGATTGTAATCCTCGGCTCAGGAACCCCACCTACTAATCAGTTCGGCCCGGCTTGGCACAGGGCGGCCCGGCGTGTCCCTTCGTCTACCAATCTGTACTACTAATCACACCTGAGTCGTCGACAACGTCAGGTTGAGGGACTACCGCCCGAGTCAGGGACTGATCCGTGTAACTATGTGACAAATCACCTTGTCATTATAACATCACATTACCCGAGCAGAAACTCACAAGTCCATCGATGCACGCACTAAAGTTAAAGTAGGATACAACATCTCTCAAGCATCTTCTCGCTAATAAATATGTAAATAACATAAATAACATGGCCTTGCTGCAAGGACTAGCCTGGGGATGTAACAGCGGGTGGTCGGATTGGGCTCAAAGGCTCTAGTACAGATCTGTAAACAAAACTATCTGACTTTATTTGAACCTCGAATGCTTTCTGGTCAAGTCCGAGGTGGGGACCAACCCCAGATTCCGAAGCAATTCAATACCAAATGAGCGTATATACATAGTAAGGGTTAGGGTTCTATAAGCTTCATGCGCCCCAGAGCTGTTGGGCGGCACCCCACCATGCATTGCATTGCGATCCACATGCGACAGGCGACAAGCGACACGAGACAAGCGGCAAGCCACGAGCTGCCAACTCCGTGTTTCGAAGCAAGAGACGGCGGGGATCTGAGCATTCTTTATTTTTGCTATCTAGGTACCTAGGGATTTTGCAGTAACTAGAAACCGTCCTCTCGCTTAAGAAACAAAAACAACAATCGCTCCCATTTCCAAACCATCTCCCTCCCTCCCTCTCTCCCTCGAAGCTCCCTTCTCCCCCCGGGCTGTAGCCTCACCGCGTACCGCCGCCATGGACGGGCCCTCCATCATCAAGGAGCACGGCAAGGGTATGCATACCACCCCTTTCCCCTTTCTGCAAACAGGGAGCTACCACACACATAATAGCCCTTGCTGACTGCTGCCCTACCCATAGCCATCATCAACGCCATCCGGAGAACTACCCAAAACGATGTGAGCCGACCTCAGCCCTGAACTACCCCCGACCCGACCCCGTCACGAGAGAGCTATACGCTGACCCTGTCGCGTGTTTGGTACCTTAGTGGAAAGTGCTGGTTCTCGACGAAGGCACCAAGAGGATCATCGACAGCTCCATCAACGAAGATGACATTCTTAACCACAACATCGCCAGTATGCCTCCGTTTCCCCACCCGAGGGTTCGTCAGCAGCACTAAACCGGACACTCAGATATCGAGCGCATCGAGGAGCGGAGGGAGCCGAACCCGGACATGGATGCTGTGTACCTCCTCTCTCCCCTGCCACACATCGTCGATTGTCTCCTCGCCGACTTCGAGCGCCGTCGCTACAGGAGGGGGTTTATCATATGGGTTGGCCCCTTGCCCGACCAGCTGGCACGCCGCCTAGATGGGGCCCGGAGGCAAATGGGAGGTATGTCGTTTCCGTCTTCCGTATCTTCGAGGCTATTGGGCTCACCGCATTATTGATAGGGCCCCCGACCGTCTCCTCGTCGACTTCTACCCCCGCGAGTCACATCTCATCACCTTCCAGGACCCGTCCAGCTTCCTTGTCCTCTACAATCCCACGTGCAACAATCTCGTGGCACCGCATTTACACACCTTGGCATCAAAGGTACGGACGGACACGCCGTCCCTCCCGTTACAGGGGGAGGAACGCTGTTTAGCTAACGAGACTTGTAGATTGCCGCCGTCTGCATCACCTTGCAAGAAGTCCCCAAGATCCGGTACTACCAACCCCCAGCGCACACCACCCACGAAGCGAAGGTCTTGTGCATGCACCTGGCTCGCTTCGTCCAGGAAGAGCTAGATAACTACCAGCAATTCGACCGTAATTTCCCACCGCCATCTCAGCGGCCACAGTCAGTGCTGCTCATCACAGACAGAACGATGGACTTGATGGCCCCCCTTCTACACGAGTTCACCTACCAAGCCATGGCTCACGATCTGCTCCCGATACGGGACCAAGAAAACGGCAAAGTCACTTTCCACATGACCATCAACGAAAACACCCCCAAGGCCGAGGAGAAGGACATGGAACTCGTGGATAAGGATACCGTCTGGGTCAACAATAGGCACCGCCACATGAAGGATACCATCGACAAGCTCATGAGCGACTTCCAGAAGTTCCTCGACCAAAACCCCCACTTCGCCAAGGAAGATACCGGGAAGACCACCGTCAACGACCTTCGGGACATGATGGCCGGTCTGCCGCAGTTCCAGGAGATGAAGCAGGCCTACTCTCTCCACCTCACCATGGCCCAGGAGGCCATGGATATCTTTAAAAAGTACAAGCTCGCAGACATTGCTTCTGTAGAGCAGACCTTGGCGACTGGCCTCGACGAAGACTACAAGAAGCCTAAGAACGTCCTCGACGAGGTTGTCCGCCTCTTGGACAACCCAGACGTCGCACCGGCAGATAGACTCCGCCTCATCGCCCTGTACGTGTTATACCGTGACGGCGTCATCGAGAAGGACATCACCCGGCTCTTATGGCATGCCTCGCTGCAGCGATCGCGCGACAGCCAAGACCAAGCCACCATCGAAAACCTACACCTCCTCGGCGCCCGCCCCCTGAAAGAACTCAAAGAACCACGCCAGCCGCCACCCCCCTCTTCCCACCCCGCAACCCTCAAGGCACCGTCCCAGAAGACGAATACGCCCTCTCCCGCTTTGAACCCGCTCTCAAGCAGATGCTGGAGCGCGTCTGCGCCGGCGACCTCGACCCGGCCCTCTTCCCCTACGTGGTCCCCCCGCTCGAGGCCGGGAACGAATCCATGGGCTCGCAGGCCTCGCTCCGCTCGGCGGCGCCGCGCTGGGCGTCGGCCAACCGCCGCCAAGCCGAAAACCGGCAGCGCATCATCGTCTTCGTCGCCGGCGGCGCCACCTACTCGGAGGCCCGCGCCTGCTACGAGGTCTCGGACAAGCACAACCGCGACGTCTTCCTCGCCACCAGCCACATGGCCGCCCCGGCCAAGTTCATCGCCGACCTGCGCGCCCTCAAGGTCGACCGCCGCCGCCTCGACCTCCCCGTCGACCGGCCCCCGCCCCGCGCCCCCGCCCACCTCTTTGAGCGCCCCGCCCCCGTCGCCCCCCGCCCCAGCAGCAGGCCCAGCAGGCCCACCCCGCCGTCATGACCCCCGGCGGCGGCGGCGCCCGCCCGCCTACCAAGGCCCTCGCCGGAATGTCCCTGAACAGCGGTGGGCCGTCGGCGTCGGCCTCGTCGTTGGGTGTTGGCGGCGCTGGTGACCTCAGGCCGGGCACGAGCGGGTCGGATGGGGGTGGGAAGAAGAAGGATAAGGAGAAGAAGAAGCGGAATATCTTTGGGATTAAGAAGTAAGAACCGGGTAGCAGCATTGGGGTTGGGGTTTGGTTTGGTTTTGGTTCGGTTTGGCTTCGGCTTCGGCTCGGTCTCGGTCTGGTCAAGCATGGAGTTCCGGTTTCCGGTTTCGTTACTACCTAGGGTTGATTGATTGGTTGGTTGGTTGGTTGGGGGAGCGACACCCGTTGGTTGGAGAGAAAGAAAGAAAGAAAGTAGGCGTGTGTGTGTTGCGAGCCGTGCGTTTTGTGGAGGGTGTAAGTGTGTGTATCTAGCGGTGGTGGAGCGGAAGCTGGAAATCTCCGTGTCGTGTCTACCTATCTACCTGCTGCGATACTACCGAGTCTAGGTACGTAGATGGATGTGGATGGATGGGTGGGTGCGCACTTGTTTGAGTCCTCCGTTTTTGTGGTTTCTACGTCCATCGAGGCCGCCGGGGCAAGAAGTAGATTAGGTACCCTAGATTTGTCAACGCGAGCCTGAGCAAGTTACATAAACACCAGTATTTAATCTCGACGTCACCAAAACGCACAACTCCCAGGTCCATGAATCATGACGTTTCCGCTGTATACCCATTTTAGGAACACGAAAGTCGTCGGGCTGCCGCTGCCGCTAGCATGCCGTTTCCGGTTGATGAACCTGCGCAACTCATTTACTGTAATGTACACATACATCATCACCGTATCCCTGTCTGCCCCGAAGCTGTCTCTTGCGCTTCGCAGTCACATGTCCCCCTCCCCAAGTTTGGCAAGCTTATTTATTTACCGCCCTCCCACTCCGGGTTCTGCATAAATACGATCGATTAGCATTGGTTCGCGCACAGTGGAAGCTGAGAGGGGTTAGGGATGTATGTACCTTGCGCAAGATGACCAGACCCTCGAGAGTGCTGTTCAAGCTGATGTACTCCTCGTCCTCGAGCTCGGCGCGCTCGCCATACGCCAGCAGCACCGGTGTGCTCTGCGTCTGCCAGCCGGTGATGGTCTTGGGGCGGCCAGCCTGGCCGACAACGTCAACTGCCTGACCAACCCGTACGTTGACCGTCAGCGGCTTGAGGTTCTCGTCCAGCGTGACCAGGAAGCGCGGGTGCATGGCCGTGACGAGGAAGTATAGCAGGTAGTGCGAGTTGGACGTGATGAACTGCTTCGAGTCGATCATTGCCACGAGGACAGTAAGGAGACCGGCGGCGGAGACGCGCGACAGGATTTGGCGGTCCGTGTGGAAGGGGTTGATGGAGAGCGTTCCCTTGCCCATGTGCAGCAGGCCCTGGGCGATGCGTACCATAAACAGGGATTCCTGATCCCGGTGGTAGTAGCTCGCGAGCTGACGGAGAAGTTGCGCCAACCTCGCGTTGTTAGTACCGGCACCCAAGAGACCCATGGCGAAAATGGCGTTGATGGCGACGTCATTATCATTGTCGTGACTATACCGCGACAGGGTGTCGTAAATCTTCATTTGCGGGTTGCTGGGGCTGACGAGTCCCATGGCCAGAGGCACTGCCCTCCGGATGTTTGCCTCGCCGTAGTGCATGAGATGGCCGAAATGGCGGAGCACCATGTCTTGGCCGACGTCCTCGCCCATGGCGATCAGCCCGATACCGAGCACAGCATAAGCCTGGAGCAGCTCGTCGCCCTTCTTCTCGTCCGACTCCTCCATGTGCTCGTTGCACAGGTGCAAGAGCTCCTGAATCTTCAGAACAGCTCCGGTGCCAGCCCATGCACAGATTGACGCAAGAACGGATGTCGGCTTCGCCATGGGGTGCTCGACAACCTTTAGTGTCTCCAGAACGACGTCAACCTCTTCTTGACGGCCGAAGTAGAGGAGACCTAGGCCGAGGGCGAGGAAGCGTGTCCACTTATCCGTGAGCTGGCTCTTACGCTCGTCATCCATCAAAGTCATGATGATAGCCTCCCCGGCCTCGGCGTGCGAAGACCCAACGAAAACCAATCCGCAGGCCAGCGCAGCCATTGCCGACACGCGCATCTCCTGGCTTGTGTCGGAAATGATGGGCAGGAGGTAGGCGAGAAGCTCCTCCTTGTTGGAGCCGGCGTACGACAGACCAAGACCCATGATGGCGGCTACCCGGATCAGGGGTTCTTGTGGTTGAGCTTGTCGTGGTCGGCGAGAAGGGCCATGGCAGGCTCCGAATCCAGCCGCACACCCGAGTTCATGATGCCTATTGCGAGGTAGGCACCCGCCTGAATCTGCTCCTCCTCGAGGTAGGTGTACTTATCGACTTGGTCCAAACCGCTCTCGATATCCCACATCAGCAGTGTCCCCAGGGAGGCGACCGTCGACATCATGCCCTCCTCCTTGGTCTTCCATACCCAGCTCTCCTTATCCTTCTCAACCAGCATCATCTTATCGTTTCCGAAGCCCGCATTCACGAAAGCATTCACGAAAGCGGCCGCCAGGTTGTTACGGGCAGAGTCGAAGTTCGTCAGGCCAGCTACGCGGCTGCTTTCCAGGTGGCTCTTGTAAATATCCTCGGTTGTCTTGGGCTCCAGAATATTGAGCTCCTTGCCGAGGGATTTGAAATGTTCGGGCAGCTTTACGTTGCCAATACATTCGACGATCTCCTCGTCGTCGGGTGTATCCCGGTCGTGGTCCAGACATATCCTCTGGCGGGCAACGAGGAAGGCAAGCTGCTTCTTCAGCGCCGGATCCGGGGCATCGTCGAAATCGGCATCGATGAGAGCGAGGTCGTTAATCCGGATGGCAAGCACCATGGCTTGGGTGTACTGCTTGTACTGCTTGTAGATGCCGTGCGCGACCCGGAGGAACTGCTCGTTGTCCGGGTAGGTGAGCAAGTTGACCATTGAGACCATGTACAAGCAAACCCTCCCGTATGTGTTCTCATCGACAAACTTGGGCAGCTCATCAATAATCTCCAACTCGCTCATAAGGTCGACGGCATCGGCCTCCTGGTTGCTCTTGAGGAAGAGCGGTACGAGGGTTAGTGCGAGGTCGACCAGGTCCGCAGTTGACTCGTCGGCGGCAATGCGCTTCCCGTAGACCTCGCCGATCTCGAGCGCGAGATGGCGGACGTACTCGTGACCCCACGAGCCAATGTCTTGGGTGGGTGCGAGGAGACGGTACTTCAGGGTGTCCTGGCGCTCTTCGTCCGAGTAGGTCATGCCGATCACGGACAAGACATCGGCCAAGGAGTTCTTGTCGTCGCCTACCGGCCATTCCTCGTAGAGCTTTGTCATGGTCTCATAGTGTGGCCGTAGAAACTTCAGGGGCTTAGGGACGGCTGTCATGGAGGAGGTTGATGTCTTGATAAAGTTCTTCATGGTCTCGAGGGCCGGTTTGTAGAGCGATGCGTTGGATTCCTGCGATGCTAGAGTAAGCAAACGACGGACGGATTGGCCATGGAAGTTCGGTCACGCACGGTCAACCGCTCAACAAGCATGTCGAGCTCATTCTTCAATGTCTGGTCCTCTTCGCTGAGCTCTTCCGAAGCTAGTGATAGTGATAGTCAGCGAAATCGGATCGACAGAGGTCCCGAGTCTCGGCGGGGTGGCGCAGGAGAGGAGGATAACAAACACTCGGCCTTGTCATCCTCGTCTTTCTTGCCGTTTGGCACGGGCTCCCCGGCCTTGTCCTTTTGTGTCTCATCATCCACGGCCTTCCCCTTGCCCTTGTCGGCCGTCTTAGACAAGTCGCTCTCTTGCGCCATGGTCGGGTCTTGGGATGGCGGGGATGGCCCAAAGCTCAGTTAAAGTGGGCGGCGAAAGAGCTAGCGAGTAAGAGGTGTCGCAGAAACGGCAGCAGTCGCTCGCGTTATAAAATTGATGCGTTGGGTCTCCGAGATTCGATCCCGGCGCGGAGGATAACGGTCGAGCTGGGGGTGATTCGGGTTGTTTGGTGGGTTTGGTGGGCTTGGTTGGAAGGGAGTGGAAGCTTAATAGATCCGTGCGGGCAAGGCAGGCAGCTTGGTTACGCGATACTGCTTGCCGCCTGAGGCGAGGCGCCCAACCAGCGGTCAGTTCCACTGAGCTTGTTAGCCGCCCCATGCTTGGGGAGCTGGGACCAACAGCCGCCGCCGGCCCGGCAACATACAAAATCCGGCCCATTCCTGCCCCATGTCAGTGCCAAGTAATGTCATGACGGTACGAATACGGGATTCATACCGTCCTTATCGGCCGAATGTTGTCTTATCAACCCCTCGGAACCATGAATTTTTGGTGGACACTCCCTGGGCTTTGGAGGGGCAAACGGGCGAACACCAACTGACTGCCTCTGAAGTCTGTTCCGAACTAAACACAAAGCTACCAAGCCGTATACCACGCTCGTGGTTTTCCACGGCCATTCGCAACCATGAAGTTAGACACAAGAGCCATGCGCTACCTTACGGCGGAGGACTGGAGGGTTCTCACCGCGGTTAGTTCCCAGTTCGCTTTCCCTGTCGTTATCACCCCACTAACACGGCCTTCCACTCCCACAGGTAGAGATGGGTAGCAAGAACCATGAGCTTGTCCCGACTCCATTAATCGAGAAGATCGCCCGTCTCAAAGGCGGTGCCAGCGGTGTGCACAAATCCATCTCGGCCCTCGCCAAAGTCGGCCTGATTGCGCGCATCAAAGAAGCCAAGTACGATGGCTACCGGCTCTCGTACGGCGGGCTCGACTACCTCGCCTTACACACCCACGCCTCGCGAAAGCACGTCTACAGCGTCGGCAGCCGCATCGGCGTCGGCAAGGAGAGCGACATCATGATCGTGGCCGACGACAAGGGCACGCAGAAGGTGCTCAAGATCCACCGTCTCGGGCGCATCTCGTTCCGCACTGTCAAGACCAACCGCGACTACCTCAAGAACCGGCAATCCGCCTCGTGGATGTACCTCTCCCGGCTGGCCGCCATCAAGGAATACGCCTTCATGCAGGCGCTACGGGAAGAGGGCTTCCCCGTGCCCGAGCCGATCGCCCAGTCGCGGCACACCATCGTCATGACGCTCATCGACGCGCCCCCGATGCGGCAGATCTCGTCCGTCCCCGACCCGGCCGCCCTCTACGCCGAGCTGATAGCCCTTATCCTGCGCCTCGCCAAACACGGCCTCATCCACGGCGACTTTAACGAATTCAACATCCTCATCCGCGAGGACAAGGTCGAGAAGGAGAACACCGATGACACCAACACCACCACCACCACCCTAACCCCCATCCTAATCGACTTCCCCCAGATGGTCTCCATGGACCACCAAAACGCCGAGATGTACTTTGACCGCGACGTCGAGTGCGTCAAGCGCTTCTTCTCGCGGCGCTTCCACTTCGTCAGCACCGAGCCGGGCCCCTTCTTCAAGGACGCCAAGAAGACGGTCGGCCGCGACGGCGTGCGGCGGCTGGACGCCGTCGTCGAGGCCTCCGGCTTCACCAAGAAGATGGCCAAGGACCTGGAGGCCGCCCTCCGGGAGCAGGAGGCCAACCCCAGGGATGATGCCGGCGACTCGGATGACGCGGAGGACGAGTCTGGGGAAGAGGAGGAGGATGAGGATGAGGACGAGGATGGCGACGAGGGACATCAAGTCATCGGGGATCACATTGTAGCAACCGAGGAAGGGTTAGAGAAACTAACAATCAATGATGGGACATGAATAAACATCGTTACAATGCTACCTGTCTCTTCTGCCGCACTACTTGTCACGTTCAATTTCACCAAATGACCCCGAGCGTGCCGGAGTCCAGATTATCACTTGCCGGCCCGTAACAACTCGCTTCGGCACTCATCGAGCATACACAACACAAACTGGCGCCATCTCTTCCATTCGATCGATACTGCTATGCTCAGCTTTCATTATCGAAGTCCAAGCCCCCGTAAAAAAACTGAACAAAAGTACAAGGAGTATCTGCGGTGGCTGCCATCCCACGCCCTCCACTACCGACTAAGAGTCCGTCCCTAAGATTGTTCTATCCCAGTTCGACATAGTAGAGAAGTTCATTATGTGAGCTGACAACCACCTCGCCCCGAGCCCGAGTCGCGCCCGTCCGAGGCCATTGTGACCATAGCAAAAAAAAGCAAGATGACGATAGTGAAGTATCCGATATCGTTGCGACAAACCTCTGAGATAAGGAAAGTCTGGTGGTCCAACAAAAGTCCTACAATGCCCCAACAACCCCTTGACATAAGATTAGGGCGAAGCATCAACGGCCATCTAGGCCTTCTCCGCCTTGACGGTGGGCGAGGACTGAGTGCTGCCCTTGTTGGCTGTCGGAGAGTCAACAACCGTGGCACCGTCGCCACCCAGGCCGTCATCAGACGACACCGTGCCGGGCATCGAGATGCTCTGCCTGAAAAGGATATTAGTAGGGATGCTCGGAAAGCTGCCCATCACACTGGTGCTGATCATACTTGGGGGTGTGTCCCATGCTCTGGCCCATCATCGAGCCAGCACTCGCGCTGCTTCCCAAGTTGGTACGGATGGAAGGCACGCGGGGCGCGAAGAGGCTGGTCATAGGCAAGTTAGTCTCAAATCCCAACCTTCGGTGGCACGGAGAGCGACTCACCCGTTGGCTCCCAGGTCGGGACGGCGGTTCCAAGGGGCTGGGCTATATATGGTGGGGTGAATTCCAACATCAGCTGTGCCATAAGCACCAATGTTGTACTCGTTGGTGCGGAACTGGCGCCGCTCGGCAGTGATGCGCTTGAGCTCCTTCTGGGCCGGCGTATCCGCATAGCGGACCTGCATCAACATTCCCTCCTCTCCAATGGAAGCACCGTGGTACTTCTTTATGATGTCCTCGCATTCATCGCGCGTCTCAAAACTGTTCCGCGGGTTAGTTTGCTGTGATAAAGCCTGGAGCACGAGTCCTCCACTCACCGAGCGAAACCAACACCACGGCTGTTGCCCATGCTGTCACGGAGAATTTTGCTGGAGACGACATGATAGCCGGCAAAGATTGCATTCAGCTCCTGGCACAAATATTAGCCAACAGAAACTCCAAGTCTTGTCCGAAACAACTCACCGATTCGTTCAGGCGCTTAGGCAGGTTGGACAAGTACAGGTTGGTAGACAGCTCGTCGCCCTCGGCCTTGAGCCTCGCGTTGAAGCTCTCCTATCTCAAAGTCAGTACTAAACACATGTGGGCGGGCCATGGCGGGATAAAACTTACCCGAGCGAAGCCAACCTCATACCCAAGATGATAAAAACCCTGGATGCACTTCTCGGAGTCACGGACATCTGCGAACTTGGCAAAGCCGAATCTAAAAAAGAAAATGTCAGTTGGGTTTCAAGCGGAAGCCGGAAGAGGACATACCCTTTGCAAGCGCCAGTCGAAGTGTCAATAATGGCCTTGCTCTGCTCGACCTTACCGAAGCGAGACGCATATCTATGCAGGAGCTCGTCGTCCGTGGTGGGATGGAGCCCGCGAATGTAGACATTGCGGTTTCCATGAATCCTATTCTCTAGGCACTGCTCTATCGACTTGGTGTGGCTGGGTGGCGTGAATACGGCTGGCACGGCCTCGGGAATAGGCGGGTTCTGCTTGAGAAGCTCCAGAAGGCTTTCATCAATGGGCTGAGGGGCCTTGGGTGCGACGATCTGCTCTGGGGAAGGTGTCGTGTAGCTCGACCGGAAAACCGCGATCCTCGAGGAGTTGCCGCGCTCCGACGCACTGCCGAAGAAGGGAGTCGCCGGTGTGGACTCGGTAGTAGAATACGAGCCACGGCGATTATCCAGGCCAGGAACCTCACTGCTGCGATCAGCATAAGATGCTACTCGGCCCGGTGTGTAGGGCATGGCATGGTATGGAACGGGCAGTGGAGCGAATCCGTTCTGGACCGGATATTGGCCAGAGACTCCAAATGAATAGGCCTCGTGTGGCATGCCGACATGAACCGGCACCGGATAACCTTGGTAGGCAACAGGCTGCTCCTGAGGGCCACAATAAGCATGATGAGCTTGGATCTGCGACATAGTTGAAGCGCTGGGCATGCCAGGGCCGGCCGGGAGAGCCAGCGTCCTAAACTGGTTGACAACAGCGCCGATGGCATCCGAGTGGTGACCCATATGCTGTCCATGGGAAGCCGGACCGTCATGCTGGGGGCCGTGGCCCATTTGAGCGCTCAGGTAGGCAGGATAAGATGCGTGGCGATGGTTTCCAGTGTCCGAAGACATGGTAGCGCCGGCGCGATAGTGAGTCATGGTAGAGGCTATAATCAGTGGTTAGACTTGCTGCTTTAGAGATGCCAATGGACCGAAGTAGGAAAAGTAAAGCAGTCGACTCAAACCGCCAGCAGACGAAACACATCGAGGCCGGGAAAGAGGTTGCGGTGGAAGCGCTGGAGGGAGAATGCTTTCGGTACACACCTTTTTGATTGCGCGTTTCTTGACAAATGAGTACTTCTGTAGAAAACTTTGTCAATACAAAAAGCGGAATAGTTGAGCGACAAGTGATGCTGGAGGGAGGTAGCTGTTGATGGGTGGATGGAGGCAGAAGAGAGAGGGAGGGAGAATAACGGAAGAGAAAGAGGAAACGCAGAAAGACCCGATCAAGGAAATGTTTTGAAGAGATCCGGGCAAGAGAGAAAAATGCATAGGTGGTCTGGAAGTTGGGGGGACCGTGTTTTGAGGCGTTGACTTACCTCCAAAATCGACCCTGACCGATTGTCACAGGATCACAGAGATGTAGGTAGGTATCGACAACAAGAAACGGAGCCACTCGATGACGGTGACGTTAGTACCAAAGAGTCGAATGCAAGCGAGTGATGAGGGGAGGTAAGAAGATGGATCGAGCTATCAGCAAGATGAATGGAAGAGACTGCGGTGGTTGGTTTGGGACGGGGCGGAAGTGTTGATGCTGTAATGATCGGAAGCAGAATCCACGAGAGTCCAAAACATTGGGCTTTGAGCGCGCAGAGAAGAGAAGATTTTAAAGCACGGTGGTCTGGGTGCAAGCGCTCTTGCCACCTGTAAAGGTATCCAGACGAGGCAAGCGGGTGAGAACTTGGAAGGCGCGTGGTTGATGTTGGGCTGCTCGGCCCCAGGGAGTTGCCCACTGCCGCCGCAGCAAACCTGCCCAACTCGGAAGATCAAATCGTTGAGATTTCACGGCAGGAAGTGTAAAATCTTGTGCATGTGATGAATGCTATCAAGGAGCAGGGCAAGAGAATCATACGATCGAAAGAAATGCTGCTGAACTTACCTGCTGAACTCGAGCTAATAACCCAAATAAACGATCAGGATATGATGTTAGCTCCTACGGTATTCCTGGTCGGTAAATTGCAAGTAGAGGCTTCCAAAAGCAGGTGGGTTGTTGTTAGAGAGGTAGGTGCAGCGCCCGGTTCATACAGTAAGTTGATCCCGGCGATTTGGTACCAGAAGAATGGAAATTAAGAAGGAAGGACGACGCAAGGGCGAGCCGGTGCTCCTCGTTATCGAACCTGGGCCTGTCCGGCCGGAGGAAGGAGCGAGCTCCTCGTAAACGATGCAAGTTCGAGGAACTTCCAGGTTGTGCTAGCCGCAAACGCCCAAGGCACGGTTGGTGACGTGCTCTTGGCCGAGATACCAACTGCCCGACTTAACCTACCCGATGTCTCCTATCCACTAACCGGTAGGCACGGTGGCATTGAACTTCAAGTTGACGACTGCCTTCTGGCCCGCAACGGTCTCTCGCAACGGCTGAACGCCGTCCCTTCTGTTGACTGGGTTGCGAGAACCAACCTAGTTGAGGCCCGTATCCTCCGCTTGCCCTGGTTTTCACTCCTGTCTCCTCCCCTTGCTCCTGCCTCACTGCTGGAAATGATGTGAGGGCCGGTAAAAAAATGGAAATAATACAAGATCAGACAAACGTAGGACGCGTATCCTAGTTCTCACTGTGCGGAATGGTCGAACTTCTTCCAGTACAGGCCGACTTCCAGACTTGATGTTGGAGTTGTAAGGCTTTTATAGATGCCGTCAATCACCACAAATGATTACGAAAGTGTATCGTTTTTGCATTGACCCGGCTTTGCGACGCTATGGTGGCCTCGGATAGGCGATCTGTGCAGCCTCAGTCAGCATGCTGTCTTGGTGATGTTCTCTAGTGGGCGTGACCTGGCCTTGCCCCTTGTCCTTCTTTAGTGACTCGCAATTGAAGTGGTCGATGGAATGATAGAGGTAAAAGCCTTCATCAAGAGACGCTTCATGCTATCTTCAGTCCTGAAGGTTGTGGCTAAACGAATACTTGCTAACAATGCTGAGATAGAGATACTGGGGTGAAAGAAGAAGAAGCAGCGAAGGACGATGAACCGTTTTTTAGCAACACGGACATCAAGCCCCTTTAGTAGATGAGCGAGTACCACTTGCAGCCTCAAGAGGCTGCACCCCCCAAACGGCGCGGCCTGACTAGAGAAGCTGCAACTAAGCGCAGCACGCCATAGAGGAGTTCGTCTTTTGTTGAGCGGGGGCCCGGTACCGTATCCGAAGATGAGGCGAGACAACTTCAACCCACGATCGCCACGGGAGGCTTTCCGACCGGGCGGTTACATAACGGGCCACGAAATGAGAGCACGAGAGGGCGGGATGGGAAGGAGAACAGCCAACTTGATCCAAGACATGGGCACGGGCGCCATGCTGCTTCCCTTCGGGATTCCTACACCATTGGGAATCTGCTGATTGGCGTGAAGAGGAAGAAGAAGGAAACCCCTTGCCTGAGCTGCCCACTTTGGGAATATGGCGTTGCGATGGCGCACGAAGGTAAAGGTGGGCATGCACGACGACAGACTGGGATTAGGGAAGGTGATACCGCAGCAGCGCCGTCGTCTCTTTAGTCGTCTCGCCCACCTCAGGTAGGGACCCGGGAGGCAAGTGGTTGGTTCCTTGGGCGTGGCTCTCGATCGTTGAAGCAATTGGCCAGTGAAGTCGGAAGGCATGTCTCAGATCACTGCAGAACGCCAAATTCTCCGCTGGTTTCCGCCCGTCTTCGCGTGGTGATAGTATGGGTAGGTGGTAGGTAGGCAGCAAGAAAGCTGGAATGTGTATTTCCCTTTCCGGTATTCTTGTTTTTCCTTTTGTTTCCCTTTTGTTTTTACCTTCCTCCCTTACATGTAGCTCAGGACAGGGCAGGCCACCAAGTCAGAAATAAAGTAAAGTATAATGAAAACTGGTCGTCGACGTCATCGTAATCAGCGGCCCAAAGCAACAAAGAACTGGTGTAGGTTATTTTGTAACCCTTCTCTTCTGCTCCGCTGTTACCCGGTGGGCAACATTCCGGTCAATGCTAAGAATGGGACAGAGCTCCGAGACAGACACCGGGGAAACATGCAACCAGGTCTGTTCGCAGCAAGGGTGTCCCAAGATCCCGACTTTGGAACGGGAGATCCCCGCTCGGGAAGGTCGGAAAAAGGGAACGAATATGAGAGTGGAATTTGGAGAAGGGACTTGGAGAGCAAGCGGGGCCAGCCACGGTTCGGGACCGTGGAACATACACCCAAGATATCGCCCGCCCCGGTCAAGGGTGGAATACATAGACAGGTATGGTTAAGATAGTCTCATTCATGTCATAGTACGGAGAAGAGTTAGAAGCACATGCGTCCTCGAGGGGATGATGCCGAAACTGACGGGGGTGTACAGGAAGTAGAAAAGACACATTATTCTAAAGAGCCGGCCGACAGCGAAACCGATGCAGCATGAACAAAACGCCCATCTATCCCAGAAGCACCCGGATGTTGAATTGCTAACGCTGCCCTGACCTTAAGCGCCGGCGCCGTTTGCACAGTAGCATAAATTCCACTGATAAGCATATTCGTCTAGGACCAAACGTCCTCCTGTTTTGACAGATTAGCAACCGACTCGGTGCAGATGGCAAGACTCGAAACGTACCTGGTATTGGTTCGTCGCCCGCATCTGCTTGACGATCTCCTCAGCCTTTTCTTCTGGGATGCCGCGCTCCCCACTGAGAATCTGCGCCAGGACGGTGTTGACCTCGCGAGCCATGTTGGCGGCGTCACCGCAGACATAGAAATAGGCCTTCTGCTGCAACAACTCGTTGACTTCCTTGGCACGCTCCTTCAATCGGTGCTGGACGTAGACCTTCTTGGGCCCTTCACGAGAGAAGGCGAGGACAATCTCGAACTTGTCGCCAAGCACCTGCTTAGCTTCCTGCAGAGAAGGTTAGCAAAATTGTGACTTTGTGGGTCGAGCGGAGGATATTCAGAACGTACCTCCCACTCCTCCTTGTACATAAAGTCCTCGGCCGACTTCCGGCAGCCAAAGAAGAGGATGGTCTTGCCAACAGTCTGGCCGTTCTCAACCATCTTCTTCCTTTCGCGGACGAACCCTCTGAACGGGGCGACGCCGGTACCGGGGCCGACCATGATCACAGGTCTTGTGGGGTCCGAGGGAAGCTTGAAGTTGGAGTGGCGGACGTGGACCGGGACGTGGATGCCGTCGAATCTGTTGCGGGGCCCCATAATCTCGTACGTCAGGCCGAACGGGTTGGGGTTTGGCTCGCCGTTCTGCTTCTCCTTGAGAGCCAGGAGGTAGTTTGTCGCGACACCCCTGAAAGGGTCGTCACGGCCCGGGAGGGTTTGCGACTCGACCACGGCGGTAATGGAGATTAATTTGGGCTGCTCCAGAGAGGAGGACGAGATGGAGTAGTAGCGGGGCTGCAGCTTGGTGACACCTTCGATGAGAGCGGAAAACGGAACGTTGGACCACTTCTTGCCCTTGCTCACAACCGCGAGGAGACGAGCGATGTTGAGACAGTGAGCGTTAACCTTGGAGTGGAAATAGTCCTTGTCGCTGCCGAGCTTGGTCATCTCAGCCTTGGACTCGTCGTCGGGGGCGAACGCGGCAAGAGTGGCGATGAATTGACGAGAGACCGGGGCGCAGATTTCCATGTGGTAGCGGGCGATGGCGTCGAAGGTGGTCGGGGTCGGGAAAGGCACCTTGGCAGTCGGCTCGAGGGCCTTGACGCTGATGACGCTGTGGCGTTTGCTGGTGAGATCGAAGATGTCCAAGAAACGGTCGACCTCCTCGCCGGCGTTGGTAGGCCAAACCGCAATGTGATCACCGGTCTGGTAGCTGAGGTTGGAGCCACTGATATCGATTTCCATGTGCAAGCAGTTGCGATCTTTGACGTTGAACAGCTCGGAAGACTTCTGAATAGGGGCAATGTACGGGTTGTGGGCGTTGAAGGGGCCCTTGGGGGTTCCGTCAAGGTGCGTCTTGTTGGGTTCGCCGAGGTAGACTTCGGGGGCGTCGCGAGTAAGACCTTCCCTGTCAGTGATGCCAAAAATGGGTTCGTAAACGGCCTCGCGCTCCTCCAGGCCCATCTTTTCGGCAAGGGCCGTCCACATGGGGTCCTTCCAGGCCAAGAAGTCCTCTTCCATGGTGCCAGCGCCATCGTCGCCTTCGCCGGCTTCTCCAATGCGATGGGCGCCGGCCGCGGTCAGAGCCTTGTTAACGTTGCGGACCATTGAGTTGTAGTGTTCGTACGTGTTGTTGCCCAGGCCGAAAGCGACGTAGTTCAGGTTGTCAAGAGGGGGGTCGTTGCCGAGACTGAAGGATGGGCTCTCGCCGGTGATGAACTCGGTGAAGTCGACAGCGTTATCCGTGGGCTCGCCCTCGCCGTATGTCGCGAGCACGAACATGACGACCTTGTCACTGGGAACAGCGTCCAAGTTGTCGTAGTCGTAGTCCTCCAAATCGGCGACCATGGTCTCGAGGCCGAAGCGGCTCTTGCCCTCCTTTGCTAGTCTCGACGCGTAATCCTCAGCGGTACCTGTTTGTGACCCGTAGAAGATGATGCAGTTTTTGCCCGATTCCTCCATCTTCTCGACGATGTTGCGAGTCTTGCCCGCTTTGGCGCCATTAGCACCGGCGAAGGAGCTCGCATACGGGTCTTTGACGACGGCCCAGTATTTCCCCTTGGTGAAGTAGGCCACCGTCCCGAGGAGGATGGCGGCCAGGACGATGACGTCCAGAGTGTCGAGTTCAGCCATAGCGACGGGGAGGAAGGAATATCTTGTCGGTTTTGAGATGCGCCGAGTTGCACAAATCCTCGACGGACAAGCCTCAAATCACAACTCAGGAGCCCTTGTTAGCGACGACAGAGATGCGGCCAGTGAAGTCCGCCTCTCTCTAAGAACAAGAGCCACCGTCCCCGGCGACCGGATCTGAGATGGGCCACGGGAAAACGTTAGCCGTAAAAATGGATACGGTCCGATCGGCGTGGCGTCGCCAAAGCTGAAGCCGAAGCAAACAGACAATGACGGATCTGAGCGGCGGAGAAAAAAGAAGTGCGGGCGTCGCGGGATTCCATGCAGCTCGCCACGCGCAATTGGAGAAAAAGAAGGCGAGGACACAGCCGGCGAAAGTGCGCGGGAATGTGGAGAAAAAGAGAAGCAGAGAGGCGGAAAGGGCGAAGGAAAAGGGGGTGAAGTGTCAAGAAGATCTAGAAATTTCAACTAGGATCCGCGGCCGCCTTCGCAGCAGCACTTATCGACAGATATCCACACCGCACATGCAACGGGCCCCGTCCGGGCAGTCTCGCGCTCCGTGGCACCACCGTCAGCCCGGCAGGTTTGCCAAGCACAGCCTGCTGACCGTGCAGCCTTTCGCGCAGCGGGAAACTGAGGCGCTGCAGGGGATTGCGCAACCCCACATTTTCTCGATATAATCCGTAGTGAAATTGGAGACATGGAAGTTGCTTCCTCGCAAACAGAACTTCTTCCATTGGTATAATATACTTCGTACAAAACATTCTAATCTAACAAACGGGGCAGGTATGGTCATGTTTCGATTCAAGATGCATCAGTTTTGCTTCCCTCAGCAACATTGATGATGATGCATCTCCCCACTAACCCAGGTTCGATAGAGTGTTGTCCTCTGCAAGACGGAAGCCGAATACGACTCCGAATGCTAGGCGTTTAAATTTCTAAATGAACTGTGTGAGTGCATAGATTGACTCCACTGGCATGCGAAAAGTCCCCGATCGCTCCTTCGGCCATACAACCTATCCCGGGCAGCTTCTACTGTGTAAGTTAGGGACATGGGTCATCGTATGATTTAGATACGTAGTCGTCACCAACATACAATCCATGTTTATATTCCGTTTTATTTGCATCTCCTCGTCTCCTGCCAGGGCGAGATGGATACCCTGCTCTTTTTTTACATTCCTGTGTGAATGTTGAGAAGCCAGCGCAGCCCCCACTTCCTAACTACCCCGAACAAACTCCATCCGCTAAATCGCCCAGGGGCGGGCCGTCGTTCCAGTTGATTCGATGGCTCGGTTGGAGAGACCCGACCCTTGCCTGGAACTCCCGTTTCTTCCATAATTTCTCACCAAATTTCCATCTCGACTCGACAGCAGCATGGGGCCGACGGAGCGGGGCATACCAAGAGTCCGGAGGTAACTCAGCCGATCGGCTGAGAAGCTGCCCGGTGGCTTTGCCGCGCTTTCGGCTCGAGAACAACGTAGCGAACAGAAGCCCCTCCGCAACAACTCCGACCGGCGGCTGAGGTGGGCGGGGGGCATGCGGCATCGCCTCCGACACCTGACCACTCCACCTTTCTCGCGATCAGCGACCGCTATCCGTATTACGACTGCAAACCGCCCCTTGTTTCGGCCGATAGCTGCCTTGGCATGGGTATTTCTTGTGCAAAGCTTGGTACCATTGTGCGTTTGACAAGGCGGTGCCTCAGCAACTTGATGAGTCGAGGTTTCCATCGTCGACATCTGCACTTGGAGTTCGGCTCTTTTTGCCCGTGGGGCGAGAGGCACCCGAGAGTTCGGGATCATTCCGGGCATGACCCACGGCAAGCCTCCTCGGGAGTCGACTTCTTGGCTTCATGTTCATCCCACGGGCAGTGACGGACTCCGGATATGTGGAGTACTTTGTGATTAGATGCTAAGGCGTGAGGTCACCTGCGCCATATGCTTCAGGGCGCATGAACTTGACAACATGTTGAGGAGGTGGCCGTCTACATCATTGAAATATTTATCAAACTGATTCGGCCGGAATAATACTGTGTACCTCTTGTGCCGGCCGTTTGTTTGCTAGGTCTGCGAGCTCACGAGGCCACCGCCTCCTGTGAGAAACTGCTGAATTGTGTCAGAGCCAGCCGTTGCTTGCCCTGTTGCTTCCGCTTCCAGGCTAGTGGTGTCATGTCCTTACTGTGCATGCCACTTGTAACTCTGTGTGAACCCAATTGAAAGTGCAAACCGGGGTCATCCGGAATGGCGCGTTGATTGGCCAACTACGATGAGCCGGGGTAATGGTGGGGTCAGCCCGTGAGGATGCTCATTGGCTAACAGGGTCGGGCCCCTGGAGAGCCTCCCTTGCTCGGCGGGCAGCACCTCAACGTCTCGAAGCGCGCCGAGTCAAAAGTTAAACAGGACCTTTGGTGTTGTGCACGCCTTGTAACCGCATCCCTCTTGTACTTTGCTGTCAAGATCCTGCGGTATCGTGATTACATACTACCAGGAGGACCATGCGAGCCGTGGTTTCTGAATAATGGGTGAGTCGCAAATTCATTTTATTCAATTTATTGTTTTTATTCAGTCGCCTCCCTTGCAAACCGACCAAATCCCCGAACTTCAGACGATAGATCCAATCCGTTCCCCCCTCGCACCCCCCCTACCCCCTCCTCATAGAGCATTGCGACGCCGCCACCCGGGCCGAGTCGCTCGCTACTATCGCTGCCGCCTCCGTCTCCGTGCGGTTTTAACTGTACTCCACATGGCTTTACGCTCGGCGCGATTACAATGTAGCTAGTCATGATCGAGGAAGTCGATGTTTCGCAGACCTTATCGTACTGACCAGAGCAGCTCCGTCTCAAACGACGCTGCCAGACCACGAGCCCTTGAAGTTCTCGCCTCGCGCCGTTTCTCGACTCGACGAGGAGGATGAAGACGACTGGCAGAAGACGATACGCCCCGTAGGCCTGGGCTCTCGAAGTGTTGCCCACTCGCGCGAGTCGTCCTTAGAAAAGCTCCAGCGCCCCGACCTCATCACACAACTGCCGCCGCCTCGATCACATGTACCGTCGCGGAGCGCTCTCGGGGGCGTCATAGAGCGCGTCGTGGACCCAAAAGCATCCACCTACGGACACCACCGACAGACATCCATCGTCCATGGCATTGGGATTCATCATTCTAGGAACGGGAGCCTCGCTAGTTCCTCCTCCAGCCCCCTTAGTCCGCAGATGATTGCTGCGGCCGGGGCTGGCCTCACGCCAGACAGGGCGGAAATGCACTCTTTCCCCCGCCTCGACAGCGATGCTTCTTCGCTGGGGCAACGGCCGCAAACCGCCCTCTCCGGAACCACCCTCGCGTCGATGCCCAACAATGTTCCCGAAAGGTCCGCCTCAGCCGCGGCCGGCGAGATTGGTGGTCAGATGCCGGCGCGAGGGAAGATGGAGAGGAGGCATAGTGGCAAGTCTCGGCGCGACCACGCACACCACCATTCGCACTCTTCGCGCCACCACAAAGACGAGCAGAAAACGGTTGGCGAGTACGCCCTCCATGTCTTGTTCACGTCCTTCATTGCGCAGGCAGAGGAGAAGTTGAACGAATGCATCACGGTCCCGTTCGAGCCAGAGCCACATGTAGAGCAAATATGCGGACCCGGAAGAGACCCTGGCTTCGACCAGCTCATTGTGGCCCTCGGTCACATCGCTAAGCAAAAGCCCAGACCGCTGATTGACTCGATGATGCTCTGGAGAAAAAGCAAGAGCGATGCCGCCAACGAGGCCCGTACCCAGCTCCAGCAGTCGCGGATCTACCCTCCTCCCGGACCGCTGCAGAGGCGTAACACAGAGCCGATGCAGCCGGCCGCGGGGGGCGCCGCGCCGGATGGTCACCCCATCGGCCAGATGTCGCTAGCTGCAAAGCAGGAATACGTTGCCCAGGCCGAGCGCCGTTCGACCGTCTCCATTTACGTGCTCTGCCGTGTCCTTCTCGAAGTGTGGACGCAAAGTACGCTGGCCTCCATCACTCCGGAAATGGAGGACAAGCTGGAGAACATAATATTCGGGCAACTGAAGATTTCCGATACCGAGCAACTGATGGTCTCGCCGCTTAAACTATCCAATTGGAATCTCTTCGCCCAGCTCATGGGTGTCATGAGCGAGATCAGCTTCACAACCGTGACCGACCGCTTCACTGCCGACCTCGACCGCTCGTTGCAAGAGCTGAATGCTAAGGGCCCGGCCTCGTCGCCTCGGGATCTCGAGAACAAGATGGAGCTCGTGCTAGGAGGGATGAAGCATCTCCGCATAAAGACCTCCCCAGAGGATGCCTGGGACCGGTCCTGTGAGTTTCTGGCCTCGCTCGGGAAGTTGTTCAGCCGGTCCCACGGCCCCAAGGTAAAATCAGCCTTTTGCCAGGTACTCGAGATGCTCATGCTTCCCATAGCCGCCAAGGCCACCAACAGCGACATCGCGCATCCCAAGTGGAACGAAGTGCTGGCCATCGTTGGACCCCGGCTGGCGCAGATGTTTGTTAAGCCGCGCCACTGGCAGTGCACCTTTCCCCTGACTGCCACCATGCTGTGCGTCTCTCCGCCTGATACGTTTGTTAGTCAATGGCTGCAGTTGATCTACCCGCTACAGCCGCGGCTCAAGGATCGCTCCACCAGGCCGCTCTGCTTGCAGGTCATCTCGAGACTCGTGTGGACCTATCTCTACCGCGCCAACGACAGCTCCTCGGCCATGACCAGGAGGCTGGACGAAATCTTGAAGACCGTTCTCCCCAATGCTAAGAGGACCTTGATTGCCACAGATACTGCCATCATCGACCCGCTGATTCAAATCATCAGATTCATTGGTTACAAACACCCGGAGTATTGTTTCCGAACCATAATCTTCCCTCTAGTCAATGCCGATCTCTTCACATCGACAAACAGGGAGCTCAAGATCGAGCAGCTTGACCCGGACCGGATCGTCGTCGGGATCCGGGCCTTCCTCACCATCATGTCGGACCTCGAAAAGGGTGACAAGGGCCGGCCTCCATTCCCGCAGTCGTATGCACCCCCACCTCCCTTCCCCGAGCGTGTGCCCCCGACGTCGCCGGTTTTCGGTTCACCGCATGACCTTCCATCCGTTGCCTGGGCGGCCCTGTCGGGCGGCGAGAGACTGTCTAAGCCAGTTTCGGTCTCTGCGCTCTCCGAGAACGTCAGGGACTACTATGCCCGGTTCTGCGAGATCCTTGGCAAGATTAGCATCATCTGCGACAACACATTTGGCGGACAGGCTGCCCTTGACGAGAAATTTGACAAGATGGAAAAGTTCAACAGCCCAGGGCCCAAGACACCCATCACCGACACCTTCAACTTCTCGCGCCGGGACGACCATCCCAACCCCCATGACCAGAAACAAGCCTTTTATGAACTCCTCCATGTAGCCGTTCAGGCCCTCCCGCGGTGCCTGTCATCCGATATACCCTTCAACACGCTCATCAACCTTCTCTGCACCGGAACCGCCCATGTCCAACACAACATCGCAGAGTCATCTGCGCAGTCGCTCAAGGCCATTGCCCGCCAGTCACACGCTCATCAGGTGACGATGGGGTTTGCACGCTTCATCTTCAACTTTGATGACCGCTACTCCACCATGTCGGATGGGGGGATGTTAGGACCAGGGCACATCGAGAAGACTCTCAAGTTATACATCGAGCTTCTCCACATTTGGATCGAGGAAATCAAGCAGAAAACGAAGAATGCCGCGGATGAGAGCGGCGAATCCAGCGTCGCCGACAAGAGGAGCATCAAGCTCGATCTGTCTAGTGTATGGGCAGAGGTCGACCAAGTGGAAGCACACGGGCTGTTCTTCCTTTGCTCCCAATCTAGGAGCGTGCGGTACTACGCCGTTAATGTTCTGCGCTTAATCACCGAGTTTGATGCGGTCCTGAGGAAGCCTAGCGGCCGCGAGAAGGACACGCCGAGACTCATCGACATTCTCGAGAACGACTCGATGCAGGTCATGAGTTTCAACGACGAACAGCTCTCCGTAGCCGAGCGGAGCAGGCTGCAGCGAGGGATGCAAAACACAAACAGTCAGGGGGCCCTGATCGAGCTCTGCACTAGCGAAGTTTCGTACGACACCACACTGTGGTTCAAGATTTTCCCCAACTTCATTCGCATCGCCTTCGACAAGTGTCCTTTCGCCATCACGCTGAGCCGGGACCTCATCTGCGAGCGGATACTCCAGCTGTACAAGGTCATCACGGTGCTGTCGGAGCCGCCGCGTGAGCCCCGGGGGCAGTTTTATGCAGAACCCAGCAGTGCTCGCATGACGGGGAAGACCCCGACGACACATCCGGGGGTTGTCATAGAGCAGTGGAAGCTCTACCTCGTTTTCGCCTGCACCACCCTGGCGGATCCTGGTAGCGCTCAGCCCAGCGGAGCACAGAACGGCCAACACGGGCGAACAGGATCCAAGTCGTCTTCGGCGGCTGAAAAGATTGGTTCGGCAAGAACGCTCTTCAAGTACCTGAACCCCATGCTTTCTGCCTCGTCCGCGCCCATCCGGGAGGCGGTGGTCATCGCGATGGGATCCATTAACATCCATATTTACCGCACGCTGCTCGAAGAGCTTCAGGGGCAGGTGTCCCGCTGCAACGATGACGCGCGGCAACGCATTCATCAGCGTACCAACAGCAGTCCGCGGCGGAACCGGAAGATGGACATTTTGCGAACTGAGATCACCCACGTGTACAAGCTCACGTCCCATTTCCTGCGCGAGCCTCAGGTCTACCAAGACGACTGGGTCCTGAACAATCTCGTGGCATATACCAAGGATCTGAAGATTTTCTTGATGGACGGCGAAGTTCAAATGGACTGGGAGTTCCAAAAACTGCGACGGCACTACTGCGGCCTCATGGAGGAGCTCTTCGAAGGCATCAATCGGACAAAGGACCCGTCTCGGTGGATGACATTCGAGGCTCGGAAATCAGCGTTCGCCCTAATGGAGGACTGGTGCGGTTTCTCCCCCAACCAGCCACAAATACGGCAGAGAGAGAACAATATGAGGCAATCCGTAATCGACCAGAAAACCGCGGGTGAGCGAGGCACCGTGACGGCAGCCATGGAAATCGAGAAAAGAAACCTGCGCACAGCAGCCCTGAGCGCCATGGGGGCGCTCTGTGGCGGGCCCATCAGCGCCACCACCGAGAGCGGCGCGTCCCTCCAGTTCGACGTTCGAAGAATGCTGGCTTGGATCGAGGCCATCTTCAATTCGGGGAGTGACCGCATGAACGTGATTGGTAGGATGGCACTCAAGAACCTGATAGTTCACAATCAGGAATACCCCTATCTCCTCGAGCATTGCATCTCGAGATGTTACCTCGCCGAGGCCCCCAAAATGCTGGAGAGCTACTTCGGTGCGGTGACAGAGGTGCTCCAAGAGCACCTCGACTACCCTATTCCGTTCTGGAAGCTCCTTGGCCTTTGCCTCTTTATGCTAGGCAATGACCAGAGCGCCATCAGGTCGAGAGGCGCCCATCTCTTGAAAGCGCTCGAAGAGCGGCAGCCACAGCCCCGGAGCTCCAAGATCCAGGATTTTGACATCAGCATATCGGACAAGACCAAGGCGGTCTACAAACTGGCTCAATTCGAGATATCCAAGCGGCTGGCGAAACAACACACGGAGCTAGCGTTCCACATCTTCTCCGAGTTCACATTCTACTTCAAGGACCAGCAAGCCGGCGCCCAGAGAAATGTGATCGCCGTTATCCTCCCGTGGATCCAAGCCGTCGAGCTCAAGGTCGATCCGAATGGCGGGCCTATTGCACAGTCGTATGTTCTCCTAGCCAACCTTCTCGAAATCACGATCAAATCCAGCGCGGCCCTACACAATGAGGTACAGGCGCTCTGGCAAGCGTTGGCCACGGGACCACATCCCGGAAACGTGCGGCTCGTCCTAGACTTTATCATGTCCTTGTGCCTAGAGCGGCGAGAGCAGAATTTCGTCGAATATGCGAAACAAATCGTCGTCTTCCTCGCAAGCACAAACAGCACGCCGGGCAACAGGGTGATTGAGTTCCTACTACTTCAGATCACGCCCAAGGCCATGGTACCTAACGAGAAGCGGGAGGCGATCCCGCCTCCTCCCGACATCAACGTGCTTCCCTACTGTGCGGACCTCTCGGAAGCTCTCCCGATCGGCACCAAGCAAGCTGGCTTCTCTCTTGGCCAGCTATCTCTCATCCTCCTAGTTGACCTTATGGTGGCGCCCGTCAGCCTCGCCGCGGACAGCGTCCCGGTTCTTCTGCAGGTGGTCACGGTCCTCTGGGACCATTACACGCCGCTTGTTCAGGAGCAGGCCCGCGAAATGCTGGTGCATCTCATTCACGAGCTCGTCATCTCCAATATTGACGACAATACGCCGGCAGCAACCAAGCAGTGGATCGAAAGCTTGGTTGATGCCATCCGGCGACACGATAGGTCTGTTGTGTGGGGCTACGAAGATAGCAACGGAAAGGTGGACGGCCACGACAACAAGGTGCCTCCGAGCATGGAATATCTAACGGCCGAGGTTGTCAGGACGTTCGAGCTCACTTTCCCGGGCATCAAAGATCAATGGGGCAGGCTCTCGCTTACCTGGGCGACTTCCTGTCCAGTTAGGCATCTTGCCTGCCGGTCCTTCCAGATATTCAGGTGCATCTTGACATCGCTCGATCAGTACATGCTCGGAGACATGCTCGCCCGTCTGTCCAACACCATTGCGGATGAAGACACGGAGATCCAGACATTCTCAATGGAGATCCTCACCACGCTCAAGACGCTAATCGTGAAAGTCGATGCCGACAAGCTCCTAGCTCTCCCTCAACTCTTTTGGACTACCTGCGCCTGCCTCGAGTCTATCAACGAGTGTGAATTCCTCGAAGGAGTCGAGATGCTCAACGAGTTTCTCGACAAGCTCGACTTCCACTCTCCCACCGTGCGGCGATTGCTGTACGATGGCCAACCGTCCAAGTGGGATGGGCCTTTTGAAGGGCTACAGCCCTTGCTATACAAGGGCCTGCGCTCGTCGGCCTGTCACGAGCTGACCCTGAAGACTCTTGAGAAGCTCATCCAGCTGCCCAGCGACGCCTTGGTCGGCGATGACAGTCGTCTGTTCTTCACCATCATTGCCAACCTTCCCCACTTCTTACACACCATCGACCAGCAGTTTCTCGACCGCGGGATTGTGCAGACAGCGGAGACTCTCATGGCAGCCGCAGACGAGCAGGGTTTGACAAGCGTGTCTATGGTGCTGGATAATTACCTCGGAGCCAAATATGCTACTGGGAACGACTTCACGGCGCAAATGATCGCGGCGCTCAGGGAGCGGTTTTTGCCCACGCTGGACTGCCAAATGGTCACCATGCTAATGGGGTTCCTCACCAATGGAACCTCATGGGTGAAGATCAAGACGATGCGAATCCTACGCGTGATCATCCCGGAGGTAGACATGAAGAAACCGGAGATTGCCAGCCACGGCTCCGACATGATCTCGCCCCTCCTGCGGCTGCTGCAGACAGAGTATTGCATGGAAGCGCTGGAGGTACTGGACAACATCATGACCATGTCCGGGTCGTCCATGGATAAGCACCATCTCCGCATGAGCATGACGCGGCCGACGTCGAAAGCGGTCAGGAAGGAGTATGAGCGCACGCAGAGCCTGTTCGGCATCCCGGAGCCGTCGGGATGGGCGATTCCCATGCCGGCGCGCAAGACGGACTCGACGCGGGCCAATATCCATGCCGCTTTCTACATGTGCCAGAGTGACGAGGGCGTTGTCGCACAGCCGGCCATGACTCCCGAAGTGGAGTTCCACACGGACGACTTCCCATACGGCTTCTTCCCGGGTTCCTTTGACAGGGCGGACACGATGATGTCGGACGACGGGCGAGTGGACGCGCCCATGGGAGACCTCTTCTCGAAGCTCGACAGCCTGGATGATTTCTTCGACGACGTGTCAACCAGCGCGCCAAGCGACGGCCGATCGTCGCGGACGGTCACTGAATTCACACCGGACACGTTCGAGTCCGGCGCGCAGCTGTACGACGAGCAGATCCTCCCGATCCTGCACCAGGCATCCAATAACAGCAGCACGTCGTTCCAGAACGGATTCGTAGACCGACCCATCTTCATGCCGCGCGAAGGAGGCGGGAGCGCAGGAGCGGCCAACAACACGATGAACCCGGGCGCCTTTAACGTCGGCGTCGGCGGCGGCGGCGGCGGCACACCCAATAATCACCATAACCACAGCCATAGCCACCAAAACAACGGCAACAACATCGTCACCACCACCATCACCCCGGCGAACCGGCCAGGCCTCCACGCGCGCTCGATCACGTCCCCATCCGCACCCGCATCATACCACGCGCAGCTGGCGGCAAGCGCAGGCGACTTCACATCGGACGACGAGTTCCCGGAGGACGTCTTCTCAGACGGCGACGACGAGCGGCCCAGCACGGCCAACGGCGACGGGGCGGGCGGCGGGTCCTTCTTTCTGGAGAACGTGATCCGGCCCCTGACGCAGGGCACGCGCTCGCGCATGCGCCGCATGACGGGGGGCCGGTCGCGTGACGGCGGGTTTCCGTTCCACCCCCCGCAGCTGGCGCAGCAGCAGCCGTATCCGGGTCAGGCTCAGTATAATCAGGGCCCGGCTTCGTCTGTTACCGTGACGTCCCCGACTGTGGGTGTGGGTGGGGGTGGGGGTTCGCTGTCGGCTTCGCCTCAGCAGGTGGGTGGGCAGCAGCAATCGCAGCAGCAGCAGCAGGGAGCGAGGATGAAGGGTGCGGGGGAGTTTTTGCAATTGGGGCATTGATTGATGTGGTGATGCTGTTTTATGTGGTTTTTCTTGTATCGTCTTGAACTTGAGGAGGAGGAGGAGAGGGATGGGAATGGGTGGGAGTTGGGGTGAGTGCTAATGTTGCATGGCATGTATGACGTCTCCATGTTGAATGTTTATTGTGTAGTTGATGGGGGTATGACGTGACAATATTGGACGGCACGTTTGCATGGTTTCTCATCGCTTTGGCGGGGTTCTTGTGGGCGGTGTCTTGTCGGTGTACAATGAATGTCAGGGGGTAACTAACACGCTCCATGCTTTTGTCAGGGGCTCAGTCAGGGGAGAGGGAGAGGTGTGAGAAGAGTGGATAGATGGGTTGGGATGCTAGTATTATCTCTTGATGGGATAAATAACTGGCCTGGAGGTAATCTGTACTTGTGATGAACAGGGGATGAATTGAGGTCTATGAATTTGATTGATCCTATGAATGTGCTTGTTTTCTGGAATGTCAACAGTCACTATCACAATCACAATCGCAATCACAATCACATGGCGCGAAGCTGACCGCCGGGTGCATGGGCCTTGGCGGGCCCTGGGCGTCGTGGGATAGTGGGGCTGTCATCCCCCTCCCGAGGCCGGGGTTCATGCCGCCGGCAATTGGATCCCGGCGCCCCGGTGCCTTTGTCACCACTCAGTCCCCGTCGCCAATCGCGTGAGCCTCGGCAGAAGAAGCCCCGTGCTCCTCACGCCGACGACCAACAATGACAAACTTCCTTCCTCCTTGCCTTGGCTGAACTGCCACTGACTGCTTCACCGGCATTCTTTGTGGTTCGATGATGGGTTTTAGTCCCAACCTCGGGTTGTATTGAAGAAACTACGACGAATACAATAATACAACTAAATATTTGAAACATTCCACATTCCGCATTCCGCATTCCGCATTCCTCATTCCTCTTTGTATGCGATACTCATTAATAACCAACGCCGATGAAATACCGATAACTACCGACTTCCTCTTTTCCCCAAACCAATAATAAACCAATAAACCAACAACTCCCCTCCACCCGACCAGACTCGCGCATCGCATCGCATTGCACCGCATCGCATCACATCACATCTGCAGCGCGACTTCGCAGCGTGAGTCTGCAAACCACCAACCACATCTCGACAATGGGCCGGACACAGACAGCGACTCTCCCGGTCATCACACTGCCCCGCGACAGCGTGCTCCTGCCGGGTGTCGTCCAGCGAGTCGCCGTTTCTTTCAACCGTCCCGACATCGCTTCCTTGCTCGCCGCCGTCTACACTCGCGCCGCGTCCAAGACACCAAACGGCCGTATCGACACCGTCCCGATTGTCTGCATCCCCCTCGCATCCCCTCTAATCGGCCCCAACGGAGAGCTCCTGATCGAAAATTCCGAGAACCCCGCCCCCGCCCCCGACCGCGCCGATGTCGACCCGGCAAAGGCTACCAAGGCCGACCTCTTCGGTTGGGGCGTTGCAGCAAAGATAACCGGCGTGGAGGGGCGCGGCACGGGGGAGTTCACACTGCTGGTTGAGGGTGTTACTCGCGTTCGGGTGGACAAGATCTACAATGACAAGGCTTACCTGGAGGGCAAGGTGGTATATTTCCAGGAAGAGCCCAACCGTGCCGACGCGACGCTCGAGGAGCTCTTCCAGCACCTGAAGCTCCTGTCGAGGGAGCTCGTTACCATCCTCAGGCTATCATCCATCCTCCCCCGCTCAAGCGGCACCCCCGGACTGTCGCCCTTGCTCGCCCGCCGGCTCGACCTCTTCATCACGAGGCAGAAAGATCCAGGCTCCCTTGCCGACTTCATGGCCAACATCGTCGAGAGCTCCTACGAGGAGAAGCTGCAGGTTCTGGCCCTGCTAGACGTCAAGGAGCGCGTTTCCAAAGTTATCGAGCTGCTCGACCGCCAAGTCGGGAACATCAAAAACAGTGTTAAAATCATGGCCGTCACCACCACCACGATACCCTTCGACTCGGACCCGGACAAGAAGGATATCGACGGTATAATCAGACCAAACAAGCCAAGGCTGCCAATCAAAATCGGTACCCCGGGGACCGGCGTTCTTCCGCCCTCGGGGTTCACAGCCAAGTCCGGCGGCCACCCGGAAGAGGATGGGGACGAGGAGGCGAGTGAGCTAGACGAGCTGCAAAAGAAACTCGACGATGCAAAGCTGTCTCCGGAGGCCGCCAAGGTCGCCGACAGGGAGCTAAAGCGGTTGAAAAAGATCCATCCCGCCCAAGCCGAGTATGCCATCACGCGGACCTACCTCGAGACCCTGGCCGAGATTCCCTGGACCGCCACCACGGACGACCGCCTGGGGCCTCAGACCCTCGCGAGGGCGCGAAAGCAGCTGGACGACGACCATTACGGGCTCGAGAAGGTCAAGAAGCGCCTCTTGGAGTACCTTGCCGTCCTAAGGCTGAAGCAATCCATCAACGATGATGTTGATGCCCAGATCAAGCAGGCCGAGGAGGAGATCGGTGCAGTCGAGACGTCAGCCAGAGAGGAGAAGGCGGAAGCTCCTGTGCCGGACCCAAGCGTAGACGAGATGATCAAGGCCAACAGCACCAAGCTGGAGGTCCTGAGAAGCAGGCGTATGGTGGACAAGTCCCCCATTCTCTTGCTCGTTGGGCCCCCTGGGGTCGGGAAAACTAGTCTCGCGCGGTCAGTAGCCATTGCACTTGGGAGAAAGTTCCATCGCATCTCGCTGGGTGGCGTCAGGGATGAAGCAGAGATTCGAGGCCATCGTCGTACCTATGTCGCCGCCATGCCCGGCCTCATTGTCCAGGGCCTGAAGAAAGTGGGCGTGGCCAACCCCGTCTTCCTGCTCGACGAGATCGACAAAGTGGGTGGCTCCAGCGTGCACGGTGACCCGTCAGCAGCGATGCTGGAGGTGCTTGACCCCGAGCAGAACAACTCCTTCACGGATCACTACGTCAACATTCCCATCGACCTGAGCAAGGTCATGTTCATCGCAACGGCGAACAGTCTCGACACCATCCCCCCGCCGCTGCTCGACCGCATGGAGACCATCTACCTCCCCGGCTACACTACGCTGGAGAAGCGCCACATTGCCATGCAGCACCTGGTGCCCAAGCAGATCCGCGTGAACGGGTTGAGCGAGGACCAGGTCGTGTTCACAGAGGAGGTCGTTTCCAAGATCATCGAGTCCTATACCCGCGAAGCAGGTGTCCGCAATCTCGAACGCGAAATCTCCTCGGTTCTCCGCGGCAAGGCAGTCGAGTTCGCCGACGCCAAAGACGCGGGCCATCCGGAGAAGTACAACCCGCGCCTCAGTGCCGATGACCTGGAGCGATTCCTCGGCATAGAAAAATTTGAAGAAGAGATTGCCGAGAAGACCAGCCGGCCGGGCATTGTCACCGGTCTCGTGGCGTACAGCTCCGGCGGCAACGGCAGCATCCTCTTCATCGAGGTGGCCGACATGCCAGGCACCGGCACGGTGCAGCTCACGGGCAAGCTGGGCGACGTCCTGAAGGAGAGCGTCGAGGTGGCTCTGACGTGGGTGAAGGCGCATGCCTACGAGTTGGGCCTGACGCAGAGCCCGACCGAGAACATCATGAAGGACCGGAGCATCCACGTGCACTGCCCGTCAGGTTCTATCCCCAAAGACGGGCCCAGCAGCGGCATTTCGCAAGCCATCGCGCTGATCTCCCTGTTCTCTGGGAAAGCAGTGCCGCCCACCATGGCCATGACCGTAAGTGAATCCTCCCCCTCCGCAACAACCCTTACGTCCGTTCCAACCCCTCCCCTTTTTTTTTTCTCTCTCACACACACACGCACACACACACACACCCTACACAAACCAGAAGATCGCGGCAGGCTGACACAAGACCCTCTCCGCTCGTTGCACAACACCACAGGGCGAAATTTCCCTACGCGGACGCATCACGGCCGTCGGAGGAATCAAGGAGAAGCTGATTGGGGCCCTGCGCGGCGGCGTCAAAACGGTGCTCCTGCCGGCCCAGAACCGCAAGGACGTCAAGGACCTGCCCCAGGAGGTCAAGGACGGCCTCGAGATCGTCCATGTCAGGTATGTCGTCTCCCCCACGGTTTTTTTGTTGTTGCTGTTGGCTGTTGTTGTCTCACCTCACCTCACCCACCCCACCCGCCCCCCCTTGCTTACCCCCGAAATTTGAACCAACGCGACACAATGCGAGGCAAGGGGGGTTGTGTACTTTGTTCTGTCTGGGTTGGAGAGACACGAGCACAGAGACAGGAATGGAAGTGTGTGTGTGTGTGTGTGCTGCTTTTGCTAACCCCAACTTTTTTTTTCCACAGCCACATCTGGGAAGCCATGCGCCACGTCTGGCCCGAGGCGCGCTGGCCGGGCGATCAGGACCATCCGGACGTCCAAAGCCGGCTGTGAAAGCAGCTGATCGGTTGACGGGGAGGGAGTTGGGGGTTGCGGACCCCGTTGGTGGGGGTGTTAAGGGGGGTACTGGGATGGAGAAGATCGAAAAAGATGACATGATCGAGATGATCGAGATGTGTGTCAGACTCGGGGGGGGGAAGCAATTTCTCTCGGATGCGGTGAGCGTGTGTTTTTGAGACGCTTTCCTCGTTTCGTTTCGTCTCGTTCCTTTACCCCCCATTCCCCTCCTTTCCGCGGCGCGGACACGCACGGGGTGGGCAGGCATCCCATGCTGTGGGACTGTGTGTGTGGCCGGCCGGGCGCCGGCTGGCGCCGTGGTACCGCATGCAGTTTGACTACGGTACCTGGGGATCCCCCCCTCTCCCCCCTTCTAGGGACAACATGTATGGGAAGAGCGGGGCAGACGAGAGCAGGAAGAAGAGGCGGCGTGCGGTGTGCGGTGTGCGGTGTGCGGTGTGCGTCTGGCCGTTCGTGCGTCTGTCCCGGTTGGCTTCCCTGCCGGCTTCCTTGCGGGGGTGGCGTTGCAGGTTGAGGCAGGGGGGCCCGCGGCCGTGTGGGATATATTGCTTGCCTCCTCGCCCGGCGAGACATGCAGGAGGGATTATGTCTCTCGGTGTGTGGTGTCTCGGTGTGTGGTGGGTTGTGGCTGGTGAGGCAAAGCAAGGCCCGGGGGGGTTAAGGAGTTGGCAGTGGCGTGGTAAGTAGCTGGTCGGGTTGCGCAGCAAAAGCCGTGTTTATTCCCTTGATTGCATGTCTTGTGGTAGTTTTGGTTGTTTGTTGTTTTTGTCTGTCGGAGGGTGCATAGCAGGGTTGTGTCGTTTGTCGTTTGGAATTGGTTGTCTCTTGTTTACTCCCCTCCTTTTCCATAGGAATAGCTTCGAGTCAGTCTACAGGCACTCCTCTCCCCCTCTCCAACTGCACAACACACAACCAGTGATCCCCCTTACTAGCTCAGGCCTCCTCCTCAACCCTCCCTCCCACCATCGTAACAAGAGCAAGATATAACATATATATCTCTCCCACCAAACTCCCATGACATGAACACCCAGCGAGCCATGAACCCTCCCAACCCCCAACCACCAAACCCCAACCACCACCACCACCACAACAACAACAAACCGGCCACAGCCCCCCTTCGCCTCATTACTCACTCACCACACCACACCACACTCACCACACCACACCACACTCACCACACCACACCACACCCCATCATGTCTCGGAAGCCGTCTGCCCCGGCCGCCACACAGCGTCGCACCAGATCTTGTGTGTCGTCGGTCCTGTGCTGCCGTCCACGCCGAGGCCCGCGGGAGCCTGCATGACCCCCATGCATCCATGGCCTCGTGCATCATCAATATGCAATGCGTTGCGGGCGTGCATACATATGATGATGATGGTGCCACTTGTTCCCTCACTCGCTCGCTAGCTACCGACTGCTGCCCGGTGATGAGAGCCGAGGTTTAGCTTTGTTGTTGTTCGTTGTAGGATTTAGGGTTGGTTTGGTGTTTGAGGGTTGGGTGGTGTTGACTTTGACTGAGTGGGCAGCTGAGTGTTGTGGGTGTCGGTTTGTATGGTTGGTTTGGTCGGTGGTATGGGTGTGTCTGTGTCGCGTTCGAGAGGCGAAGGGTTATACGTGGCTTGTCTGCTCAGGAAGGTCAAGATAGCTCGCTCTGTATTAGGGGACACCGCAGGGTTGGGTTGTTATGGGGGGAGTTCACCAAAGTCTAGCTACTTGAATAGAAGGGGAAAGGGGGAAAAAGGTAGGAGAGGGGGGATGTAACTCGTGGGCGGACACACGATGCTGAGTGTAGTTCCACTTTGGGGGCAGGGGAAATATCCCGATTAGTGGGCATCCTGTCCGTCCTCAGTATTGTTGTGTGCCCAGTGGCAGAGAGAGAATCGTGACTGTGGTATGGCAGTTCACCAGTGGCACGAGACCTTCTGGTCAGTTCCTTCGGTTGTAGCTCCCAGGCAGCCCCTGAGTACACTAACCCGCGAGCGCGATCATATGGCGACGATGCATGCTAGCCCGATATCTGGTACGTTACTCGCGCGATCCCATAATCTTCATGTGATTGAGACTACTTTTGCTACTCTCCGCATGATTCGTTACCCTTGACCGTGCCTTATTAGACTCGTGGACTCGTGAATGCCGCGGGTAGAACGGAGAAAGGTCTCCCGGCCTCGAGATAGTATGGAATACCCAGCACCCGCGTCCGACGTACACTAGATTCCGCAGCGGGCGTATTTTAGCACCGGACCTCTCATATATATCCCAGCGGTGCAAGGCTCTACGATGTAATCGATCCATGAATCTTCCACCCAACCTCCAATAAGCCGATGGCACACGGGGGACGGACAGACCAAGGAGTGTTCCAGTCTGTGGTCATATATATCCAAACGTAACACGGCCAGGCACCGATAGCTGCCGGGTCAGCTCATTTTGTGTCCTCCCATCTCAACACCAGAGTAGAGTTTCGTAGAACCCCATACCTTATCCTTTACCGAGGATGTCACCGACTGACCGCTTGTCCCCAGTACACTTTGGCCATTCCGAGGGGCTGGTCCTGGCCTTTCCTCGCCCCAAGTAAGACCCGACTCGGGCATTCCACTCTCTACGAAGTTCCGAAATTGCTCCGTTCTCGTGGTACCAGCAACCGCCTTCACTTTAGCGGGTGATGGTCTGGAACAACCCGGTACTTATCGGACCTGGTGCCTAGGAACGGGGGGCTGGGGATAGATCAAGGAGGTGTGTGATGCTCGCGTCACTACACGAGGCGAGACAATGTCTGGTCAAACATGAGAAATTGCGCGCTTCCTAGCACTGCTGTGCCCACAGCTGACAACGAACACAAGCACAAGGTGTTCTACAAGTGATGCTGTGACATTGCGCTGTGCCTTCATGCCAGGGGCAACGCTGAACATGTCCCTTTCTCCGAGGGAAATCGTCGCAGAGTGGTCGAATGGCCCGGGAAGCAGGCAATTGACTGGCCGATCCACCGACTATGGTCCGGAATTCCGGGCCCGGTATCGACCATGGTAGCAATAAGATTCGGCATGATGCAAGCCATCGAGCATCATCGTGGGAACAGCTCTACAAGCCGCATTGCTTTGGTGAGTTGTCAGCGGGTGTGGAGTTGTTGGATCCGGTGAACACGGAGGTCTAGGGGCGCCGCGAGACCAATCCGGCACACGGAGAGTTGGCATAACCGCCGTCGGTATTCTTTTTCCGGCTTCCGGGCACTGGCTTTGGCTTGCTTGGATCCATTGCCAACCTCGCGGGCCACACCCGTTTTTGGAATTCACGATCGGCTACCACGCGATCGCGGTCCGTGGGGCGGAAGCCGTTCGGTATGGTTATCTCAACGTCCTTTAATCTCGGCTTTTTCGGGAGATGGGGTGCGTGATGGACATAAGCGCCGTGTTGGGGTCAATATGGGAACGGGGAAATACGGCATGAGGGGCGACGCCGTCTTGGATTGAGATCCAGGCCCGACAGGTGTGATCGACTCAGGGAAGCACACCGCGTGCTGGAGTAGCGCAGATCATGTATGTAATGTACATACCCTAACAGTATGTCCCAATTGTGACGGGTCGCACCCTCGATCTCGTCCGCGCGATATCGACAGACGGGGCGTGTCTGGTCTGATCTGAGCCAAGGGAGCCTGGGGCAACCCCAGCAAAACCCGCCCCATCACGCAGCTGATGCATGTTGTTGTGACACGGTGGATTCATCCCCAAGGATACGGGACGGTGATCTGAGAGGGCAACTTGGAACCCGGATTTGCAGGTTCAGAGTATGCACCGGGATTAGGAGGATTAAGGTGACATGGCGGGCCCGCGGGTCTGTTCTCTCCAACCAAGATCTGGGACAAGGAAAAAGGACCAAGCGCGGCCGTCGGTACCGGAAAATTGCAACCTTGGGTGTGTCCAGTGGCTTTTCGTCCCATCTCCTTTCCGTCCCGTCTCCCAACAGGCGGATGCACCGCTGAACTAACGTTGGGTCTGTGCCCCGTCCCGTTGGTCGCTTGTTGGAGCTGCCGGAGCCAGGCCCTGGTCATCTCCGGGCCGTGCTGACGGCGGCCATCATGTCCGGGGCACGGGGCCGTCGTGGAGAGCCACCTAAAGTTCCGTGCCCGGTCCGCCATGCCCCACTGGCAATGAGCCAAGTATGTCGATACATGCAAGTATACTTTTGCGCCGAAGTCGGTGTGAATGCCAACTCCACAGCGAGGACAGTATGCTCCGAGGTGAAAATCCTCCGCAATCTGTCCCGCCTGCAACGGACCCAAAGCAACAGCGCGGCACCGAGGCAGCAGCGTGGAGCACGGGAGCAAGCGCGGGACGACACGAGCGACTGCAGGTCAAGGACGTACTGTTGTACTTGCATAGTATTCCATGTTGCAGGAACGGATTGCGTGGTAGTGGGCACTATATATCCGGAATTGGTTCCCCAGTCCCAGCAGCATGAGGGTCCACAGCTGATGCCCAACTCGTCGGTACCCTCCACCAGCACTGTTATGTAGTTGGTTAGTTGCCTTCTTACTTAGCTATATGCGCATATGTACGTGTTTCCCGAGACCAGGAGATGGCGGAGCGCTTTGTTCAGATCCTGTGGTTCGGAAATCGTCGAGAGACAACGGCCGTTGATTAGTTACTGCTCGGCGAGTTTTCGGTCGGGCACTCCCACAGCCTCCCCCCCCCACCCATACAATCCCCGGGCATCCCCTCAGTCTTGGCCCTTCTAGGTTGCGCCAGAGGGTGTGACGACGGGCCACTGTCAACCCGAAAGAGGCAGCGGGACAGGGCCGCAGAGAGGTCCGCGACAAGGGAAATTTCCCGGCCACGAGGGCGGGAACAGGGAAATGACTTCCGGGGCGAACGGAAGGGTGATGACCCCACTCAGTGTCGCGGCCCCGGTTTTTTGATGAGGAGTCGGGAATACTCCGTACTGACGAGGGTTCTTGCGGCGGTCATCGGGCATGTCTCAATCTGAGAACGTCACCGCTGTGGAGTAACTAGGTCCCTACACAGGAGGAGGTGCCAACTAGTGTAGGGGATGGTGAAGTAACGGTGGGGTGAGGAGACCATCTCGAAGCGCATGACTGGAGCACAATAATTCCGGCGATGCGCTGGGCAGTCACTAGCGGACTTCTTCGGAGGCGACCAGTCCAGCCAGGCGCTTTCCTCTTTGGCTCTGCTGAACCTGAGAGTTGCTCAAAGGAGACGTCCGAGCCGATGGAGTCCAATTTAATCATGCGGCAGGTGCGGCAGCAGTCGCATGTGTGTGTGGTATGTGTGTGTGTGGACGGGAGTGGGAGTGGGGTGCGTCGCCAGCAAATTGATGATGACGGGAGGGAGGAGGGGAGCTGTCAACGAACCCAACCCCCGTGGTGTGGTGATTGAAGTTGAAGGCTGCTGCAGTGAGCTGCATGATGATTGATGAGAGGGGAAAACCAGTCCGACATCCCTGCATCCCACCCAAACCGACCTGGAACCTCTTGACTTTCTCGGCGACTTCGGCCTGCGGGAAGACTGCTGATTGGCCTGCAGTCCCGGACGGCTTTTGCTGACGGAAGACCAGGGAACGTCGTCAACTGCATGGGACGAGGAAAGTTCCGCTGTGGCCCGATTAATAAAATAAAAACTGTCAGTTGGGGGGAGGGGGGGTGTGTGGCCGAAGAGCTAAGGTAAAAGGTAAGGTACCTGAGGCGGGAAGATGCCTGCCGCGAGATGAAGAGTCTCAGAGTCTTCCATGGAAGGTACTCTGGGCCGCAGGTTGACAAGACAGGAAGGACGGATCTAACTAACTCAAGGTCAAGAAGGAGCGACGGTAGCCGCGGTTTGTGAGTCTGTGCAACATTCAGGCTGCCACTGGAACCTATCGAAATCGCCCGTTAAATTGCAAGTGACGTCGAGTGAAGATGGGAAGGCTCTCGCCGGTCAAGTTGATAACTAATCGACGACAGGGAATCTCGAAGGCGTTCATGGTGATTGACGCAAAGCATGCAGTTTGATCAGCTTTGGACCGTGACAATTTGCGCCAAGATCTTTGCTCTCTCAAACGCGATTCGCCTATTCGGTCCAGACCGTTCGGCTTGGCCCAAGCTCTCGAACAACTCTTGGACCCCAAAAAGAACGTTGGCACATTGGCACATTGGCGAGCGATAACGTTATATCCCGCATGACGAATTGCGCACGGTGGAAACGACCCTGAACGACTCAGACCCTGACATTCATACTTGTACTGTAACTAGTTAGGTACTGTGTAATGATAGCGGCTGCCAACTCGGCCGTTACGCCCGCCTAGTTCGGCAACGTCCCAGCAGAGATCTCTCCGAAATAAACCGTGCCCGTTTGGATGCATACCCGCCCACGGTTAGTTGCGGCCGGGTCTGGCCGCAGTCGTACAGGATTGCCTCCTCGTTGAAGACGTCTTGAATCCATGTGGGCGTCAGTTCGAAACCGAGCTGTTGTTGATCCCCCGGCATGCACGGTCCGCAGGCTGCACCTGGTTACCCCTGACCTATAGTGGCACCAATTAAGGGCTAAGGGCTGATCTTTTTTTGCCCGGGTACCTGCCAAGCATCTGACATGGGATCGATCAAATCTCCTTGCCGCTTGGGATGGCTCGGGCTCCGCTGCCCCAGTGTCCATTGTCGACCGGACCAGAGCGCGATGTCACCGTTGCTGGCGAAGTCTCAAGGAATTTGTCTCACCACGCCCAAGGAGGAAAGAAAGGAAATAAGGCAAACTCGGGGCCAAGCAATGGAAGCTCGGTTGTTCGGTGGAAAGAACAAACCGTTCGGACTGTCCGAGCGCGAAGCAAGCCGTGAGACCTCGTCCTACCGCCGCACGTGCTGGCGCGTTGCGGCAGGAATTCAAGAGACATCCTTTGCCAAGTCGATCATCACAGGGCGTTGAGTTCTGCCCGTAATTTGTGCGCGTGCTGGGACGATCTTCCGCCCCTCATAAATGAGCCGGGAACCCGCACGGCCTTGACATGGGATGAACCGAACCCCCGCCGCACTCATGCGTGTGATGGCGAGACCTCCATGCCATGGCGGCGTGTAACAGCCAATACCGAGACACCTCGGGCGAATTCCATCAGGCCCAAAGATTCGCTGTGGTGGAATGGTCTCCCAAACTGACCACACCACAAAGTACGATAGAGTTACAAGGAACTTGATCGCCAAAAGGGGGGGCATGAAAATAGCTCAACACACACCCAACACCCGTTTTGACGCAAGGTTCTCGGCATAACGTCATGCGGTGCCGCGATATCCAGTTTCCCTTTCATCCCAGATCTCGCCTGGCCATCTTCGGGAGTTTTTCGATGCGCGAGAATTGGTTGAAGTTGGGGCAACCGGATGTCGGGCCCGGGGGCTTGCTTCGGTCGACGTTAACACTGGAACACTCGCTTAGCGCCCAAGCGGCATCCGCCGCGACTCGCATTAACTCTGGTGATTGTCAGGGTCAACGACCAAGTCGGGTGGGATGGGATCGACACGGCACTCAGAAGCATGAAGACGGTTGTTGCTTCGTAGGTACTTCGTAACTACATGCATACATACATATGTACATCGGATTGTTTTCTGGCTGCGTCGTGCCAAGGAGAGCCTCTTCCAGGTTGAGGTTGAGCGGCCGGGATTCTGAGTGGTCGGCCCGGGCACCGATCAGGCAAAAGGTCGCCGAAAGAGACGGCGAGATGCAAGAGGCGCCCTAAAATGACCAAGGGGGGTCAGTGGCTGAATGAAAGCACATTCGTCCTAGTTAGTTAATAACTGGAGTTTTGTGCAAAGGAGCACATCGCAAGCGCCGAATGCCCAGAGTAAGAAAGTCACACTTCGCTTTCCGTAGGGCTGGCGTTACATACTTCTGATGATGCATCAGGAACGGACCTCAATTTCATCGGCAGCCGGGATCAATACGTTATCCTGGCCCTGCTCCCCCACGGCCTGCTGCGCGTTAATAACTGAACCAAACACCGCCATCGTTGGAAATCTCAAGTTGGCGGGGTACTGCTGCGGCGAAGCTGCTTGATGCCCGTACCCGCTGCTCTTCTTCTCCGGGTCCGATGCTGTGTGCCAGGGGTTCGTGATGCACGACGCTGCCTACCGCAACGGCCGAGCCCGATAAAAATGGGAGAGAAGAGCGGGGGGTTCACCTAACTAGCCCTATGATCCAGTGGGATCAGTGAGCGGTGTCAAGGACAAAACGGAGACTCGACGTTGTGGGCGATCATGCAGCTGTCATGGGTCCCTTCCGGTTTGCCGCCACTTCCCTTTTGTCTCAGCGGTTGGGTGCCACCTTCACAGCAGATCACTCTGCAGCTCTTATTTATTGTCGAAGAGATGGCTTGCTCACTCGTGTTGTTGTGTGTTGATTCGAGGTAAAAAGCGAGACGATGGGACATGCCGTCCCGAGATACCATATCGACAGGGCAATGTGTTTAAGGCGCCTTGTAGCAAGAAACCCGGGCGGGCATGGACCCTCAAACCCTTGGCTTGTGCGGCCATGAGCTGTAGCTTGGTCTTAGCTTGGCGACAGCTTGCTGAACCGACACAGCGGAAAACGTTGATCTGCTCTTGTGACGAATGGGAAGTGGGAACGCCTGCGGCCGAATCCTGTTCAAGCCAATCACTACCCGCATTGGGATTTGGATCCGAAGAGGAAATGAATTCTGTAACAATCCGGGGGATACCGAGCCCGCGGTTTGTACTCTGGACGAGGCGACGGCTATGTGCATGACCGCTGCGGTTCGATTCTTCAGCCGGAGACATCGCGGCCGAAGAAGCAATTGCACAACCAAAAGCTCCTCAAGGCGTCGTCGAACATATGGTGATCGTGACTTGAGCCATCAATGTCTGTTTTTCTTCTTGCCCGAGATGGAAGTGCCCGACGGGCTTACCACAGGGGTCAAAAACACGGCACTTGCCTTCTCTGGGCTGATCTCATCGCAAGACCACAGTGTTGAGAGCACAGTCTACAAACTGTGTGGCGCTTCCACGCGGCAGCAGTCCCTTCCTGCCAGGGGTACTTGCACCACTGGCTCGCTAAAAAGAGTTTAGCTCAGCGGTCCTTTCCATTCCAGGACATTGCCTGAGCAAGCTTGAGCTCCAAACAACTTTTCGGTCTTTACTATGGATGGCAGGAGCAGCACCGAAAACTCGCGCCCTTTCCAAGTTTAGGTGGCATTGTTGGGGTTGGAAGTTACCTCCGGGTCGAATTCTAGTGCCTTCCACGTCAATATCCCAAGCTGGAGGCAGCAAAGTGTCAGAGAGGGTGATCCAACTTCTCAACGTTCCTAATCTGTAACCACCTCGCTTCGGTCAACGGCTCCCAAGCTTCCATTGTATCGGGCATAGGCCTTGGGTTATCATCACCCTCCAATTCGGGGTGCGGTTTTTGATACTGAAACTCTCCAAGCGACCTTCATTTTCTTTGTCTTGGTTGGCTCTCAACGGCGCAGTTCCCTCCCTACCTATCGTCGAGTATCTGCCTTCTCGGTTCACTTTTTCCCGCTTCTCCAGCTTCCTCGTCACAGATGAGACGAGCTGCATGCTTCACAACAGGTAGTGAAAGAGCCTCCAATATCGGTTACAGCACCACCGGTGCGTCGCAGCGCCAAATTGGAGCCCCCCTGCTCCTAATTCCCTATCACGACTCCCTCGGTCGGCTAGTTCTGCAGACCATCAGTGGTTGTCCTTGGCTTCTTGGTCATCCAACCGACCCCGCTCCCAAGCTTCTGGTCGAGTCCCGGCCCGCCGGCGATGGGTAGGTAGCCCATGATTGCGTGCCTGCCCTGGTCGCCGGCACCAATGCTGGTACATACCTTAGTCTTCTGGTCCTGTTTGGTATGTGCCTACTTGACACCTGAGACGGCTCACGGACACATCATCGGACACATCATCCGACCTGCGAGCCACGCGCATCAACGAAATTGTGCTGCGCTCCGCTTTCACATCACAAGCGTTGCTTGACGCATTCAATGGGGCGCACGAAACGGTCCCCCGGAGTGGCCCAGCGCCCAATAGACCAACAACTTCCCCAGTTCCGTCTGCATACTTCGTACTGCCCCATCGTTCCCCGAGTTCCACTATCTGCAACGGCACTGGTGCACTCTCGCAGCCATATATTACCCGTGCGGACAGGGAGGCGCCCAGGTTCAAGAACGCTCCGTCAGCCCCTTGGCCACGGGGGGTTAACTGGGGGCTTGACAACCATCACAGGCTGTAACCGGCTGGCCCCGGGCGCAGTCTGTGCTCTCCATACACAGTTACGGATTACAGATTACAGATTAACCATACGCCAGAACAGACTGGGGAGAGGGGGGGGTTGACCATGACCGGGGCCCTTGCTGGCATTGCCTAACAGCACCCTTCGATTTTCGGGCCATCCATGGATGGCGTGGATGGCCACACTTGCAAGTTGCCGGGGTGCCCTGACTTAGTGTACGGCTATCCTTGCTCCATCTGGGCCCCATCTCAATTGCACCGTTGCCTTAAACTCGCACAAAAACCACCGAGTGCCACTGACACCAAATCTCTGTTTCTCGAGTCTCGACCAAGCTATCTTGCTTGGATAGATAACGATTGCGAGCTGAGCTCACGAGGACCGACAAGACGCAAGACGACGCTCCCGGCACCCAACCGTCCGGTTGCCCCTCCGCTTCCCTCGGCTCACACCCACACCCCCATGTCACGGGAGACTGACTGGTGACGGGACCGCCCTGCAGCTCCCCGAGAGCTTCTCCATCGTACGGACGCCGCTACATGTTGTACCACTGGCCGGATCCCCAAGATCACTAAAAGGGCTCACATTGCAGCATCTTGTCCGACCCAGCCGTCTTGTACAGTGACCCGCTTCTTCGCCCGCCACCACCTGGCGCACCCCATTCGGCCAGATCCAGCTCCCGCTCGTCCTCAAAAGGGCTGTGAGTTAGCGCGAAGCACTCGAGCCTCAGTATCTTGTAGGGCACAACTAGCGCTGCATCTATCGCTTACCCGGAGACCTTCTTCAACCCTCATGCAAGGGCCCCATCTTCCGCCAACGACTTCCGCTGCGGACGGAGCCTTACTTTTTCACCCGCACGCCGAGACCTAGGACATCACCATACTCCTCCATCGGCTTACTCCGTCCCACTGCCCGCCGCGTCGGGTAATGTCGGTCGCTGCCTCTGCGCTCGGGGCACGGCTTGGAAGTTCGTCTTCCCTGGTGGGGGACCACGTTGAGACCGGCTTGTGGAGTGCGGCCCCGCCCTCGTTGTCCGGCAGACGTTCGGAACCTCGGATATCCTCGCCGGCCCTAGCGGCACGTCCTCCATGCGGCCATCCGGCCATCGACGCGACGACTCTTGGACGTCTTTCGGCCAGCGCCGAGGAATATCGGACGCGGCACGTTTTGACCTTGACTTGACACGGACGAGAGCCGGCTCGGGAGGCGCTGCTGGGCGAGGAAGCTACCCGTCTCCGCCCATGTCGGGGTCTCCGCCGCTTCCCCTTAAAACCAGCCCCGAGGTTGCCGAACGGAGTCAGGGGACGTATCAGGCGACTACACAGGATGTGTACTCTGGTATCCCGACAACACAGAACGAGGAGAGGACGCAGGCGGGGGCCGCGGGTGGGCCCCGCGCATTCTTTTCAGATACACCAGAACGAGCATCCTACACTTTTCCTCGACTCGACGGGCCAGGGACAAGACCGCCGCCGCCTTACCCACAGCCTCTCAGTCAGGGAACCGGTCAGCCAACAACATACTTAGCTGGCCCCGGAACTGGGGCCGCCGCGAACCACCCCGGATCTTTGCCCCCTCCGCAGGCATATCCCCCGGGGGCACATCATCCCATTTCCGAATCCCTCCACGATACACAGCCAAAATCGCAAAGAAAAACAAAAGGGCATGTGGCATCCGCATGCGTGCCTTGCAAAAAGGCACATCTCCGGTTTGTCATCCATGTTTTGACCCCATCATCGAGCCCGAAACGTGAAAGTGCTGACGGTTGGTAGATGCGACGGTATGTACCTGGACTCGTTCTCCGCCGATATTAAACTTGAACCAAAAAAGGAACAACCGGGCTAGGCGGGCGGCACTGGCGCTGCGGCTCCGCCGTAGGGGTTTGCGGAATTAATTGACATGATATTGTCGAGCAATTCCGGGACCGTTTAGGCGCGGCATTCAGCGGCGCCAAGCACCAGCGTGCAACGCCATTCAAGCTGAGACGACCCATTGATTTGAGCGTCGTCGCACCGGTTATGGGGTCATCAGGCTGCAGGAACGGGAGGGGATGGCTCTCAAGCGGGCGCTATCTCTTGTCCGTGCTTGGATCCAGATGCGCGGGGCGATTGGTTCGGGGTCGGTGCTGCCCTTCCTCCTTGGGCTACCATCACTCCGTACCAGACGGTTCGCTACTGCAAGGCGGATGTCTGATCCTACGGCAAGCCGGCCCGTTGCCCTTGAAATATGGTGGGATTTCCCGCTGATCAACGGCTCGGGCAGCCTTGTCGGCCCCTCCTCTTTTAGCCATTACCCTGCATCACCAAGCGGCTGGAGGGGTCTGAAGGCTCACCGGTCTCCGTGCTCGTTGACGGATCAGGCCCCGGGCCATCCTGGAGAATCTAGCCATCCTTCTAGCCGCTCCCCGGCGCGCCTCTTCGTTCGGTCCTAGGCAGGCTATTCTCGTGGCCGATATGCTAACAAGGCGATAGCCCAGCGCCCCTGCTCGAGGTGTATGAGCACCAACAAAGAGGGAGCATGTATCGACGTGCAGCACAAGAAGCGCGGGCGGCCCCGCTTACGAGATGACAACCAAGCGAAATACGAGGGCGCGAGGTTCGGAAGTGCCGTGGATGCAATGAGAAGGCCGTTGTCATCGGCCTATGGTCCGGGACCGCCGCTGGGTATGGTTTACGATGACCCTCTTCGCCGCACTCAATCGTACCGCGTGCTGAAATCTCAGCCAGCTGAATCAATCGCGCCGCGGTTCCCGGAGCGAGGGTTGGCGTCCGATGCGAACATATACCCGGCTCCGCTGTCAATCGCTACGGCCAGAGTCCCCGAAGAACCAGTCGCGTACTTGACCATCGGCCTCGAGTTTTCAAGGGCATCGGCTTCTTTCCTAGGTGCCATCGGGCGGGCATCGGTAACGGGGCTCGAGATCACGAATGTGCTGGCAGCCGAGGAGCGCCCCAGGGCTTCTAGACTCCAGCAACAGGCACAGGAGGAGCAGACGAGGAAAGACCCGGCTTACCTCCCGCCGATATTCAACGACCGGAGCGATGCCGTGATGCAGAGCCTTGGCTTTACCCCGGAAGAGGTGTCGAGATACCCACTTCACTGGCAAGACACCTTCACCTTCCTAGGCGATGATGGACAAGCTAGACAGATTCCGGTACGCGCTGGGTTAGCCACTCGGAACTCGATATATTTCGTCGTTTTGTTGCTGAACCGAGCATCTCGACCTTCATATCCAACACCATCACCGAGCCTAAGAGACATGGGTGGGTCATTCGAGCCGGGGCTGCAACATTATTCCCAACCCACGCCGCTTTCGGCGACCTTCGATCCGCGGCAATCGAGGTTAAGTGATCCTGGATACGATTCCAGGCCACCCGGACAAGCTGGAGGGCCGCTTCACTTGCTGCCGGCCCGAAGCCCAGGCCTCTCATCGGCGTACGGCATGTCACCGAGCAGGGCCGACTACCCAATCACTCCGAGAACGTACCAAACTCCGAGAACTGAGGTCCACTCGGCAGGTCGCCCACCCCAGCCGGCAGATTATCAACTCCTGCCCCTCCCGAGGATTAGGAGCCCACCTATGGGCACTCCGCAGCAACCCGAACCGCCTCACATGCAGCAGACGCAGACCCAGCCGCAGTCGCAGTCGCAGCCGCCGCCGCCACCACCATATCAGGCTCGAGAAGAACGGCCCCGCATAGGCATTGGTGGCCTGCTTGAGCAGCCGGGACAGACGAAGAGCCCATGACGGGAACAACGGAGAGGGGTAGTAGCGTGGATTGAGGTTGTTTGTGGTGGCTCGGTTTTCTGGGCCGGAAAAGAGGAAGGAAAACCAGTAACGATAGAGGATGTCGGTTCCGTGGACCTTATTTTCGGGCAACTTGTGGTTTGCGAGGTCGCATTTTGGTTTGGGATGATACCACTGTATATCTTTGCACATAACTCCTGTGTTCAGCATTCGGCGCGCAATCCTGTCTCGGAAGGCCGGTGGGCGGTGGGTGGTGGGTGGTGGGTGGTAGGGGAGCAGGGAGCATTCTTTGGCGTTTGTTCGGCTTGGGCTTGTTTTTCTTGGCTTCTTCTTTTTCTCGACTTCTTCAACCTGCTTCTTCAACTCTTTATTCCGCTTCTTCGGCTTCTTTCGCTTCTTTCGCTTCTTTTTCAGCTTTCAACCTCTTCTTCGGTTTATACTTCTTCTTCTCTCTTCCTTCTTTTCGCTTCTCTTCCTCTTCTTTTTCGACTCACCGAGTCCCTTGAAGCACATTTGCCGGTGGTTGGTCTTTATCTCGGAGGTTGTTGCCGTCGTCCTTTCTTGGGCGGCGAACGTAGGCTGGGGTTACATGCTGGCATGCGTGGAGAGACTCCGGCCTGAGGCGGAATACCACGAGTATTTCTGGCGCTTCAGCCTCCTTTTCTCAGACTTTGTTCGTCGCAGTCCATGTCGCGGTGTCTTTCGTCCCCAAACAAAGTGCCAAGGAGATTCCACGTCCTCTCATGATGCGGAGTTGTTGGGGGGGTTTTCTTGGTTGTTGTTTGCTACCGATGGACGTATCCCAGCCCCGCGTTGCATGCGGCCTGCCGGCGAGGCCAAGTAGATGGATTTGGTCGGAGATGGGGCAGTTCTGCGTCATATGCCGATGGCTGCGACGCTGGTCTGGGTTTCGAACGGATAGAAGGCTGTTAATTCCGGCGTGGGGTGCGATGGCAACTGTCGGATGGAAGGGCTGAAAATTAGAGGGAAGAGAAATAGGATGATACCCCTGGATGGGTGGACGTTGACTTAGGGTTTTACTCGGGAGTTCTGACCAACCGGAGCCGCAGTGGCGGGTGCCATGGCCGGGAGTCGGGAACCGGGCAGGATGATCTTGACCCTGGGAGAAAGGTTTAATCAATGTACAAGGACGGACGGAGGAAGAGGTTAAGGCGGTCACCAGCGTCGTCGGCCCAATACAGAGAGAGGCCTTGGTCCGAGCAGGGGGTGAAGGAGCTGAGCCAGCGGGATGCCGAGGAGACGGGCACTCGCCTGTCAACGCAACACTGCATCAAAAAAGATACACGAACGAGCCAGATAGCTCGGCAACGAGCGAGTTTGTCCGTCCTACTTTTGACTTTGGCCTGTGCCCTTGCCAACCCGTGTCATCCGCGTTCCAGGGTTTCCTCGGTTGCGTCTTCCGTTCCTCCTGGTGGAGATTTGCGTAACATTGGGTGTCCCTGGGAATGGTCGGGCCCTGGTTGAGTTACGTCGGATCGTCTGACAGGGGATTTGGCTTCGGCTGTTCTTTCCCCACGCCCATTAACTAGCTATATAATGTATGTTTTAAGACGGTGTGCTGTGTCGATGAATTTTATGCATTCCGTGTCGGTTGGTTTGGTTTGTGAATCGCAAGGCTGGATCGGGTTTTGACTATTTGTCGGTGAGTATGTCTGTGGAAAGGATACTAAAGGCGTGTGTACGATGGAATGAATGTATTAGCGAAAAGATGGATGGAGTTCTTGGGGTATTGCTTGCCATCGACGTTGTCAGAGGCAAACTTCGTTTTGGTGCTCGGCAGGCGGGAAATCAAGAGGTGGTCGGGTTTGGCATGAGGTGCATGGTAAATGTTCTTCCGCCGCTTTCTCAGGGTCTCATAGAGATGGGCTGAAGACGGGTCCTCTGGGTTGTTCTTCTGAGGAAATGTTGAATGGTAGCCTGGTTGTTGTACTCATTGGTCGAAGTACGCAGGAAGGAATAAGAATATTCCAAATTGGGGAGGTTAATGTGATGTAGAAGTCACGGCCGGACCCTTGGATCTTCCAACCCACTGATTCGAGTTGCCGTTTTCATTATTTAATATACAATCTCTTCTCCCGGCTAGGCCTATTTCAAGTTTTTTCCCCTTGATTTGGTATATCTCTTTTTGCCCTTCACCTTTCACCTTCCTGATTTTTTATTTATTTATTTCTTCTCCTCTACCCCCCTTGTTGTGTTTAGCCCCTCCTACTCACCCTCACACTCACGCCTCATAACCAGCTCAATCCCCGCCCCGCGCGCCAGCTCCCGAATCTCGTTGCGCACCTCAAGCTCCTCCGAACAGACTTCATCATCCTCGCCCCGCAGCACCAGCGACAGCCTCCGGAGGCGCGGGGTGGAGGCCCGCACGTCGGCCAGCCAGGTGCTGATGGCCACCGTGTGGCCTGTCTTGTCCCACGGCTCCTCCGTGTCGATGTCGGCGTACAGCTCGTCCGTCAGCGTCAGCTCTTCGAGGTTGCGCGGCAGGCAGTCGCCCAGTGTGTGCTGCACTGGTAGGGGGAAGCCCGTGAAGAAGACTAGGGGGATGGTGAGTGTCTTGAGCTGCTCAAAGTCGGCGAGCGGCAGCATGGACCCTTGCACGCGGAGTGGGAAGGGGATGTAGGATTGGCGGGTGTAGAGGCAGAGGGCGGAGATGGTGAGCGTGGTTAGGGTGTCCTTTAGGGGTGCTAGCGCGGGCATGAGGAGGTCGAGGTTGACGGTGGGTGAGTTGAACTGGTCTTCGTAGTCCGGGTCGAAGTGCCAGTGCCAGTGCAATGAGTGGAGGCGCGGTGCAGCGGCGAGCACCTGGCCGAGGTGTGATTCTCTGATGTGACGGAGTCGGAGTGAGCGAAGCCCGACGGCCGAAGGCGGTCGGGGCGTAGGCCACAGGAAAACGGACTCTGGTGGGTCGCCGATCAAGACGGACATGTCCTTGATCGAGGGGAGGTAGAAAAACGCGAGCGCACGTTCCGTATTCCTGGCTTTCGAGCTCAGGTGCCGACTAGGATACCATTCGAGAGCGACGGTGTGGAGTTGGTGTAAGCTGGTGCTCCTGAATCCGGGGATAGGCCACTCGGAGTGAGAATCGCAAAACATACTTCTCAACACGAGGCCTATGAGGTCAGACTTCTGGTAAAACTTGTCACTGAGACGTAAGTATTGGAGGCGCGGTAACTGCGATAATAGGATAGCGAGGTGGGCGTCCATGGTGCCCTCGCGTAGCTCCTCCATCCAAGCGTCGCGATAGCGTACTAACCGAGTCCTCTCCACGAAGGACAAGGCCTCTCGTAAATATTCCTGACACACGGGGACATTTAAAACACCCCGCTGGGTTCTACCTCTAGTGCACGAGAGAGTCCGTATGCGGGAGGCGAGATCCGGTCGACGCAGGATGGTGCGTATAAGTGAGGTGATGGGGTGCCACGCCGAGTATTTTTCTTGGTCATAGAGGAGCTCGATCCTGGAGTAGAGAGGGGCCTCCGCAAGATGGCGCAATTGCGAATGGACCAGACAAACCTTGCGAAGATCATCTTGCGACAGGTAACCCAGGATCAGGCGCAACACATCCTCGTTGCAGTCGAGAAGGTGTGTGGTCGGTTGAGTCATCTGCTGGTTGGTTAATCGACAGCGAACTGTTTGTCTCCTCTAGCGACCTACCATTGTGAATGTGGGAATTAAATCGATGAGGTGCCAGGAATGATTGCCGGGTTGATGATGGGATTGACGATAGGGGAAGGTTGTGGGTTCGTTCACTTCGGCCGTGCGTTACACAGTAGGTATTAAGGTTTGTGTGAGTGGTATTATCGTATGACCAATGAGGAGGAGCAAATCCGAGACCAGTGGTCGCCTTCTCATCAAGTTATATCCCAAGAGCACGAAACAGTCATACGGAGCCCCGTAGTATTGATATTTTGCATTGTTCTAAATACCTCGAGCTTAGAGGACCCTCTCCGCCCTGCAGTAACAACAACACTACAAATGTCCGTTGCACATTGTCATGGTAACATCTAAGCATATCCGACCCTCAAGTGAGCTGCATACTCCTGAAATCAACAGTCCGAGTCATTGTCGCTGGAGCTAGACGGTTCAGACGCTTCTGGGATTCCAGTGCGGGACATGGCTGTCCCGTTGCCAACACGGGGCAGTCGTCGCCTGGCGGCCCTAATGGGAAGCATGGTCCTTGTCCTACCGGGAGACGTCGGGTCGGATGGTCTGCTGGTCGAAGGGCCGTTGGTCGGGGCTGGGTACGCCGTGGCGGCCGATATCGAGAAGGCCGAAGAACCCGATGATACCGCAGTGGGAATAGGGGATGGATTCGACGCGAACATGCGGTCTAGCTCCTCGCCGAGCTTATCCCGCTTCGCCACGGGTTCATCGGTCGTCTCGTCATCATGTGGCCGCTTCACCCCTTGCAGGACATTGCTGATGGCATCGTTGTTCATGTCGGCAGCCTCGATCAAGCCCCTTAACAAGTCCTCAGGGGGCAGCCGGTCGTTTTGCGACGGTTGTGGTGACGGTTGCGATGAAATGAACGAAGAGAGTGAATTGGTGGTTGCTTGCCGGGCCAACGACGGCTCGGGGCCTCGTGAAGGAGAAGGGCGTGCTGATGGCGAACGGGAGCGCCTTCCCATGCTCCGTCCCCTAATAAATGCTGTGAGAATCGCGGGCGTCGATATATAGGTACTCATGCAACGAAAGCACCTACCTTTGACTCAATGAATCAAGGTTGACGTGGACTGACGAACGTCCCTCGCTCGGAGCCGGTTCCGGGCTCGAAAGCCCGGATATATCGTGTGGGGAACCGTTGGTCATGGCTCGTCGGTTAGGTAAGAGTCAAAACGTCGTGTATCACAACTTAATGCTTGGTCCATATGAAAGGTCAACGCAGCTGCGAGATGCAACATAGCGTGATGTGGCCGGTGTCACATATTTAAAGAAATGGTCTGAACCAAAGTCGAAACAGTCACTCGACCGGAGGATCAAGGCGAAAATGACTTTTTTTTCCCGCCCGAGACTTCAGGGTGCCCCGCTTGAGAGCCCTCCCATACGCCTGGGGAAGATGACAGGGCTGCAGGATGCGTGGGTGGACGGGAATATGCAAGCAAGGGCGGGAGCGGCGCGTCGCTTGACACTGCAGGATGCAACTCTAACGCAACCCATCCCATACCACCAACACTCGGCACTAACGACCTGCTCGGCTCCACCACCTGACCGTTGACCGAGTAAACCCAACGGTTGGCGTACTTGCACAGTACACCTGTCGGGACGGCGGCAGGAGGCGGGGAAAGGCACAGTCCGGCATCTCGTCCTCGTAGCCGCGCGGAAAAGCTCAGCCTCCTGTGAAAAGAGAGAGTGGCTTGGATCCTTTCGCCGCTCTTGCATGCCAGAAACTGGAAGCCTGGACCTGAAAGCTTCAAACCGGGCATGTTCCGAATTTCGGAATTGTCGCCGAATATTTCGGCATATGGCCGTGGAAGGATTGAGGGCGCCGAAAAACTATGCTTTGTGGATTGGAAATAGTCGTCGGGGATGAGTTGAGGTATGGACTGTGCCGCGTGTGGCGTGGGTGGTGGTGGGAAAGAGTTGCTATCGTGAAAGTCTCTCTTCTCGATAGGTCCTCATGGCCTGCCCAGACCGGCTGTGGCGCTGCAGTCCGCCGGAGCCGGACAGAAACTGGTCGGTTTCTCTGCCGCTCAAACTCGACTACGAACCTTGCTTAGTTACAAGCAAGTTCGGCAGAGGAGAAGGGGAAAGGGCCGAGAAGTTGGGCTGTTTTGTTGGTTGGAGAACTCGGGCCACCTCGCAGCAGGCAGCAAGCTAGCCTGGGCTCAGCTCCATAACCTAACTAGTCCACATCGGGATTAGACGACCTGTTGTCTGTGCTTGAATGACGGCCCGTCAGCATTGACCACCTGCCAGGGCTGACCTCACCCGCAACAACCGATGAGGCTCAGTCGAAAGGAAGTCGCGATCTACCCCAGGGATGGATGCCTGACTCACCCCCCATTTGATTTTTGAGTCGTCCTTGCCCGGGAGAGCTGAAATGAGCCACAAAGCGGCCGCCATCAGCGCGGGGTACTACCTTTGAAAAGTGCCCAAACTCGCCAGTTTTAACCCCCCACGTCTCTCACCCCCGTCACACACCGTACATACAAACAAACAAACCTAGGCAAGGGCCCAACGGCACAATGAGTGATGCAATGGACTCGGATGCGCCCCGTGGTGCTAAGCGAAAAGCCGATGCCCTTGATGACACGGCAATTCCCCGTCGGATCAAGGTATGCCATGCCGATAGTCTTCCCACCTATACCTACACCTAGGTGTTCCAGGTGTTGCATCCTACATGTATCTCGGATTGCTAAGTCCGAGTCGCTCAGCCGCTTGATCAAGATGTCGTCAACAAGATTGCCGCCGGGGAAATCATTGTTGCTCCGGTCCATGCCTTGAAAGAACTGATTGAGAACGCCGTGGATGCGGGCTCTACATCCCTCGAAGTCCTGGTGAAGGACGGGGGCCTAAAGTTGCTGCAAATCACCGACAACGGCTCCGGCATTGATGTGTGACCCCCCTTGCTCCCGTTCAACCACCCATGCCTGCCAGACCACTCACCGAGGAAATAGAAAGAAGACTTGCCAATCCTGTGTGAGCGCTTCACCACGTCCAAGCTGCAGAAGTTTGAAGACCTCCAATCCATCGCCACCTACGGGTTCCGAGGTGAGGCCCTGGCAAGCATCAGCCACATAGCCCATCTCACAGTCACCACAAAGACCCCCGAATCGAACTGCGCGTGGCGGGCCTACTATGACAGCGGAAAACTGGTGCCGGCCAAGCCAGGTCAGTCGCCTGACCCGAAACCTGTTGCCGGCCGGCAAGGCACTCAGATCACGGTCGAGGACCTGTTCTACAATGTCCCCACCCGCCGGCGAGCCTTCCGGTCTCCCTCAGACGAGTACAACAAGATAATCGACATGGTTGGTCGGTACGCCGTTCACTGTTCCAACGTCGCCTTTTCCTGCAAGAAGCACGGCGAGTCGTCGACAAGCATTGCCGTCCAAGCCACTGCTTCAGGCCTCGACAGGATACGGCAGATTTACGGGGGCAGTGTTGCCAACGAACTCACTGAATTCTCCACGTCCGACAGCCGTTGGGCGTTCACGGCCAAGGGGTTGGCCACCAACGCCAACTACAGCACTAAAAAAACCACCATCTTATTATTCATCAACCACCGGTGTGTTGAGTCATCCAACATCCGGAAAGCCATCGAGCAAACATACTCGGCCTTTCTCCCCAAAAATGGTCACCCTTTCGTGTACCTGAGCCTAGAGATCGATCCTCGCCGGGTGGATGTCAATGTCCACCCTACTAAGAGGGAAGTGAACTTCCTGAATGAAGATGAAATCATCCAAGCCATCTGCGAGCACATCCGCTCGAAGTTGGCTGCAGTAGATGCCAGCCGGACGTTTCTCACGCAAAGCCTGCTCCCCGGCGGCACATGGTCTGGCCCTACCCCCGGCCCCAACGAGTCAGCGGCGGCCGCCCCCTCTAAGACAAGTGGTGGCCCCACTCGCAAGGCTCCAGCTCGGAACGAAAACAACCTCGTCCGAACCGACACCAACCTACGCAAGATCACCAGCATGCTGCATCCCGCCGCCGCCGCCGCTAGTAGCAGTGGCGGCGGCCCGTTGCCTGACGCCCCAGCAGATGCTGACATGATCGAGTACGAGACGGTCGATCGCGAGGCGACGGCCTGCCGCCTGATTAGCATCCGCGAGCTGCGTGCCGCGGTACGAGAGGACATGCACCACGAGCTGACAGAGATCTTTGCAAACCACACCTTTGTCGGCATCGTCGACGAGCGCCGCCGCCTCGCTGCCATCCAGGGTGGCGTCAAGTTGTACTTGGTCGATTACGGCCGTGTGTGCTTTGAGTACTTCTACCAGCTGGGCCTGACTGACTTTGGCAATTTTGGCGTCATACGCTTTAGTCCGCCGCTGGATTTGAAAGAGTTGCTCACCTTGGCTGCACAGCAGGAGAAGGATACCGCCGCTACAGAGGATGGTGGTAGTGATGAAGAACTTGACGTTTCTGAAATCGTTGAGCTGGTCGGCGAGCAGCTCATCGAGCGGCGCGAGATGCTGCTCGAGTACTTCTCCCTCGAGATCTCGCCCACCGGTGAGCTGCTCAGCATCCCGTTGCTCGTCAAGGGCTACAACCCAGCCCTCGTCAAACTCCCACGCTTCCTGCTCCGACTAGGCCCACATGTCAACTGGGGCGAGGAGAAGTCGTGCTTTGACGATTTTCTCAAAGAGCTCGCTTCCTTTTACGTACCTGAGCAGCTCCCTGCCACCCCTGGGAACGAAGAGGGCGCTGCGGCAGAAGAGGCGGATATTGACGAGGAGATTAAGGCCCGCCGGAGCCATGTGCGCAGGGCGGTCGAGCACGTGCTGTTTCCGGCCTTCAAGTCTAGACTGGTGGCTACCAAGTCGCTCATGCAAGGGGGGATATTGGAGGTTGCCAACCTGAAGGGGCTGTACCGCGTGTTTGAGCGGTGTTAGTGTGTCCTTGCTGCTAGAGTGTGATGGATTTAATGTAGCCACACGGACCTGTTGCTGGTTGATGGGTTAGCTATCCCACGGGTGAACAAACAGATTCAACAAGGTCTTGTTAGGTATTTGGGACTCCTAAATACAAAAAGACAAACCCATATGTAATAGTACTGCGCCTCGTTACATCCCGGATTCTTGTCTCTATCTCACATCTATGGGTAAAGTTACGTTACTCCTTCCCAAATTACCTAGGTACCTTTTTTCAACCACCTGGGGTGGAGTTAATATCGTTAACGCTCTATCACCTGGGTAACCCTCTGGTTGTCCATGACATCACTTAACGTACCTATGGACATGAGATTCTCTCAATGTATTATACACAATAACACCCAATTTCCCTTGACCATGCCATTTTCCTAAGCAAATGAGGGTGCACTAAACATTACATACACTTAACCCAATCTTTCACCCACAAACTCCCTTGTTTCCTCTAACAACTCATACCTAATGAGGAGAACTTTACAGCACCCCAGCCACGACTTCAACTCAACTCAACTCAACTCAACTCGATTCAACCGACCAGGCACAGGACATATAAAACAGCGTGACAGCTCAGCATAACCACATAACAAGACACCGTTACGACCGCTACCATACCATACACACACACAGACACAAACACGCCAACCGCTTGCACCCGACCAAACCGGTCCAAACCCCAAGATGTCCCATAAACCGCCGCCGCCAGCCAGTCCAGTCCAGTGAAATACCCGTCCGTTTTTTGAGGCCCCTTTTTCTCGCACCCCCCGCCACCTAAGCCACTTAACCACCTAACCGCCTTCCCTTTTACCCCCCTCCCCCTTATCACATAGATTGACCCAAGTAGGTGAAATAAATACTGACTGACTGGCCTACGCTCTGGTAGGTAGGCAGGCGCCTAGGACGGTGAATAAAACATGGGCTGTTCCGCACGGCCTTGAACCTTGGCCTCACCCAGCCCCGATCCCAACCCCAGCCCAACCGGCCGTGGCCCAAGAACAAGAAAACTGTTGCGCATAAAAATGGGCCAGAGCTACTTCATTACCAACCTACCCACCCATTCATCGATTGATCCGTCCGACCGACCATCCGTCCGCCCGGCCATCCGTCGAAGCGGGAATTCGTGTTCTGGTTCATTGGTATGTCTTGGTTCCCGGGGACCAACCCAGTCTCTCAGGGCCCCCTATACCCGCCGGGAGGAGGCATCATCCCGCGCCGATCGAGTCCGTTCATGCGCTCCATCCCGTCAAACATGTTCGGAGGCCCACCATACCCGCCCATACCGTTATGACCAAGTCCGGGCCCGGGGCCAGGTCCAGCATTACGCGGCTGGGGCCCATCCGGGCCCTGGAAGCCACCTGCGCCCCCCATCCCGGGAGGGGGCATGAACCCCGGGGGCGGGCCGCCAAAGAATCCCGGAGGCGGCTGCATTTGGCGCGGGGGGCCGGAAGATGGGCCGCCCATGCCATCCGGCGGCGGGGGACCACCGCCATGCGGAGGAGGCCCTGGGGGAAAGCTGCCCGGACCGCCGTGGCCGTGCGGAGGTGGAAAGTTGGGCGGAAACATGCCCGGCATGGGGACGTTGCGGGGTCCGTTGTTCATCAACCCCGGGGGCGGGATCATGGGTCGCTGGGGAGGCATCTGGCCGGCTGCGGCTGCAGCGGCAGCGACGGCGGGGTTGACTCCGCCCATGTGGAAGGGGTGCATCTGGTGGTCGAGGCCCGGAGGGGGGAGGGGGCGTTGCAAGATCTGCGTCGGCTGCGGGGGTGGGCGACCGTCGACCTCCCCCGGGTGGAACTGGTTCTCGTCGAGGAAGCCCGGTGGGCCGCGCATCTGCTGGCGCTGGGAGGAGCTCCGCTCGCGGGGGTAGTCTTGCTCGCGGTCCGGCATGTTGGCGAGCGGGACCTGCTTGGTCGGCTGCGGCATGCGAAGCATAAGCTGCTCGTTGCGTGGCGGTTCGGGCGTCTCGCGGCGGCCTTGCATGAGGCCGACCAAGAACTCCCTATTTCGGTTGACGGCCGTCATATTTTGTTGCTCTGCACGCCCGAGCGGCTGGCCGGGGAGATGATGGCGTTGGGCGAGGAGATCCTGCAAGGCCTGCTCAGGTCGGGAGGGAGGTGGAGGTGGCATCGGGAGCCCAACCGGCCGAGGGGAAATTATATCGTGGAGTGAGTGTTGCGTGCTACGTATGCGTGGATCTTCGCGCCTATCATTATTGCCGTACTGCTGGAATGGTTCTGGGGAAGCGACAGCGCTCTTCTGCTGCATCTCTTGGAAGGGGGATGTCTCGGGAAACCTGCCGGGGGTCGCCTGCGATGTTGGCGCGCTCGATTCCAAGGCCCCCCCAAACCCTGACCTCTGGAGCTTCTGAATGAGAAGGGCAAACGCTTCCTTATCGGCATCGCTCTGGTGGGCCGGGCCAGGTCTGTCGCCCGGCTGGACTGCGGATGCAGGGGTCGGCGGTTCGGTCCTCGCTCGGTTATCCTCTTGAGGATTCAGGAACGCCATGAACCGCGAAGACTTTCCGGTCCTGGGCTTAGCAGCGTCCTTCACCTCGGCAATTGGTGTCCCGACGTCGAGGCCAGAACTCCCGTAGGCGGCAAAGAACTTATCTGGGGCCTGTTCAGTGGCAGGCGCCGAGAGAACCTTATGCTCGGTTTCCACGGTCGCGGCAGCTGCGATAACCGGTGGCTCCTCGAGGGCCATGCTGGGTTTCTCTTCTTGTTTCGGGGCACCGCCTCCTCTACCCGCCTTCATGGTCTCCATGAACTTTTTGAAGTCCTCTTCCGTGTGGCCCTGGGCCTTGTCCTCGAGGGGCTCGTCCAGCCACTCGGGGTCGTTCTCGACACGTGCATGGCGATCGCGATCCCACCTTCGCTCAAAGTTTCTGTCATTACGGTCGCCATACCGATCATTAGGTTTGTTGTCTTCTGGGTCCCGGTCGCGCCAGCTCTTGGCCTTCTCGATGCGCTCCCGCTGGGACTTGGGAGGGGCATCGGAGCTGCCACCAGCCGCATTCTCCCTGAACCAGGGTTCCGACTTGCCACGGCCGAGTCCGTTCCTGCGCGGGGTTTCGGGGTCATCGCCTTCTTGGTCCCGCGAACGACGCTCGAATTCGCGGTTGCGGCGGAGATCCCCGCCCTCTCGGTCGTCTCGGTCCCGCAGCCGACGGTTGTCGTCCCGCTGGCCGAAGCGGTCATTGCCGACGCCGCCCATGCGGCCGTGGAAGCGCTCGGCGCCCTCGTGGCCAAAACTCTTGCGCGGCCCCACAGTGTTCCAGCCTTCGCCGTCCTGGCCCTGGCCAGGCTGCCGCCGGGAGGTATTGTTTCGGCTGTCCGAGTCGTTGGCGCGGTCGCGGAAGGCGAAGCGGTCGGTACGATCCTGTCGCTCCTGGCCCCGGAATCCCTTCTCGACGTCACTATTTCGAGCGCCTCGCATTGACGTGGCAGATGCAGATGCGAAGCTGGTCCGCGGTGGTCCAAGGATGAACTCGTCGGGGTCTGTGTGGGGTTGACGGTTAGCCAAAGCAAACAGACAAAAGAGCGAGACAAGAGGCAGGTGCTATTCGGCCGTCTCGAGGTGAAGAGGGTGAGGCGTACTCGATGCATTTCTAGACCCATTGCGGTCGTGGGGTGGGCGCCTGTTCTCCTGGTTCAGGAGCGCACCGCCTTCTCCAGGCTTGGTGCGGTCATTGGTTGTCTTTTGCTGGGTGCGGAATGTCTCTGGAGGTGGCCTGGAGAAGGAAAAAAGTCAGATACCGGCCACACAGGAGGGGGCATGTGTGTGCGAGGGAAAGGGAAAAAAAATACGCACCCCATCCACTCCTCGGGAGGGGGTAGATTCGGAGGTTTGACGCATAGCGGCGACTCGCGTAAATGTAGCAGAAACTCTGCCGAGTACCGTTCAGCCATGTCAATATATTATGCAAAGACCATCAGCTCAAAGACTGAGACGCGGCCTGCATGCGAAGTGCTAGTTTATCCTCGGTGGGCGTTGAGTCCAAGCTGGCGGTGTCTCGATGAGATGCGGTCAGAAGGGGCACGAGTGTGGGTAGGTTGCGTTGCGCTGCTTTCGAGTCCAAGTCGCTCGGGTCGGAACACCACAAAAAGGGTTGGAATGAGTCGGGGGCGGATGGAGAAAACGGATTAAAAATACGGTTTGTGTTTATCCTTTCGCTGCGTGCAAGAGGTGCGCGATTTGTAGGTGTAGCGGTCGCTGAGTATTGATGCGTTGTCCGTGAATTGGTTGTGGAAGCTTTGATGGTTGTGGTCGGTTTTGGGCTGCCGTCTTAGGTTGTTTGCCGCCTGTGGCAGGTCGCAGTCGATCAAATCAATATTAAAACCGGCCCTAGCCTCAAATGATCGCTCCTACCAGGATTTAAGTGGCGACCAGGGCAAGGGTGTTTAGCATCTCATCGGAGTGGCGGGGTTCCTGCTTTCAGTCATGTGGTTTGCGACTTCCATAGGTTCAACTTCGATGAAGATATAAATTACCTCGGTAGGTACCTACCTTAGGTACCAAGTATGAGAACGGTCAAGAATGATACCCAGTAACAGTGAACATTTGCGCGCTTCCGAATGCAGGCTGCTGTTATGCGCTTGCCAGCTTGTATTTTCTGTATTTTCTGTCTCTTGTTGAAACTTGACTGTTTCTGTCTCAGACCACCAACGGCTCCCAGCTTCCTCTCACCGATTAGGAAGTCACAAAATAGGAAAGATGTATTGACAGAGTATTGGCAGATTGGGAGATCAAAGCAAGCATGATCAGAGAGAGAATTCCCGCTAGATTGGCTCTTTCCGCTACAATAGACCCTTAAAATATCAACACATTGAATGAAAAGATGCTATCCGTACCTTACACATGCCCAACGCCCAACGACCCCTTACTCCAAACCCTAACCCTGTCTTGGTCACACGTCTCCCACACCCTCGTGCGCAGCGCCCCGTAGACAGCTGCCTCGCCGGCATCCGTGCAACCGGCCTGTCTCGCGTCGAGCCAGTTCACGATCCCAAACCTCGTAGTCAACGTGGTGCTCCCCCCTCGATGCGGGTAGCCCGGTAAATCAACCGCAGAACCTGGCTCCGGAGCGGCAGCCTCATGTACGGGTTCGCCGCCAGCGCCAGGATCCGCTCGAGTACCGGGCCCTTCGCCCGCTTCTTATGGAACAGCTCGAAATCGTGTGGCGTGCGGAGCCCATCGATCAGGTATTCCAGAAGCCAATTCGTCTGTGCGTAGTATGTATCCCCGACCATTGGGTCCTCGGAGAGGATCTCGTCCACAAGCGGCAGCCTGTCCAGGCTCCAGACCGGCCCCCGCGTGAGAAAGATGTTGACCTTGGAATAGAGACTGGAGAGAGGGTCTCGCAGTACGTTCAGCGCGTGACACGCAAAGGAGGCTATTGTGCTCGGCAGGGGCCCGTCGTTGATGTTGTCCCTTGCCGTCTCGGCGAGTTCCGAGAGGAGCAGCCAAATCTGTTCCTTCTCTTCGTACTCCGACTGGTTGATTTTTGCCGCAGCCTTGAGGATGTTGACCAGTGCTTCTTTCCGTATGCTGGCGTGCTCCGAAGCGAGCAGGGCGATGAGCGATGTGAGGTAGCCGTCATCGACAAGTTCATCCACTGTCTTGGACGCCCATTTCGTTAAAGCTGAGTTGTCTGCCTCCAAGCCGTCCGGGACATGTAGCGTGTCCTCCAAGGTTTCGGCATCCATTTGGGGCTCCGACTTTTCCTCCTGCTGGCTGGCGGTCATGCTCTTGGGCTTTTTGGCTTTGGTCTCTGTGCTCCGTGGCCTTGGGTTGTGCTCGAACTCGAGGCCCTTCGGAACACCAGCCTTGGCTAGTTTGCCCTTGCTGTCAGCAAGATATGTCACCATGTTCGAGAATATCGCGTCGAGTAAGGGCCTGCTCTCCCCAGCAGTTGCCGAGAGCCCCAAGAATTTTGGCAGGAAGCGGCCAAGGGCCTTGATTGTGGCCTGTCCCCCCTCCTTTGCAGCAATAAACGGCAATTGCTCCAGCATGGCCATTGCGATCGGACTTGCGACTGCTCCCTCAATATCTTTCTCTCCGGTTGCGGTTGCGTTTTGTATTACCTCTTGCATCTTCTCGACGTACTTGACTGGGGTGTTCGCACAGCGCGTCAGGCAGTTATCCAAAAAGGGCCACAGCTGTGTGACTGAATCCGGTGATGACTGGCGCAACGACAGTAACGATTCGAGCAGGGCAAGCAACCCGGGATGTTTGTCACCGGCGGGCACCAGCTGCTGCTCCACAGCGACAAAGTTGAGAACGCTCCGTATTGCCTCCAGCGCAACTCCGTGTGGCGCATCGACATAAACTTTGAGCAACTGTGTAAATGGGGAGAGCGACATCCCCTCTGAAGCGGCAAACCAGCGCATGCCAGGAGAATATCCGGCAATGGCAAGCAAGTTTTCTAGCTCCTTCAGACAAAGAGCGAAATCCCGGGGGTCGTCCAGTTCTTGCCCCGACAAGCGGCTCAGAGCCGTTTCCAGGAAAGGAGAAACGTCGAATTTGGCCATGAGAGCGACTTGTGGCAGCACCTCGTAGCAGAGGCGCAACAGCCGGCTACCTGCCTCGCGGTGCAGAAGATCGCCCTCCGGTACAGATCGGTACGAGTTGATCATTTCCTTGATACCAGGGCTCCGCTGGCAAAACTCATCCACCAACCTGCGTGCGGCTTCCGCCCAAACAGTCTTGTTGGAGTGGGAGGCATCATGGTGCATCTTGATCGCAGCATCCAACTTTTCGATCGCGACCACTAAAATGCGAGTGGCGAAGAACGAAATCATGTTCGACTTGTTAGTCAGACTCCGAGTTAGTGCCTTTTGATTCAGCGGGAGTGGTAGGATGTTGTCCATGATAATTGAAGTTGGCGGAGGCAATTCACGAAATGTCCCCGCGCGGCAGAAGTAGTCGGGTACGGGGAGAGTGACCGTGTTGAAAAGGAAAGCGGCATAGCCAATCCATGTGGCCGAGAGCTTGGGCTCGAATGTGAAGGACTTGTTGGTGAGGAAGTAGTGGGCGACCAGCTCGGGAGCGACCTTGAAGATGGAGGTGATGAGCTCGCTCTGTTTGACGTTCGACCACGGACGTAGGTTCGGCAAAAAGTTTGACAAGGTGTAATTTCGAACAGGGACCTCTGTTTTGAATTTGTTCATCCAAACGATGGCTTCCAGCCCCAAGTCCTCCAGCTCGGCGGTCGGGATAACGGTGTCCGGGTCGACATCTCGAGGGTAGAAGCCGGAATCCTGTCTCAGCACACCACAGGCAGGATCGGTGCAGGCCGTCATGAGGAAGTCGTGGGCGATATCGGAAATGGAAGTCTCGTCATCAGCGGGCGTGCCTAAACGGTATTGGTAGAGCGCTGCGAGACGGGTGAGCGTCGATGCATTCAGCAGATTCGCCTTGGCCTCGCGTTGGAGCTTGTCGTCCAACAGGACGTGACTCCGTAGCCCCTCTAAAAGCTCCCGCACGAGGTAGGGCGGGTCCTGCTTCACATCGCGCGTCAGGGCTGAAACGATGTCCCTTTGGGAGAGCAGCTCCTTCTTTGCTTCTGGGTGGAGAAACTTGAGGGCGCTGAGGAAGAAGAGGATGGCATTGGTGCGGGCTGATGGTCGCTTGGTATCCTCGGCCTCCTCCCCGATGTGGACAATGCCCATGTTCCTTGCCAGGGACTTCAGCATGGACGCCCTAGCGCGAAAGAGGGGTCTTGCGATGGCGCCTCCGTCAAAGCTAACGGCCTCCTTCAACATCCTCAGGGTTGGCGAGATTATGAAGGCCTTTCCCTTGTCGGCGGCCAAGTTGCGCGCTATCAGATCTTGCTGGCGCTTTTGTAGCAGGGTTCTGCATATGGCTAGTCCCAGGGGCACCGTCTCGAGGGATTGCGAGAGCAGCTTTAGGAGCAGGGCAAGGACGACAGGCACGGCAGACATGATGTTGTCGTTGTTGATCTGGGCGGCGTAACTCCATGTCTGCATCATGTCTGGTAAACAGACGGTGTTCTCGTCATCGTCATCGGCGGGCCTCGCGAATTGGAGGTAGTCCCGCAGTATCTTGGGCCGGTCGCCATGGTCGCTGTCCGGGTCAAGCAAGTTGTCGAGGAAGAGTTTGAAGGATTGGAGACCTGCGAAGGGGAGAGTTAGACGCGTCTTCTAACATAGACACAGTACTACCTATGACAGGACCATAAACAATAGGCTCACGCACCATGCCGAGCCCGTACCGGGTCTTGACTAAAGGAGAGCAGTTGTTGCAATTGTCTGCTCGCGTGGATCTCCTCTGATGTGGGTGCTTCATGGACAACTTTTTGCCTCTTCCTCGACGCAGCAGCGCCGTCAGGGCCACGAGAAAATCGTTTTCCCATCTTGTGCTGCGCAATGGTTTATTTTTATTTTTGCATGTACCTGCATGTTCGACTTGGACTCGCGCGAGCGCGCGCATGGAATTTCAATATTTTGCAGTAATTTACCGCCTTCTTATCGCAGGGCAGCGGGGCGATAAGCTCCCACGTTACACTACGTCACCCCACCAGCTCCTTGCTCCTTCCCTGTAACAATGCTAGGTTGTTAACGGCAGGTACTACCCGGGGGTTAGGGTCCGGTCTGATCAACTGACTTTTGTATGACTGTATACGCCCTACCAACTACATTTTTCACCTTTCATCCTTCTTCTCTGCCTGCTTGCCACCGGGGTTGAAATTGGCATTGCAATTGGCACTTGATTAATTTGTATCCATATCTTATTAGGGTCTGGAGAAGCCTTTCTTTTTTAGTCTCATTCAGAAGAAAGGCTCGAAAGTGTAACGCACGTCACTGGCTGAATTGGATCAATTGTTGGCTCAAGCGGTGTCTCGGAACCTGAATTGGATTGACTCGTGTCTCTCTTGGTGTTTTACACAGAAGAGTCATCCTGCATCACAGGGCACCTGCTTTTCGTCAACCTCCCATTCGACGGCTCACGGGCACGTTGAAAATGCCTTCAAGCTCCGGAAGCCAGCCAATCCCGGCTAAGAACAGCTCTTCGGCGGGCCATCATGACATCCAATCAGCCTTTGCGTCGTCCTTTCGCTCAGCCTCGCCTCTGGCGCAGGAGATGTTAGCCCGCGATCTCGCGGAGTGCTCGGATGAGGATGAAGAAGTGCCCTTTGACTCGGAGGCGATCGAAGAGGGAGAGGATGGGGACGAGGACGAGGATGTCGACGCCCTCCCCGGGCCGACCCTCTACCGCCGGCCAAGCGGCATCGCCTTCGGCACCACACGCCCCGCGTTTGGCGCGGGTGGGCTTGACGAGCCGGCCCTGCTCACCCGCTCGGAGCGCACCCGCAGCCGTGATGCGGAGCGCTCTCTCCTCCGGGACAACCACATCCTTCCTCCCAAACACCAACATCACCATGCCCCAAAGAAGGGTCTTGCCGGACAAGTCTCGGGTCTTTACAAGCGCCTCTTCAGCACGAAAGTGCGCCTTCCAGCCGGCGACGAGGAAGCCCACATCCCGGGACAGACACCCCCGCGGATCGTCGTCGTCCCCGACGAGACCTCGCCCCTCCTCCCCCCCGCAGCCGCTCCTCTGCAGGGGGCGGCGGGGATGTGGGGGGAGAGAGCCTCAACGAGCAATGGGACGCGGCGGTAGCGGCCGGGCAGATCAAGACGACGTGGCAGCGCGAGGCCAAGACGATCGCGGTGTACTCGCGGTCGCTGATTGTGACATTCATGCTGCAGTACTCGCTCAACGTGGCGTCCATCTTTGCCGTCGGCCGGCTGGGCACGCTCGAGCTGGGCGCCGTGTCGCTGGCCACCATGACGGCCAACATCACTTGCTACGCGCCCATCCAGGGGCTCGCCACCAGCCTGGACACGCTGTGCGCGCAGGCCTTTGGCTCCGGCCACAAGCATCTAGTGGGTTTGCAGCTGCAGCGCATGACGTACTTTCTGCTGCTCCTGCTGCTGCCCGTCGCCGCCGTCTGGCTACACGCCGAGCCCATCCTGGCGTCCATGATCGACAAGGACAGCGCCGCACTGGCCGCGAGCTACCTGCGCATCGCCCTGCTCGGCACCCCGGCCTATGCGGCGTTCGAGGGCGGCAAGCGGTTCGTGCAAGCTCAGGGCTTGTTCCACGCTACCACGTACGTGCTCCTGGTGGCTGCACCCACCAACGCGCTGTTGAACTGGTTGTTGGTGTGGAAGTTGGGCTGGGGCTTCGTTGGTGCCCCGACTGCGGTCGCTATCACCCAAAACATGCTACCGTTGCTTCTCTTCTTCTACGTCTGGAAAATTGACGGGTCCCAGGCCTGGGGTGGGTTCAGGAAGAGTGCGCTGAAGAACTGGGGCCCGATGATCAGACTGGCCCTGCCCGGCATGATCATGGTTGTGGCCGAGTGGTTTGCCTTTGAGATCTTGACCCTCGCGTCCGGGAGGATGGGCGTCCAGTTCCTGGCGGCGCAGAGTGTGCTCGTGACGGTGACCAGCACGACGTTTCAGATCCCTTTCCCGCTCTCTATCGCCGGCTCGACCCGACTAGCTAACCTCATTGGGGCCAAGCTGGTCGATGCGGCTAAGACGTCGGCCAAAGTGGTGAGTTTTCCAGTAGTTAGTTTGCCTCGGCGATACCCCTTTGCTAATCCGCGGGACAACAGACTATCGTGGGCGGAGCACTGGTGGGGTTGTTCAACGTGATCGTCCTCTCGGCGTTCAGGTACCACATACCTTTGCTATTTACACACGACAGGGAGGTCATCGAGCTTGTGGCCCGGACGCTCCCCGTCTGTGCCATTATGCAGCTGTTTGACAGCATGGCGGCCGTCTCTCACGCGCTGTTGCGAGGCATCGGCCGTCAAGAGTTCGGAGGGTATGCCAACCTCGTCTGCTATTACCTCGTGGCGCTGCCCATATCGTTCGGACTGGGATTCGGCCTCGACTGGAAACTCACCGGGCTCTGGATCGGCGTTACAGTTGGGCTATTCATGTGGGTTCCCGTTCTCTTCCACTGGCCGAGTACGACTCTGCTAACACACAATAGCGTCTCGGTGGCTGAGTATTGGTTTACCTTTCGCGTTGACTGGCACCAGGCAGCCAGGGAAGCCGAGAGCAGGAACGCTTCGGGGTAACTGGGTTCCCTTTTCATCTTTTTTTGGATTAGGTGAGGGATATACCATATGCATGCAGGATCTTAACCGATTTGGATGTGATCTATACGTTACACGAGCACTTGTAACATCGGTGGTAGCACTTGTTGGATACCCCATCAGGATAGCGGGATGATTGAAACGCACGAAAGTCATGGGTTCGGAAAGATAAAATGATGGGAAACGGACGAATGGATTCAAATGGAATGATAAGCTTAAGGGATTCCAACTTCTCCCCCGATTTTATGCCCCGAAGCCGATGACTGGGCGGGTTTTGAGGTTGAATGGTTGGTTGGTTGGTGTCTTTGCTCAAAGCTGAAGGTGACTGTGCCTCTTACTACAACTGTATCCCTCTGACTACACAGTACATTTTGTAACTCTGCAACTCTGTCTCGTCCGAAGCAAGCAACCTCCCTCTTACACAGGACTCAGGGGCGCTTAGTCAGCGGCACATTCAACACCCCGCCATCCCTCGCCCGACAGTTTGGCAACGAAGTGGGGTTCTCGTCCGAAACAGTGCACAAGACAGGGGTTTCACCGTCTTCTGCCGGCCGGCGACCTTTGTCGGGCAGCAGCACGCGCCGGGGAGTGGAAATATTCCATTCACAGTATGACTATTAAAGTCTGGGTTCGTTCCGCGCTATACCTATCTTCTAGGTTCCAACAGCGTGCACTTCTCCACCGAGCCACCCCATTCCACGTCCCCAGACTCGGCCAACAGCGAACTCTCATTCGGCCCTTCACAAGAACCCAACAACACAACATGTCTACCGCCACCACGACAACGGCCGAGCCGATCACGGCCGATTCCATCCTCCGCCTCTTCCCGGACATTGACACGAGCGGGGCAGCTCTCGAAGGCCACGATGAGGAACAGATCCGTCTGATGGACGAGGTCTGCATCGTCCTGGACGAGAATGACATGCCAATCGGGACTGCGAGCAAGAAGCTATGTGAGTGTGCCTGTTGCGCGACCCTGAAACCGAGTGGGGGAGGAGAGGGGGGAGTGGGCGAGTGGGTTGCAGCAAAACAAGTAAATAAATGCACGGGGGGGAATGTTGTGCTGACGAGGCATGCGACTTGCTAGGCCACCTTATGACGAACATCGACAAGGGCCTCCTGCACAGAGCCTTCTCTGTCTTCCTCTTCAACGACAAGAACGAGCTGCTCCTGCAGCAGCGCGCCTCGGAAAAGATCACCTTCCCTGACATGTGGACCAACACCTGCTGCTCGCACCCGCTGCACATGGCCAGCGAGACCGGCTCCAACCTCGAGGACGCCGTCCGTGGCGTCAAGAATGCTGCACAGCGCAAGCTGGACCACGAGCTCGGTATCAAGAAGGAGCAGGTGCCGCTGGAGGACTTCCGCTTTCTGACCCGCATCCACTACAAGGCGCCAAGCGACGGCAAATGGGGCGAGCATGAGAGTGAGCAGTCCCATGCCCATCCCGCGCTTCCCGCGCAGGGCGACATGCATGCTAACAATGTGTTTCCAGTCGACTACATCCTCTTCATCAAGGCCAACGTCGATCTCAACCCCAGCGAGAACGAGGTGCAGGCCACCCAATACGTCACGGCCGACCGCCTGAAGCAAATGTTCCAGGACCCGACCCTCAAGTTCACACCCTGGTTCAAGCTCATCTGCAACTCGTTGCTCTTTGACTGGTGGAAGCACATCGACTCGGGCCTCGAGAAGTACATGAACGAGCAGGAGATCCGCCGCATGTAATCGACCAATATATCAAGTTGCGGGTGCCAGTGCTCGTTCCTGTTGCAAAGCCGTGTTGCGCGGGATGCAGCTTTGAGGAGTTGACCAGCGCCAGTCGTTTTGTTTTGTTTTTAAGCCTAAGATATCCGCTGTTTTGCGGCAGCAAATAAGAAGCTCGCGCAGAGAGCCTCGTGCTTCCCTTTTTCAGCGCCTTGCATCGCGCCGGCAGGACTATTGGACATTGCACAAGGCATGATTGCAGGTTGGAGCTTGGGGGGGGGAGTATATAATACGACCTGGAGTTCATGCAATTCTCATGGCGACAGCTATTCCCGGAGCATGCGATGTGACAAACAAACAGACTTGAAACAACCGCACAACACAGGCAGCTGATGAGTGGCCAGCAACATGCTGCCAACTGCTCTCCCCGCCCGTCTCAGCCTCCCTTTCCCGACGCCACCTCTCGCCGGACTAGGATACCATCAACATCGTCACCTGACCGCCTTGCATGGCCCCATGTCTCTTGAGGCGATCGCTGAATGGATCTGATCGGGCGTTCTCGACGGCGCTGATCGTGATTGGAAGCAGACAAGCGTGGTGATTGCAGGGCGAGCAGTCTGCCCCACACCGCCGACCACCTCTCTCGGATCACCAGTCGTTCCAGAGAGCAAGGTTGGCTCGGGGTTGGGCACGTGTAGCGGCATATCGACGGATAAGCTGGCCATGCACGTCTTGTCTTGCCTCTTCCGTGCTGAACCCTGGGATCCGGGACTCGGCTACCCCCACTTCGGGGACGGCCGGCCGATTGCTGCCGCTTGCCTGTGACCCCCCCTCGGACCCCCCCTGCGGGTGGCCGGTGTAAGCCAATCGATACAGCCGCCTTGGACGCCCCGTCGCCCCCGGTATCCCTGTCGGGCGATTTCCTGACCAAGACATTGGGGTTCTTTGTTAGACAATTGGCGAGACAGCGCGGGTTGGCATGTGTGCGTGTGAGTGTGAGTGCAATCAGAGAGGACTTGCGCTGTTCTTGTGTTGGCCGAGGATGCCGCGATCCCATTCCATCCCGCCCAGATCCGTTACGCATGTGTCAATCTGTCCAACATGTCTCGGAAAGTATTAGTCCACCAAGCTGCCTACTTAGTTATCCCTTCCTGCCCGCTCTCTGTCCTCTGCTGTCCCTTCAGTCTTCAAACAGCGCCTCTTAGCTCAACTGAGAATAGCACATCGCGTTGAAGGCCACTTATACACACCCCACTCAGGGGGCAATCTTCCTACAGGGCACCATTGCCTGCTTGCCACCACCCCGGCCGTCTACACCCCGCCCCGCTCGTACAAGTACACCAGCAGCATCCATTCGGCCTGCGTGTTCGTGTGTGTGTGTGTGTGTGTGCTGTGTGCGTGTTTGCGTGTGTGTGTGACGAGATCAAGAATCTCTCTACCTAACATATCATATCAACCACCGGGTTCGACCGACTACGGTCATCGCTCTCCTGATAGCCATAGCCCGCCAGCCACAACCACGTACCCATTCGCAGAGGGAATCTACGGCAGAAGAACCATATTGATGTCGGCTGACATTCGAACCGCCCTCAATTGCCTGCGCCACCCGTCCAGATTCATGCCCATCTCGAGAACGCAACTTTCGAGAGTCCACACGGGCGACAGTATCCAGAATATATCAAAAAATAAATCAAAGTATGTCCTGCCCAGGCCTTGGAAATGGGAACCACCGGCCCTGACCACCACCGCTAGACCCTCAAGTAATCACCCCACCACCACCACCACCACCACCACCACATCAACAACACCATCATGGCGCCGTCCGTAAGCAGTACAATCTCCAGCACGAGCACCAGCTCCGATTCGGACGCCCCCTCCATCCCCAGCTCGAACTCGAGCTCCAGCTCGAGCATCAGCTCCAACTCGCCCCCACACTCGCCCATTACTAGCACCACCGCCGCCACGCTCGCTACCAAGCGCTCGCTGGTGCCCGCCCGCTGGACCGACTGCTCGGTGCGCACCGTCGGCATGGCCGAGTGCCGGGACGCGGCGCTGACGCTGGCGCACGCCTTTGCCGCCGACGATTATGCGCAGTACGTGGTGGCGGACGATGTTGCGGGTGGTGGTGGTGGTGGTGGTGATATGGGGGGGAGTAGTGGTGGTGGTGGTGGTGGTGGTGGTGATGGTGATGGTAGTGGTGGTGGGCGCTTGACTGCCGAGGAGGCCAAGTGGCGGCTGCATGTCGATTTCTTGACCTACACGGTCGCCTCGCACTGCATGAGCGGGCTGGTGACGGCCGTGGGCGCCGAGTGCGATTGCGTTGCGCTCTGGTACGTTCTCCAACACCCCCTTCTTTTTTACGTTTCTTGAGCATCGTCAAGATGGTAGTGAGTTTGTCCCTAACCGGTAACCGAAACTGACCGGGTCCCCCCCCCTTCCAGGGTCCCTCCTGGCAAGCATCTCGACGGGTGGTGGACGCAGCTCCGCAGCGGCATGTGGCGGCTGTACTTCCAGCTCTCGCCCGAGGGCAAGAAGCGCTACTTCGACGAGATCCTGCCACGGCTGCACGAAGCCAAGGTCCAAGTCCTCGGCGACCGCGACGCCTGGTACCTGAACTACCTGGGCACCAGGCCCAACTCGCAGGGCCGCGGGTACGCGGCGAAGTTGCTGCACGATATGATGGCGCGCGTGAGTTAGCCCCCCCCTTTTTTGCCTCCCATTTTGCTCTCCATCGCACACATACCCCCCCAAACGTCCCCGCAAGAGTCCCGACCTGCTGATGAGCGCCCCCGCACACCAAACAGGCAGATGCCGAGCAACGGCCCATGTATCTCGAGTCGAGCTCGCAGGCCAACAACGCCTACTACGAAAAGTTTGGCTTCGAGGTCCAACGGGATGTCTTACTCGAGCGCGGGCCCGTCCCGGTCCGGCTTTCCATCATGGTTCGTGAGCCCCGCGTGCCCGGTTGCAAGGCCGCTTACGCCAGCCGGAGCTCGATGGTCAAGAAGTTTGTTGTTGGTGCCAAGGGGTTGATGGGCTGAGTGGGGGATGAGTGAGTGGTTAAGGGAGCTCGATTTGTCGAGATTTAGTGATTTGTTAGTGCTTTTCTTGATTTTTCTTGTTGTTTCTGTCTTTTGTGTCGGTCCATCAACTGGACCCGTACCCGTTAACTGGTTGCTGCATTCAACATGCATGCGCGCTTTTGCTTCAGCAGGATCTAGCGGTCATTGGATTCTGGCCCTCGACGGTGTCCGGGTTACCCTACGGCGGGATCCAGTTCGACCATGGCATCTTTTCGTAGCGAATTGGCCGTAGTCACTCATTCGGCCGGGGCCACCACCCTCGTACGTCCTGAGGAGAACAAATCTTTAGCCCTGTGGACCTGTATCCTCAACATGAACAAAACCCGATAACTAGCAAGATGTGCCAAATAGCCGGCGCCATGGTATCCCTCACGATGCAACGAACGCTCCTCCAGGACCCGTTTCCTCCCAGTGCCTTTTCCCGGCAGACCCAACCCTCCCCCGGCTGGCGGCTCAGATCTCCAGGATGGCCCACGTGTCGTCGTCGTCTGTGGTGTAGATGATGCCCATGTTCAGCAACTCCTGGGCGGCAGCCGTGACGACCGGGGCCTCCATCCTTGTCCCGGCCACCACCTGGCTGACGTGGGCGCCGTCTCCGGGGGCGTTCGCCAAAAAGTTGTAGAGGGCCCGCGCGTTCGGCCCGCACGGCGCCAGCCGCGCGTCGGACCCGGGGTCGGGGCCGGCGCCCCCATACCCACCGTCCACAAACATGCTGTCGCCGTCCGCGTCCACCCCGTTCCCGCCGGCGCCCTGCCCGCCGGCGCCCTTGGTCAGCTGCAGGTGCACGTAGACGGCCTCGAGCAGGTGGTAGTTGACCTCGTTGAAGTCCTGGATGGGGCGGATGAAGTGGGCGCCGACGTGGCGCTTGCCGTTGAAGCTCTTGAGCTGGCCGAAGACGCGCACGTACGTGTCCTGGGCCAAGGGTTGGGCCGCCTCGGGATTGTCGGCGTCGATCCACTTCTTGACCTCGATGATCCCCGTGCCGTCGTCGATGCGGTATGTGGTGTTGACCGTCTGCGGGGCCACCGACCGCACCTGCCCGACTAGGGTGACCTGCGTGGTCGGCAGGCCGTCGACGGCCAGCTCGGAGCCCGGGTAGGGTTCCTTGCAGTCGACGAGTTGTTTGATGGTTACCGGGCGGAGGCTGTCATTTGCGTAATTCTGATTTGGGGAGAGACGGGTGGTTAGGACTAGGAGGGTCTTTGAGAGGGATAAAAAAGGGAAGAGGCTTTGTTTACCCTTCCGCTGCCACCGCCCTGGCTTCCTTGCTGCGATCCGCCCATGAAACCGCCGCCATCATCGCCGCCTTGGGTGCCGTAGCCCGTTCGTTGGTAGCCACCGTATGAGGCTGTGGATGGTTAGCCAAGTTTTCGAGATTAAGATTTGGCATGTCGGGGTCGCATACTCATAATGTGCGATTTTTGATGTGTATAGGTCGGAGTGATGGTCGTCTTGAAAGTCGAGTGATGTTGTCGTAGGTCGTTGCGGGCTGCGGGGTGAAAGATTGTATGCGGAAGACGCGTTACGACGCGCCTGGGCAGCAAGGAGAAGCAAGCACTCAACGCGTGCCCCGCAGGCAGACACCAGTGGGGGAGAAGGGGTTGATAGTCATAGGTGGTTGATTGGTTAACAACCGGATAGAAAGCGGGTCTGTCATCGCTCTCGCTCACCAACAGCAGCATCCCAAAGAAGGAACGAAGGCGTCATGGGAATGAACAAGCACCAAACTACATAGGTAATTCCCGTCTGCTTTAACATTAGAACCTACTCATATTGTATTTCCCATTAAATTATATCATCACCACCGGGTAATACCCCTCACAATGTCAGTCTCAACAATACCCCCTCCCGACGAAGAAGACAGCCCGCCATCATACTGCAACTGCTGCACGCCGATAACCTCCCTCGCCCGACCCGTTGACGTGTCTGAACTGAGAGAGTAAGGCATACCTACCTACCTACCTACCTACCTACCTACCTTAGATAGCAAACATGCCATCCCATAGCTATATCCATCCCATCTTTAACCAACCATCCCCCTCCCAGCCGCGGCCTCCTCCAAAACGCCTTCTGCCTCCCACCCATCTTCGGACCCCTCCTCTTCGACAACGAGCAAAGCGACTGCCGTGACCACTGCGCCAACGAACGAAGTAAACCAACCCCCCCCTTTTACTCCACCCCCTCCCCCCCTTAGAACCGTAGACCCCATCCGATCTAACCCCCGCAACCCACCCAGCCTTCCTCTCCTACCTGCGCCTCTCCATGTACATGTCCATCGTGGCGGTGGCCATCGTGCTGTCGTTCCACCTGCGCAAGACGGCGTCGGATATCGAGCTGCGCATGGCCAAGCCGCTGGGCGCCATCTTCTGGGCGCTGTCGGTGAGCTGCCTGGGGGTGGGCATCGCCAATTATACGAGTACGTGTTACTCTCTCTCTCTCTCTTGTTGGGTGTGTGTTGGATGTGTGTGGTGAGGTCTGACATTGGCTGTGGTAGAAACGGTCAATAAGTATAGTCGGAGGGCGGCTATTGTGCAGAGTGGGTGGAAGACGCAGACTGTGAGCAGCTCCCTTTTCCTTGTTTTTTTTGTCCTTTTCTCCCCCTGATTTCAGTATTCCGAGTTATACCCGTCGACACTAACATTCACAGGTCATGGCTGCGATAGCGATGTGTATTTTTGGGTCGTGTGTGACGCTGCTGGTGGTTAACAAGTTGAACGAGCGCGCAGATGAATGAGACCATCCTAGCAGTCGAGGCGTTCGGCGCATTTTGATATTGGGGTAAATACCTATTTAAGCATCCATCCGGCAGATGAGAAATAATGACACACCCTCACTAAACCAATACGCATCGCCCCTATGCGACGGTCGCACTTCCATGCAAAACTTGTACAGTCTCCGACCTCCGATGGGCGCCCCCTTAACCTGGAGCGCGCCAATTCGCTCAGTCATTCTTCATACAGAACAAATCCTTCATCGACTTCTTCGCCAGGAGGTCTTCAGGTGTCAACGCCTGGCAGCCCCCGACCACGCGTCGAAACTCGTCCGTGTAGCTCGCCGCGGCCGCATCCAAGTCCGACAGTGTCGTGCTCCTCCCGTCCCAAAGCAAAAGTGGCATCTCGTTGAACGGCAATAGCCCGCCGGCCGGGAGGCTCTCGAAAAGCGTGTCCCCAGAGACGGGCAGCTCAGTATCCTTGGGCGCTTCCTTCCCAAGCTCTGTCTCGTATTCCTCGGGGGCGCTGTAGAGCTCGTTGTGGACGGTGGCCAGATCCCTCGCGGTTGCCTCGCTGGGGTAGAGCGTCCAGTAGCCGCGGGCGCGGGAGAGCTTCAGAGCGTGTTCCAGCCATGAAGGGTACCTCTTAGTAACGAGTTTGTTGGCGAAGAAAGCGGGCGGCGGTTGGGTTTTGTGCTCGTAATCGATCAGGTGGGAAACCAGTCCGTGTAGCTCAATCCATTTTTGCCCTGTGAAAAGCGCGGCGTTGCTGTCTGGGGCTTGCCATAAGAAGGGAGTTACCCCCTTTTCAGAAGGCGGTGCAAACGGCTGCGAGCCATCCAGGAGAGTAGAGGGCAGGTCAAGGCTGATACCGAGTAACCTAGAGTCCCATTCCTGTGTAAGGGCCGCTCCTGAGTACAGGTAATGTAGTACAGAATATTTCAAGTCTAATAAGCCGGACAAAATCAGCAAAACGTACATGCCACTCCTAACCGGATTAAGTTCTCACTCACAGTGGAAAAATCGGGGTGACAGTTGGGCTTGGGGCGAGAGGACTAGTACGTGCGAGTATTTCGGGTTGCTCGGCCAGAACGACTCGAGAAAACGCACCGAACTCTCCTCCTCAGTTAGCCTACTGCGCGGTATACGGTGCCTGAGGGTGAGTTGCCGGGGAAGGGAAGGTAGACGGGAGCGGCCTGGTGGCCACTGAAACGTCTTCAGAAACTCGACCGTGCCGCGGTCCACATCATGCGGCAGTTCGATAGTCAGATGGGGCGTCGAGCTCGCCGAGAAGTCGGCTGCTGACAATGACTTGAGCAGATGGATAAGGCCCCCTGAACTGGCGGGGGGCGCGTGAATCACGATGTCAATGCTTATTTTATCCCAGGCTGCTCTCCCCGTTAGCATGACATTTATATAACCGTGTTCTGGCCACCGTACCTGCTAATGATGAGGCATCTAGCTTCGTTATCCAAGCTAGTCGTGAATGTGCGTTCTTCGGCAATTCAATCAGGGGCATGCCCGAAACCGGGGCCTGTTTCCTGACACCGGCTAAGAAATAATCCTCCTCCACGCCAGAACCATCAATGATTACGGCCTGCGGGTGCATGTAGTTGTTGATGTGGTCTAGGAAATTGTCAGACTCTAGCAGCGGGGCTCTTGACCATCCGTCCTACTTACAGAGCGCACGAACCGAGCTTTGTCTTAGACGCTCGGGAGCCGACGTTTCGGCAAAATCTGGGCGAGCATCTGGCATCAAGTCAGCGCCCGATTTTTTTTCCCAACATGATGCTGTCACAAGAGCTGCGCATACCATGGAAAATGACCTTGCAAGACTCGTCGATGCCATTGACAGCGTGCAGCTGTTCCATGTCAATCCCACTCCCGCCAACGAGAGCAAAGTGCACATAGTTCCTCAGTTCAGCTCCCATCTGGCAGGCCATGGGCAACAGGAGCGCGACACTCTTCAGATTGGCGGCAGCAAACAGTACGTTTTTATTGATAGTGGAGGTGCCCCCGGTAGTGTATATTCCCTGGAGCGAGGCTGAGAGCTTTGGGAAAATGAGAGGCCCGCTGTAGGGGGGTTGGGGCGCCTCTAACTCCGTTGGAGGGGCCTTCGATGGTGGAGGAGGACTCGATCGCTGGGGCTTCTGGTCGTACAGCTTCGGCATCGCCCCCGGCCTCCGTCCCGGCCCCGGCGCATGGGGCTTACCCGCTTCGGGCCCGCCGCGATATACGGGGTGGCGTCGATCTCGAACGGGGAGATCGGTGGGGAGGTTGCTGATAAACAGGTAGACGAAGACGCCCAGCGCAAAGACCATGGCAAGCCGTTTCAGGAACTTGCTCCTCGGGGCTCCGGTGGCGCTCCATCGCGGACGGATTGAGGGAAGCTTAGCCGGCCTGTGGTCGTCGTCCTTTTTGCCCAGGTCCTCGTGAGTGAGGAACATGGTTCCCATATTGTGCCACCTAGGTACCCAGCGCCGCCAAGCTGCGCTTTCTTTCAATGCCTCCGGCCAAAAAGGCAAAAAAAGAGACGGAACGAGGACTCGTTGATGCGCCAATGACACTTCACTTGTCAATAATTCTTAGAATTATTAGCCGGTCGTCATCGGAATAAACTGACGACAGGCGCTGTCTGCATTTGTCTCGGATTTATCCGCGCCGGGGTGACGCGATCGTGGGATCCGAGTGCCGGGTTATGACTTGAAGCTCGAGTCGATTGTTGCGAGCTTTGGGGTTAAGATCAACGTGTCTTGCGACCATCTGCTGCGACAGACTGCCAGTGAGTGCCGATCCACCCTGCAAGGATCCGTCCCAGCGGCAGCGGCAGGGCCTCAGTCCCGCATCAACCCCTGCAACTTTGGCTTCTCACGCTGCGGGAAAAGGTGGGGGACGGGAGCAGAAGAGGGGCAAGCCTTATCGATTCTTTTATTTTTTTTGAGAGTTTTCATCGACAGGGCAACGAGATCAAAAAAAGAGTATCCCCCACCAGACTGTGACGGGAGTACCAGAACTGCTTTGAGAACTACCTGGTACCTATCTAATCTCGATATCAAAAATTATGGGCAAATCTCGCCGGAACAGAGCTCGGGGAAACCGCAGCGACCCGATCGCGAAGCCTGTGAAACCGCCATCTGATCCAGAGCTCGCCAAGCTCCGCGAGAGCAAGATCTTGCCCGTACTCAAAGACTTGCAAAGCCCAGAAGCAAAGTCCAGGACGGCAGCTGCCGGCGCCATCGCCAACATCGTCCAAGATACAAAATGCAGGAAGCTACTCCTGCGAGAGCAGGTCGTCCACATCGTCCTCACCGAGACCCTCACCGACAACAGCATCGATAGCCGGACGGCTGGTTGGGAAATTCTCAAGGTGCTGGCCCAGGAGGAGGAGGCAGATTTCTGCGTGCATCTGTACAGGCTCGATGTTCTCACAGCGATCGAACATGCTGCTAAGGCGGTAAGTATCGTTTACTTTCAGGTCCAGACCTCAGGGGGCTGACTTGGGATCACTAGATCCTCGAAACGCTCACTGCAACCGAGCCTTCATTTTCAAAGCTGCTGAAGGCTCAGCAACGGCTAGTATGGGACATCACGAGCTCCCTGCTCACACTTCTCGGTCTTTTGGCATTGGCTCGGGAAGAGATCCTAGAAGCCATTGTCAAAAACCAGACCATCCTGCGCCTCCTCTTCCGCCTAGCTTCCACCGACATTGCCCCTCAGGAGATGTTTGAGGAGGCCCTCTCATGTCTCACAGCATTGTCAGAGGACAGTCTCGAACTTGGTCAGGCTATGACGAACGACCAGGAAACACAGTGTTACGATGTCCTCCTAAAACTGGCCACCACCGGAACTGGCCCGAGGGCGGTGTTGCCCTGCGGCGTCCTACACAATGTTTTCTCATCATTACAATGGCTGGACCACAGCCCCGGAAAAGATGGAGCATGCGATGCCGTCCTTATCCCCAGTCTGGCGCGGGCGCTGGAACAGGTTACCCCAAGCAGTATATCTGCCAATGGAAGTTCACGCCATGTCGACATCATACAGATCGCCCTCGAAATACTAGCCTCTATCGGGACTGATTTCCAGGAGACGCTCGTGAAGGGTAACCGTGCACCGTTGGATCCTGCCAAGGCCAACGAGGAGTGGAATGGTTTTGACGATGCGGGGGCCGACGCGATGGATGTCGACCAAGGTTCGGGCGCCGGAGACGAAGAGGGCGACGCAGAAGAGAACGACGAGGAGGGCGATGACGACGAAGAAGATGGAGACGACGACTCGATCACATCGGACATGGAAGCCGACATGGGCCTCGTCGCAGGCGAAGAGGGTTCAGGGGCCGGCGATATCAACGATCTCCCAACACTCCGCGAGCTCATCCAGAGAGCCGTCCCGCAACTCATCCGCCTAACCAACATCCCCGTCAACAGCGAAGACACCCTCGCCATCCAGTCCCACTCCCTATCCGCGCTCAACAACATCGCCTGGACCATCTCCTGCCTCGAGTTTGCCAACGGCGAAAACGCCCACATTCTCGGCGCGTGGTTCCCGACAGCCAAGAAGATCTGGCGCAAGGCAATAGCGCCCATCCTCGACGCCGACAGCGCCGACCTGAAGCTGGCCACCCAAGTAACCGGCCTCGCCTGGGCCGTCGCGCGCACCCTCAACGGCGAGACGCCGTCGGAGGGCAACCAACACCGAAAGTTCATCTCGCTCTACCACGCCGCTTCCAAGAACCCAGCGCAACAACAGGCCGAACCCGGCCAGGACGACAGCGGCGAGGCACAAGACGACCCCTTCCAGGGCCTCGGCGTCAAGTGCATCGGCGTACTCGGGTCGCTGGCGCGCGACCCCGCCCCTATCGAGGTCAACCGCGAGGTGGGCGTCTTCCTTGTGACGCTCCTTGGCAGCGAGACGGCGCCGCCGGCCGACATCGTCGAAGCCCTGAACCAGCTGTTCGACATGTACGGGGACGAGCTGGCGCCATGCGACCGGGAGGTATTCTGGAAGGACGGTTTCCTGAAGCACCTCGAGGAGTTTGTGCCCCGGATGAAGGTGCTGGTAAAGGGGGTGGACAAGAGGGCGCAGGCCGAGCTCAGGACTCGGGCGGACGAGGCGCTGCTCAACCTGGGGAGGTTTGTGCAGTACAAGAAGAAGCACGCGCCGAAGTGATTTGGCTACTCGTGCGTCATTCAGGGGTTGGTTGGACGGGCAGTTGGGTAGGTGCGAGGCTGAGTGAGATACGCCACAGATCTCAGGAGGCCATTTACGCACCTCGGAGCCTCGATGAGCAACGTTAATGGCTGTAATGAAAAATGAAGGTCAATAATTGTCATGTCACAAGCGAACCAGCAGCACGGACCGTTGGATCTTGGGTGACTGCACGTTTAATCAAGTTGCCCTCTTAGAGCCTTGGATGCTCGAGGGCAGTGTGCCGGGTAAAAATGCCTTTGTTTATATCGGTCAGGTTTGAATCAAGCGCTCTCTCCTCTCGAGATCAACTCACACAAGTAACATCCGTTTTCCCACGCGCTGTCCCCCCCGCCATGGTTGTCCTAACCGAACGCTTCACCCCCCACACAGCGAAGAATATGGATATGACGAAGATAGCGACACGAGACGCGCTTCAGCCGATGGGCTTCAACTTCTTCTTCTTCTTCTTCTCGGGGCCCTCCTCGCCCGACTTGCCGCCCTTTTGGAACTGCCGCCAGCTGCTGATGCGCTGGTCGCGGGTGGCCTCCCAGTCCTCCTCGTGCTGGCGCTTCTTGCGGCGCTGCTCCATCTCCTCGTCCTGGCGGCGCTGCTCGCGGCCCTCCTCCTGCATCTGCGCCTTCATCTGCCGCCGCCGCCGGTGCTCGTTCTCGATCAGCACGAACTTTGTCTTGTCGGCCCACTTGCGCTCAAAGTCGGCCGTCTTGAGCTCGGGGCTGTCCACCGTCCACTTGTTCTCCCGCATCAGCAGCATGCGCGCGTCCGCGATCGCCTCGTCCAGCACCGCCCGGTGCTTCTCGTCCATGAGCTCCGTCTGCGCCTTCTTGAGCCGGTCGAAGGCGTCCGGCGCCAGGGGGTTTTTGGTCTTGTCCGGATGGATGAGGAGCGACTTCTTGCGGTAGGTCACTTTGATGTCTGATTCGGGCACGCCGGGTTTGAGGCCGAGGACGGCGTAGCTAAGGGGGATGTTAGCCAGTGGTTGACCATCGTCGAGGTGGAGTAGGAAGGAGGGCTTACGCATCGAGCCTGAAGGCTTTCAAAATGCGGTCAATCTCGGCATCCTGTTTACCGTGTTGTCAGTAAATCGATGCGAGCATACCATACGGGCGTCAAATGAGTGGTGAGCACACCTTCTCCCACTCTTTCGCTTCTGATTCCAGCACCTCCAGCGCATCTCGGTTATCGACTGGGGCGTCGTCTGTTGCATCTTTCGTAGCCATATCGACACAGTTGATGATACACTTATTGTGATCGCAATATCGACGGGAATCCGAGGGCCCGCAAAGATCCAGAGTGGGGGACACTCTCTCGAAATCCTAGTATGGAGGTCGTCGGCGTCTTCGTTGCTGTTACGGTGTTTACAGAGGGAAGACCGGCTAATGTAGGGCGCTGTTGCCGGTTGTGATAAGGGACGCGATAAGGCATCAGGGATCCGGGCCCCGCTAAAATTTGGCGGGCTGGCGGCATCCCGAAAATTTACACGGTTTGGCAGCCCGCTTCTGGCCCGGTTAGCTCTAGGTGTGTTCTGCCCCATCAACAGCTTCCGAGTGTCTTTGCAAACTTCACACTGCGCCCCCGGTGCAGCACCAACACTCCACCATGAAGAGAAGAGCGGCCTCCCCGGCCATGTCCGAGAACGAAGTCGACATTGCCGGCTCTCTGTTCGCCAATGACGCCGACAGCGACAACGATGTCCAAGCCCAGAAGCAGCCCGCCGACCTCGACTTCGGCGACCTCTTAGACAATGGCGACTCCGACGATGGCGGCGATGCGGCCTTTATCGCGAAGCAGCAGCGAAGCTCCAACAGGAAAACCGGGAACCTACAGAGCAAGAGCGCAAAGAAAGGCGGCGGTTTCCAGGCCATGGGTGAGTGCCGCAGCCCTGACCCGACTGACGGGCAGCTCATATTAGTAACCCTCAACTAACGAACCTCGCGCCGGCAGGTCTCAATGCGAATCTCTTGAGAGCCATCACTCGCAAGGGCTTCTCTGTACCCACCCCTATCCAGCGCAAGACGATTCCCCTGATCCTCGAGCGGCGCGATGTAGTGGGCATGGCCCGAACCGGTTCCGGCAAAACCGCCGCTTTCGTTATCCCCATGATTGAGCGACTAAAGTCCCACAGCGCCAGAGTTGGTGCCAGAGCTATCATCATGTCGCCCTCTCGCGAGTTGGCCCTACAAACATTAAAGGTCGTGAAGGAGCTGGGCAAGGGGACCGACCTCAAGACGGTCTTGTTGGTTGGTGGTGACAGCTTGGAGGAACAGTTCGGTTTGATGGCGGCCAACCCAGATATCGTCATTGCCACACCGGGTCGGTTTCTACACTTGAAGGTTGAGATGTCTCTCAATCTCTCGTCCGTTCGATACGTCGTCTTTGACGAGGCCGACCGCTTGTTCGAAATGGGTTTTGCCGACCAGCTTACCGAGATTCTGCACGCGCTGCCGCCATCCAGGCAGACTCTCCTTTTCTCCGCTACACTCCCGTCATCCTTGGTCGAGTTCGCCAGAGCCGGCCTACAGGAACCAAGCCTTGTCAGGTTAGACGCCGAGACCAAAGTGTCACCCGATCTTGAAAGCGCCTTCTTCTCAGTCAAGGGCGGCGAAAAGGAGGGCGCCCTTCTCCACATCCTTCACGATGTTATCAAGATGCCCCTAGGCGTGCCAGAGGGCGTCGAGGAGGAGACCGAAGAGCAGCAATCGAAGAAACGGAAGCGCGACTCGGGCAAGCGGAATGGGAGAGAAAAACCGACCGAGCATTCAACCATTATCTTCACAGCCACCAAGCATCACGTCGAGTACATCGCACACTTACTACGCCATGCAGGGTTTTCCGTGTCATACATCTACGGTTCACTCGACCAAACCGCCCGAAAAATCCAAGTCGACAACTTCAGGAGGGGGAGAACGAACATCTTGGTTGTCACGGACGTTGCGGCTCGTGGTATCGATATCCCAGTGCTCGCGAATGTGATCAATTACGATTTCCCTCCTCAGCCCAAGATCTTCGTCCATCGTGTCGGCAGAACAGCCCGTGCTGGCCAGCGCGGTTGGGCCTATGCTCTGGTGAGAGAGTCAGATCTCCCCTATCTCATCGACCTCCAGCTTTTCCTCGGCAGGAAACTGGTAGTCGGCCAGGAAGTAAAAGAGCCATCTTTTGCCCAAGACGTCGTTGTTGGCACCTTGATGAGGGCCGATCTCGAAAACAACATAGAGTGGGTGAAGAAGGTGCTTGGTGATTATGACGATATCAACGGGCTCAAGGGGGTCACGATCAAGGCTGAAAAGCTCTATATGAAGACCCGAAACTCGGCGTCGAGCTCGAGCGCCAAGCGTGCTCGTGAAGTTATTGCGTCTAGAAGCTGGTCCCAACTACACCCCCTATTTGGAGCGTCGGCCGCCAACGCCGAAGAAGCCCGGGACAGCCTGCTCTCCAAGATCAGCGGTTTCAAGCCCCAAGAGACTGTCTTCGAGATTGGGCCACAGGGCAAATCGGCCAAGAACAAGGCCGCCGAAGTGATGCGCAGCTTCAGGGCACGAGTCGGCCCGCGGAGGTCGAGCAAGAAGGATGAGGACACAGAAATGGTGGACGCCGACGAGGATATATCGCCACCCAATGAAAAGGGAGGCGATCTCGAGGATTCCGAAGAAGACCAGCCCGGCGGGGATGCCGAAGAGGCCTGGGAGGACGAGGAATCCGACTCAGAACTCGAAGTGACGGTGACAAGCAGCGGCAAATCCACAAAGGGGCAAACCACCTTCCAGGACCCGGAAATTTTCATGTCCTACACCCCGCGCACCACCAGCGCCGCCGAAGAGCGCGCGTACGGCGTCAACTCGGGCGGCACCACGCAGTTCGTCGAGGCCGCCCGCGACGCCGCCATGGACCTGGCCAACGACGACGGCGCCAAGGCCTTCGGCCTCCCCACGCGCTCCAAGCTGCGCTGGGACAAGCGCCACAGCAAGTACGTGTCGCGCGCCAACGACGACGACGGCTCGCGCGGCGCCAAGATGATCCGCGGCGAGTCCGGCGTCAAGATCGCCGCCTCCTTCCAGAGCGGCCGCTTCGACAAGTGGCGGCGCGCCAACCGGCTGGGCCGGCTGCCCGGGGTGGGCGAGGCGGAAAAGTCCAACCTCGTCCGCAACTTCACCGGCGGCGGTCCCGGCGGCGGCCCGCGCTACAAGCACCGGCAGGAGAAGGCGCCCAAGGACGCCGACAAGTTCCGCGACGACTACCACGTGCGCAAGAAGCGGGTGGCCGAGGCGCGCGAGAAGCGCGTCGGCAAGTACAAGGACGGCGAGGGCAGCCGGCGCGAGCTCAAGAGCGCGACCGACATACGCAAGGCGCGGCAGGTGCAGGAGAAGAAGAGGGAGAAGAACGCGCGGCCGGCCAAGAGGGCCAAGAGGTGATGGGGCGGTTTGGTTGCGTGGGTGGTTTGGTTGTATATATGGTGTGGTGCGTGTTTGGTTCAGCTTGGGAGGGTGATGTGGGACGTTGGAATGGAATCTGTTCAGAAATCTATCTTTGATGTGACTGCATGGTTCTGAATCCTGAATATATGATAGAGAAATCGTCCGTTGCTAACCACAGCGTGAAACATATCCTAACATGTTTTGCAATTCGTGGTCAGGCATACCATCCCATCCCGTTATGTATTTCACACTCACAAAACAAATAACACCTCAACACAAGTTTTGGCCAGCGAGCAAACAGACATTATATGCATCCATCATGAGCTAGTAGATACACGAAAGCCTCTCTGTCTGGGTCAGAGCAAGCAAAACACCTTTGCTCCTTTCCATCCCCTGACCCATCCCGTTCATTTGCCCTCGCCCGGCCAGGAGCCATATACCCAAAGAAACAGGCACCAACCAACCACACTGCCATATGTCAACAGACCAACCACATCATATCTCAATCATAAACGTCATGACTTTCTCTCCCATACGTATCCTATCCAACCCATCCATGATACCAGATACCTAGACAACCCGACCTCAACAACAGCAACGTACTAGCTCCGCTCAACCCCAACCCGGGCAAGCAACGGAAGTAGGATCCCGATTCAAAATGGAAATGATGAATGAACGTAAATCCGAAAACCAAACAAGAGAGGAGACCAAACAACAAAAAGAGTAAGCGAGTGAAACCGCAAGGTTACAAACTAGTGCATGGCAGCATGCAGAATCTCGTCCGGCGCCCCGGGCTCCACATAGTTAACCCACTCGTGGACGCGATGGGCACCCCTGCCCATCCCACCGAGGCCGGCCAGGACCGACGACCGCGGGATGTCATACTTGGTGTGCTCGCGGTGGGCCTGCGGGGGGCGCCTCCTCACGCTGGGCGCCCGCGCCGACCCGCCGTTGACGGCATTCATGTCGGCCGGCGCCATGTCGTGCATGGCGGGGTGGTGGCCGTGGTGCATCATGGGCATCCCCATGCCTCCGGCCATGCCGGGAGGAGGGGGGTGGGAGTGCGGGTGGCCGTGGGGATGGCCGTGGGGCAGGGGAGGGCCGAACCAATCTGCCGGCGGAGGCATGCCGCCACCGTGCACGCCGCTACCGGGCATACCACCTGGCATGCCGCCACCCGGCATGCCGACACCGTGTCCGTAGATGTCCTCGTCCATGGTGTGGTGTCTGCGGAGGGACGGTGCTGGCGGCGGGCCGCCATGGGCGACGGATGGAGCCATGGGTGCCATCGGTACCATGGGTGCCATGGGCATGCTTGCGCCAATGTGGGTGGCAGCTCGGGAAGGCGGCGGCGGAGCGCGGGCGGGACTCAATTGACTCAGGGCGCCAACCGGCCCAAGTGCCCCAGCCGCGCCGGCTGGGCCGACAGCGCCAGCGGGGACAATCGGAGCGGTGGGATTTTGTCTGCTATCCTTTTTGAATCTGCTAGCAAGGCGCTGCTCGAGCGAAGATGCCCGGCGCCTATCGGGTGAAGGAGCACGCCGTCTCTCTTCTGGGGCCGGCGCAGGTCTTTCGGGGGACGGGTATCGTGTGGGGGGCTGCCAGTGTTCAGGCGACGTAGGACGTGATTCCGACGGGAAAGTGTGCCGCCTGTCGCGAGATCGAGCTCGCTGTTCCGGGGGGAATCCTTGCCAGGGGTCAGGGGAGTGAGCTCGGCGCCGTTCCGCTGGATAATTTTCCGGCATGTAATGGTCAAACCTCTCCGGAGAGGCATAGCGCATATCCCGGCCTCGGCGCGCAGCGGAGCCATATTCAAAGCCAGGCGCCGCGCGATCGAAGCTCGGACGAGAAGGCGGTTCGAATGCTGAGTGAGGAGGCGGCGGCGCGGCAGGGACATGGGCCTGGGGTGGTGACGGGGCGACGACAGTTGCGGCTCGGCGGTGATAGTCCTCGTCCACAAATGGGGTACCGTAGTCGCGCATATCCGCACGCCGGCGGCGATCACGGGGTTCGGGGGCCTCGAAATCGTAGTCGTCCCTTCTACGGGCAAGATCGACATGGTTACCGTTATGGCCAAACTCATCGAAAGAATGCATTCTTCGCGCAAGATGGTCATCACGGTGGTGTTCATGCAACCGGCGTATGTGGGCATCGTCTTCGTAGCTCGACGGCCGAGGCCGAGTAATAGAGGTGTGGGGAGGCGCAAAATCCGAACGGAAATCGCGAGGGGAAGGTGAAGGTGGTCGAGATGCGAAGGGATTCGCTCGTAGATTCGCCGTATCGACCTCAAACGCGTCGTCTGTCGAAAACGGGCATTCGCAACTCTTCCACTTCCCTCCACATTGCGGGCAGAGTTCAGCGCCACATCGACTAGAAGAGAAATGGATTGTCAGTCAATGCCCAAGCGTGAATTCGTGATTGAATGCAGTCCTTACCAGACGATATGATTACGGCCATCCTTGACCTCTACCCCGGTTTTGCAGCGGTAGCAACGTTGCCACGGCTCCCGCTTCGTCGCCTGCTCGACGGTGAACAACGCAGCGTTATCGTCGCTCGGGCATTCGGGTTCGTGATGCCACCGGGCGTTGCAAGACCCGCAAACCTTGGTCCTGCAACGGCTACACCTACCCTGCCAGCGCGCGCCTTCGCGGCGCATATCCTCGGGCTTCACCAACTCACCACATCGCCGCGACGGACAAGTCATGGGGGTTCTGCCAGCGTGCTGCTTGAACTGCTGATTCCACTCCTGCTTGAAGCCGGAATCAAACAGCTTGTCGACGGACTCGGCGGGGATCTTATCCTCAGTGCAGCACCGCGGTGGCATGTGCTGTTGCGGGTCGGTGAGAGAGAGCTTGAAGACCTTGCGCAGACAGGTATGGCACATGCGATGGCAGCACTTGAGCTTCACTGTCCGGCTCACAGGGGTGTTACTATCCCTGCATTTCACGCACACGGTAGTACTAAAAAGCCAAAGTCAGAATGGCACACGGCGCCGGTTGGTCCCGGAACACAGGCACTGACCGCTCGGCTGGTTTCTCCGGGTGCGAAGGGCGGGCAGGAGGAGGTGCGGTGAAATCGGCGCCGAAGAAGGTCGACCGCTTCGCGGAGGAGTCTAGACTATACGATGATGCGGCATTGGCCCTCTTGTTGTTGAAGGACGAGGCGGGCCTCGAAGAGATGTAAACATCGGATTCATAGTGCCTCCTCGACGGCCTGGCGCTACAACCGGCGTCAGCACATTTGGAGCTTAAATCTGGGCATCTCATCGCCCTGTTACCTCTTGGATCTTGACCGAGACCGCCGTGTTTCATCCAGACTGGGGGGTCCGGAAACGGTGATGTCCCTGGGCCGCCGATACGGGTCCTGTCTGCTGGAAGCGGGGCGGGATAGCGATCTGTGCCTGGCCGACGGCGCGTACCTAGAGGTGCCGTCTCCTTCTTCTTCGTAAACCATCTCCGGGGGGCTCATCAATCGTTCCTGGTACGAAGAGCGGGCGGCAGTAGTCGGGGGTGCAGACGGTACGGCAGGGGCCATTGGGGCCGGGGGGAGTTTGCCGCGGGGTAGGATGACCTGTTCGGAGTCTGAGTCGGAGGTGGCGTCGGTGTCGTCTTCCGAGTCGGAAACAGAGGTTCTCGGGGAGCGGCGGGATTCGGGGGTCGACCGGTAGCGGTGAGCGGATCGGGGGCTCATGTCACGGCGGGCGATGGTCTGGCGACTCACGGGCCGCGAGGGCCCCGAGGGGGATGCATCGTCCTCGTCGGCCGGCTCGATTATACAGGTTGGGCGCCGAGAGGAGTGGACGGGCACGGACGCATTGGGCACCCGCATGCTCTTGGAGCGTCCCTTCATGGCGGGCGCGGGGGCCTTGGCCGGGTGAGTTGTGTCCGAGGCCGTGTCAGACGTCGTGGAGTTCAGGGGTTGGGGACGACGTCGATGTCGTTGCTTCCTGGGCGACGCTTTGGCGTCGTGGGCGTCGCTGGCGTCGTCGGATGACTCGACCAGGTCTCTGTCTATATCTCCATGACGGTTTGAACGAGGCGAGGCACGGGGGCGTGGCTCGCCGCTCCGTGACCAATCATTTGCGGGCTGTGCCTTCGATTTGCCGGTGTGCTTCTTCCGTCGCGAGGTGCTGGGCCCGCCCTGCTGTCGGTCTACGTCGGCCATTCGCCCTTCGTTCAGCCCCGCGGTTGCAGCAAAAGACACTTCCACTTTCTTGCCCGAGTCCAGTGCGGCGGCCCCGAGGATGGTCTCTGGGTCAGTCGGGCAGCCGCGGTGGGAGGACAGGCTCGAGATGGAGAATTGAAGAGTCGGCCAGATGGTTGGGCGTGGTTGGCCGGGCGAGGGCGGGTCTACGGATGCCCCAATCGCGGAGGGTCGACGTGCATTGCCAGCACAACACAGGCTCTCTCGAAACAGGCCACCCCCGGCTCGATCTCGAACCCAATGAGGATCCTGCGAGCCTAATAAAAGCCCAACAAGGCCCCGGGATGTTCGCAGGGGAAAAAAAAAAGAAAGAAAGAAAGAAAGAAAAAACAAGGCCAGTTGCTTTGGGCTCCGTCGAGATGAGAAGTCGCCCGAGGAGTGAGGGCGAAAATGGGTTGCGGGGAGAGGAGAGTTCAGATGAGGGGTGATTGACGATGGATGGGATGGATGAGACCGGGGGATGCTAAGATGCCCCTAGCGCCCCCTTGCTAACTCCCTGAGGCCTAACCTAACTCCACAAGCCCCGTGAACCCGTGAGCCAGTGGGCCAGTCAACAACCGCGGTCTCAGATGATGACCCTCTGATTTTGGAAACGAGTGTCTCCCACTCTGAAAAAAGTGAGGGCAAAAGACCCAAAGCTCGACACCACCCACAGTCCGGCAGCTGACGAGTGGCAGATCCAATCGAAATTGCGATGGCGGGAGAAGGCGGGTTTTGGTGTGATATATCACGTGGGGCAGGGCAAGGAAACCACCACAACCCAAATGGCTCAACGAACCAATTCCCCTCCCCTTCCCCCTTTTTGTCAGGGGGGGTTGCTTCTGGATGTCTGGGTGTCTGGGTGTCCGGGTGTCTCAAACACGCCTCAGAAGCCAGGCATGTTTCAACCACAAAGGAAAAAAAAACAACAAATCCTGACCTCGGCGTTGACCGGGCACTGCTGGGGTTGGGACACGGCAGCCACAAGGCTGGTTCCACACCACAAAACCCTTCCTTCCCCGCAATCGGGCAGCGGGCCTTGCCGATTCGGCCCCGCATCAAAAAAAAACACCTGTGGACACAGCGTCAACGGAACAGCCCGCCCAGCACATCCCGTCGGCAGTGTTGCGAGTACTGTACAAGTATTGGATGGCGCCGTCGCTGTGGTAGCATGGTGAGCGTTGTGCATCCTGGGCAACCAAAACAGGGAAAAAAAAAAAAAAAAAAAAAAAAGAAAGAAAAAGAAAAAGAAAAAGGACATAACGGGAGCCATGGGCACATCATCGGACGGTCGACATGCAGGTTCCGCTGCTTACTGTTGTCCGCCGTCCGATGTCCGCTGCCCGCTGTCCGTGTCCGTTCCCACTGCGGCGGTTCGGGAACCGCGGATCTCCCCTATGGATGCGATCTGATGTTGGCCGGATCGACTCCACTTGATTGTGCCGCCGTATCAATCCGATCCGTGTTGGTCCGAATTCAAGGCCCGGCTGCGGCCCGGTTTGACCCAGCGCCAGCCGGCCGGGTCTTGTCGCCGAGCATCAACGGGCCGGGCCATACAAGGTTGCGAGCCGTCCATCGGCTACTCTACCTGAGATTGTGCTTCCGCGGCCGGCTCGGTTGGCTCGGTTGGCTCTGTGCGCCAAGGCAAGCCACTCCCAGCAGGTCGACAATGGGTCGCCGATAAAGTACTGTTTTATGCGCAACCGGCGGCCGCGGAAGATCCGGATTGAGCATCTCTGCGTCGCCACGGCTTGGCTGCTGTCTGAGACTGGGTCGGGTGATCCCGATTCGTGTTGTTTCAACAAAACAACGCATTGTGATGTGACTGTGACTGCTTGGAACCGAAGAAGAGACGAGTGGCAACTCCACCATATCAATCTCGAGAACCCAGTACCTGAAAATATACGACCAGCACTCCAGCAAATGACGTGGGGGTTGAAGGGGTTGCGGAAGACTCTTCACGTCGCCTCGGCCAGATGTAATTTAATGAGAACAAACAACCCTGATCACCTCTTCTTCCCGTCGGACCACGGCAAAGTCAACAGACAGACAATCGAGCCCCCTGACGCTTGGCAAGCGTTCTCAACGAACGGAGAGACCATGAAGGACAAAAAACCCAAGCCACAACCCGTTTCTCATCCTCCGTCTTATCCCCAGGCCAAGAGGTTTCCTGCATCGCGTCACCGACCACCTGCAGGATTAGTCTGTCGTCAGGATCTGTCGTCCTGTGCATACATAGAAAAGGCGATCTTGGTTCTCCTCGCTCTCCGCTTTCAGAGGGAGGGGCGGGCTCATCCGGGGTGCCATCTGATCTGATTCTGCGCATGATGGCGCAGAGTGCGATGGAGCTGACAGCGCCGGAAGCACGTCTCCTTCAGTTTCGAGCGCGGCCTCATTTGCGAAGATAGACCTCGCCTAGGCCACCACTACGTCTGTCAATGCAGGCAGACTCGAAACAGTAGTCCGGATTACATTCCGCGTAACTGCATGCAGACGGGGGTTAGATGGAGATGGGCCAAAACTGGAACGTACTGTGTAGAAAGAGAGAACTGCAAAGCAGAGACCTGTCCACGTGCATCCCCATCGCGTTCCCCAGGCCTCGCAGGATCCGTCTTACTGTGTCCGGTCAGTACGGGTACCTTTCGCCCTCGCCCAGCACGCCTAGTTCCCCCGCAAACCCACACCTCGCTCCTGCGTGCTTACATGCGTCTTCATCAGCTCGACCCCCATGCCCGGCATGCCCACCGTCTGGAGAAGTCCCCTTGAATATCTCCACTGCCTGGCCGGCCCCGCCTCGCAAACCAGACCTCATGTCCCCTATGTGCATGCATGCATGCATACATAGGTGCATACATACCTCCATACCGACACATATGCACATGCAGTAGTTCCATTTGTTCCACAATGGGTTTCGCCCGAAGGAACGCACACATATGTACATACCTTACACATAGCCCACACAGGCACAATACGATACCCAAGCAAGCAAGCAACCGAGCCAGCCGGTGGGAGCAGCAGCAGCAGCGAATTGGTGCATGCAAAGCAACATGCAACCCCGCCCCCCCTTCGAAAAATCGAAAAAAAAAAAAGTCACGAGGCGAGGGTCAACCAAGATTACCAAGGTTTCCAGAAAGGCCAAAAAAGCGCGCTCCCAATTGAGACCGAAGTGCACCCGTGAAATTGGAGTAAAGTCTCCGATCAATTCCCCATCGCAGCCGGCAGCGAAACGTCGCCCATTCCGGCTTGCCACATGCGGCGGCATCCATGCCCGGGGGGACCTGGGGCCTTGCAGGTGGCTACGGAAGACGGGCCCGGCGAGATGGGGAGTTGGTGGAAGGGGGGGGGAAGCGGCTGGGAGGGAGAGAAAGGCAGTAAAAAAAACTGGGGTATTCCGGGGCTCGTTCTGGGGAATGCGATAACCCCGCAACATCGACACCGTCGCGGTGGGTCCGTGAGGGATCGACATGCCAGCGTCTGGGTGAGGAAGAAGGAATAGATTAGACGTGATAAAAATAGGGGTCAAATGCCGCCGATGGTGGGTGTTACTGTGTATGTATTGTATCCTTGGGGATGCGACTGCGTAGATTTTTTGATGAGAGAGACCCGCTGATCGCAAGACTCAATCAACTCTCAGTCCAGTCGAAGAACCAACCACCAAATACAGATCTGTAGAACGGAGCGACATCGCCCTGTTGTTCCTTCTCCCAGTAAAACGTAATTCATGTGGCTTCACCAATCCTGGTACATGTTTCATGCTAAAAACCCGGGGATATATCCACCAAATGAGATAATGCCAGAAGAAAAGTCCAAAAGAGAATCCAAAACATAGTTATCCTCAAAAAGGTATTCCATCCCAACAACGCCTAATGGTGGTCGGTGTATTTGCCTGCCAGTTTTACCCCCTCCAATATCCATCCGTGACACTGAAAACCGAGCCCGGGGGGCCAAGAGTGCAAAATGATAAAACAAAAAGAGGAATGCGGTCCCGACCGCCGGTTGATGTCCAGGACGGGACGCATGAAGAAAAGAAGGCGGGGAGCGGGGATGGGGGAGGTTGAGGCGGAACATCGGGCCGTGATATCCGTATCCAAGGTCATCCGCAGCCTCGCTCCAACAAAAGGGCAATTTTGACTCGCTCTGGGAAAAGCAGCGTGTAACCCCAGACCAAGCTTGCAGATCTCCCAGCAGCGTGCGCTTGGGAGGCAACCCATTGTCCAGTCAGGACTGGACGTCAGTTCAAGGAACAGGGGAAGCTTCGGCGTCAAGTCTGACGAACCAACTTCGCCGTGCAGTAGCTCACGCACCAGCGCCGACGATCAAGGCCATAGTGGACGTTTTGCATCCACGTTGGAAACCCCGGACATTGTCGGAGGGTGGCAACCGGCTCCTTGGGGAGCCATCAGCGATGCCGGCGTCGAGGGCTCCTTTCTAATGGTAACGGAGCCGGGTGTTTGTGTGTAAAAAGGTGCTGATGCAGGTCGACTCCCCTGGCGTGCTAGGGCATGCGCACGAGACGTGCAGCGGCTCCATGCATTGGCAATAGGCGAGATCGGGTCGTGGGGTTTTTTTTGTGATGCGGGAAACTACGGTGTTTCCCAGAGGGCCGGAAGCGTGGTTGAGGACGAGCTAGGCGAGATGCAAGCTCGGGGCAAATGTCCGGGGTGCCCTGTAAAACGGATCAACCGCTCAGGAAGGTCCGGCGCCGGACTTCGGCTTCCTTTATTATCTCGGCGGAAAGGCTGAGACTGGGGGACAGGACGGCGAAGCGTTCAATCTCCATGACCACATCGTTGATGATCTGGTCGATAGCCTCGCGGTGGGGTACGAGGCTCCAGAGGATGGAAGACAGCGACGGTGACATCGTGGCGCCCATGACGAGCAAGGTTTGCGACACAATGGAGAGCGCACCTTGCCAAAGGTACGGCATGTGTCCGGCGTGACTGCGGCCAATTGGTTAGATTAGGGGGAATCTTGGCCAATGGGAGGGATGGGAAAAGGACTTACTGCGCGGCAATGTGCTCCAATTGCCGGATGGAGGCTTCTAGGCACTTGGTGCAACTGTCCCGCACCGCGGGGTCTAATATGGCCTGCTCGTTGTCCAGAACAGCGAGGATGTACGGCCGGTAGATGATGGTCCGGCAGGCAAAGAATCGTAGCCTGAGCACCGTCTGTACCGGATCCGCGAGCATGGTGCGCGTAAAGGGGAATTGCAGGGGCACGGGCAGGCTCTCGTACCACTGTGTTAGTTGGAAGTCGAGTTCGGCGACGACCGGTTCGAGACTGGTCGTCGACGCCATCGAGTCCTTGGAATAGATGAGTTGGCTGACCCGGTTCAAGAGCCGCCGCAGCGCGATCTCGGCCAAGAAATACCATAGCTCGTCCCGCCCAACTGCCTCCTGCTCATCTCCCTCGAAACCGCAGGGCAGGCCAACGTTCTCTTCAAACGCGACGACGCCCGAGTGGGGCAGATCAAGCTCGGCCAGTAAGTCGCTCTCGAAAAGGAGCGAATTCCAGTAGATCCTCTCGATCAACTCTCTCTGGTCGGTGGGGACTCGGTTCGGCGTCATGAGCAGGAGCTGCAGTTTCGTACTCGTGGTGCAGAGCAAGTTCCATGCCTCCAGTGGTCTCACCAGGTAGAAGAGGTAGGCGGCCGCGAGCAGGTGGCATTGCGCGGCAAGAACACTGTTGGAGGTCATCATACCGGGGAGCAATGACCAAGCAGCGGTGAAATACTGCAGACCGGGCGGGTCCTCGTGCGGGACGATCCTCGATATACTCCCCCGCAGGCTCGCCTGCCCGAGAGACAGGACGAGGAGCACGATGCAACTCTCTGGCCCTTCTCGGAAACCGTTGGATAGCGCGATGCGGTAGTGGCTCCGCCACGTGTATGGGTTGACGCAGGCGTACCAGATGTTGACCCGGTCAAAGTAGGCCTCGATGTAGGCATTGGTATTGGACAAGTCCACGCAGGGCGTCTTAGCGAGCGAGTGCAGCGGCTCGCGGGCCATCTCGAGCTGAAGCAGGATTTGAGGGTCGTATGGCCGCGAGACCAAATCTCTGATGAGCGGCCATTGTAGCAGGTGCAGAGCCGCGTTTGTATGCACCTTGGGCATGGTCGATATGTTGGTGGCCGTCGCGGACCAGGTCCCCAGGCCACCGCTAGGAATGATGGAGACGAACTCGTTGTTCGCGTTCCGTATCATGAGGTTATCCCCGCTCAGAGCAGTGCCGTTGCTCATGTTTGGCGAGTCGTGAGATAGGCTTATGCCATTGCCGTGGCCCACCATATTCATCTGGAGTAGGTTCTCGATCCTGTTTAGGCGCTCTAGGATAAGCTTGTCGCCGGCGTCCAGCTTGATGCCGGGCTCCCGGTAGATGCACTCAGCGCCCAGCTCCGTGCAGAGCTTGCATTTCGGTTTCGTGCCGTCGCATCGCGACTTTCTCGAGCGGCACACTTCGCACTACCGACCAGTTAGCACAGGGACGCAGCTCCATTGCGATTTTGCACATACGGCAATGGTCGCTCTCCGCCTCGGATAATCTACCGCTGCGTCTGTGTTTCTCCTCTTCAACGGATTAATGGTCTCTTCGCTTGTAGACTTTGGGATGCCATTCGGGACCCCTTCTGGCCTGTTGTCTGACGACTGTGACAGGTTTCGGGCTTTCTGCGCCGAGCCGAGTATGCCTTCCCGACTGAAATTGGAAGCCCGTGCTGCCTTGAGCGAGTTTGGCGACTTGAGCAAGCTCGCGCCATTGGAGCCGGCGGGGAGCTGCGGGGACGGGATGTCGACGGTGAAATCCCGATTCGGCAGCGGATACGGTCTCGCCACGGTGGCGCTGGCGGCGCTGGTCATGGTGGCCGTGACCGAGTGTGGTGAGTCGCCGTTGGAGGACGGCGACATGCTGAATTGGCCGGGTTGCGACACGGTGACGGATTTCCAATGACCCGAGCTTCCCACAACTGGGGAGGCGGGCGCTTGCTGCTGAGTTCCTTCCAATCGACGACCGGCCAGCGACAGCGGCTGCTCCAACATCGAGTTGACGATTCAAGTTATTCAAACGCCGAAAACTCCAACAAAATCACTGAAACCCGTGCTTCGCAGTCGAACTCGCATTATCGTGCCGCTGCCAACTAGAACCGGGAAGCCAGCGCCGCGTTCCTGATTCGGCGTGGTGGTTTGGTGGGTCAGGTCAAGGCGGAGATGGCGTGGTTGGGGCAGATGAGTAGGTCACGGTATGTAGGTACTGTTGGAGGCAGGTAGGTGCGAAGCTTCTCCGGGATCTTGGGAACGGGAGGTCGGGTGGAGGATTCATATGTATCTCATCCCGCACACGGGGTCAGCCTTTGCCGAGACGAACTGGGGTACTCCAATCAGGGGAGGGGGGTAAGGCGGTCACTTCGTCGAGCAATGGATGTCCTGTGCAGTACCGCTCGTTCCCCGGAGGCACCTTCAATCACAGCCGGGCATGGGCCAGCGAGTGTCGATGTGGCGTTTGTACTGTGCTAACGCAAACGGCTCGCTTTTGCGGGGAGAAGCTGCTTGGTCCTGTTACGTGCGCCCAAAACCAGCCATAACGGAGGCGGGACGGCGGGGACTGGGGTGGGATGCGCTAGTGCCGACCGGGGGAGATTTGTGGTGTGAGGGGACGAGCGCCTGCTTCCAGGTTGTTGTGGAGCCCCCAGTCGAGGACCCCTGTGGAGGGTTGCATGGACTCTTCGAAAGAAGGCGCGTTGTGGGGTGGGTTAAATGTCGCTTTTCTCTTCTGCATCTTGGGGTCGCCCTGTCGAGCCCCCATCGAGCCCGTCGAGCCTGCTCCGAAGCCCCCAAGCCAAGCTGAGCGACTAAGGGTTAGCGTGCGAAAGCGAGCGGACGTGGTCCTCTCAGCGATGCCGGACCAAGGACCTTAGACCTTGCAGCTGGCACCTTCGTTCGTTCTCAGGGTTCTGGGAAGCTGCATGAAGCGATCCATGGCTTGTCGTGTCATCGCTGGTAAATAGGCGGCGACGAGCCACGGCATACTGTGTAGGTTCCCGCACACCGTCGACCAGCACGACCTGGGAGAGGGTGGGTCGTCGGGTCCGGGTGTAGGTGGAGGAGACGGAAGCAAATGAAGGAGGCCTTGCCAACCAGAAAAACGCGGGGGTGGGGTTCTGATTGCAACCGTTCACTGGGCCGCCTCTCTCTCTGCGACCCTCAACCTCCGCAACTTGCCCTTGGCTTTCGAATCGCATCTTGCTTCGAGTTTCGACGGTTTCCACACTTCACGATCGAGTTTCCCGACGCATGCTCTATACTACATACAAGTCTTATGCATCTTGATACCTATGTAACACCGACATGGGCTCAGATTAGGCGCGCGGATTGGTGCGCAAAAGACGCCCAGTGACAGGTATGGGACTGCTGAGAGAAAGCCCGAGACGGGACATAGTTAGTTACAGGTCTTTCGACGAAGAAACGACACGGGCAATCCATGCAAGGGTCCGAGCAATCCCCTCGCAGCTCAGCTCAGCAACCGCCGATCATCTCGCGCAGCAACAGTTGATGGTGGAGAAGTGCACGCTCCATCAAGGCCAAAACCTCGCCGCCGGGCAAAGGGAACATACATAGGTTGGTTGGATGGTGTGGGCGAGTCTGGGCCTACCTCAGGAGTTCAGATATGGACAGTAGGTGTGAAAGCAGTTAAGCTCGCAACACTCTCCTGCCTGTGCTGGCTCTTCCACCTGGCGAGCATTTAATGACACAGTATACAAGTACTTCCATGTAAGTAAACGCAGTTGCCTTTTTGCCCATTTCTCGACTTCATCGACCAGGGCTGGTTCGCCAACTTGGTCCACACCTCCGACGGACTTGTAACTTCAATTCCATACCTTGTCGGTGCCTGTAACTAAAGTACACAGTACTGTACCTAATGGGCTAGAAGTGGAACTCAGCTGCGGTCGAGCCGCTGACACAGCATGGAAGCTACAGGCAGCCAACAACCGTGCACCTTCCCTCTCTTGCAGTTCTTGCATTTTCCATCCCATTTCCTTTCTGGAGCACGCATCGTCTCACCTTTCCACAAACCATGCCAAACCATGCTCAATGGCAACAATAACACCAGAAACTGACCTCGGTACCTACCTAGGTAGTGTTACTATCAACAACCCATCTCAAGTCTTTTGACAAACGCAACCGCCCTCTCTCAGATTTTGGCAAACTCTGCGGTTCTTGATTTAGCATAAATCCGGCAGCTACCAGCGCCGCTCCTCACAATCTCTTGGCTGTCGAACCACGGTAGCCCCACGCTCGGCTCTCTGCGTAGTCGACCAAAAGGGGTTCGTCGTGTCTTAGGAGAAGCCTTCGAGAAGCTCCTTCCACCCCACATCGGGCGTTCTCTTGGTCCCAAGGTGGTCCAAGATCATCGCGCCAGCAGCAAACCCGCAGACGGGCTGCACCCAACTTGGGATGGAGGTCGCCTCGCCCTGGGCCGTGTCCACAGCATGCCGAGCCCATCCAACCAGACGGGAGACCAACTAATCATCTCTGCCGTGCCGCGCTGCCTCTGCCGCTTCGTTGTCCGCAATTCACAGAGTCATGTGAAGACGGATGCTCACCAACCTCGCAGACCGCAAAGGACTGCCTCGCGGCAAGGGAGTTGATGCGATGGGTCCCATGAGCACCACGATCCACTCCGAAATCGCCACCATACACCAGCGAGCTGTGCCTGGCCTGCGTGTGTGTGCATGTCGAGCAAGCCGCGTCCTCTTCGAGGTAACTAGCCGAGAGGATTTTGAGATTGGGGGCCCCAACAGAGCGGCAGGCCAACCGCGACGATGACGATGGCAGGATCTCCTGTCGACCACCGTCCAGACTCCCCCAGACTCAAGCCAGGCTCGCCAGGGGTCTTCGAACACACATCGCCATCCGAAATCACATCTTCGGCGCACAGACGTGTTGAGAAAGATCCTCCTTTGCTGTTCCTGCACAGGATCCACCTCTCACTCCACTGCTCACCTCGGGTCGGTGCCATGACCCGACCGTCTGCTTCAGAGTTCGGCGGCGTGGCTGTGGCTTGCAAAAACGTTGACGGATGGTGCGGTCCGTTAGTGGTGTGGCTGGCCACTTCCGCCCCCCTGCACTCCGCACATGCATGCGTCGCGCAGCCGAGCGCGTTAGCCTTTAGTGGCTTGGTAAAGAGCAGTTCTCTGACTGGGCACCAAAAGAGGCTTCGGTCCGAATACTTGCGATTAAACCCTTGTTCATCACCACCATCTCGGCGGCGGACCGAAGCAAGACGAATATCGGTTTACAGATCTGTACAAGTCCGAAGGAATCTGTACTTGTAACCTCCACGAATACCGGCTTCCGACGAGGTATGCCAAATCAAGAACTCCGGGGAAGGTCAACCAAATGCATTGATTACAAAGTCGTGTACTCCGGAGAAGCAGACCGGCCACTGGCGGTCTCCCACGGTCCGCGCAGCTGCTCCAGAGCAAACTCCGGTTACTTGTAGTTGCCTACAGTTCTGGTAAGCCCGAGATTCATGGCCCTCGCCCAAGCTGTCCCGTCCCCCGTATTCACAGCCCGCACGTGGCTGGTAACTCGCCACAACGCGGGGAGAGGACCGCGGGCTGCTCTTCACAGCATCCTACCTTTCGGCAACCCGACCTCCTGGGATTCGGCGCCTGGCCGTGTCCCGCGCCGTCCCCTGGACAGCCGAGCGGTCATGGGACTCTCGAATCCACCACCATATTAATTAATCGACACCGGCCACCATTCTCACTGAAGTGGCTCGGCCATCTAGACCTCGTACGCCCAAGCTGAAGCGATACGGGAATCGATATTGCAGGCCCCTTTGTCTCTCGGCAGGAGGTTATTGTTAGCAGCCGCGGTCCCTTCCCGTGCGGCTCCTCGGTAGCCCTGCGCGGCACCCCACGGCTCAGGAACCCCCCCCCACCCGGTCCTTGGCCCGTCAACCGCCGAGTCCTCGTCCGCACGGGGGAGCTACGGGTTCTAGTTAATCAGTGTGGACCAGATCGTGACTACCACGCATATGTGGGTGAGGAGCGCCAGCCGGCGCGGTAGCCCTCGTGATTCATCAACCACCAGCGATGATGCCTGGTTTTCCTCTGCGCCGTTGTTGTTGGGTAGCATCAGACGGCGGTTGTTCCATACACGCCAAGCCGCGGGGGATGTGCGATGCCTCTGCGGGAGACCCGGCCATTGCCGACGGCCGTGGCTATCTGATGAACCAGATGGATGTCAATGGCAGCGAGCATGTCACACTCGGACAATCCCACACACAACAGCCCTGGCGAGCATGATAACTAGGTAGTACAGACACAATCGACAAGTCTCTCGCTTAGCCCGGCCCGAGCTTCGGTTTGGGCTACCCCTCCCATCCGCCGGCAGAGCGAGCATGTCGAGCACATCTTTCGAGAAGCAATCTATCTCTCGAGAGTCGACAGTAGTCGACAGCTGCGAGACGCCGCAGGCTCCCCGCACCAGGTCCCTTGTCGGTCACACGTCTCGACCTGGTCGTGCTGGCGCTACCTTGCAGGATCCTTCCCGTATGTACCTCGCCGCGTCGACATAGGAGATATCTCTTCCGGGGCGATGCGATAGCGAGCCAAGAGGTCCGTGAGGCACGCAGGTCGTCCTTCGAGACGTGCATGTACAGATCCGGTGGGAGATAACCGGTTTTGGGGCCTTGTCCGGTGCCGTTTTCTTTCTTGATGTGGACGTCGTTGCGGAGTTGTCCGCAAAATACCTATTCTCAGGCCCCGTCTTCACCGCGAAGCGCCGACGAGGTCCACCAACCCCTCTCATCTCCAGGACTAGCGTGCCCTTTTTTTGCCCCCGCGCCTCGCTACGAGTGCCAATTTCATACCCTTGGACCAGACGCGCCTTGTCGTCAGAGGCGTCTTTGTCATGCACAAATCAACAGGTGAGCGGCATGTGCTCTGCATCAAGGAAACCGGGGGGCCTTCAATGCTTGCCTTGTCACGTCGCCAACCAAAAATGTGGTGTTGAAATCCTGGGACCAATGTGTCCAAATCGGGCCTGCCGTTACACTAGAGGCTTGTGACATGCTGCTAGTCTGGAACCTTGTTGGTTTCTCCTTTCTCTTACGTTAGCGCGTGCAAGCCTGCAGCAGCCGGTGTTCTCGGTGGACTTGTCGCGAGGTCACCGAGACTCCCCCACCTAAAGACGGAACTGAAGTACTAACACCAACCGACATAGGAACGGCTCCTCGAGCACCAGCTCGGCAAGCCACCGTGAGGCACTATACTGATCCCGTCTCACTAAAGATTTATTTTCCAGTGCCTGACCAACTCCGTACCTCCGCCGAAAAGCTACCGTTAACACCGAGTAGCCCGGGTCGTCAGCACCGGATCGGAATGCTGCCGATCCTTCCCCCCTCTCGCTCCCCTCTCCCCGGTCAGGCTAACGTGAGTTAGTGTGGTGGGTCAAAAAAGAAAGACGGGAGCGTCCCGCGGCTTCCATCTGATCTCTTGAACTCAAAATTCCTCGCCGACGCCACTCCATAGTGTTATTCAACGGGTGCCCACACTGTGTTGCCTCCCCCCCGGGCGGCGCCGCAACGCGAGGATGATACGCCCGCAGGATGGAGGCCCAGAAATGCCCCGGATCTGGATCCGGACGTCCGGGGCTCGGGCGAAGACGGGCAAACGGACAAACTCCAAGTAAGAGGAGAACCATTCTGCCATTCTGCCAGGCTTTGAACCGCGTACCGCGTCCAACCCCTACTCCCTTACTCCCTGCCATTCACCCCCCCCATGACAGAACATGCACACATGGTACGGTGTTGACCATGTATCTGCCCACGGCTTGACCACACACGAATCCCCCACTTCTCACCTTTCGGAGGGGGGGTGCCGGGGGGTTTCGGGTTGACCCACGCCCGCGGTTACGGACAGTTCGGTTCCACAGGACTGCCGTGCCGGACCAACACCCCCCAAAATGGATTTGCAACCCGAAGGGGGGGGGGGGGGGGAGATGGGGAAGGCGTATCCGTATTCATGGACTCTGATGGGACGGGGAACGAGATGAGATGAAAGGAGAGAGCGGGAGCGGGGGCGGGTGATCGATCGGAGACGCCGTGCGCGACTTGGCGAGATGGGATCGACCTCCTTTCCCGGTTTCACATCTTCTACAATGGGGCATGGGGGCATGGGGCATGAGGGTATCGAGATATGATGCATGCGATGGGGAGGGCAATACCGGGTCAGGCACGCGCCGGTGAGGGGGAGGGGCAGGTTGAGAATTGGGGAAATGAGGTAGGTCTCCGCACGGGGTTAGGTTTGTGTCATGGTTTGAGGGGCTTGCTTATCTTGCTTCGTTGCTTGCTTGTCACTCAGTTTTGATCAAGTACTGGAAGGGAGGGCCGTGATGGGTCTGATTTGTCTCTTTTTTGTCTCTTTCTTCACTTGTTCTGTTTTTTTTTTTGCTTTTCCCAAGGCTCAGTCTCGCAAAAGCAGCCAAGGTATGACCAAGGAAGGTATGACCAACCAAGGTATGAAGATGAACCAACTTTTTGTGAGTTTGGATTTCTCTATAACAACAACTAAAGCCAAAGAGAAGAAAATCTAGGCATCCCTCTTCCCGAGCGCCAAAATTCCACTCTACTGCTTGAAGGAGACATAGTTAGGCATGCCCTTGACATCAGTCTCGGCAACGGCCTTGCCGATCTTGCCGGTCTTGGTGTCACGCTCAAAGATGACGACGCGGCCGTCGGACTGCAGGGCCGAGGCGACACGGCTGCCGTCCTTGTTGAAGGAGAAGTGGCGGGGGTTGACGCCACCGGCGGCGGCGGTCTGCACGTGGGTGAGCTTGCCGGACGTGGCGTCGATGGAGAAGGTGACGAGCGGGTCCGAGGGAACGGTGGTGCCGTTGGCGAGGGTGTACTGGAGCGTCTTCTCGTTACGGGACGAGAGGGTCAGGAAGTTGCTGCCGGGCTGCGGGTTTGTTTACGTCAGCAAGTGTGTGGCTACATGGGCCCTTGGGCGCTTGGGCATGGCACGGTGAGTGAGTGATAACTTACAGCAAGGAAAATCTCGGCGGCAGAGGTGCCCTCCGGGAGCGCGTCCGTGCCGCCGTGGGTGGTAGCGCTGTACACCTGGGTGAAGGTGAGGGTCTGGTCGGCGTTGTAGGCGACGGAAAAGCCCTGGACGAGGTTGGCGAGCTCGCAGACGACGTAGAAGAAGGTCTTGTCGCCGGAGGTGAAGAAGGCGCCGTGGCGGGGGCCGCTGCCACGGGCAAACTCGTAGCTCGGCTATGAAGACGGTTAGTATTTTGCGATCCAAGAGCGCCGCGTACGATTGCGCGCGGGCCGGGGCGGGGCACGACATACCAGGTCGGTGTGCTGCAGAGTCTCCTTGTCCACCTTGAGGACACGGAGAAGGTCGGCACCGAGATCAGGGAAGACGAGGAAGTCTCCAGTAGGGTCCAGGATGGCCTCGTGGGGGCGGGCCTGCTCCTGCGGCGCAGGGCGGACGTCGGGATTGGCAGGATACACCTGGGACTTGATCAGGGTGATTGCCGCGGGGTCGGCAATGTTGAAGGTGTCGATACCGCCTCCGGCGCTAAATTCAGCGTGTTAGCCGTCTCTCATCCTCTTTACAAGTACCCGGGTACTGTGTAGACATTGGTGGAAAAACACTTACTAATCGGCAACAGCCAATCCACGGCCACCATTGCCGTAGACAACGGTGCTCACGGGCCCGCCAATGGTCTTGCCGCTGCTCTGCTTTGTAAAGGTGAAGTCGTCGTTGATCTTGAGGGATGCAAGATCGCCGTTGGTGCCACCCCAGGCCTCGTTGACGCAGTACAGAACGTCGTCGGCCTGAGTCAGCCACGAGGGGTAAGGACCGCAGGTGTCGGAGTTGCCGACTTGCTCAAGCTTCGACCCTTGCAGCTTGAGGGTCAGGAGCTCGCCGGCACCTTCACCGACGGGGTAGGTCGTGACGAAGAGGGTGTCCGATGTGCTTCCGCCGCCGCAAACCGGAGCGGCCGCCGCAAGCTGGAAGCCGGCCCCGAGGGCAACGGCAAGGCTGTGAGAAGTCCGCATGGCGTCTTTTAGGTAGATTTAGTCTCGCGCTAGTCGGTGGTGCACTTTCGCAACCAAATACCGGTCGTCGTTGTAGTGTTTTGCTGTCTGTGTGTCGCAGCTCGCGTCGATGGTGGCTTTATTTTATTTTTATTTTATTTTATTTTATTTTCTCGAAGGGGTCGCAGCCAAAAGAATGTCCAGGACTAGGTTTGTGGGTTTTCGAGATGTTATGGGGTGCGGCGGACAACACGCTTCTAATAAGCGCCTGAAGGATGTGTCGATCGTGCCACATGGGCCTGTAAGAGGTTGACAAACGGCACAATGGGCGCTTCTCCCGGCCCGCGCAGCTCAAAGGTGGCCCCCGCCCCCTTGACAAGGGGGCTTTGCATTGTTCATTGCGCGCAATGAGGGCCAGTTATTCCAGCCGGCTCCAATCCCGTATTGTTGTCTTTGTCCCGGGGTCCCGCGTTGGCTGCTGACTGTTTGGTGGCAGTGTGACCAACGGTTGATGGAAAATCAACATCGGAGAGTTACCCCTTGCAGCGGTCATTCAATTAGGGAACGGGAGCACCTGCGCCTGGTTCCGCATGGATTAGATCGGACGGAGGGAGCACGCGGCGCAGCTGTCCATTGGGAGCGGGTGGAGGTCTTGGGAACCACTGAGAGCCAGTGGAAATGGCCCGTCGCCGTTAGGCTGCTGGAGCCTTAATCTATCCGGCCCGGTCGAGGCGGGACCTAACCCCGATGGGATCTTGGCTGGTCTGGTTCGAAGCGATGAATCTTAGCGTGGAGGAGGAAGCAGTGGAGAGGGTTGGCTTAGGACGAAACACCGTCCCAGGTCGGGGCAGGTACAGTACAGACCAGACCGGGTTGGGGGAATTGGCTGGACGAGACCCGCTGGAAGGCGCTGGAAGGCGCATGCAAAATGGCCGTTGGTGTTCCTTCCGTCTCGTCCAATCCTTTTGAGTTCAGCTCAAAGAATGGGGCAAGAATGGGGCAAGAATGGGACCAAGCCTGGCGGGTTGGGGCTCAAGGGCCCAAGGGGATCCTGCAAGGCGGCGCATGCAGGGGCGCGGCAAGCCAAGCGCGCGGAGAAAGCGGGGAAGGTCTCTGGAAGGCCTGTTGTTTGTTCTTCCCCTGTTCCCCTGTCTGGTGTTGTCTTGGTGTGAAACAAGCAGGCTCCCTCTCCGACCCAACCATTTGACGCTGCAACACTGGAACAAGGCCGCCAACACGGAACCGACCGACCCAACGGCGGACAGTTGGTTTCAAGGTTGGTTGCAATTGTTTGCGTCATAGCCAACACTTGAAGTGAGGTGGCCGAGTTCTTAGTCAACATCACTATGGTTGGTGTGAAAAAGCTGTCACGAGGAACACCGACGACGACTGCCATCAAATCCTCGCATAGATCGCTTGTCAGCTTTCTCCCCAGCCCGGAATTTCGGGACCCTATTCCAGGAGTGTCCGATGAGCTCGCACTCCAGACAACACACATAGCTGCTTGTCGCTCCTTCATCATACGGCACTATCCCGTTCAGGTCAAGGCCTCCTGTGGGTGGCCGCAGTTCCGATGAAAATGGAATTTTAAGCCCAAAAAAGGAACTACGGCGGAGCCGAAATCGGCACGACGAACCTCGCCCGAGGCGGCCATGGTCGTCACGTGGAAGAATCACGCTGACGGGATTTCCATCCAGGTCCATACTCCCATACTCCGTATCGTACTCAGGTCCCGTCCCCGGGCTGACCCCGGCCTCCAGCTCCTGACGGAACACGGTTTCTCATTGATCCGAAGGTCCCGATTAGGTCAGCTTGAACCCGACCTAGCACAGGAAGTTCCATATGCCAAGCCTTGGGTCACCGTTTCCAGTACCACCCTCAACCATCTTTTTGGCTGACCCAGACAACTGGAAGTTTACCATCAAAGTAAGTTAACAGTCAAAACGCAGAACCTGCCCATTGCCGGTTCATTACCTATCCACCTTTCTCTTCTATCGTTTACACAGTTCATACTCTACGATGTCGTTGGAATGGTCGTACGAAAACCTGCCCAGGTGCATGTCCTGAACATAGAACCAATACACAGTATGTACCTATGTACATACGGGCAAGCCTGACAGTATCGCAAACGGACTTCCAGGTTGTTTAACTTCTATGGCTTGTGGTCTCCATCTGTCTCCCCTGCGACACCTTCCCTTGAGTCAGGGTTTTTTTACTACACAGTAGACATCGTGGCGTCAAACTGGACGTCAGCAACCCTGTTTGCTGCGGACCACACTCGACGCTCAACAAGTACGTCTGTGTACATACATGTACCCGAGATACGCCTCGCTCAACAATCCTTCAATGTCTGAGCGCTCGCAAGCCTGCATAGTCCACAGTAGCCTGCCAGAAAACGGCGGCATCAACTAGCATCAAGCCATCAACCACCGTCTTTCACCCAGGCTAGTTAATGAGCTAGCGCCGGGACTCGGCCCCCCCGCCGCCGCCATTGAAGTTACGCAGAACCGAACCGAACGCAGTCTTCGCAATGTGCCAATCCACCACAACCACAAAATCACAATTTAACCGCCTTCTTTAGCCGTTCCCAGCCAGTCAGCGGACGGTTGGTGCGACCCACATTCTTCTCCCACGATCTGATCGCTCACTGATCAAAGGCCGGGGGCATGCAGTTAGCGACCAATTCGGACAAGGCTGGGTGGCTGGCCGGGTGGCTGGCTGGCTGCCCTCGGGGCCAGCGAGCCCGCCTCCACTCGTTCACATGAGACGGCCCCCCTCCAGATGCACGCCCTCATGTGTCGAACATTCGTGGAATGATCGGGTGGGTGGGCGACCCGTGTGCTCGAGTAAGCCGGGGCGCAAAAACGGACGTATTTTCAAGCAGACCGAGGCTCCCAGGATAGACCGTCCGGGGGTCTGCGCCCGGCTCCAGGGTGCCATCCTGGTCCGGGACGGGGTCCGGGGATGAGGAAGGGCACGATGCATGTCCTGTGTGGAAGGGAGACCACGCGTCTCTTCGCCTTGTTGTCAACGGTGTACATACTCCCAATGTGATGGTGGCGCCTTGATGAGCAAAGTAAGACGGGCACGGCCAAGACCGAAAAACTATCATGAAATCATTGCATGGCTTTTTCCGGGGAAGGTATCCGTTAACTAGCGAACTCTTGTAGTTACGATCGAAGCGCATTGCAGCGTCGTCTTCGCCCATCACCAAACCCCAGACATCCATACCTACATACCCAAATGCCCACCTCTCGCCTTCCCCTACCCTCCCCTACCCTCCCCTACCCTCCCCTAATAACAAACGCCGTCGTATTGATAGTACCACACTACCTCAACCCAACGGCCCCTCTAGACCATCACAACCCCAACCATCACCTCTCCACCTCTCCCCAACTCCAAGCATGGGGAGGCGGGAGGCGCGGGGGAGAGGAAACCCAGCGTCACTGCCGTTAATTAAACCATTACCACAAGTCAGGAACCGACATCAATGGATGCTACCGTGAACCCTGCCCGTTGCGACCAAGTACCGAATTGCACACATGCCGTCGTCACAGCCGAACTCGTGTAAGGGGAGGAGAGGAGAGGAGAGACGACGACCAAACGAGCAAGGGCTCATCAGCAGGGTCACAAGAGAAAGAAAACCTACCAACCGCCATCACAGGCATTGGCTCGGCTCAACCAACTCCTTCGTAACCAAACCGACTTCCACTGTGTTTTCCAAAGAAACGGCGTCTTGCGATTTGACAATGGGCCGCAACGAGCCCCGCCAGGTTTTCGTTGAAAACGGTACGCCATAACTGCGTCACAAAGGTGAACAAACAGATTTTGGGGAAACGGTCATGTGGCTTGTGCTGGTGAAGATGTCACATTCCAAGGTTTGCTCAACCACACAATAGTTCGAAGAGGATTATCTATGTAGGCGGTTTGATTCATCATCCGGCCTCGAAATGCAATATTCGTAGCCAACCTAACCCTGAACACGCCACGCAATGCACCGGCCAAAGATGCCCAACCAACCAACCGCTACCATGCACTAACTAACACCCCGGGGATCATCCGACCATACCAGGTAAAAGACAAAACGAAAGGTAAAGTAAAGGGTATCAAGTAGTAGCAGTAATAGGTGGCACTCAATCGCCACCGGCCCCAGAATCCACGTTCTCTATCCAGCCCCTGACCGCCTCGCGCAGGGGGCTTTCCCTCTCCCTATTCCCCATAGCCCCTTCCAACTCGTGCTCTCTTTCTCCAATAACGTCCTGAATAATATCCTCCAACGCCCCCAGCAGTACAGTCTTGCACTGCGACCGCGGCACCTCCTGCGGAGTCGTTGAACCGCCGGTCCCCAAAACCGGCAAGAGCCCTTGCGTCGTCGAAGAAGCACCGGAACACCTCAAGTCTGCCGACACAGACGCCGTCGTTGAGCTGGCCGAAACGCTATCCCGCCTCCCCGCCTCCCGCTCCCGCCGCTTACTAGTCGACCTAGACGAGCTTGTCGAGCTAACTTTGCTCACAGTCGTCTCGGTGCTTGTCCCCGCGGAAGCGATGACGCGCTCCACAGCCTCAATGAGCACGTCATCAAAGGCTACGACGGGCTCTTCGATGAACTCTTCCTTGAGCTGTACGTCAAACACCGACGGCGGTGGGTTTGACGACGCGGTAGTTGAGGTCGTCAGTGGAGTCGGTCCCACTGCAGCGTTGTTAGGTTGCTGTTGAGGAGACTGTGTGTGCGGCCTCAGCCTGACGAGGCGACGGTAACGTATGCGTGTGATGGTGAACGTGGTTGTATCTGCAACGATGGCCGAGGTGACGTCGATCCATTTTTCAGTACTGATGTCCTCCGGCGGTGACGATGATGACAACGGCAGTGGCGGAGTCGGTTCGGCGCGCATCGACTCTTTAATTTCCTTGATGATGTCGTGCTGAGCTGCCGGGAGGGCCTGGAGCACGAAGTCTGGGTGGTAGTGCTGCAGCCACCCGGCCACGTTGAGCGGGACGTCTCCGTCGGCGGCAAAGCGGAAGGATTGTTCAAAGGCGTCGAGGCCAGTGCCGAACCCCGAGGCGGAGAGATAGCCACTGCTTGACGGTGAGCTTACAGCGCTCTCGAACGAGGTAATGAAATCCGGCAACGGGACATCCACGTCGATGACTCCGTCATCTATGTTTATCGAGGTCTTCACGGGGGACTCAAAGGCGCTAGACGGGTCTGGTGTCCTCTGTACCTTTCGCGCCACTCCTGCTGGCTCACAGAGTGCCGGCGTGTCGGGGGGCGCACGCGGTGGTGGCGTGGGATCTCTAGGGCCGATATTCTCCTCGTCGCGGGCATCACCACCGGCTGGGCCTCCCGTGGCGCCTGCTACCCCTACTTCGGGTGGTGCTGTCTTGGAGGATGCTGCAATCGATGGTTGCTGTGGCTTTACCGGTGACGTGGGGATTCCATTCTGCCCGTCACTGGAAACGGGGGACCTGCTGGTCGAATCTCTCCTTCGAGCACTCCAGAGGGTGCTGATGACACTCCATCTTGAACTCTGCCTGCGTTCACCGGCCGTTGAGCCCTGAGACACCGGGCTGTCATCCCTGGTGAGGCGCTTCAAATCATCCGCGGCGATGCTGTTGCTGCTGGTGGGGCGACCTTGGGCGAAAAGCTCGGCTCGATGAGCGGTAGAAAAGTGTGGGACACTATTCTCCGGCAGGATGGTCGCAGTGGTGGCGGCGCTGCTCTTTCGGGTGTGTAGGTCGCTCCCGCGAATCGGCAAGTGGGTGGTCCGGATCGAAGCAGCATCGGAAGCTCGCCTTTCATGCCTGCCTTCCATACTTAGGTGCGCTAGGGGAGGAGGGATGGCTCCTGAGCGCGCGTTGTGCGTCTGTAAGCTTAAATTGCGGGAGTGTGACGGCATACGGGTGCCTGTTCGGCGGTTTATTTTTCTGCGCAGCGACTCCTCCTTGAGGATGGGGACAACAAAGGATGGAGGCGACTGAGAAAGGGCACCAAAAGACGCGGGGGTGCTTGGCCTATGTGCCTTGATGCCCGGAAGCTGCTGGGAGGCTGGCAGAAACGCAGACAGCAAAAAGACTAGCCGCCGCGCGGCGATCTTGTCGTCGCTCAAGATCACCGTTCGAGACGGTACCAGAGTGTCTTCCTCCGACCGGCCTTTATGCTGCTGGAAGAGATGCCGCCGGCGATATGCTAGCGGGCTCAATGCTTGAAGCCAGTCGGTGTGGGTCGCGAGAAAGCCCGTGAGAAGGTTGAAGAAGAAGAACCCTTGCTCCTTTCCACCAGCCCACTTCGCCATCCAGCGAGCCTCCTCCCGCCAGATCGGCCACCGGTTCTGGCCAGTCGTCACGCGCGAGGCTCGAATGCCGGCGACGATCCGGGCCTTTGCGGCATCGATCTCAATGCTGATTTTCCGATTGTCGAGTAGACAGTTGGGAAGTAGTGTGATGTGCTTGGCGTTTGTCTTTGGGGTCTTGACCGGCTGCCCATCCTCGCTGCGCCGACTAGGGGCCGGGGAGGCCCTGGCTAGCTGGAGAGATAAGGCAGGAAAGGGGTCAGGAGACGCGAGATCAATTTGCCTGAGCATGGTAAACAAGGTGGTGGCAACCACAGTCTGTAGATGACTCAAGGTTCGCATGATGATGTCCCAATGTTGGGTGATAGCATCGATCTGATCCTCCATGTCGTTGCCATAACTCGACTCCAAGGACTCGGATCCGCCAAATCCTCCTTGGCCGACCACCGTCCAGCCGGAGCGTCGGGTGGAGCTGAAAGACGACGGAAAGGAATCTTGTTCGGTATAAGAACTAGGCGCTTTAAAGCCGGAACGTAACGTTGCTGGGACGGAATGTGACGAAGGAGGCAGAGTAATGATGAGGGCCACGGCGTACATGGGCGTCCTTTTCTGCCTCGGCTGAAACCGCTTCTTGTTGGCCTTCATCTCTTCGACGGTTTGCGGAAACGGGTAGCCTGCTGTTTCCTCAGAAAAGCCGCCTTGGAACGGCGGCATATCTTCTTCGACGGGAAGATTGACGGGAAACAATCTCGTTATCAGGACCTTCTTCCTGTCCTGATTCCGGTTTGGTCCTCCGGGCGCGGCAGGTGGGGGAAATGGCGGGGGGTTCTCGGAAGAAAAGGACTGTGAAAGCCGGCTCGCTCTCATCGTAGACCTCCCCCACGAGCCGCGACCGTCCCCAAACATGGAACCCGACTCACTCGGGCGAACATCTGAGGGCACAACATGAACCTTGGTCGAGGTTCCCTTATATGCCATGAGCTCCGAATTGCCAAATATGCAGCTGGAAAACGTAGCCAACTCCTCGCGGTATTCGCGCCATGCGCGCTGGGACTCGCTTTCCACGGAGCCCTGGTTGCGGCTGTGGACTGAGGGCCTCCTGTCGAAAGCGCCCTGTCGAATCTTGGGGCTGCCAGGCTGGATAATGATGGGACGCTGCGAGTAGCTGACGCTGGGTTTCCGCGGGGAGACAGGATTCCGGCGCGGCTCTTGGACCGAATAAGAGCCGGCAGTGGCCGAGGGACGGTCTATAGAGGCGGGCGCAACGGGCGGGGCGGGTTGGCTGTCATACAGGAGAGAGGCTGCGACGGAGCTCAGGGCGTCCTGCATGATAATGAGACGGACATCGCGCACGTCAAGCTCGATGTCGGCATTGTAGTCATAGGCGTTCGTCGTGGACCCGGTCGGGGTCGTGGTGCCGCTAGACAGAGGGTACAACTGGCTGACGCGGTGCTCATACAGGTCCTGGGGATCCGGGAAGAGCAGATGTCGCGTGTGGATATCTTCTTGAACCGACTCGAGCGGGAAAGGCCTATGTGACGAGGGCTGGGGCGAGGGCTGGGCCCCGGTCCCGGAGCCAGCGCCGAGATTGAAAAGCTTCCCAAGCATTCCAAAAATTTGGCGAGGCCGCGTGAAAGCGAGGAGCGGAAGTCTCCAGGGGTTAGGCGACGGTCCGTTTCAGCAGTTCAGACGACAGCGAGGCGTCGGAGAATCATGGTCGCCGGTGGGGATGGCGGAGGCGCCATGCGAAGAGAAGTGCTGTGAGACGAGTGAAGCCGAAAGGGTGAGAGGTAGGCAATATCGAGCCAGGCGTCAAATGGCATGACCTGCCGGCACGAAAGAGTGAAAGTCGTCGTGAGGTGAGAGGTCGCGTGAGGGCCCCAGTTACGGCGTCGACGAAGCGATCTGCTTCTCAACCCTCTTTTCTTTCTCTCTCCCGACACTGACACTGGCTGGTCGAGCCGAGCTGAGAACGGCTAACAGGGGCAACCGAGAGATCAACAGCCACGGCGAGAAGGGCTCATTAGACGAGATCAGGTCCCAACAAGGGTATTCTGAAGCTAGTGTCTGTCTCAACCACCAGACGAAGCCAGACCAGAACAAACCAGACAGGGCCAAAAGGCAAAGGCCTGCGTTGTCCGGAGCGACAGCGGTTTGGCCGAGGGCCGGGGGGGCTGGGGGTGGATAGATATAGTTAACAGCGTAATAATAATAGGAGGCCGTTCCTCCGTGGCTCTCTTCCCGAGCGGTTTCAACACGACGATGAGCGGCAACGGCACCCACGGTAGCCACCGACTGCACCCACAATGGCGAGTGGGTTTGGGTAGGTGGAGAAAATCGATACGCGAAGGAGGGGCTTGGCTGCGAGAATCGTCGCGGGGGGTCCCCAGGAAAACAGGAGAGAGAGGCGAGAATCGCGAGAAGCACCGAGGGGAGCAGGCAAACCTGGAAGGGCCGAGAAGAGCAAGAGGGGAAGGGATCACAAGGAAGGAACCTCCACTGGGAAGGGACGAGAGTGGAGTAATTGGAAAGCGCATTCGGCGGAGGAGTGGAGAGGGAGAGGAGAGATGGAAGGGTGATGACGCTTTGCGCGGCTCTGGCGTCTGTCAGCTTCAAATCTGTCAAGGCGCGGAGGAACGTTCATCAATTGTTTAGCACGGCCGAGCCAGCGTCGTCCTTTGGCTGTTGCGTTGCAGCTTTTGCGGGGGGTTCCGGGTCCAGAATGGCGGTGACGACGAAAGCGGCGGTTGAGGTCCGCGTTGCGCGCCCAGCTGCGGCAGGTGCGCGGCATGTGGGTGACATGGGCCCCCGACATTGAGCGGGTGGGATCCGCCGGGGCCATCGGCCTCGCCAAATCGAAGAGGCTCGCCCAGACTGCTTGCTGCACAAAAGCGGGTCCCGTGCTGCACCTCTTTCCCGCAATTTGCTGGTTGGGCAGGGCTGCACAGACTCGAGGAAGGCGCCTGGAACCCAAAAATACCATTCAATTCGCGGAGCCTGGGATGGAATCTCTCTTGGTGGCTTGGTGCTCGGGCATCTGTAACGTTAACCGACTGACTGAGGTGATGACTGACAGCATCCACATCCCTCCCGGACGGGCAGACGCTGCACGACACATTACCCCCCGCTTCCGTGGTCCAGTGACCATTTGAAGCCGCCGACACAGTAACTAACTACATGCACACTAGAAGGACGCAGCGTTGTGACCGGTGGGTTTACACAATAGGTATTCCGTAACTACTTTCCAAAACACCGCGATCCAGTTGTGAGCTGGTGGAAAAACACACACCCGGGCGAGTCATGTGCATCCATGCAGCTTGTTGACTCAACTCCACTTGCGGAACTCTGAGGATTTGCGGATACACAGTTTTCATCAACTAGCTACCTTACTTGTACAGATTACACTACCAACACTCCAAAAAGCAACCACCGAAAAGTGGTTGATAACAACCTGCAAGTCGTAAAAAATGCTGCCGGCAGCCGCCAAGAAGATGGGATGCCGGCTATTATCATGGCTGACAGAGGTTGCCGCGGCCCGTCTCTAATCGGCTGGCCTTCCGAGCCGTCCCAGGAAATATCCACATGGTGGATGCCGCGTGGCTCAGAGAATCTGGCTTTGTTTTATTTCCCAGGTCGGGCCGTTTGTACACAAGTAAGGCGAAGAAACAACCTCGGGATGGCGACTCTCGTTGCTGCTCTGGGGCATCTCGAGCGACGGCTGTGGCTCGGCACACTCGGCCAATCCCGGCCCTGATTTTCGTCGTTCCCTTGTATCAGGGATCAGACATCTTGGACAGAGCCACGAGGCTGTTGGGATGCCGGGGGCAGTTCCGACAGCCTGGCTCTCTCTCCAATCTCCAAGCAAGTGGTCGGGTCTTGCGACCAACCGCCTCACCGCCAGAAAGCCGCATCTCCTTTGCCGGCAACTTGATTGATGGGCTGGATAGGACGTCGCCCAGGCTAGTGTAACCCCAAGGTTCACCATCCAAGTCGCCCTGTCCTTGTCGCCGCCCATCCTTCTGCGGGTTGGAAAAAGTGTCTCCGTCATCACTGCCAACGACGTCCACGCAGCCTGTCAGAACCTGCCCTCCTGGATTATAGCCTGTTTGTTCGTCGGCCCGCAGCTCGAAACGAGGCGACCGTTGACTTGGTCAATGACGGCATTCATCCAACGGCCGCTGATTATTCCCCTTTCTGTTCCTCTTTAAATAGTTATTTGCGAGAGCTCTGCTTCGGTCCGCGCAAAGGAAGCGATCAACGTGACGGCATCGTCACCACCTTCGTGGCATCAAAACTTTGAAAACAATGCACCATCACACGCATCGATTCAAGTGCACCGCACACCTTTCTCACCTGCATTGGCTTCGTTTTCGACCACCCAACCCCTGCACTCGACAGGCTCAAATGCCACACAGCCAATTACGACGCTGAAGCCGGCCTAATTTGGCCCAATAGGGAAACCAAGCCTGTGACCTCATCGCAAACCGCGGCCCCAAGATAATGGACCCCCTCATCATTTGTTGTGCCGCAGCCGTGCCGCAGGGAGGTGACAGGTCAAAGAGGGGGGCAGGACCCGATCGTTGGCAACCTGGAATCGATGTGTGTCAAGTATTCGTACATACCTGGTACGCTGAGAACAGATTTGACCTAGTTGTCCTGCTTGAACAGCCACCGGTTGGCTGCCCGTCTCCGGCCGATGGGTTCGATAAAGCTGCGTCAGGTATGTTCCTGATGCGCGCATCTGTCCATCCGCCAGGCCTGTGCGACCTCCCCGTAACCTGGACAATGCCGTATCTCTTACGTACAACGGCGGCAAGCGATGGAACTTGTCACTGCAGATGCAGGTCGTGATCCCGGCCTCACCCGCGAAAATCCCAAGATTGAGCCTCGCATTTTCAACAATGGCCCCGCCCCCACGTCTACCCCCCCCTTGCCCTTGCCCCCGTTCCTCCTCCCTGGCTCCGACACCACGGTTCCGGGCGGGAGCGGCCAAGCGAGCATGAAACAAACGACACATCCCTCTGGCCATGTCTGCAAATGGGACGGCATGACTTCCAGGTTGGGACATCAAGCTCTTCCCGGAATGCGCCCCAGCACGGTGAGACACTGCGCACTCTACGCAAGGCTGGACATCGAGAGGGTTAGTTATTCCACGCAGACGGAGTGTGATCCGCACCTCGTGGTGGAGTGGGAAACTGCTACACTAACGAGCCAAAACTCCCACCTGACGAGACATGACTGCTGCGAAACCGCTCCTGCATAGCGCAATCGGGGTGATACGACATTCGGGCCTGTACCACAGTCTAATGCAGGCCTGCCATTGACGGCATATGCCATGTATGTGTGTCGGGCGTAGACGAAGCAGCGAGAGAGCTGAGCTTAGTAAAGGAACCATCCGGCAGTTGATTGCATAGCCGATGTCGCATACGTCACGGTGGTTGGGCCGTCGCAACGGGATGTTAATAAGGGTCTATCTACTCTGCGTGAAACGCCTTATCATGTCTTCCTTACTTCTCGCCAAGGGCGTGATGTCCGAGATGGAGAGGAAGAAGACATGGTAGGTTCCAACTCCTTAACTCCTCGAAACCACAATCTCGCCAGGCGAGCCATCGGAAGAAGCAAAAGAACTTGGCCCAACACCGATACCAACGAATCCCGCCTTCACACCTACACTAGACCATTACAACACATGAGATGGTCACACATGCCCCGGCCGCACATCATCTGGCAGGAGGCGGCCAAACTCTCAATAACAGCGCCCTCCCTTCCGCGCTTGCCGCTGCCATCACCACCACCCTCCGGCCCCGCCGCCCCGGAACGAACGGAGTCGGAGGCCGAAAGGCAAACCGAGGCCGGCGGCAGCGGCAGCGGCAGCAGCTCCGGCTGCAGGGTCGCCGAGTGGATGCCGTAGGCGTGCAGGCACTCCCGGATGGTACGCGCCTGGGCCACAAAGCCGGCTAGGTCCGGCCCTGATACGACGACGTGCGCTGACGCGATTGCTTTGCGCTGGTCTAGGCGCCAGATGTCTGTTTGGTTTTGGAACCGGGGACGGTGTTAGCTGTTTTTCATCCTGGTGAGGTAGGTAGGTGATCTCCTAAGTGGTCTAGGTCGGGGAGGGGGGGTGAGGCGGGGGATGGAAGAAGGGGAGTGAACCTACGCAGCTCATGCACAGAGACCACGCCGGGAATCTTCTCGATGTCGTGCCGCACGTCGCGCAGGCTGACGCCCGCGGGCGCGCTCTGCAGCAGGATCTCGCCGCTGCGCCGGACCAGCGGCACCGCCGACACCACGATGGTCAGCGCGATCGCCAGGCCCACGGCCGGGTCGGCGTAGAAGCGGCCCCGCCCGCCCGGCGCCAGCCACATCACTGCCGCCGCCACGATCACCCCCGCGTTGTTGAGCGCGTCCCCCGCCACGTGCAGCAGCGCCCCGAGCATTCCTAGGTCCCGGCCGGGTGTCTTGATGGTGTGTTGCGTGTGGCGGTGGTTGGTGTGGTTGTCGACTGCTGCGCCCTCGAGGGCGTCCTTGGAGGGGCATTCGCCCTGGGTGTGGTCTTGGTGGATGTGGGGGGTGGGAAATTGGGTTCCCGGGCTAGTTTTGGATTCCGGGTCTCGGTCGGGGTGGTGATGGTGGTGATGATGCTCTAGTTGGCCATGTGTGAGTTTCATATCCGAAAGCGGCTTGGTGATGGACTGACCGTGCAAAAAGGCAGCAGTGATGATGTTCAAGCCGAGACCCACGCAGCCCATGATGAGTATCAGCTTCACCTCGCTGACTTCCCTGAGAGAGATGAAGCGCTCGATGGACTGGAGCAAGATGCTGATACCCAGGGCGAGGAGGAAGGCTCCGTTGAAAAAGGCCCCGAGCAGCCGGGCCCGCTGCCAACCGAAGGAGAAATCCTCGCGAAACTCGGTCTTTTCAGACAACTAGCAGGCGATTAGTTATGGTGTGGGTGTGGTGGTTACGGATTGTCACGGGCATGGAAATTACCAGGATGGACATCAAGGTCACGACGAAGCCGACGAGATCATTCAACTAATTCAAGTTCCGGTCAACATCACCGACAAGAGCACTGGTCGGTCATGGGCTATTGACTTACATAGTGGAAAGCATCAGCCAGGAGGGCCAGGCTTCCCGTCTTGAACGCGACTGGGTTACTGTCAGCGACCAACTGTCACTCCCCACGGAAAAGTCCTGCAATATACCTCCGAGCTCTGCGACGAAGAAGGTGAAAGAGATCACGACAGCCGCCGAAATCTTCTGCTTGTCGGAGAGTTTGAACGCCATGGGCAGTAGTTAGTCTCGATGTTGAGCACCGACTTGATGATTTCGGCAAGCCGTCTTTTCCGACTTCAAAGTTGTTAGGCTCGGATATCTAGACGCCGAGGGGGTAGGCAGTCGGGACAAGATGCCAGCTCTAGTATCGCATTGGTGAAGCCTGGACATGAAGGGAAATGTAGGTATCACGAAGAGTAACGGAGAGTAACGAAAAACAGCAGGCAACATGGCATACCCGCTGGAGCGGAGAGAGATCAAGGAACATTGCTTATGTCGTCGGCTTCTCGGAGGACTGGGGCAATGGCATGGAGAACCTTGAGGGTAGACAGCCATTGCACAGGCCTGTCACCGGGAGGATGGTGGCATAGAGGGGAGTACGGGGGCGTACCAAGTCCGAGGACATAGAGAGGAACTCATCGGGATAGGGCATGATATTGAGCTGGGCCCAGGGGGTGCAATATAACAGACACGTCTTGAGCATGCAGAAGGGTCTTGGATAGCTAGCCAACCGGTATTGGTTATCTTTCAGAAGGGCAGTAGTTTACTATTAGTTCATCCAATAACTGCCGTCTTAAACGCGTGTGTCAAGATCATAAGGCCCATGACAAGGTACTATTGGTACAGCAACGGGAAAGGGGGTTTCACGGAGCTTGAGGAACACCTCGTGGTGTATACTCCGTAAGAACTGTGTAAGAGGGCACAAGCCACCATAGTCCACTAAACATGAGATAGACCGGCGCATTCAATCCCAGTGAAGTTCTGTAGGTACTTTAGGTAGGTAGGTAGGTAGGTAGGTAGGTAGGTAATGATGTGCAAGAGTATCTAGGGGTTATCAAGGAATGGAGTGCAGTGGAGTGCGGCATGGCCATACCCCGTGTGAAAATGTTCCAGGGTCACAATCACAATCAGACCGAGTACTATGAAATCCAATTTTTTGTCCGACGTTGTGTTACAACTCGACGTCGTCACCCGTCGGCGCCGAGAGATGAAGGAAGGAGCCCAAGGTGGATGCCGATGGCAAGCTGCTGGCTTGGCATTAGTACATGTAACTACAGTACCTTATGTAAGCCCATGTGTAGGCGGACAGCCTGTAACGGCAGGCGGTGAGAGATGCACCCCACTGATTCTGCCGGCATGAGCTCACCTCCTAGGCGAGGCTTCGGTCCAGGTTCCGAGCTCCAAGCTCCATAGGTCCCCTGCAGTTACAACGTCAACTGCCAGAAAGTGCTGAGAGCGCTCCCACTTAGCGCTAACTATGACCATTCAACAACGGTAACATTCAATTGTTTGCGGGGACAGGGATTGATTGATGAGCAACAACTGGAACAACCGTCCATCTCGATGCCTCCATCGATGCCTCCACGAAATGCATCGTCGGCGTCGTTATCGTCGGCGGCAGGGCTAGCGAAGGGTCCAAGTAACAATTGGCCAACCCACCTTCGCCACTTCAGCAGGTCCAGCCATGACCGCTCTCTCGAGAACGCATATTCGAACTCGCCCGGCGACACCGCCTCGAGCAATTCTACTATTCGCGAGCGCCCTTCCTCCCGCCTGTCGACCCGGTTGCGTGCTGAGCGGCGATGGACCGTCACCGTCAACGAATCGCTTGCGCGCGACGAGGTGCTGCTGAACTTGGACCAGATTGGCGATGACATCAAGCCCGGCAGCCTTGTAGCCATCGACGTGGTGAAGGCGGACTCGGAGCAACCGTCACAGAGCAAGCACCTCCAAGATCGCAAGGGTTCGACCTCGGCGGGTTGCGGAGAGAGGCGCTACATTTGTGTTGCCAAGGACATGCCGAGGGAGCTGAAGGCGCGGTACGCTACAGTGGAGGTCTATGTCGCCAAGCACGTCGCCGATGCCTTTGCCATGAGGAAGGGCACTCAGGTCACCCTTACGCCAGTATGTTGGGCACCATCCGCCCCTTCCCTCCTCGGTTGCGGCTAGAGGTGTACTAAAGAAAGGTAGATCGATGCGAACAATCCAGCCCTTGAGGCGTCTCACGTTGAACTGTGCTTCAAAGACCAGTATCTCTCGAGAGCGGATATGTGGAGGATGGCTGTCGGAGAGCTAGCCGAGAGGACCGTCTACAAGGGCCAGATGGTTTTATTCATGGGCACCGTCAAGGCTCAGGTGACCGCCGTCTATGTCGATGGGCGCAAGGCCCAATCAGCCTTCTTTGGCTGCCACACGAAACCCGTCTTCCGTAGCGAGTCCGCTCGCTATGTGCTCTTCATCCAGATGGCCCGCGAGATGTGGGACTTCGACCAGGATGGCTCCGGTGAGATCATGTTCAACAAGGTTGTCAACGGGTTTCTGCCTGCCCTATTTAAGAAATGGGCCGCTATGAAAGTCAAACATCTCGTTACCATTGTCTTGTTTGCCCGCGTCGAGTACGATACCGGCATCTCCACCGAGCTGGCATCTGCCTCGGCCCACCATGACTACTACACCGGCGTCCAGACCTCAGGAGACCACCGTCCTTACAAGGATTTTTATCGCGTTGTGGTCAGCGAGATGGCCAGTGGAGAATGGACCAGGATCCTACATCAGCTCAAACGCGAGTTCAATCATTTCCGCAAAGATATCAGCACATACCATCAGAAGGCCATGGGGCCAACCGCCTCAGGGGAGGACTCTGGTGACCAAGAGGTGCTGCTCAACAGAATCAAGGCCGAGGCCTCTCGGGCTATCCATGGCAATTTCCTCGAAGCCATCAACATGGCCTCGTCACTGTACGCCCACGATTACATAGACCGGGATTTGACGAGGACTGGTGTCTCGGTGGTTGTCATCAGTCCGAGCCCCGGCGTCTTCGAGGTCGAGTACGATGCCTTGCGCCGCACGACCGAGGCCCTCGCGTGCAACGGCATCGGCATTGAATTGATATGTATACCCAATATTCCGCTACATTCTGTGCCCCTTTTTCGATACCGGAATCCCCGCCAACCCGGCCAGGTGCAGCAGCGCAAACCCAAGGTGGATATCAGCCAGGGGAGCACGCCAAAGCAGGCGACCTTCACATTTGGGAGCTACAGCAGCATCGCAGGTTCCTACTCGCCGAGCAAAAGAACGGAGGGTTCACGAAGCGGTGAGCCACCCGGCCCTCTCACCTCTCAGGACGAGTGGGTGTCTGCCATTCCTCAGTGGCTTCACGTTTCATACTGGACCGGGGCCTCGGAAGACGAATTGACCTACCAAGGCATCGCCTTGTCAGTCTCAGATGCCACACAAAAGCTGTCCAACGATGACTTCCCAATTCGTTGCCGCATGTACGACCTGCAGATGAGAAGCGTGATGGAAACAAATGAGATCGAAACCAAGCCGCTGCACACGGATCCTTGTTACCCACTCAACGCGGTGCTCGCAAGTCAAGTCTCTAAACCGCACTTTAATCTTGATAACGATGGCAATGTCATCGTCGAGAATGTGCGTGTCCCGGAGACCCTGTTCGACCACGTTTTCGGTTTTCAGAAGTTTGCGCCGGATAGGCACAGTAAGCCGGGAGAGAAGTCGATATGGAAGCAGCTGCAGGAGTATGATGACTGCAGAGCGCGCCTGCCCTCGCACAGAAGTGTCAACTATCAGAGGCGCTGCCGTGAGCGTGAGGAGACCCCGAGGCGGCAAATCTTGGAGGACACGAGCCTCTTGGGGACGTCCTTTACAGACCGCCGATCTTCGACAGCCGGTCAGCAGACACTGCCTGAGCTTTCTCCCTACCATCGCCCGACGTCTCAGAGGCTAGATATCCCGCCAGCCAATCGCAAGAGCATGAGCGCGCAATCCAACAAGCCCGAACCCAAGGCTTCGTCGTCACCTCTCAAGGCCCCCAAATTCATGCGTCATATTAGCCTGGGTAACCGTGGTTTCGGTATCGCCGCCCCCACAGTGGCCACCGCGGAAGTGAGCATGGAAAGCGCGGGTGCTTCCAAGACCTTGACGCCATCTCGTAGTTCACAAGATCTACGAACGACGCCGTCAAAGTCGGGCCAGCGGCCGCCGTCGTCTCGTAGGTTGACTGGAGGAACACCTACATCTGCGCTCTCGCAACCGGCCCTTTCGCCCTTTTCTTTTGCGCCGGGCCCTCAGTTCCCCACAGACTCGCCGACCCGGCCCATCGTCATCAGAAACCAGCAACTCGAGCCCGCCCTCAGCATGTCTGGCTCCTCCATCCTTGCCACGACGCTTCGACCGGAGCCTATTGGCCATGACCGCGACTTTCGGTATTCGAACGCCATCAGGGAAGAGGACGCCAAGAAGCTCTACAACTCCAAATTGCTCGCCGGCGCCATCCCGGAACTGCCCTCTACGTTATCCCCGAAGACAGCCCTTTCGCCTTGGCTGACGGTGCTCAACCCGTCCAACCCGGACACGAACGATGTGGACATGGCCATGCTCTATAGCCGTTGGCAACACGTATTTCCCAGGCCTCAGGAGATGAGAATCATGAAGTGGAAAGGCCTGTGCTCGCCGGCCGCCGTGCCCCTGACATCAGAATACTTTCCATCGAGAGCCCAGTTCGAGGCCCAGTACGAGCGCCAGCCTTACAACGTGTCTCAAGATTTCGACGAAGAGCTCCAGGAAGAGCCCAGGTCACGCGATGAACTCCTGCGTGAACTGGTTAGCCTCCGGTTCTCCCAGGGATTCCAGATCGTCGTTGGGCCTGCTGTCGCGAGGGCATTTGGCCAAAAGCAGGTCAAGGTGGCCGACATCTTCTCGCGGCAGCACATGGTGGAGGACGGTATTAGCATTTTCATGTCGTCCGGTAACACGATCCATCAACTCTCGTGCGTCAACGGGACCGAGGTCGAGGTGAACATCTTTGTCCGAAAACCGACCGACTCGTTTGGGTCGTCTTATAGCTCGCTACCGCTATACAAGCCGGCCATTCGGACTTTACTAGACGGGGGTTATATGACGAGTGAGTTTGACCTTGTCGCGCCAAAGCCGGAGAGGAACTGGAACTACATTGATGCATTTATCGCCGGCCACAATGACGAGCTGACGGAGCATCTCCGGTTTTGGCGGGCTCGCTTTGTCTTGATACCAATGACGGGACGTCGTTCGTCTATGCCGGGGACCGATACTGGCGACAACGAAGAAGAAATCCGGATCGAGGGTATCAGGAAATTGGCTCAGATGTGGCAGAAGCATCGCTATGTTCCGCCCAACGAGCGGCGACTCCAGGGTTCTGGAAGCACCCGCGCGAAGAAGGACACGAACCCGCTAGACATTATCTACAAAACAGAGGACGCTTCGGTCGTCATTGCGGCCGAGTTAGAGACGCTGCCTCTCTTGGAGGGGCTTGACCGTAAAGGGCAACTTGTGAGAAACCGGGAGCCGTTCTCCAAGAAGAACATCAACCTCGCGGCGCTCGCCGAGGCTATGCAGCAGCCGGTGGAGAACGGGGGTGTGCGGATGCAAAACCGCAGGTGGCACTTCCGGCTGCACTACAACTGCTTCATCGGTTCCGATATGACAAGTTGGCTCCTGGACAACTTTGACGACCTGGAAGATCGCGAAGAGGCCGAGGCCCTCGGCAAGCGGCTCATGGTTCCGGACGACAAGGAGAAGGAGGGGAAGAAGGACAGCGGGCTGTTCGTGCATGTCGAGAAACGGCACCCGTTCAGGGACGGACAGTACTTCTACCAGATCAGCAACGAGTTTGCGAAACCACACCCGCCCGGCTGGTTCAACGCCAAGCGGAGCCAAGGGTCGGTGCCGTCGACGCCGATGGGAGAGCTGCCGCCGCGAGACGGGCGACCAAGCTTCTCCCGCCCGACGTCGATTCACGAGGAGGACTCGCCAGAATCGGGGTCGACAACGCCAACAGCGCCGCAGGCACCGACGGGGAATAAGCCCAAGGTGGTTTTGAGTAGGGTTATCAAGTACGACGTGGACCACAGGAAGCGATCGTACCGACCCGAGCTGGTGGAGCTGCACTACGACAGGTTACACAACCCGGACAACTGCTACCATATTCGCATCGACTGGATGAACGTGACGGCTAAGCTCGTGGAGGACGTCATCGAGAACTGGGCGCGCGAGGCCGGCCAGTACGGCCTCCGGCTCGTCGAGGTGCCCATCGCCGAGGCCAGCGCCATCAGCGGAATCAACCCGTTCCGGCGGCCGTACATGATCAAGCTCGCGGTGCCGCCTCCTGACCAGTCACCAGTTACCTACTACGACCCGGTCTCGTTCAGCCCACAGGCGCAGCCGGGGCGGCAGTTTTACCAGAAAGCCATCCTCCGCCGATTTGACTTTGTGCTCGACATGGAGGCGGCCTCCAACTTCCCCAGCAACGTGGACGTGAGCCACTCTTGGGGCAGACCGGACTTCCGATACACGCAGTATATCCACCGGTCGGGGTCCATCCTCGCCGAGATCACCGACGACGGCCATTTCCTGCTCCTCGCCAACCGGCTCTACAGCAGCCGCGCATTTGCGGCGCGGGAGAGGGAAATGCAGAAGGAGCTCCGCGTCGAGCGGCAAGAGCAGGGGCCCGCGATAGGCACACCAGGCCTCGGCAGCTCGATCCGCGTCATCACACCCGGTTCCTACACCCCCTACGGCATACCAACCCCCTTACCAGCATACAACTCATCCCCGGCCGGCTCCCCAGCCCTGAGACCAGCCACAACTACCACCACAACCACTACCTCGACCACAACCTCCTCCCTCCTATCCCCCATCATCCGCCCCGCCCTCTCCGCGCCGGCCACCACGCCGGCCACCACCAGCTCGTCGGGCACGCCCGGACAGAACCAGACCCCGAACCAGGGCAGCAAACCCCCCTCGTCGTCCACCACAACGGTAGGCACCGGCGGCGGCGGTGGCAGTGGCGGCGGCGGCGGACCTGGGTCGGGCTGGTCGACGTGGACGACGCGCGAGCCCGAGTGGATCAAGGACGAGCTCGAGAGCTTCTGTCTCGACGCGCAGGCGCTCGAGGCGTTTTACCGCGAGCTGAAGACGGCGGCGCCGGCGACGACGAGCGCGGGGGGCGCGGCGATGACGCCTGCTTTTGGGGCGGCTGGAGGGGTAGGGGGAGGGGGTGGGGGTGGGGGTGGGATTGTGCCGGTGCCCGAGGGGAGTATACCCGTCTTGGGGCTGCCGCCGGGGGTGTTAGCTGCTGCGGCGGCGGCTTCTGGTGGCGGTGGTGCTGCTGGTTCTGTGGGGGATAGTGGGAGTGTGAGGGCCGCGAGTCCGAGCCCGGCGTTTGTGTCGGCTAGTCAGCTGCTGAGGAGGGGGAGTGTGCAGGTTGAGGGAGGGGGATCTTGGGGTTGGGGGGGTTGTCGTTGAGGGGGGTTGGGGTTAGGGAGGGGGAGGGGGGGAAGGATAGGGGGAGGGATGGGGAAAGGGAGAGGGGGTGAAGGGTAAGGGGGGAATGGGGGATGGGAGAGGGAGAGGGAGAGGGAAAGGGAAAGGGAGAGGGAAAGGGAGAGGGAGAGGGAAAGGGAAAGGGAAAGGGAAAGGGGATGATTTGTATTGTTTTTCTTTTGGTTTCGGGTGCGGATGCTTGGGCTCCAGGTGCTATTTAGAGGGTTAGGGATAACTAACTCAGCGGGTGTGGCGCATACAAGCATCCCAAGCATTCTTGGCAAAGGCTTGATTTCCTCTCGAACGCTGATCCCTGCTTGGCATCGCTCCTTCTCCATCGTGGGAGTCTCCAAGCAAGGCAAGTGCGACGCGTAATTTTCCGGGAACAAGAATTGGAAGGGATTTTTATTTCCTGACTAAAGTCCCCTTTTAATTTCACCCATCCCCTTTTTTCACTTTCCAAGTGGACTTGGTTTGGTGAGACTGACGTCTGCATTGCGGATTGTACATGTACATACATACATCGGACCTGCAGCACGAGACCGCATCCCCGGAGTCCGGACAAGGTTTCATGAGTGGCTCAGTGAGTGCATACGAGATATGTGAGGCGTTCCTCCCCCGAGTTCTCACTCTTTCGGTATTCCAGAGCATCCGATTGATTCCATCTCGTCTCATTCCACCACGCAGCTGAGACTCGCTCGTGGCAGTGCCGCAACATCAACTGGAGCCAGCAAAGCATACTGCACGCGTACACACCCCACGTTTCAGCAGACCGACGGGAATACGGCGGAGTGGTAAGTTTTGCTTCCTTTATATCGTATGTCACGCTACTGGATATATAACCCATTCTGAATTATCTAGCACCTCGATACCAATTTCTGCTCGACTTCACTCATTCCACTACCAAGTTATACTCGTAGCGATGGCGTCATGTAAGCCCCCAACCAGATACGGATGGTCTTTATTCAATTGACTGTGCCCTGGGTGCTAAACAAGTTAATAATAGACAACGCCTACCGCACCAGGATGCAGGCATTCAGAGAGGCCGGCCACAGCTCTCGCTGGAACTTCTTTTCTCACGGCCAGACTAATGCCGAATCATCCCCACAGACATGGCAGGCCAGCGACGACGTCGAAGGCCACCCTCTCACGCCCACCACCACTTCACATCCCCCGACGACATCCGGGAGCGACGGAAAAGAAACAGCAGCAGCTCACCCGGAGCACCAGCCACCCAGTACGGAAGCCGGAGCACCAGGCACTGAGACGGGGCACGCCACCATCACCCAGGGTGTTCTCCGCCGGCGAACCTCAAATAGGGACCGATCGTCAGATGCCGCTGCGAAGCACGTCCAGCAGACCGAGAAGCCCAAGAAGCAGAGGACCTTCTTCAAGCACATCACCCCAAAGGAGCCATTTACCGTCAGAAACCAGATCCAGCGGACCCTGTTCGGCTCGTGGATCAACATCTTACTGCTCGCCGCTCCTGCGGGCATCGCCATCAACTACATCCACTCAGTTAACCGGATCGCTGTGTTCGTCGTCAACTTTATAGCTATTGTCCCCCTGGCTGGTATGCTTGGCTTTGCTACAGAGGAGATTGCGCTGCGGACCGGCGAGACCCTGGGTGGGCTGCTTAACGCGACGTTTGGGTAATGTCTTGCTCTGAGATCTCAAGCGAAGCTATACTGACTTGATCAGCAATGCCGTCGAATTGATCGTGGCCATCATCGCCCTGGCCCACAACGAAGTCGTCATCGTGCAAACCTCCCTCATCGGCAGTATCCTCTCCAACCTGCTCCTCGTGATGGGCATGTGCTTCTTCTTCGGTGGACTGCGCCGTCAGGAACAGCACTTCAACACCACCGTCGCCCAGACAGCCGCCAGTCTCCTCGCACTGGCCGTCGCCAGCGTCATTGTTCCGACCGTATTCGACATGGCCAGCGAGACCCCCCAGTCCGACATCGCCAAGCTCTCCCGCGGCACCTCTGTCATCCTCCTCATCGTCTACGGCGCCTACCTCTTATTTCAACTCAAGACCCACTCCGCCGTCTTTGCCCAAGAGTCGCAAAAAGTCGAGGCCAAACCCTTCAGGCGCCCAAGCCTCAAAGAAGGCGCCATCGCCCAGGGCTTCGTCGCCCCAGCCGGCGTGATTGGCGGTCATGGCCTGCCTTCGAGCAACACCGATAACGAAAAGATGCGCAGCCTGCTCACCAACCCACCCGGCAAGAATCTCCAAAACGACGGCGGAAATGACGAAGATGAGGGCGAGGAGCCCCAGCTGCACTTCTACGTCGCCGTTGCCACTCTCGCGCTCTCCACCGTCATTATCGCTTTCTGCGCCGAGTTTATGGTTGATGGCATCAGCGCCGTCACCGCCGGCGGCACCGTCTCGGCTGAGTTCGTTGGTCTGATTCTGCTGCCCATCGTCGGCAACGCCGCCGAGCACGCCACAGCCGTCACCGTCGCCATCAAGGACAAGATGGATCTGGCCATCGGCGTCGCCGTCGGCTCTAGCATGCAGGTCGCCCTCTTCCTCATCCCCCTGCTCGTCATCATCGGCTGGGGCCTGGGCATGGAGGATATGGCCTTGAACTTCGACCCCTTCCAGGTCGCCGTGTTGTTTGTCGCTGTCCTGCTGGTCAACTACCTCATTGCCGACGGCAAGAGTCACTGGCTGGAGGGCATGCTGTTGATCTGCCTGTATTGTATCATTGCCGTTTGCGCGTGGTGTAAGTCTCTCTCTCTCTTTGGCCGTGTTGATCTGTGAAGGTGGGTGTGCTAATAATGGCGTGTAGGGTATCCTGCGAAGGACCCCCACCTGGCCGGTGAGGCCTAAGGGGCGCGGACATGGCTCCCGACTTCCATGGATTACGTTGGGGGAGGGGTTTGGAGGAGGCGAGCTGGGGGTTGTATGTAATGTACATGTGAATATTGTAATTATGGGAACTAGGAGGTATCGGGTGCATTTTCGGGGGCTAGGCAGGCTGAAGTTGATAGTTCACTCTGCTATTCAAAGGAACAATACAAGACCTGCGTTCCAATTTCTACGCAGAATTCATTACAATGTTAATACTCAAACGCCTGCCTCTAAGATGCCAACTATCCCATTCCAATCCATCCCATCCAAAACCCCAAACCCAAACAACGCAATGCTACAAGGTACATGTAAGGTACATGTATATACAACTACTCAAACAGACCAAGTCAACCCCTGGCCACCCCCTCCCCAACTTCCCCTTCCTTCCATGACCAATTCAATTCACTCCCTTAATCGACCCTCCCCTCCCCAGCCCCCCAAAAAAGCAAACCAAGAAAACCCACCATCATCACGTACTCCCCAAAATCCTCGAGTACGCATCCTCCACCTCGCCCGCCAGCTCCAGCAGCGTCACAATGACAATCTGGTGCGTCAGGTTGGGCAGCCGCTCGCGGTTCAGCCCGATCCACTCGAGCGGCGGCGTCGCCTCGCCCATGTCGCGCAGCTGCGGCGTCTCGATGACGGGCGGCTCGAGCGCCGTGTACTCGTACCCGGACTGCGGCACTTTCACCTCGGCCGTGATCTTGTTGTTGTTGTTGGCCCGCCCCTCGTCCTGCTGCTGCTGTTTTTGGGTTTGTTGTTGCTGTTTTTTGTCTTTTGCTTCGTCGGGGGCGGGTGTTGTTGCTGCTGAGGAAGAGGAGGAGGCGGCGGCGGCGCCAGATGCGGGGAGAACCCCGGTCACCCTGATGGCTGTCACGTTGGGCAGTTCCCTGCCCCAGGTCTGGGCGAGAGTCTTGGAGTGGTTGGCCCACATGCCGCGGATGTAGCTGATGCGGCTGTAGTTCCAGCCGACCTCGACCTTGCCCTCGAAGGCGCTCTTGAAGATGTATTCGATGCGCTTCGACTCCGGGCGCTGCCACGTCTGCATGACGGCCTCGACCTGCGGCACCTTGAGGATCGTTCCGCCGCGGGAGCCCGTCGCGCTCCGCACCACGTCCTCGACTGACAGCTCACTGAGCGTCCTGGGCGCCCCGCTCTCCGCCCGAACCCCCGCGAGCCCTATGCGTAGCTGGCCGAGCGTGAGGCCCAAGACGCTGTGGATGCGGCCGTCGTCCTGGACCGAGGCGGCGAAGCGGGCTTGGGCGTTGAGCGCTTCCATCTTGAAGACCTGGTGGTCTGAGAAGGAGCCAGGGAAGATGCCCAGATTAAGGGCTTTGAGGGTGACGACGACGTCCGTATCGAGCGAGATGAGTGACTTGAGCGCTGTGTCGCCACTCGCCGACTTCGGGATACTCAACCGCTGCATCACGCCCGGGGGAGCCGAAACCGACTTGCGCTGCATGTACCGTTCGATCTCCTTGAGCGAGACCTCAAAATTCGCCTTGCGCTCCTGCACCAACCGTTGAAAGGCTTGGTATAGCGAGACGGCTTGGGCCGCAGAGGTTGTCGTGCCGAAAACCTGGACGGCCTCGCCGTCAAAGTTGGCCATCAGCCGGTCTCCGCCCCCGTCCATGCTGCGACGGACGTTGTACATGAGGAACCCCAGTGAGGTGATATCTGCAACGAGGAAGGCCTGGTAATCGAAAGCAGCCTTCACCCTGAACTGGCTGAATGCAACCGACGCCTGGATCAGAGGCGTCTCGCTGAGCGCTCGTTCCCGCTCCGGCCACTCTATCGCTGTCCGCAGTTTGAAATCATTGAGTGTGATGAACCCGCTCATCCTGCCTGCACTCTCAATGCCGATCATGCTGAAACCGAGACACAGGTTCTGTTCCCAGTCTGATGTCTTCTTTGAAGAAATCCAAAAGTCGTTGATGGAGAATGTCGACCTCCCCAGCGCCTGACCAAGGTCTACGACAATCTTGAGTGCCGATATGGAGATACTGGCCGTCCAAGGAAACGCGGCCGTTGCGGCGACTTGTTGGTACCGCTGCACAAGATGGCCCTGGGAGGTTTCCGTGACGAGTTTTGCCACTGGTCCAGCCGAGGGGTCTACGATCTTGCGCGGTAGCCAGATCTCGCGGAAGAGCAGGAAGTCCTGGAGCTGCTTCGCGTTGACCGACACCTCCATAGGACTGACTTTGAGAATTGCTGACACGCCACTGGTGCCGCTAAGATGCTTGCTGTTCAAGAAAGAGAGAACAATCGACTGCACCTTGAAGCTGCCCGTAGACTCTCGCGAGTAGACATGCTGCACCGACGCCTGCAGGTTTGTGAATGCCCCCGAGATGGCGAAGAAGTTGCCCTGCTCCATCGACCGAACAGTGTTGGCAGTGAAGTAGACATCCTCGAAACTAGCCGTGGCCGCTACCCGCGCAATAGGCTGGCAGCTTAGCGAGAACTCTTGCTTGCAGATGCGCAGCCCCAGGTTGAGCTTCATGCGGCCGAGAACAGCCGTGGGATCCGCGGTGAGGATGCTGTCCTCCTCGGGGAGTTTGGGCTTGGTTGCGGCCCCTCGGGCTTGCGCAACCGGGTTGCTGTCCTTGCTGTCTTGGCTGCTCACCACCTTTTTGATGTTGTCGCTGATATCCACTACGAGCGGTACCACGGACGGATACAGGATATTGCTCGAAGCATCGATCTTGACTTCGGCATGGAGCGACGGGTCATCCTTGCCGTTGTCCGTAAACTCTAGCTTCCAGGCTAGCCCTGGCGTTCTCAGGGTCGTGCTCCCCGTTGTCTCGTCTGGGCCCGGCTGCCCTTGTTTCCCAGCGCTGGATGGCCGTGCTGATTTCGTGGCCGAGACTAGGTCCGCGGGGGCCTTTTTACCCGTGAGATGCACCACAGCTCCTGCAAAGTCGGCATCTACGAGCAAAGATTCGAGTCTCTTTCCACCGAGGATGTTCTTCCGTGGCGCCTCCTGTGGCTGATTGGTGGTGGCCGGCTCAGGAGTTGTGGCGCTCGGGTTCCAGTTTTGGGACGCCTGCTGGATATTCTTAAAAGACAGACTGATGGAGTCGTTCAGATGGGCTGCTGGTATGATAAACCCCGAGGTGAGCCGCACATCCAGAGGTTTTCCAATCGCCTGGAAAGCCAGGCGGCGGGCATCGGCCGTGGACACGTAGGCGACGTTGAAAATGATCTCTGGCAGCAGCGCAGAATTAGGGGACCGGAGATTCCTGTCAGATGATGGGCTCGATATCTGGACTTGCAGGTCTTCAATGGTAAGCCTTGCCGAGTTTCTGGTCCGCGTTCCGAGCTCAATTCTCTGAAGTGAGAGCACGAGGTCCTCTTTGCCAGGGGCCGGCTTCTCGTCCACCTTGTTGACCAACCAAGCCATTTGGATGTTGCAAATCTCGAAGCTATATGTGATGGAAGACAGGAAGGTGTCAATAATATCGGTCTCCTCCACTGTGTCCGCATCGTTAATAGCAATGCGTGGTTTGGATTGTCTGAGTTTCCGCAGGTACCCGAGCTCTCGGGAAGTGTCGAGGTCCTTGATTTTATTGCCCATGTAGCCCAGGACATCGACGACGGTGGAGATGGTGTCAGGAGATAGGTTCACCTCAAAGGCGTCACTCTTAACGTGAAAGAACCTCTTGTCCTTGCCGTCCTCGCCGGCCCTCGAGGAGGCCGAGATGAGAGCACCAAACGCAACATTGCCGCACGACTTCATGGCCTCAGCTCTGCCCCTTTGGATCTCAAAAGTAACGCGGCGCAAGTTGACGTTGAACTCCGGGTATAGCAATACCGGACCATGCTGTTCCACACGGTTTGAGAGTCCCAGGTGGACGCTGCCGAGTGCAAAAGAAATGTGCGCCAACGCCCCGGTCTCGGATTTCAACGGACTATTTCCAAACACCTCGAGCCCAGCAAGTGTCAGATGAATGGCGTAAGCCATAGCCGTCGGCTTTTTCTCCGTTGGGGCCATAAGTGCCTGCGGTTCTTCTCCCGTGACTTCTTTGAGATGCTCCTGGATCGCTTTGACCTGTTGTTGCAGCTCATCGACGACATTGGATATTTCAGGGCGGTTCAGAGCCGACAGTAGGCTGTACACGGCTGATGCATCTAGCTGTATCAACTCGACGGATGCAAAGACGGTCACGGAATGCTCTCCGCGGCCCATGTGGCTTCTGATCCGGCCGTTGGTCGGTGGAATTTGCAGAAGCGAGATGCTTCTAGAGACATTGTTGACTTTGATTTGCATATCGTGAGAGTTCTCCTTGATGTCAAAATCAAAAATGATCTCTCGACCGAAGTTCGCTGCCATGGCTGCTCTAGAGACCGTCCCATGGACCGTGTAGGTAAGGGAGGGCAAGAGAGGCAGGCTGATGGTGTACTGGTCCATGAACAGCGCCACATTGACTCTGAAAGCAGATAAGCGATCCGCGAGCTTTTTGGAAGACGAGACAGGCCGAGGCGAAGAGGGGAGCTGGCCCTTCAGCCTATATAACTGGGCGAACTCGTCCCGGACCAGGAGGTCGAAAACCTCTGCTAGTGTGATTGGATCCTGCTTAACAACTAGGTTTAGATATTGATTGCTGGCCGCTGTCTTGATGGTATGAGAGTCGGTTGTCTGGTTGGCTCGCAGCTCGTGTGAAACGAGGACGCTGGGCTTTTTCAGAACTAGCTTCGCGAGCTTCTGGTGGTTGCTTCGGAGGCTCGAGGTAGCAGAATCGCAGTTGAAAATAACGTTTGTGTCCGCGGTGTTGTTGGGCCCCTTTTGGACAAGTACCGACATTTGAGCTCCGTGAATGAATGACGAGGAGTAAATGTTGACGGCCTCCAGGAGCAGCGATCCGTGACCGAGGGACACGACAAAATGCATCGTACCCTCCGACGATTTCTTCGGTGTAGCCAAGGCTTTGGTTTCCCGAGACTCGACCGGGGATTGAACGGAGGCCCGAGATTGCATGTTCTTTACCAGCCTTAGGATATTGTCTGCGAGCTCGCACAACTCCCAGTTCAGGTTGATGGAGGCATCCTCGCAGGAAACATTCAAGGTGGTCAAAGGACCACCACCCACCCCACCGATGCTGCCCTTTTGCTTAGCTGTCGTGGCCGGCTTGCTCTGGAGTCTTGCAGTGAGGTCCACCAGGGTGATCTCGTTCTGCTTCGGGCCCGGGTTAAGTGCGAGCTGAAATTGCTTGACTTTCACGACAGCAAGAGTCGGCTTGTCTTGAGGCGCAGGGTTGGGGCCGTCAGCCGACTGCCCAAATACCGCACTGAGAAGCATACTCTCCTCGATATTGTTCAAGTCCCAGCTCCTCCATTTTTTGAAGGCCGCGATCACTTCTTGCCTCATTTGCGCAGCTGAATTGGAGACTGGGACAAGGGAGTCCAGCTTGATCTGCTCTCCTTCGATCGGCCCCAGGACCGCCCACACCTGTCGAAGACGCATGGCCAGCTTCCAAGAGTCAAAAGTCCGCAAATGCTGAGGTGCGGAACGGAGGATGGCAGAAGGACGTATGAAGAACGACGAATCGGGAACTTCTTGACCCGCAGTGACAAGGCGGTGCACCAAACTTCGCACCATCATCTTCTCCTGTGACGATACCTTAGAGAAAAGCTCGTCAAGGTCAGACACTAGAACGCCTGTGCGGTGAACCAATGACACTAGGTAGTCGATCTTTCCGGATGATGTACTGCTATGTATGCTGCCGATTTCCGCATCGAAGTATGTGACATCTTTGTTTCCCAGGGAAGCTAGCACGCTATCAACCCGGACAAGGGCGTCGGCTTGGGAGCTATCCATGCCACGGAGCCGCTCGGCAGCGGAGACTTCTATCGAGTCTAGTCTCAAGTGGAATGAATTGCGAGATGCCTTTGACTGCGGTTTGAAAGCATCGTTCCAAGTGGTCTGAGACCGAGATGTAAAGGAAAGCTTGGTGAGGGAAACATCGTATTGGTCCTGTTCGTCGGCAGTCTGGTTCACGGAGTCTACTTCAGGAGAATTGATGAGCCGGAGGTTGAGGTGCGGCAGTTTGACCAGCAGATCGTTGACCCGGCCCTTGATTTTCTGGTCTTTTTGCGCATCGAAGATCTCTTTCATCGAGTCAATTTGCAGGGAGTCCAGAACGTCGTTTGGATCCGTTTGCTGCAGAGACGAGAGCAAGTTTGCCACATATCGCAAAGACGTAGGGTTGCAGAACGCCGTCAGGCCTGCCGGTAGTTCGAGCAAGACACTGGAATAGGCGAACTCTTCATTGAAAAGATCCGGGTCAACGTCTTCCAGGCCGAAGCTGATTGCATCGGGGTCAACCGAGTCGCCGTCTTTTTCTTCGATGCTTTGCATCATGGCTTCCCCATGGCTCGGTTTAATGTTCTCGAGCGGGAAGTAAGGTGCAAAATATTGACTCGAGAAAGCAACAGTATTGTGACCGACATCTGGCTGCTCGGTTTGTTCTCCGGGCACACTGTAGAAAGCAGAATGGCGAGTGGATGGAGAAAGCTCCCGGCCTTGCACGAACGAGCTACGTTCATCTCCGAAGCGAGCACTCAAAGAAGAATGGTAGTCGTGGCGTTCAGTACGTTTCCCTTTCCCACTCGATCGCCCCGGTTTGAAAGACTTCAGCACGCTGCTCTGTGAACTAGCGAGGGATAAAAAAGACGATTTATGGCGAAGTCCCCGTGGCGGTCTCGAGCTCGTCTTCGAGCGCAGGGATGTTCCATCGTTCTTGGAATTTTCCGAGAGAACCGGCATAGGCATCGGCGGTACACTCTGGGCAGGGGGATCGACGAGATCAGGGATGAAATCGTCATCCGTAAGATTGGAGAGAATGAGGAACGGGGTTCTGTGTGTCCTCTGATCGTGTTTATGAACAAGTTCCTGCTGAAGTTTCCTTTCCCCTGAGAAGTTGGCCTTGCGCCCAATTATCGCAACCCGGACGCTGGTTTGCACCAGGGCATCCACCTCCACGGCATGCTGCGAGCGAGCTCTGTGTCTGGTAGCCAGCTCTGCATTCAAACAAGACAGGCTGATGTCCGGGATGCTGATGTTGGCTCTCCTAGAATAATGTGACCGCGCCCAGTCGTTATAGTTGACATCAATCGCCCCCGTTGAGAAGAGAAACGCAGCGTCTTCAGCGTGGAGCCAGAGACGGACCGAGTGGACGAAGACGCGAAGAAAGGTGACATCGTAAACGATGACCGAAGAAAACGGAACCAGGGCGTTTTCATCGTCATCAAATGTAAATGCGAAGGCCTTGCCTGCGCTGGTGAGGGTCGTCAAAAACTCCGTGGTACATTCGCCGGTAACGGCACCCAGTGATAGGTCCCAATTGCACATGTAGGTTGGCTCTGTCGGAGGAAGGCCGAAGAGCCGATGGCCATAAACATTGAGGCCATCCACGAACATCTGCGTGCTCGATGTTGCGCTGATCGGGGTTTCTTCGCCGGCTTCAGTATTGCCCAAGGAGAGATTCAGCGGGGCCACCGCTAGGTCCATGTCCATGTAGTAGTTGGTGAAACGCAGATCGAGGCACAGACTTGCAGTATCGATTTGGATATGGCGGTTGGAGGAATAAAGGTTGGCAGGAAGCAAAACCTTCGGATCGTCAGCCCTGATGCTGAGGATGACATCCAAGTCGTTCGACTTCTTAGGCGGTGGCTTGTTAGCAAGCTCGGCATCCGGGTTCTTCTCCTTCAAACGAAGCATGTCCTGGTATTCCTCCATTGTCCTGAAATGGAGATCATCGCCGAAGTAGTTGTCCTTGACCATGAGGCAGTAGCGGATGGTGAAACCATGGAGGTTCGCCGTCGGCGACTGCCCACTAATGTTCAGGACCAGGGTGTCGGTGTTGGCGGGCGATGTGGTCGCATTATAATGGTAAGAACCCTGAATAGCTAGACTCTCCAGCCGCCCAACCTCCTTGCAGCCGAGGAACTGTGCCTCTGTATTCCAAGGCGGCAGGTGAAGGTCGATCACCGCGGTTTCGGCACGGATGTCGAAGGGGATGGCATTCTCGCTTGGTCTGTACTGGTCAATTGGGATGCTAGTGTCGCATCTGAGAAGCGGACTAGTGATGATGAGATACGTGTTATCTTCCAAGTCGGTTGGGTTGTTGACAATGTTTGCATCGTTGAGGTTCAGGAAAAGCCGGACATCCTGGAATTGGAGATTGAGATGGTATTTGAAAGGGGTGAAGACCAAGTAGTCGGTCAGTGGCCCACTGGTCCAGTCATCCACGAGATCGATTAGAAGGAAGATATGATCTCGCAAGATGTAAAGCTCCAAATCGTCGCAGTTGATATTGAAGTACCATTGACGAAGAGCGTTCCAGCACAGTGGCGTAGACAGATCGCAGGATATCCTCTGTCGGTTGGACCTTAACAGAAGTTCGTGGTTGATGCTGGTTGTTACTTCGGTGCTGGGCAGGTCCACATCGAGAGTGTTGGTGTACCCCGAGGCGCTGGCAGTCATATCCATAGAATAGGACACAGTGGCGTTGGCAGGGACCTTCAAGTCAAGCCATCCGCAAGGTCGTTGGTGCAGGTCAGCAGGAGGATCCGACTTCTTAGATCGACGAGCTTTCCGCGTGTCATTGCCTCCCGGCTTTGGCGGGGTAGGCTCTTTGCCCTTCCATCTCCAGTTCTTCGATGCCTCTCTTACCGGAACCCGGATGGTCGTGGCGTCGGTGACCTCAAGATAGAACTTAAATTGCGTCGGCACCCGATACGCACCCGGAGCTAGAGGTCGGGCTGGTACTGCGTCCTTGCACACGCTAGGGACGAAGATGCGCTGGAGATCTGCTCGATGTCTGTCGGCCCAGGGGCCGTAGTTGATGGAGCCCCCGTTTACGGACAAGCTGATTGCCCAAGCAGGGGGTTCGGCGCCGTTGATATTGGGTGGTTGCTGCAAGGTCTTCTCCTGTAACGATACAGCGTTCCGCCCGACTTTGCTCACCACATCCCAAAATATAGTCAAAGTCGCGTCGGGGCTATCCAAGAGCGTTGGAACGGCGGCATACTCGGAAGATGTCCACCGAGACTTTTGGTCCTCAGCATCGTCGGAGAGATATCGCGACAACCCTTGCCATCGGCCAGCCCCGGGTACTTGGCTGGTAGCAGTCCCGATTTCTCTACTAGAGGGGGCGAGTGACTCGACAGATTTGTTCCAGAACGGGATCATGTTCCTGAGGCTTTCACGGAGCCTGCGCCTCTGCCAATAGATAAAGGACCGTTTGGGACGGGAAAGCGACGCTTGGGTTTGGGCGGCTTGTTTATCTCGGACGGCTCGGTCGGGTTGCTCTTCCTTGAAATCCATGTTGTCTTTCATTTCGATCACCGGGTTCTTGAATTTGAATCGGAAATATTGGCGATATGGATCGGGCGTCTCGGTTTCAGAGGCATCGATTTCACCCGACAAGGAGGTTGTTTTGACGATTAGAACGGCCTTGGTGTTTTCGTTGCCCATTACCATTGCTGCCTTGTCGCACGTCAGGTAAATCGGTAGAAGCTGCAGGAGTAACGGTAGACTAGCATTTTTGTCTGCGTCTCCGTCTCTACCATCTTCAGAGCTGGATGAGCCACGGCGAGGCACAGGGTTCTTCTCGTTATTGCCAGCATTGTCATCCGCGGCGGCGCCTGATCCTTCCGCCCTGACCGAAAAGCGAGCGGGGGACGAGGACCTCGCTGGTCCCTGTTGCCGACCCGACTGTCTCCGCCGCACCTGAACCGGCTCAGGGGCCGCTGGCCCTGTACCACCTTGCCCCGGAGCCGCATCATGAATGACCTCCGCAGATTCGGTAAGACCGGAAAGAACGGAATCGTATGCGGGACTCCGGTTGTATATGAACCACTCCAGGCCCTTGAGAGATACCTTGACCCGGCATGGGAGCTTTGTAGAGGGTGCTTCCGTAGCAGCATCTGGGTGCTTCTCACCACCACCACCACCCTTCCGTTTCCCCAGATCCACCTCCCGAACCCTGCGCAACCAGTAGGCCCAAGTGATGTGTCCGTTCTGCACTAAAATCGTCTCATTATTGCCGTGGTATCGAAGACCCGTGAAGAAGATGCGACCGGCGAGCAAGGATATTTGGAGGGCTTTGATGTCGATGTAAACGCCATGTTGGTGCCATGTGTATGTTCTGATTCCCCAGGAAACGATAGATGCGAATACCCGGTTAAAGTACAGCAGGGAAAATACTGATCTGCTACTAGTCAGTCTAGAAATGGCTATGTGAGCGTAGTGGAGAACACTGACAGCACGCCACAAGCAATTAGGACTCCGAGGAATGGCCTAGAAGAAGTTGAAATGTTAGAAACCAGGCATTTTCTTAGAAACTGCACCAGAGGATTGAATTAGGAACCCAGAGGAAGATACGTACGGATGGAACTCGATTCCATCGCCCGAGGAGAAGTCTGTGTTTGACATTCTCACCGCGAGCTAGAACAATGCTGCTGCGTTCTCCCCCCGAATTGGACCACCGCAAACCTCCTAAACCACAAAGAGGTGATTTGGGTTGCCCTCCATGGATGCCCTCATTCGTGGTCGAGCGGTGAAATAAAAAAGGAGATGGGGTAAAAAGGTGCTGGAATGAATTACTGCATAGCAAATGACGGAGTCAGAGCAGTGGGTGCGAGTTCAATTCATCTCCTTTCCCATCCGATTTGAAGTCGCGAACGGTCGCGTTTGGAGCTCGCGAGTCGCTGCAATTGGCGGCGTGCATGGAAGCTCCAGATGGAACATCAGAGGTGGAAGTTGCAGGGGTCAGCGCCCCACTGATATTCTGCCCAGGCGTGCGCGGTCGAGTGCCAGTGGCCGGGGATAAGCAAGGCCGGGGAACAAACTTTTGGTGGGGCCGGGCTACGAATATGGCAATCGGCTCCATCCTCCAGAGGGTCGACCCCCTGTCCATCCCGCACTCTCGATGTTTGGAGCTTCCCATCCGGGGGGTGTTGGGGTCGTCGTCATCAATTCCACCTACCCCGGAGCCTCGTCCTCCAAACGACACGCTCCGCGCAAGCCTAATGACTTCTTTTTGACCACATCCATATCTTGGGGTTTTGATGCTCGTGGCCCCCCAACAAAATGAGGGGAGGCACAGGACAGAAGTTCGAGGCGGCAGCGACCGTGGTCGCAGGCGTCGCGTCCCTCGTCGCGACGCTGATGTCCATCGTGTATGAAACAGTTCCAGTGTTCTCTCAGTTGATCCCTCCATTGCACAAGTTTGCTGACATTCTGGGTCTGTGTCTGGAAATAGCTCGATATGGCTGCAAACGTAAGAACGATCCGAACTGGGCCCAGTGGCTCGCCTACTTATCGCGACAACACAGGAAGAACTACCGGAAGCCGCTACTACAACGATACGTGGTTCGCATCCTGCTCATGTACGGCCACAATCTTCACCTCTGTATCAGCGGCGCTGACCCCCGCCTAGGATCCCCATATACTCGGTTGCTTCCTGGACTAGCATGGTCTCACGGACAGCGGCCGACTTTCTCAGTCCTATCCGAGATATCTACGAGGTACTGCCTGTTTTGACGCCGCGCTTGGCTGGAGACTAACTTGTCTAGGCCTTCACCATCTACACCTTCTTCCAGCTGTTGATCAACTACCTCGACGGTGAACGAGCCCTCATCATCATGACCCACGGTCGCGAGCCGGTTGACCATCTGTGGCCGCTCAACCATGTTCTTCCGCGCGTCGACATCTCCGATCCATACACCTTTCTTGCCATAAAGCGCGGTATCTTGCAATACGCGTGGCTGAAGCCGACCCTGTCGCTGGCGGCGATAATCATGAAGGCTACCGGCACATATCAGGAAGGCTACATCGGGCTTAATTCGGGCTATTTCTGGAGCGGCATAATCTACAACATCAGCGTCACCGTCAGTCTCTACTCACTGGGGCTATTCTGGGTTTGCATGCACAACGACCTGAAACCCTTCCGGCCGGTCCCCAAGTTCCTCTGCGTCAAGCTCGTCATCTTTGCCTCGTACTGGCAGGGCTTTTTCCTGTCCATTTTGGTCTGGCTGGGTGCCATCCCAGACCAAGTCGAAGGCTACACCCCCGACAACCTGGCCGCAGCCATCCAGGACTTCTTGATCTGCATCGAGATGCCGGCATTTGCGGTCGCCCACTGGTACGCCTTTTCGTGGCATGATTTTGCGGATAACCGGATCGCTTCGGCCAGGATGCCTGTGCGGTATGCGGCAAGGGATGCCTTCGGGATCCGCGATCTCATTCAAGACTCCAAGGAGACATTTTCGGGGGATAAATACGGATATCGAATTTTTGACTCGGGAGACAAAATTATGGCCCACGAGGCGTCGCGGTCACGGCTAGCACGCATTAAAGACGGGATGCGGTATGAACGAGGAGGCAAGGGGAAATACTGGATACCAAGGCCGGACGAGATCAACCAAACGACACCACTCCTAGGAGCCAATGGCGAGCCAAGCAGGAGGAACGGCTCCCTATCACCACACACCAACAGCCTCGAGGAGCCGACACTTGACCCCAGCGAGGAGCTTTTGTACGAGGGTGCGAGAAAGCTCGAGTACGGAGACTGGAATGTGAGTTTCCAGCTGTTTTCGTCGCTAGCCCCGGTCAACTAATAGCACATTCATAGTACCCTGTCATCACAGCTAGTGAGCCGGCGAGCGTGAGGTATATGTCGCCGCACCCTAGTCTCTATCAAAACACGCCCACCGGGAGCTTTTATCAACGCACCTCGTCGACCTCAGTTCCAACCCTGAATCCGGATGCGCCTTTAGAGAGGCGCAAAAAACAGGCGCCGGAGGGGCCCCAAGCGGGCGTCGGAGATAAGAAGGGCAAGAAGAAAGCGCTTGCGAATGCCCAAACTCCCGGCTCAACTCACGAGGCGGGCATGGGCCCCCTTGAGATCGCGTATGGCCCCACTATCGGGACACATACAGAGATTACAAAGGACGACTTCAAAGTCGATACGGACAGTGGGCTGCACAAACCTCATCAGGATTCTGCGAGGCCAGCCCGGCGGAGTCACGTCCCGTGGGAGGATACTAATGAGTCAACAGGAGAAGTGTCCCGCGATGTGGGTGAGGAGGGCGAGGACAGCGGGACGGATCGGAGCCCCAGTCCAAAGTATGTCGTCGACGGAGAGGACGATTTTCGAAATGTTTGGGGGAGGTGATAAGTAACGGCGTATTCGCTTCATTTTGTTCTGAGCGTCGGAGTTGTTGGGGACGTCATTTAATACCCCGTCAGCCTCCAAGAGGCTGTGCTTCTGTATGTATTGTATACATGGATGGATCGGGCATTGCACTGGAGTTGTTATGGGATCTGTAGTATTGTAAACGAGTCATCGTTTTTATTTGCAAAGTTCATCTGTGCCTTTACACACAAAACACAGACATTGCACAGTAGCAAAGCGCCACTTACGCTTCGTCTCATTCTTTCACCCCTGTCTGTCATAGCAGCTGGCCTAGCCCATTGCCCATCGATGAGACAATGGGAAGTCCTTTTCCCCCGACTCAGAACAGCTCTCTGTCATTGCGGTGTGTTTTGATGTTTCCCTTTGATCACCTACTCCAATCAAAACAGCTTTTCGTGGCTGTAGAGCGGTTTGATGTCCCCTTTTGATCACCTGTCTCAACCGGCGTCGAGTAACCTAAATCCGGCGCTGCCACGCCGAATGGCTCATCGATCCCTGTGTTTGTTTGGTCGCCGTCTTATTCGAGTTCGTAAAAAGAGGGGCCAATGCTGGACCTCATACGTCACCTCACTGACATAAAAGAGGGCCCAAGCTCCATATCCTCGCAGAGAGCTTCGCCAACCATGGATGCAGTCCAGCTTTAAAAGCGCCCCAGGTAACCCGTTCCTGTTGTAATCGTCACCATACCGCATACACAGTTGCTTTTACGTTGAAGTTTCAAGCATCTGCAGAATCAAGGTAAGTGCATTGTCCCACACAAAACTCTTCACTGCCCCTCGAGGTGCGGGGTTCCTTTCTGCCCGGATTAGTGAAGAGGGGCAAAACAGGGCTTGACCCTCGGCCGCCCAGTTGCATCAGCCGGCGCACAACAGGGACCCAATGGAGGCGCTGCGGATCGATATCGCGTTGCCCCACCATTTCTTTACCCCTCCTTCCTCCCCACTCTGATCACTTTTTCCTCCCCTCGCAACCGCAATTTTAAAGGCTCGGAACAGCTGGCTTTTCCACTTCCACTGCCCTCCGCGCCTTTTTCCTCACCAGCCTCCTCCTGTTTATTGCTATCGGTCTAGGGCTGATAGCTGATCCACTGAGCAGGACTGCGGGATCCCTGTCGCATCTCTCGGGCTCGCCCAGCTTTAGCCAACCGACCTGACCTGGGAAAGAAAAAAAATTCTCTACTCCTGGAGATTCTTCACCAGACCTCCATCAACCTTCCAGCAAACCCATTTTAGCAGGTATCACTCAATACCGCCAAGATGGTCAAGTAAGTCCTGCTTCAAGCTCCCCTTGTCCACATCCTCGATCGAGCTACCCGTCGCGCATCGCACCTTTTGCGATGCGCGTCTTTGGCTTCACTACCCCGCCCGGAGATAAAAAGAGGCATCCGGTGGCCATACTTGAGGGCACAGTGTTGACCATGGCGCCTCAACAGCTTCACGATCGATGAGATCCGTCAATTGATGGGTAAGTCCGCGCAGTCCGACGGGCATACGCCCCCGGATCCATTACTTACTCGGCCGCAGACAAGCCCACGAACGTGCGCAACATGTCCGTCATTGCGCACGTCGACCACGGCAAGTCCACTTTGACCGACTCCCTGCTGGCCAAGGCCGGTATCATCTCGTCCGGCAAGGCCGGAGAGGCTCGGGCGACAGATACCCGAGCGGACGAACAAGAACGTGGTATCACCATCAAGTCCACGGCCATCTCCCTGTACGGCACCCTCCCCGACGAGGAGGACCTTAAGGATATCGTCGGTCAGGCTTCGGACGGTAAGTCATGTTCCGACGGCGCTAGTTCGGGCAAGCGGCAGAGAGCTAATAACAAATCTAGGCAAGGACTTCCTTATCAACCTGATCGACTCGCCCGGTCACGTTGATTTCTCTTCCGAGGTCACTGCCGCTCTCCGTGTCACCGACGGTGCTCTCGTCGTCGTCGACACCGTTGAAGGTGTGTGCGTCCAGACCGAGACCGTGCTTCGGCAGGCTCTTGGTGAGCGCATCAAGCCCGTTGTCATCATCAACAAGGTCGACCGTGCTCTCCTCGAGCTCCAGGTCACCCAGGAGGACCTTTACCAGTCCTTCTGCCGTACCATCGAGTCGGTGAACGTCATCATCTCGACTTACTTGGACAAGACTCTTGGTGATGTCCAGGTCTACCCCGAGCGCGGTACCGTGGCCTTCGGCTCCGGTCTCCACGGCTGGGCCTTCACCATCCGTCAGTTCGCGACCCGGTACGCCAAGAAGTTTGGTGTCGACCGCAACAAGATGATGGAGCGTCTCTGGGTGAGTGGTGTCACGTTTCTGTGCATCTGACTGGCTTCATCTAACAAAAAGTAGGGCGACAGCTATTTCAACCCCCGTACCAAGAAGTGGACCAAGACCGGCACCCACGAGGGCAAGCAGCTCGACCGTGCTTTCTGCCAGTTCATCCTGGACCCCATCTTCAAGATCTTTGCCGCTGTCATGAACTTCAAGAAGGATGAAATCACCACCCTCCTCGAGAAGCTCGACCTCAAGCTTTCGGTCGAGGACCGCGAGAAGGAGGGCAAGCAGCTCCTCAAGGCTGTCATGAAGACCTTCCTGCCGGCCGCTGACTGCCTACTGGAGATGATGATCCTTCACCTCCCCTCGCCCGTCACGGCTCAGAAGTACCGTGCCGAGACTCTGTACGAGGGTGCGCCGGATGACGAGGCCTGCATTGGCATCCGTGACTGCGACCCCAAGGGCCCGCTCATGCTCTACGTCTCCAAGATGGTGCCGACCTCCGATAAGGGCCGTTTCTACGCCTTCGGCCGTGTCTTCTCCGGTACCGTCCGCTCCGGTCTCAAGGTCCGCATCCAGGGCCCCAACTACACCCCGGGCAAGAAGGACGACCTGTTCATCAAGGCCATCCAGCGCACTGTCCTCATGATGGGCGGCAAGGTCGAGCCCATCGACGACATGCCGGCGGGTAACATTGTCGGCCTGGTCGGCATCGACCAGTTCCTGCTCAAGTCCGGTACCCTCACCACCAGCGAGACGGCGCACAACATGAAGGTGATGAAGTTCTCCGTCTCGCCCGTCGTGCAGCGGTCCGTGAAGGTCAAGAATGCCCAGGACCTGCCCAAGCTTGTCGAAGGTCTCAAGCGCCTGTCCAAGTCGGATCCTTGCGTCCTGACCATGACCAACGAGTCCGGTGAGCACGTCGTTGCCGGTGCTGGCGAGCTCCATCTCGAGATTTGCTTGAAAGATCTCGAGGAAGACCACGCTGGCGTTCCTCTCACTATTTCGGACCCCGTCGTCCAGTTCCGTGAGACCGTTGGTGCCAAATCTAGCATGACTGCCCTCTCCAAGTCTCCCAACAAGCACAACCGTCTGTACATGGTTGCTGAGCCGCTGGACGAGGAGGTTTCCAACGCGATCGAGGATGGCAAGATCACCCCGCGCGATGACTTCAAGGCGCGCGCACGTATTCTTGCTGATGACTTCGGTTGGGACGTCACGGATGCCCGCAAGATCTGGGCTTTCGGTCCTGACACAAACGGCGCCAACTTGCTCGTTGACCAGACCAAGGCCGTCCAGTACCTCAACGAAATCAAGGATTCCGTCGTTTCCGGTTTCCAGTGGGCGACGCGTGAGGGGCCGATCGGTGAGGAGCCCATGCGCAGCATCCGCTTCAACATCCTTGATGTTACCCTCCACGCCGATGCCATCCACCGTGGTGGTGGCCAGGTCATTCCTACCGCTCGTCGCGTGCTCTACGCCGCCGCTCTCCTGGCCGAGCCCGCTCTTCTCGAGCCCGTCTTCTTGGTCGAAATCCAGGTGCCCGAGCAGGCCATGGGTGGTGTCTACGGTGTCCTTACCCGCCGGAGAGGTCACGTCTTCAACGAGGAGCAGCGCCCCGGTACTCCTCTCTTCACCATCAAGGCCTACCTCCCCGTCATGGAGTCTTTCGGCTTCAACGCCGATCTGCGCCAGGGCACCGGCGGCCAGGCCTTCCCCCAGTCCGTCTTCGACCACTGGCAGCTTCTTCCTGGTGGCTCTCCTCTGGATGGTACTAGCAAGGTTGGCGCGATTGTGCAAGAAATGCGCAAGCGCAAGGGTCTCAAGGTCGAGGTTCCGGGCGTCGACAACGTAAGTTTTCACTTTGGTGCCCTTAGTCAACCGCAGCTGCTAATGCATTGCCTAGTACTACGACAAGCTTTAAGCGGCGTCTACCAATCGGCGTGTAACTCGCTGCTTTATGCCCTCAGCGCCATAAGAGCCGAGTCGCTGGGGGTATTTCCCGGTGGCTGAGGGGCTTTACGAGCATGAAAACAAGCAATACAAGAGGGACGATGGTGGTGGAAGGCAAACCCACGGAGAGTCACTAGCACCCAAAGCTTTATCGCCGCGTCGATCCCGGCTTGTTTGTAGTAACGGAGATATGATTTATTGTTACGGTTGACCACATTGACTAGCCTTCATTGTGGGTGATATGAAATGATTGATGAGTCGCGAATTGTGATGATCTTGCTACAATAGTGCTTTTTATGATACCATTTCACTATTCTTGTTCTGTGTCATCCGGCCAAATTTCACTGTCAGGCGCATCTCTGGACGCAGCACACTACTTTCGCTATCCGCTTCAAACCACCAATACATACCTCCTTATTCAATAATACTGGTGCGTCTTCGTCTTTGGTAAATTACCCCGGGATAGTTAATCCACCCATCAAACCAACCACCTTGGTCATACTCGTACTGTACACCACCCCCAAATCATTCATACATCTTTTTTCATTCCCAACGCCATCATCCTCATCATCACCGCCAAAACGGCACCTAGCCCTCTCTGGTTTCTCGGCCTTGTCATCTGAGCTCTCTCGCCCCGCCCTGCTCCGGCTGTGGCGGATGAGGTGGGCGCTGGGGTGGTAGGGGCGGCGGTGGGGATGAAGTTGCGGCGGGAGGAGGGTGCTGCACGCCCAGCGAACGGAGGCGTTTGGAGAGGAGGCCCTCTGTCGCTGTTGCGCCTGTTTCTACTTCTGCGGTCCCTGTTGAGGTGGTGGCGGTGGTGGGGTGATGGTGCTCGTTCTGTTGGTGCTGGCTCTGGTGGTGTAGGTGGTGTGCCTTGTTGGCGTGTGTGCCGTGGACGCCGCCGTAGCCCAGGTCGCCTTTGCTGAGCTTGTTGTAGGTTTCTGGTTGTGCGGGGCCGGTCATCTCGAGCCCGGGCATTGCTGTGGGCGTCGGGGACGCGCCTTGCTCGGGCTGGGCGCGGTCTCCTTTCCAGTTCGGGCGGGAGCCGGGCTGTGTTATGGAGTTGGTGTGAGGGTGTTTGGATGGGCTGGGATGTGTGTCCTGTGGGCGGTCTGGATCTGCGTTGGGGAAGGGGTGGTGGTGGTGCTGCTGGTAGAGGGGATGATGCCCGTGTCCGGAGAAGCCCAGGCTGCGTCGACGGAAGGCCTGCTCTGCGGCTAGGCTGGTGCCGGGCGGTACACTGGTGCTGGTAGCGGTGGCGTAACCACTCACCCCCAGCTGTGGGTGCATCACACGTACTGGCTTGTAGGGGGTGAATCGGGGATCTGGGTAAGTAACCTCGTTGCGGAGCTTTTCCTTGCCGTCGGGGACGCGGTTGGCAAAAACGACGCGGATGGATTTGTAGAGGTAGTGGCGCCCCTTGGAAGGGCAACAGATGTGCAGATGGATGAGGTAGCGTAGAGTCGGGCGGTCAGAGCCGGGGCCCGGGGCGTCTCTGGGAACTTCTGTTTCAATGATGGGCCCCGCTGAGTAGCTGCGCTGGCGGATGAAGGTCTTGGTGCCGGGCTCCATGCCTGCTAGATCGTACGGTATGAGAAAGAGTTTGACGGCGGTCTTGTTTTGGTTTTTGATGATAATCTGTAGCTGGCCCTTCTCTGGAATGCGGTAACCTCCGCCGGGGGGCGCCTTTGGTGCTCTGGAAGGCCGCTTAGACGTCGTTGTCCTGGATGAGGTCCCTTCGCCTTCTGAAAGCTCGGCTGGGCTTTCACGAATCCGCGGCCCTTCTTCTGCGGTGCCCTTGAGGTCTTGATACCGAGATTGTAGTTTCCTTTTGGCCCGCTGCCCCTCTTCGGGGTTTGGCAATCCATTCTCGAGATCAATCTGGCCAACGTAAGGACTTGGCCCGTCTTCCACCTTACTCCCCCCAGAGGAGGTGCTGGCATAGTTGTAGAAGACGGCCGAGAACGGTAGCGTCACATGGGCTGGGCAGCGGAGGCTCGCTTTGCACTTCCCAAGGCCGAGGACCCCAATCTGTGCCGTGAACTCCAGGGGTCTAGAGGGTATCGTGGACATGCGGCCCCTGAGGATACTCTCTTCGTAAGACCCCACCATGGATGCATGGTGCAAAGGGGAGGCTTCCGAGCCGAACGACGGCCGCCGAGACCGGAAAAGAGCGGGCGTTTGTGGGGGAGTCCCGGTGAAAGAGAGATTTGGTGTCGAACTTAGGGATCGCCGGGGTTGATGAGCCTGGTACGGGAAGGCGCTCTCGCGGCGAAGAGGTGACTGCCTGTGGCTGGCTGAGTTGGTAAAGGGCGAGTGGCCGAAATTGAGGGTATGCCGTCGAGGATTGCGAGGACTGTTCGCATCTATGTTGAAACTATCGAGAGGCAATGTAAAGTCGAGGTCTTCATTGCTTTCTGACTGAACGAGCGGGCTCGTTGGCGGCTGATAAGCAAATACCGAGGAGAGGGAAGAACTTAGAGAAGGAGGGCCAGACTTGAAGGCCTCTCTCCTATAAGTGGCTGCATGCCGGGTGAAGTCGAGCGCTGCATAGTCCCTTGGGGGCGATGTGCTCATCCATCCAGCGCTGGCGGAGGGAAAATGTATCTCGCTGTCGGGCAGGATGGTGTCCTCAGTGCCGCCAGAGCGAGGAGAAAGTTCAACCGGGGTGAAGTTTCCGCTGTGGAGGGCCGACCGTGGGCGCTCAATGTTCATACCCTCCTGCGAAGGCGACCCGATACTTTGCTGGCCCTGGGTCACATCTTGCTTCTCCGGAGTGATAGTGGGTGCAGGTAGCAAGCCAGGCGAGGCCGGCCCCGTCAACCGAGGGGTCCTCGGTGGCGAAGTGGCCTTATTTTGATGAAACAAAGATTCCAACTTTTCCTCAGTCAGCCACGAAGTGCCGAAAGTAGGTTGAGGTTCCAAGTGTACGAGACGATTTGGGACCCAGGCCGGGCTCTCGCCTCGCTTCAACCGCTCGATGAGTTCGGCCCTATTGCAAACCGCATGAGGGACAACTTCTTGGGGCGTGGATGGTTTGGGCGGACTGTCTGGAACGGGCCCTTCACATAGCTCGGTCCTGATGCTCTCCTCTGAGAGGCGACGAGAGTGCCACCTGGTCATTCCTGGCGGTGTCTGTATCGGGACCGGAGCGGACTCGGGGCATTGTGGGTTGGAATCCCCCGAGTTCCTACGGCCCATATCGTCTTCATGGAGCATAGGCATCTTCGAGCTGTGATGTTACGGATGGTGATGATGACGATATAATGATGGCACGGGTTCCCTGGTCATGGGAAGGCGGAGGTTGGTTCTACGCCTACCCATACCATCCATCCACGCTCCCTTCTTAAAACGGCGGCCAAGCGACGTGACGGTAGATTGGAGCGGTGCAGTGTGTGTGCTTGTGGGAGGCAGTGGAAAAGAAGTTGGAACAGTTAGGTAGTCACACGAGACCCAACACTGGTTCTCGTTGGCGGAAAGGCGGCCCAGGGCGCACCGAAGGCGTTAGAGAGAAGGATGCTGGATCCCGGTCGGTGTATTTTAGTCAACGCCAGATCCAACCTCGCTTTTGTATGAAAATCTAATGCCACCGAGATAGTAGTAATTTTAGAGTTGGGCGGAGATTGGGCCACGAGACACGCTGGCTGTTTTCTTTGCCATTTCCTAAAACATTTGTTGCACAAGGAACCCGGGAGGCAGTCCCAGGTCAACTGGGAGAAAGCGGATGCATTGGTCTGAAGCGACCCGTTGACAATGACTGCAACGTGGGTCATGGTCATGGCATGGCCCGGGGGGTTTTAGCGGGACGGGGGGTCACTGGGGGTCATTTACCGCTCATGCCCGCACTGTATGGAGGGAGGAACCCTTAACACGGTATGTCACAACGCCCAGCGGGTCTCGGGGCCAGAACAATTGACTTCCTGTCGACTGGAGATAGGAAGCGGTAATTCAGGGCTGCAACTTTAGTATCGTGGCATCTTGACTCCAAATCTATCATAGTATGTCCATAGTATCCTGTATCTTGAAAGAGGACTGTTTGTTGCGCTCACCACCCACTGCCAAGGGGTCCAGTCGGTCGGTCGGTTGGCCAATCTTGCCGGATTTGATCAAACGCTCAATCATGCGTCATTGCCCCTCGGGACCACCCGGAACTCCCGAGCTTGCTGTTGCCGGAAAAGGTGCACTCGTCGGTCGTTCTTGGTTCTGTTTGTGAGGAAGAGAGTTGCCTATCCGTAATAATATGCAGTCTGATGCTGCACCCATATGCTGTTTTACTAGACACACAGTTGGCGTAGTTGGTTTCTGAAAGTGAAAGTGAATGTGCATCTGAATGACGAAAACCTAAAACCATGCATGGGGTCCAGCTAAGCGAGAGCATGGGTGAGGTGTTGAGCGTGTGGGGGTTGACTCTCACCGCCCTGCGCTTGTGAGTGGGCCAGCTTCTTTATCGGCTTTATCGCAGCCAAAAAATAATTGCGTCTCTGCTGGCGAACCACATCGCGCCTAAGAAATCGAACACCCGGAAACCCGATTTCGCAACCTATTCACCATGCCTTCCAAGCGCTCCCGCGATGAAGATGCCATCAATGACGCCGGCGCGTCTTCCATGGCCGATGAGACCAGAAAACCAAAGAAGGCCAAGCATGGGTTCCGAGTTGGGCCCGAGAACCTCCCCGACGGTGCCTGGCGTCGCAAAGGTATTACCCCCCCCCTTCTTTAGACCGTTGCCGGCATAAACTAACCCACCCTCCATAGTGACCAAGATCAAGAAAGACCTCATCACCAAAGCCAAGGTGAAGAAGCAGTACGCCAAAATCAAGGCAGAGCACCAGAAGCAGGCCTCAGCACCACCACCAGCACCCCAAGACCACACCCAGGCCAAGGACGGCTCCGAGCCCACCGCGCACCCGAACCAAGAAGAAGAGGGGGCCGAACCAACCCCAGCCCAAATCCACCCCGAGCGACAAGCCATGCTCGACGAGCCCTCCTCCCGCCCGAAACCCGGCCAGCACCAGCACCAGCAACAACACCAACCCCCATCCGAAACCGACCCCTCCTCCACAACCGTCCCCAACCCCGAGCAACAACAACCCCACCCCCAAACCCAACCCCAAAAACGCCCCCGCAAAACCCACCGACCCGATTACTACACCAAAGAACTCGCCGCGGCCGAGCGCGCCAAGCAGCAGGCGGCGGAGCGAGCGGCGGAAGCCGCAGCGCGCGAGCAGGAGCGGCAGCGGCGGGTGGCGGAGCGCGAGCGGTACCGCAAGGCCATGGCCAAGGCCAAGACGCCGGGCCGGGACGGGCGGGTCAAGCTCGGGCGGGAGAGTAAATTGTTGTTGGAGAGGGTGCAGAGGGTTGTGGGGAGGGGGTGAGGAGGCGAGGGGATTATGGGATTATGGTGTGGTGGTTACTGGGCTGTGGTTACCGGGCTGTGGTTGGTGGTGGGAGTTTGGGCTTGGTAGGGTGGGATGGGGAGGTTGTTTTTCATAATGTTGATGATGATACCCCCGGGGGCCTGGCCGCTTGTTTGAGCGAGGACCGTCGGGTAGGAAGGACGATGTTGGGCCGGGGAGGCTGTGGATTGGGGAAAGGAAGTTTTGTTGCCTTGTCGAGGGCAGAGCAACGGGTCACTTTATTGAACCAGATTTGAGGCAGGCATCGTACCTTTATATTGGGCGTTTAGTAGGTCGAGGCTAAATATGCCAAACAAAGGAAAAAGAAATCGACAACAGGGGAATCATAAACCGTACATCGACGAGCTGCTGAACCAGCCGTGGAACTCAAACATATTCTCCAACCCCATCCCCTCAAAACCACAAGCAAGGGAAGGGCATCATATCATATCAACCAGAACTAAACCGAACCAAACAAAAGGCTTCTCGCTCATGCTGTACCGTACCAAACAAAACCACAACCTCATAACCCCGTCAAAAAACACAATACCAACCATGAGCGGAATCACCAACTGCTCCCGCCAAATTAACCACGACCGCTCCACGCCAACAAGAAAGTAAAAGTAGTAACCAGGCAAGGGCAAGAAACAAAAGGGGTGTCTCTCAGAAAGAACAAAACAGCTCAAAGGCTCAAGGTATATACAAATCACACAGTTGCAACAAGACAGAAAAGCGCAACACGCAAGTTTCGGCTCCCAACACGCCACCACCCCAACAACACCCCAACAGCACCCCAACAACACCCCATATTTCCCTCACCAGTTCTCATCACAAACAAACGATCCTTTTGTGTTTTAGTTCATCTTTTCTATCCTACGACCTGGATAGATAAGCCCTGGTGGGCGGATAGGGGAGGGCTTATGCCTCGCCAAAGATGACATGGCTGTGCTCGATCAGGAACTGCACGGCCAGGTTCTTGGCGTGCATGTCGGTCATCTCCTTCTCCAGGCTGTGGTCGCGCATGATGGTGGGCGCAAAGACGACGGCGAGGTTCTTGGGGGACATCTGAAAGGGAATGGGGTTAGCTACCTAGCTGCAAGGCACTGGGGGTTGGGGGTTGGGTCCATAAACATACCAGGTTCTCGCGCTCCCGGCTTGCCACCCGGACCAAGTGGAACATGAGGAACTCGAGACAGTCCCGATGCTTCGGAGGAAGCATGTTCACCGTCTTCCTCAGGTGACCGCACCGCTCTGTTTCATCTTGCACCGCTACACACACACATACCGGTTAGCACATGCTCATCCAGGCCTGAACGAGCAATGGTAAAGAGAAGAGGTGCTTACTGTTCGACTCCAGAATCCGGTCATACACCTCAAATGTGAGCAGTGGCGTCGGCAGCTTGCGGAAGTACTGCTTCAGCACGCTCGTAACGGCGGTGATGTCCAGCGACGGGTCCGAGATGTCAAAATCCTCTGTCTTGTCAAACCCTTCCCGGATTGTGTTGATCAGCGAATTGCCGCCCGTCTTGCGATAGATGCCCTCAATGTCCATCCCTCGCAGCTCCACCTCCTCAATGCAGCGCGTAACCACACTAGGTATTTGGCGGCGCTCGAAGTCGGCCCGCTCGACCAGGTCGGAGCCGAACAGGGTACTGGGAGCTTCGGCTGGGGCAGGCGTGCTGGAGACATTGGTGACCGAGGTCGACTTCGGCACGTTGCCTTGTTTCTTGCTGCTGAAGAAGCCGAATCCCTGTCGCTGGCTCTCGGTTCCGACCCGGTTGATAGGCCCGCCGGGAGGAGGGGCCATGGTGACGGGCGACTCGACCTGGGCGACCGTCATATTATAAGGGAGGCCAATGCTGTCGCCCGTCAGGTTCTGGTGTTGTTGCGCCCGAGCTTGTTCCTGTTGCTGGAAGGCGCCTGCTGCGCGGCCGATCCCCTTGGAAATGTTATGCGCAACCTTGCTAGAACCCTTCTTCCAGTTGAATTTCTTCACCTGGCCGCCCTTCCGCATGTTGACCACTGTGGGTCCCTCGAGAACGGGTTCCTCCGCGTCGGTACCGACCATGGTTGTCCCTGTCTGCAGGCTGACTGCATCCAAGTTGACCGACGCTGATGATACTCCCTTGGTGTGGCTGTAGATGCCGAGACCGTTGGCTGGCATCTTTAGCTCGCCATTGTTGATTTGCGCTTTGAATCTTCCTTGAATTTGGTGCGTCAAATCATTGTTCATATCGGCAAGCTGGGCGTTTTTGGACGAAAGCTGCGCAAACTCCAGCAGCGCCTGGTCTCGGTCCTCGATTGCCTGGGCTTTCTCCTCCAAGAGTTCGTCCCGTTCGGCGTGAAGCTGCTCAATGGCCACCGTCATGTTCTGCTTGACCTTTTCAAGCTTTTGCACAAACTCCTTGATTGCCGATTCCTCCAGCTCTCGGGCGTCGATGGGTTCGTTGGTTTTCTTCGCCCGCTCCACATAGCCAGCGAGGACCTCGATCTGCCGGATCATGATCTCGGTCTGAGTATCCAACACCGAAACAGTTTTCCTCTTCTCGACCAGTTTCTTATTCAAGCTCTTCAGATCCTTCTCCGTGTTGAACTGCCGCTCGAGCTCGGCCACGCGCTGCTCCGAGCTTCTCAGCTGCCGTTTCAAAACCGCCGGATCCTCCTGCCCGTGGCCGGATGCCGAGGCGGTGCTGCTGGTATCCTGGGAGCCATCCGGATCCTCGACAATCGGTGTGCGTGGCCAGCGGGGAGATGTAGTTCCCCTAGTCGTCTCACTCACACTCCGGCTGTGACCAAGCCTGTTATGGTTGCTACTGTTACTGATCGTCTCTGCGCTGTTGTTTCTCCCGTGACGGACAGCGTTCGAAACCCGCCGCAGGATCGAGGACGATCCCTCGTCGGTACCCAGTATTCTAGCCATGTCTTCATCCATGGTGAACTCCCCGCCCGAGCTCCAGCGCGGCAGCTTAGGCGACACCTTTGGTTCTAGCGCCTCATTAACAGACGCCGCCGGTTCCTTGGCGCCCTGAGACGGAGGCTGAGGTGGCACCCTAGGCTGCATGTACGTGTCGCTCAGCTTTGACTCGGGTGCCACTGGACGTGGCGGCAGAGGAGGGTTGTTGCCGTTCACTGATTTCGTATTCGTCAGCCCGACCCCCTTTCCTTTAGCGTGTCCAGGCATTATTCGCTCACCGTTTCGTGACTGATTTTGAGCTACTTCCTTCCTAGCGATGGGCGGTGCGACAGCTGCCTCCGACCGGTTGGAAGCTACGGAGTCAAGCGAGGGGCGGACGCTATCATCGTCCCTCCGTCGGCCATCCTGCGAAGGTCTCGGCGGTGAGGCCTTGTCCACCGTCGCGGGCTGGCGGGGAGAGTCAACGTTTGTAGCATTGGAGAGGGCCTCCCGGTTTCGCGGGGGAGCGGGGGGTGCTTTGGCGGGAGTAGGCACATCCAGCGAGTTACTGGACAAGGAGTTGCTCCTGGAACCCCCAAGCCTCTTGCTCCTTGGGGCCTCTTGCAGCCTGAATTCCTCAGTGGGCTGCGTCTTCGCGCTGGTGCCCTTTCCATCCTCAACACCAGGTGAGGCCCTGGGGTTTCCGTTCCTCTTGGAAAGCTTCCGTCCCGGTCGGTCCTGTTGAGGTGTCTCGTAATCCGAGGATGGCTGCCTCGGCTTTTCCTGGAACGCGATGTGAGGCGTCGATGCTTGCGAATCAGTCTTCTTCTCGGCAGCCGGCTTCGCTGAGGAGAAATAGTCCCTGTCCCTAGTCCTCCTATTCGAGTCAGGAAAAGCATCCGACATAGACTGCGGGGTCAACGCTGGCCCGGGACTCGGGTCGAGCGCAACGGGAATGAAGAAGCCCCCGTCCGAGTCCCCATTGTCCATGTTCCCTGCGAAAATGGCCGAGTTTCGGTTGTGCCTGTAGCTTGACCCGGACGGGGCGAGGGAGGGTTCCTTGGCGGGTTCATGGCCCCGCTCTGGGGAACGATCAGGTCTCGAGCTGCTTCGGGAAGTGGACTCGTTTATCCCATAGGCGGCTCGAGGGCGTGGAGACAACTCTGTTGGCGTGTCGGAGTCGGGGGTCGCTCGGTCGTTATTAGAAAACGCACTGTTCGGTGGAATGGCGTTGGGCGGCAACGCGGGCAGCGACTTGTCCGTGATCATCGGGGAGGCATCCTTCTCCCGTTGCTTCGCCTGCGCAGCGGCCTTTGATTTTTTGCGCCTCCTCGCCATCAGCGACTCGTGGCAGTTCATGCAGAATATACCGTGTGACGTCCTGGCATAGCGTAGGTTCTCAATCTTCCTCTTGCAGTTCCTACAGCGGAAGCACGTTGCGCAGAAGGCCTGGTCTCCGGTCAAGATGGCGAGGTCCTCAATCTTATTGTTGCAGGCGCTACAGCTGTAAGTGCAGTTGTTGCATATCAGCGAGCCATCGCCGAGTAGGAGTAGGTTCGCGTCCGAGTCGAGCAAGGTGTTGCAGGTGTTGCAGCGGAAGCAGTCAAGATGCCATCGGTTACCGGCTGGGGTTTGGTTAGTACGATACCACCCGCCTCGTCACGCACAGAGGTATTGTAGTCTGTTTTGCGGGTGCAACATACCGAGCTCGAAGGCCTTCCCCTCCTCCAAAATCTAGAGCATTATGTCGTCAGAACTGGCTCAAGACAACTCCAAGTGTGTTGAAACCCACCTCGCCGCACCCCTTGCAGGGGAAGACATCGTCCGCATCCATGGCACTATCCAGATAGTCGTCCATGGTGTCCGAGGTGGTCAGGGGGGGCCCTTGGTTGTAGTAGTTATACCAGCCGGAGGTGTACACCAGCGAAAAAGCGGCGGGTTAAGGCCGGCACGGCATAAATGTTTAGCGATACGGTGTTGGGCGGTCGGGAGGTCGGGGGTATCGCATTAGGGGAACACCTTCCTGCCCGGGGCCAGCTCGACTTTTTGCCTGGCGGTTATGTCTTGTTTCGGAGAGGGTGCGGAGGGCGGAGGGCAGGGGACAAAGAGCGGTCCAGCTATCGTCGGGTCGGCTGGGCAAGCTTGGCCCGTCGTTCGTAGCGTTTCGTGGTTCGTATTAGGCGGGAGTAATCGTCAGTGACGGTGAGACGATGTCTGCCGAGTCAAGCTGAGGGTGACCACAGTTCGGGGTCCTTGCCCTGCGAAAAAAAGGTCTTCGATCCGTCGAATGGGGGGATAGCCAAGCAGGGCTACCTTGGGGGTAGGTAAGGAGCAAGAGGGCGTTTGCTTGCTGAGGGCGGGTGGGATGAGGGTAAGCCCAGCACTGCTGTTCGGCAATCTGCAAAGTACTGTTTGCGTCTCGTACTACGCACAGGGTTGATGATCGGGGAGATGGCGACGAGGACCGCTGATGTGGGAAAAAGCGCACTGGGCGTCCTCGACCGATATCGACAGGACCTCGAGCTCGAGAATGCGGAAAATGTAAAGACGGGACGCCAGGGCACTGGATCGGTCGTGCATTGGGCTGGCTTCTCAGGTCCTTGGAACGCTGTTTCTTCGCCAAAATGGGCGGTCCTTGCAGGGCCAGGTGCTCCGCTGTTCAACAGTGGAGGCCAAGACCAGGGGTTCAGAGTGCGGTCAGGGGCAGCACAGGGGTGGGGCGGGGACCAATGGCAGCTTGTACTCGTATGACCTAGAGCAGCCACCAAATGCATTCATCGCCGCGGCAGGAAACAGGAAACCCTTGTGCCCTTGAAATTCCTCTGCCCGTACACAGTACCAGCCCATGGATGGATGGATGGGTCCAGAATCTTGAGGGAGTGTCCCTTGCTTCATCCCATGTGCCTGCAATTCAGTCTCATTTTCCAGAAGACCAATGCATCAAAGTCCGGCACTTTGGCCTGGCCGCTGTTGCGAATGGGGCCTTTGAAACATGGCGGGAGAAACTTGAGACTGTTCTCGAAGCCAGAGTTTCCTAGGTCAGGTACCTACCTGGGCAGTGGGTACCTGACCTAAGCCCTCGGCGTGCGTGTCTAACGTTTCCATCTCACAACCGGCGAAGTACATCCTACCTAGGTAGGTACCAAAATATGTCTTGTCTAATCCGACCAGTCGGGTCCCGGATGGATGGATGCGAGGTTCCCAGCAAACAGTCCTCAGACTCTCTACCTCAGACGCGTATACCGACAAACGCCGAGCCTGCTCTCGCCAACGCCGCGGGCTTACAGGACTGGTGTTACATATCCGGACTGTCGGGAGGAGAGCGAGTCTGAGTCTGGAGCGAAGATGAACCAAGGGCGGCTGCATGGTGCGATTTCGGGCGGCGACTGATGTGGCCCGGCTGATTGCTCTGCCATTAATAACCGCCTCGCGACCTTCCAAAGCCACGAGTGGAAGCGGCGTTGATGCAAATTATAGAACCCGTGTGCCAGAGTAAGCGTGAGTTGTCTGGCCACGCACGACTGAGCCTCGCCACCACGAGGTCAGGTATGTGTACTCGCCGACGGGGTAACTGAAGGTTGCTGGCGGCGGCTGTTGGAACCAACACCGTCATACTCGTCTATCTATGTTCCCTAAATCTTCAACTCCCGTCTTCCCCATCCTCTGCGATGCTTAAATTACCCCCAAGCTAGGGAGGGCCGCGGCATACATATGAAAGTGCCGCGCCCGGTACCAAGCTAACTAGAGGTCAAGCTCATCAACTGGGTGGGAATGTACCTCTATGTACGGTACTAGTACCACCAGGTTACACCACCCCGCCTCTTCCACAAACGCCCTGCATGTTTCAAATCCGGCCACTGGATCGCCGAAACATTGATAACCGCACTGGCTCGGATTCCGATGGTGCTGCATTATCGCATCGCCAGCAGCTGACATCTACAACAGTACGGAGTATCAACGGCGACCTCCATCCCTTCTTCTCAAATAAGATGCGCGGGGCATGGTCCTTTCGGGAGAGATCTGCAGACGGCCTTGCAGAAATCCCCTGGTCCCGACATCCGCCGCTTGGCGTTTCAGATAGAACCCCCCCAGGCCATGTTCGATTCCAGGGGCCGCGCGAAGCAGAAACGTGCGGGAGAAACCCCACAAACCAGGAGACTCCAGCATGCTGAGAAGCGCAACCAGTTCGTTCGGTCGATCTTGTCGGGGTGGATCTTAAACCACTTCTCTTATTCTTGCCGTTTCTGCGTGCGCACAGACGGCGCATGGGCGGGGATCACCTACATACACAGTTTTGCTGTCACGGCGGGATGGGATTCATCAATTTAAGCATCGGGAATATATGTACAGTACATACAGAGGCGGCCCAGCCGCTGTGATGGGCGGACGGTTGCAGAATGTCATAGGCAGGCGAGGGGATTCCATCCCACCCCCTGTAAAGAAATCATCAACAACAAACATTTTGCGATGAGATGAGCTTGTGGACGAGAATAGCAAGAAGAGCCGAAAACTACACGAATGTCCAAAACAACAACGTTCCCTCAAGACGCAAATGCTTGGAGTCATTCAGGGGTAGAGCCCGAAATAGCTTCCTCAAAGGCTCAAACCCTCAAAATAGGGTTGCAACGCTAATGGCAATAAAAGAGGGTGCCCCCCAATTACCGTCTCTGAGCAAGCCGAACCCGAGATTTAATTTTCCCCAGGCTTCTCATTTTGAATTTACCTCCACTCTGCTAAGAGTCTAGACCGGTACGCAAACTACATAACAAGTAGTTAGTATGGAGAACAACGCAAGAGGCAGCAACGGCAATGTGATGGCCACCCGCTCGAGGTTACAGCGCAGCGAGAATCAGATCGATTTGATCTCCGGGGCCCCTGCAATCCCGTCAGGGGTTGCAGGCAAAAACTCCATATCATGTCAACAATCCGGGGGACGACCCGCCTCACGTTCGTCCGAACAGTCGACATCATCATCACAGATCATTTGTGGAGACTAGGTATAGAACGGAGTAATTATGTTCACGCTGGCCAACAGTACTTTAAGTTATGTATCTCAAGAAAGCCCAGCCCGGCTCAGAGACTTCCTTGCATGAAAAGAAGAAGAAAAAAAAGACAGATCGAACCGCCCAACCTTCACAGCGCAAAACCAACACACAAGACGCCGTGCCCCGTCCCCCGCTTTTCCCGTCCCTCCAACCCCCTATGCTGTGTGGTATTAGTTACTACAAAAAGATAAAAACCATGCCATCGAAATAGGACGGGGAGAGCGGAGCCCCATGATGCTCTAGATGAGCCGGCACCACCAACACACCCAACGAAGAAGTCAGTCCACAACAAATCCACAACCGCCCCCCTCTCAAGCAACCTGCCCCACCCCAGCGGCACCTACCTCCCTCTGCCGCTTAACGATATAATACGTAATCAAGCTCTTCGGATCCTCCTTCACCCCCCTCAGGGCCTCCCAGAAGCGGGCGTCACCCACGCGGGCATGCAGCGCGACGCACAGCAGCACGGCGTCCATGCGCACGGCCGACTCGAGGCTGTCGAGGCAGCGGCCGGCGAGGGAGGCGAGCGCGTCGAGCTCCGGGTCGCTGGGGACGAAGGCGGCGCCGCGCGCGTCCAGCATCTCGCGGAGCACGTGCAGGCCCATGCTGAGCGACCGGCCCGCGCCGCCGCCGTCGACGTCCATGGCCGAGAGCATGCGGCACAGCACGAGCACGATCTCGCTGGCGTCGCCGAGCTCGGCGAGGTCCGTGGCGAGCAGCTCCAGCCCGCTGACGATGTGGGTGCGGCCCTCGTAGGCGGCGCGGGCGCGCAGCAGGCTCTCGAGGCCGCGCGAGACGTGCGGCTGGAACGAGGTTCGTGTGCGCTTCAGGAGGAGCTTGATGGTCGCCAGCACCTGGGCCTTGACGTCCTGGGTCTTCTCGGGGGCGAGGTTGGTAAGCGGCGACTCGAGAAAGTCAAAGAGGCCCGCGACTAGAGCGTCGAACTTATCGTCGGTCAGGAGCGGCGCGCCGATGGCGGGCTTGGTATCGCTGTCGCGGATAATGCTCTGCAGCTTTCGGAAACCGTGGACATCGAGGGACTTTTGTTGGACCTTTGAGATGCCGCTGTCTAGGAGGCGCAGGTTTTGCTTGACCTTCTCTGGAGAGAGAGCTGCTCCATTGGCCTCGCCATTTTGTTGCTGTTGTTGCTGCCGCACAGCTTGCTGCAAAATTGTTGCGTCCTCATTGACTGACCTGTCTTCCAGGACGGGCCCGAAGATGAGTTTCGGCGCTGTCTGCTGCTCCCGGGTTAAGGGGTCCTCGTAAACCTCCAATGAACGCGACGCGCTGGGTGGGGAAGGTGCAGCAGCTTCGATATTCTGCGGCGGAGTGGCCATAAGAATTGGCCCCTCGGGAACAGCCGCGACGGTCTGAGGCGGGCTGGCCGGCGCATCCGGAGAAGGTTGAGGAAGTTTAGACGGAGTGTTAGATGGGCTCATGTCCATTTCCTCATCCTCGATGGATTTTACCAGCCGCTGCTCTTCCTGTGGAGGCGACGCGCTACTCGTTACGATGGGCACGACTAGGCTGAAATCCTCGTGTCTCTTGGACGGGCTGCTTGACGGCGGGATAACCATCGGCTGTACACTCCTAGACGGAGTGGCCCGAGGCGATCCGATGCTCTTTGGTGTCGCCGCCCTGGTAGGCGTCGGAAGCTGAGGGTCTCCTGGAGCCGTAACCGGGCGGGCCGTCTTAGGGACCGTCCGTTTTGGCGATGAGGTGATCGACTTGGGTGTCACGGCTTTCGGTTTCGGTCTGCTCGGAGGAGGGCTGGACCGTTCAGCTGAGGGCTGGTCGTGGCTTCTGACCGAATAAGGTCCCGCTGTTGCTGGCCGGGCCGTCTCGGGCTTTCTCCTCCCAGGTCTCATAGGCGCACCAGAGATGCCCCCTGTGGAGCCTAACATGACCGATTCCGGTCTTGTGCGCACCGTAGAGGCTGCCGGAGGTGCTTGCGACGGGTTCGAGGCGGTGGCGGTCTTGACGGGCGAGAAATGCGACATGGCTGAGCCTGGCCGGGTTGGAAGAGCCTTGGTCGTCATGGCTCGTTTTTGCGCCATCATGGCCTCCCGCACACTAGGCTTCGAGGTACCCATTGTGCTCTTCGACAAACCCATGCCAGGCCGCGCGCCCCCTTCCGGCTTCTTAGGCGACTTGGGGTTGTTGGGGTCGTTCTGCAGCAGCCTTGCGGCGGTCGCGTCGAGCCCGTTCATGATAACCTCAGCCCTTGCAGGCCAGATGCCCGCGAACATCCAGTATGTCGCACGCATCTTCTCCCTCACGCCAGGATTGGGATCCGCGAGGCCTTTCTTGATGCACTTCTCGATCAGGTCCAGGCCTCCCGTGTGTTCCACGTGGTTCTTGTGGTGAGCTTCCTTGGTTAGTAGCGTCCTCAGCCAGCCGCTAGCATAGAGCCGTGGCTGGACGTTTTTATCCTGGCACGCGTTCCAGACGTGTTGCATGATACGGTTACTGTAGGTAACCTTGGATATGATGGTATCGACCGTGGTGTTGGCTTGTGCAGAGGCGATCTTCTTGGTTGCGGCAGTAAGCTTGATGAAGGTCTGCATGAGGATTTCCACCATGGGATCCATCCCGGGGCCGTATGCCTTGGCAATATCCTGAATCAAGCTGCAGCCCTCCTTGGAGAGACTGGTCCGGAGCGAAACAACAGCCTTGATCATGCCGTCGAGAAGCGCCCGGAGCCCGGTAAGAAATTGGTCGTGGAAGTCGGTCGCAGCATTGCCAGCGATAAGCCTCCGCAGCTTGGTTACACTCTCCTCCCGCTTCAGCCAGTTTTGCTCCGTCTCCTTGCCCTCGAAGTAAGTGTGCATCTCCCGGAATATTTCATCGAGTTCGCGCGATGTGTTGACGTAGGACGGTTCGACGGCCTCTGTTGGTTGGTCTGGTATCCCGGGGGTCACTGGCCGGTGGGCGAGAGAGGATACGCTCGCGGCAAGGGTCGGGCGGGAAGGCGCGGGGTCTTCTTGGCTATCGGGCTGCGAAGCCGGGGCGGAGCCCGTTGGGTTGAGCTCCTTGACGATGGCCTGTTCGATGGCCGGGCGGACCTTGAAGTTCTTGAGTTGTTTCTTCAGATCCGATTTCGCAGGGCCGGGCGCGTTCCTATGTTCTTGTAAGCTTATGCCATCCAAGGTAGCAGGGGATGGGGCGCCATACTTGAACAGCTCGATGACGGTCGACTTGGCTACATCGCGCACCATGCCGTCAGCATCCTCGAGGAGCTCCATCATGGTGGGGACGTAGGCTCGGAATTGGAGGCCCTGTTCCTGATGCATCTACACGCTTGGTTAGCGCATTTGTGTGAGAAGCAATCCTTTTCCTAGCCCGTACCTGGAGTACCCAATGTAAACTGGCCTCCTTCGCCCTCGCGCTCTTGCCGACCATGGCGATGTTGCGCACTGAGCGCTCAACCTCGACCGGTGCCACCTTGTATAGAGTGGCCAACGCTTGGGAGGCCAACTGGCGAAACTTTTCTTTCTGGTCGCCCAACTTTTCGATAATCAGGGGAAGTGTGCGAGTGCCCTCTTTTGACAGAGACCTGGGATCCTGCCTCACTAGCCGGGTGAAGAGGTGATTGAGGGCCGTGAAGCCGGCGTTGACGAGGAGGGCGTGTTGGGAGCTGGACGCTAGATGCAGAGCTTCGAATAGCGGCACTATACAGGATTCTGGAACCATCTGCTGCTTAATGCTCGATTTCACGGCCGTGACCTGCTGAACCTTGGCATCGACGGATACATCGCGGCGCAGGATCGCGATCAGGTCGGCGACCTGGTCGTCAGTGATTCTTTCCGACATTTTCTCCTCAGAAAGAGGATGCCGATGTTGTTGGCGTCAAAATGGTAGTTACTAAGGCAGAGGGGGAAAAAGTCAGTCGGTCGGTCGGGCTTTTAATCAGGTCCGCGGTCGCACGTTGTAGAAACGGGAAGAAAGAAAACAAAAAGCAGTGCGACAGTACACACAAGGATGTCTGAATCGCCACAAACAGAATTGAGAGGGCCGTGTACTAACAATCGGTGAGGGACAATGCGCAACCACGTAAGGTCGATAGCTACGTTTGTTCGAGGAAGGAAAAGGGATTGCGGTAATGGTGATGCTCGTCGTCGCAAATTAGCTCAGCTCAGGTCAGTTCAAGACATTGGCGGCAGTGGTGATTATCAATTGCGGGACAACCCAACCCCTGTCGGTAGCCGGGGACGGGGGGAGGTGGGGCCGCCATCACCTTGACAACCCTGCGAGCCTGCCTGGCTGTGATACGATTTTGGGGATGAACCTAGCTAACCCCGCAACGCCGTGCTAACCTATCGTGCCCCGCGTTAGAAAGAGACAGATGGAAGCCTAGCCATCTCCAAGACAAACTATAAATTAACGTTAGAAGGCAACAAAATACAAGTGGCTAAGAAGAGGTGGTCGAATTGTGTCAACCTGGGATCCCACTATTTTCGACCTTGATTCCAACTCGCCTGACTAGGTGCACCAGTAGCTACACCTACCTACGTACACCTATCAATCACATGAATTTGTGACAGATCGAGTCCCTGCTCAGTCAACCATCTTTTTGCGCTCTCGAGCTGCCTGCCTAGCTTATATCTCTCACCAAACTCTTACTCCAGCGCAATGACTCTCAAGGAACAAACAAGTGCCTCCGCTGGGCCCTCGGCTCTTCCCACCGCGATCCCATCCCCAATCCCGCTGCCTGATCGGACTCGAAATGCCACAGCACCGGGTACAGAGCCTGACGCTGGGTCGTCGGCAAAGGATCAATCATTCTCAAAGCCAAAGCTCCGCCTCAAGATTCAAGACCTCGACCACCCCGGCGCAGCCAAGTTCCTCAGCTCCGTCAACCCTGCCACTGTGCTCTCCACCGCCGTAAACAACGTCCTACGGCTCCTCTACAAATCACCCTCAGACAAGCACACCACAGTCCCGCCCACCCGCTCCGTTACCCTCGTCCTACGAGACATGGGCGGCGTGGCATACACCACAGGGGTACCGTGACCCCCTTTTCCTCCCTGTCAACCCCCCCCCCCTTTCCCCTTCCCCCTTCCTCAACCTGATTCACTCTACTTACACTCCAGGGGTGCCATCCCCTCGCCCAACCCAAAAGACCGACCTAGACAACGACCACAAGGAGATCCACTTCTCGCTCAACTACATCAACTCCATCAGCCCGGCGTCGCGGCTGGGCCACGAGATCACGGGGGTGCTGACCCACGAGCTGGTGCACTGCTACCAGTGGGACGCCGACGGGACGTGCCCGGGCGGGCTGATCGAGGGCGTGGCCGACTGGGTGCGGCTGAACTGCGACCTGAGCCCGCCGCACTGGAAGCGGGAGACGGGCGGAGGTATGTCATCATCTCATATCTTTATCGTTGTTATTTTTTGTTTTTATGCTTTTGGCTTCGAAAAGTGTCTTGTCGTTTTATTTGGTACTATGTTATTTACCCCCTTTACCCTTTGAGAGAGCGCTCGTTATCATTATCTAACCACACCCGTCCGTGTCTTCTCCCCAGACTGGGATAGAGGCTATCAACACACAGCCTACTTCCTGCAATACCTTGAACAGCGGTTCGGGGAGGGGACGATCCGCCGGCTCAACGACAAGCTGCGGCGGCGCAAGTACAAGTGCGAGGCTTTCTGGCCCGAGCTGCTCGGCGAGTCGGTTGAGAAGCTGTACGGGGATTACGTGCAGAAGGAAAGGGACAACGACAAAGAGAGTTGCAGTTGAATCGACGTAACTGATGATGAGTTGGATGGGAAAATATGTGGGCGAGCCAATGTGATTCAGATCCGATAAAGTGGCATCTATTTTGACTTGAGCTTACTGTGAAAGACCTGGACAACGTTCCCTTTCTGTGGCCTGCAGTCAAAGATTCCTCTCAGGCCGTATATAACGCGCCTCTGTCCGCGGTAGCAGCTAGCTACCCAGGAAAGCACAACTCTCTTATCCTGACGACCCAAATGCTATGCTATCCCCTTGGTACCCTGTCCCATTCCGATATCCGAGTAACGCCAGAACCCATAAACGCCAGAAAGGTTGGTGGTATCGCATATACCCAGCAAACTCAAAACAACCTGAAACAGCATGTTGACCTAGGCCCGCACCGCACTCTCGGTCTCACTGATTACGCTCCCTACCTCGGACCAGCTGCCCGGGGTGTTCATGCCACCATCCGACTCGCTCATGACATCGTAATCGCGACCCTCGGTCGCTGAGATGTCATCATTAGCAACGTCCACACCGGACCCAACCATCGATACCGAATCTGCCGGAGTAAGCTGCCCCTGGCTGATGACCTCGGGGTCGGAGAGCGGCGCCTGGGGGGTCTCGGGAAGTGGCGAGTAGAAGCCTGTGTTGGACGAATTGTGGGCCCACGCTTGGATCGAGGCGTAGGCATCGGCGGCAGTGCGGTCATCTTGTCCGGCGGTCATGTACTCGTCATCGGCGAGCTCGCGGTCGATGGTGGTGCTGCGGGAGGTGGCGGTGGGTGTGGCAGACCGTGGGGCGTCCGTGGAGTCATCGTGGTCCTCTCCCACAGCCGTGGCGTACTCGCTTGGGGCATTGTGGGACTCAAAGTCGAAGAGGACTTCGCTGGCAACTGGGACGGCGAGGGGTTGAGCGTGCGCAGCCGAAGGGGAGAGCACGCGGGGGGTGGCGCCATATATGTCCGACATGACTTCTGCGCGGGCGGGAGGGAGCATCTCGGCACGGTCATCCAGCTCGATGCCGTGCTCGTCGCTGAAGGGGTCGCTGACCATGGCGGCGTTCAGACCCCGGACGCCCTCGACGTTGCCACGGCGACGCAGGACGTTGGAAGATTCACCGTCCCAAGCGTTCGCCCCAGTGTTGTAAACAAAGGCGCCGCTATCGCCTGTACGGTCCGGCTGGAGGAAGTCGTCGAAGGTTGAGCCACGGGTCCGCTGCTGGACTTCTTGGCGGTCTTGCTGTTGTTCCTCGTGGCGGAGGTTCCAGTACATCAACTCCTCTCGCTGCCTCCTCCTCGTTTCCTCATCGGCATCGACATCGTGGCTCTGGTAGAAGCCATCGGCGTCTTCAGGGCGGTTGAAGCGTGGCTCCCTGTTTGGATCGAAGTTGTCGCCGAGGGAGTGGAGGGCGATGGCGATGCGTCGGCGGAGGTCTTCGGTTGCGCGACGCACTTCTGGAATTTCGTAGATGGCAATCGCAGCCGTCACAGCTACCGATGCGACGACGATGCCAACTGAGGCAAGGGCAGGACGGTTAACACGAGGAGGCATTATATGGGGAATGGAGGGTGTTATGCAGTGGTATGTAGTGGTACGTGACGTCGGAGCTCAGTACTGGGGTATGCATTTAAATGTCTTGATGGGCTATGTTCCTCGAAAGCGAAGAACTACGGGATCGAGCAAGACCTTTTCGCCCAACATTGTTGAGGCGACAAGTCAAATCGTGGTGAGGTCGGGGATTGCGTGTCGTTCACGGGGCCTCGCCACTTCATCAGGTCGGTCGGGCACCGTGATTCGCAACCCATGCGGGGCAGGCAGGGGGTTGGGCATAGGTTGTGGAAACACAACTTAATGACAAGTGACAGGAAGCGATCTTCACTCACCTTTGGCTGCGACCGGAACCGGCATTGTTGACAGCGTCTTTGGTCTGCCGAGACCAAAGTTGCTGATGGATTTGGTAGAATGGGGGGGGAAGTGTGATGAAGGAAAGCAGAAGCAAAGCACCAGAAGGCGTGGGTGCATGCACCTTTTGTTCCAAGCGCCCTGACCAGGAGCTTACGTAGCCGATAGGCGGCGGGCAAGGCGGACCGTGTTGAGCCCCTCCTTTTGCAAGGGCACGGGGGCGCCAATTCATCTCATGAAGGCAGTGCTGTGGAAGCTGGGGTAAATGAGGCCTGCAGTTCTCTACCTGAACCGTGTGCGCCCGACTTGAATCCTCATAATCCTCATCTAACCCCCACATGCGCGTCGCAAATCAATGAATATCTGGGGAATTGCTCTATGTTGAGCTGGGTGTTGTGAGAGGGAGAAAGGTGGTTGGCGTAAGTAGGTAAGCAACGACTCGACCGATAGTAGATAATGGTAAGCTACCTACCTACCTATTTCATACTCGATGGAGACGAGCTGAAATCCAGCTCAAGCCTTGTCCGACTTTTCGAGTCAAAGAAATGATGTAGCTCCATGGAGAACAAAGTGATTAAGACAGCTACCATAGGGTTAGGGTACGATTCGTTCATTCGATGACGCCACTATTAGCGCCAAGCTTTGCCACACCCCGGTTCGCTTCGGCCAAAATTAACAGAAGGGGACATGGAAATGGAACGTCTTCCACGCTCTGTACCCGTAACTAAGATAAAAGCGATGATGATTCACTCTCTTTTCTCCCATGATGCATCTAGAACCAACAAAATTGAGAAATGTCTGACCAAGATATAGGTAGTCATTAACAATTTTGTATCTCTCAAGTTTTTTCAAGCCAGACCGAGTCCAGTTATGCGGCTCAAGCAACATCAACGGTCTGGGGATATAGCTAGGTAGCTAGGGCGACCATACTGTTGGTGCATTGCCCGTTATGGTATACCCGAGACTCGGGTTTATAAACCACCTACGGTCTCAAAATCTCGGACATCGGCATTTAGTAACCACCGGAGTCCCAGCTGAAAACCCCCCTTACGTGATCCGTGCTGTCACTCGACAAACGGGGAGACAGCGAATCGAGTCCGAAAGCCGGTCCGAAAGGAACGACTTCGCACTGGATGGACCTTGGCCTCAACCCCACCCACACCTTTGGGGGTTCGATACGGCGGAATACGCGGAACGAGAATTGCATGTCTCGACACCCGCCCGTTCCGCAGGAACCCACCACATGGTACCGTCGAAGACGCCATCCCTCGCTAAACCGGCCGGCTAGAGGATGCGGTTCTGGTATGTGCGTGCCGTCACACCTGTGGATGAGAATGAAGACGCTGGAGAGTTATCGCTGTCCTGTCGATGACGAACGAACCAACCATGTCGCCACGCCGCGCCATTCCACCTCCACACCAGAACTGTCCAACCATAGAAAAACAAGCTTTCCGGGCGTTGCCGTCCTGCATGCCATCACCTGCAGGGGGGTTCTGCCACCGTTCCAACAGCACCAGAACAACGGGCGGATACGGGAAAACGAGCAATCTATTCAGAAGTTTGCGTGAAATCCCTCATCGTCGTAATCATGAATACTGTCCCGCCTCATGACACAATCTCGTGTGTAAGAACGCCCAAACCATGATGGCGAAAACCACTTGATAAAAAAAAGAACTCCGGGTTTTGTCCGTCCCCGCCTGAAAACACCCAGTCGTAGGAAAAATAATAATAATAGGAGATGAACCGGAGACAGCCAGGCAAGTGTGGGGAAGCACCTCGCTCGGCGTCGCGAAGCGCGAGGGCGGGAGACCCTTACTTGTGTCCGGGTCCACCGGCTGGTCCGACTCCACCCCATCTGATTACCCAGCTTTGCGAGTTGCTTCCTATCTCCGCCGTCCGCCGTCCGATCCGTTCCATCCTGCGATCTAACCCCCCTTGGGGCTAAAATGACGTGCCGTACTCCGTTCCGGTAGGGTATATGCGCGAAAATAGGGGGCAGGACCACATTGTAGATGTCTAGTTGTGGTTGTTCTCCTGCCTCGAGAGGGAGGTTCAAGGCCCGGTTACCATCCCCTTCCTCGTTTTGATCTCGAGGTACCGCTTAGTGCGACTTGGTGCTCGAGTTAGACGACGTCGACGAGCTTGAGGAGACCGACGACGTAGAGTCGGTGCGCTCAGCCTTGCGCCTCTCGCTGTGAACCGGTTAGTACCTCTGATATGTGGTCGATATAGTGAAGAGCAGTCTCACTGGGTAGCGCGGTCGAGCACAGTGCACTCCCACTTGGCGGCGCCGGCCTTGAGATGGAACTTGAGCCCCTTGTTCTCAAGGGTGGACTTGAGGGCTTCGTGGGGGGCAGGCATTTTGGAGAGGAGTGTTGGTGCTGTTGGTTGAGTGGAGAGTGTGTAGTTAACGGCCTGAGCCTGAAATTGAGCAGGATAACGTGGGAGTGAAGGTTGGAGTGTGATACGAAGAAGTGGACGGTGGAAAGGAAGGTCGGAGTTTGGGAGAGGGAATGATGGGGAAGTTATATAGCGAGCCTCGGAGCCTGGGTCACGGCACGCGCAAACCGGGTCGTCCGTCCCAAAGTCCCAACCGTCGGTGTTACTTAGAACGCGGGTGCGCTTCTGGAAGGGCAAGTCGGATGTGGGCCGACCGCAGGTAGGGATGAACCTCATGCACCGGGGAGCCGCTGCCCGAATCGACAATGAGCCATTTCTGAACACGCTGGATCCCACGCCCGCGCGAACCCCGGTATCCTTGACGTTGCAGTTTCTGTCAGAGCCCCAACCACCAACCATTGGACCTCTGCGGCACCAATCCCGCGCAGAATTCGTCTAAGGGGGGGTATCCCGCTTTGGGGAGAATGACATGGGCGTAACTCGATAACAAGGCGAATCGCTTCCCCGGATAAAGCATCATGCGGGTACCTGGGTCGAGCTGCTCTCAGGCACGAGCCCGAGACGGCGGATTCAACAGCCTGGTATCCACGCGAGACACGGCTCGGGGCAATGCGGATAAGATGGTTAGGTGGGAAGCCGCGTCGAGGCCGGAAAAGGCCGGACTGCACTTGCGCCTGTTTGCGTGTCCAGTCCCACGACACGTACCGTCGTGCTCAAGACAGCAGCGCAAAAAAAGAAGTTTCAACTCTCGACAACCAGAAACACTCCAAGTTTCCGAAGGTTCCAGCCCTCGGGGTAACCACATCGTTCCAGAACCTCCAACACCAATGAACGCCAATGAGGAAGCCTACCGCAGACGCCACAGCAGCCACGCTGCCCCGTTCCCACGGCGTGAAGCCGTCCTCGTGCCTTGGGGCGGCTGCACGGTAACGCGGGCGGTATTGTGTCACTCATCTAATTCGCTACAGGGCTTGGCGTCGGTGAACGAAGTGGACAAACGTGCCGCATCCAGCTGCGTGCTCTTCGCAGGATCGACAGTCGATGGCACGTACAAGGCAACACGCAGTGTGACGGGCGATAACTGGGGGGGTTGAGTGATTTTCCAACCCCATGCGCATGTTTGGGTCAATAAGTGGTCTCATATTTGTCTGTTGTGCTCCGTGGTTGTTGCTGGAGGTTCCATGGCAGACTCCAAAAAGTGGACGGTTTGTGGTGTGCGTGATGAATTTCCCGAAACTGATGTGGGGCCCCAGATAATTTTGGTTTTAGCGGCTTGTCATCCAAACCCCCAGGGTTGGGATCTAATCCAATCGCGTGGCTGCTTGCTTCTCGGTTTGGTAATCGGCGGTGAAGCTTGTCCTCTTTGACTTTTTGCCCAGACATCCACCACAACGATTTTCGAATCTTAAAAGTACTCGCCCAGCCTTAAACCCAGGTACAAAGACAGTCATGGCCATCGACTTCCGGCTGTTTCGTACGCCGCTATGATACTACATAGTTACTCGGCAAAGACATGCAGATCTTGGCGAGAACAGTTCGTATCAGCCTGGAAGGTATCCGTAACGATCTTGGTTTTTTGATTTGTGGGATGTGAACTCCCTCGGTCTCCCGCTCTGGCTGGTTCCTGCACCTCCATCCCGCCTCTACCCCTGCGTGAACGGTCCCACTCCTTGTTTGCTCGTTGGCGGGTTGGTAGGAGCATCACCCTCAGGGAGGCATGATTGTAGAACACGTGTATCATGTCCGCCCTCGGGCTTCTTTTCTTCAAGCCTCACATCGGTACATTTTGCGAGCCATTCGTCATCGCCAGGCACTTCCATCCCACTTAGTTGGCCCCCTGTCCCTTGCTGGCAACCGAAGTTCAGCCTACACAGTAACTAGAGTCCTCATACCCCTTAAGATCGGCCCGAGAAAGGGCCCGTCAGGTTTCGATGGCAACCGGGACGACCCTGATGTAAGTCAACACTTGGGGGTTTCCATCTCGCTTCAACGGATTTTCCCGATAAATTGGGTTGGCTTGGCCATCATTTAGTCCCGCACGGGAGGTCGGGGTTCCTCCCGTCTTACCGTACAATCGGGTGTTCTGGAACGGGACCGAGGACGGGAGGTGTTTCTATCCGAATTACCTTTCAAAGTATGGACAATGGAACCCCGTTCATGCATCGACTGTGGTACAGGTTCCCCATTCTGGGGAAAATCTCCAGGTTTAACACCCCGCATCGGAGTACCTACCGCGTTGGTAGCCACACAGACGAAGGCTGGTTTTAGGTTTGCTTCCTTGGGCCACGCACGCAACACTGGGCGAGATGGGGACAATAGCTACGTAATCCTAGGTAATTCGACGGGTTTTTCCCCCGCCCGGTGGCCGATCGTGGCGCGAGCCAAGAGATCTGGGAGAAACAAAAGGCTTGGCTGTTGGAAACAGCTGTTCGTGGACCCCCACTTGCAACCATCGATGATCTGTTTTGCTCGACTCGTAGGTACAGAATTGGCCGACATGGCAAACGGCTTACTGCCGTACATACACAGTATGGTCACCTGAGGCCCATCGTGCCTATCAGCGCTGATGCCGGAATTCGTTTGTTGGAAAGGGGTTGCCAATTTGTCTTGCAGATTGTGGGGGGTGGGACTGACGATCGTGAGGAGGGGAGTCAAATGTGGGACGAAATCAAGGTCTGGGAGGTGTGATAAATCCTGCTAGGTCTATCGGTGATTTCCAGTTTGGGAGACCCAGGGCTTGCCCAACTCTTCCTCGGAGTTCAGTCCGGTTCTTGAATGCAAGCTAGAAGTGTCATACACAAGCAATGCCTGGTAACTGCTTATACAATATTTGTTGCTCAGATAAGATTCCCTGGTGTTCTTGGCATCGTTGGCTTTGGCAATGGTTCTAAGGGACTTGTGCGTGTGGCAGCGGCAACTGCACGCAAGAATCGAACCTTGGCGTTCGTGAGCCAGCCAGCCCTCGGCCTCCGCTCCGTCTGAAAGCGTCGGATTGAGCGAGGGTGAACAACGGCTGGAGGAAATGAGATTGCCCACAACCAGTTGGAAAGATCATTACAATCGTCATCGTTAACAACCAGCCAGAATGCTATCGAACGTTGGCCGCAGTACTAGTACAGTCTATACATGGATATCATAGCTTCTCGATGATGGCGGCCGCATACTCGTGCGTCTTCGCCTTGCCGCCCAGGTCGCCGGTCAGAGCCTTGCCCTCGGCCAGGGTATCAAATGCCGCCTTCTCAATCCGGTCCGCGTACTCGTTGAGGTTCATGTGCCTCAGCATCATCATGGAGCTGAGGAGAAGGGCGGTAGGGTTGGCGAGACCCTGGCCGGCGATATCAGGGGCGGAACCGTGAACGGCCTCGAAGATGGAGCACTCGTCACCGATGTTGCCGGAGGGCGTCAGGCCCAGGCCACCAATCAGGCCGGCGCACATGTCGGACAGAATGTCACCGTAGAGGTTGGGCATGACCAGGACCTTGTCGTTGTACGGGAGGGGGTCGGTCGTCATCTTCAGGCAGGTGTTGTCGAGAAGCTCGGCGTCAAACTCGATATCCGGGAACTCCTTGGCGACCTGGTTGCCGACGGTAAGGAAGAGGCCGTCGCTCATCTTCATGATGGTGGCCTTGTGCACGACGCGGACCTTCTTGCGACCAATGGCCCGGGCGTGCTGGAAGGCATACCGCAGAACACGCTCGCTAGCCTCGCGGGTGATGAGCTTGATGCTCTGGACGACGCCATCAACCACAACGTGCTCAATGCCAGAGTACTCGCCCTCGGTGTTTTCACGGATCAGGACGGTGTCGACGTCATCGTAAGGTGTCTTGTACCCGGCGACCGACCGGCAGGGACGAAGGTTGGCGAAGAGGTTAAAGGTGCGGCGGAGGGTAAGGTTGAGAGAGACGTGGCCCTTGCCAATGGGAGTCTATGACCACCGTTAGAAGGGGGTTCCTTGGGGTTAGCGGTCTGGCGCACGTACGGCAAGGGGGCCCTTCAGGGCGATCTTGTTCTTCTTGATGCTCTCAATCGCAGCGTCGGGGATCGCCGTCTTGCCATCCTTGAGGATAGGGTCGACGTTAATGGGCTCCCACTTGATGGGGGTCTGTGTTGCTATGTCAGCGTCTCTGGGTCGTAGCCTGGGCGACGCCGGGCGAGCGGAAGCTTGGGACGGACCTTGGCGGCAGCGAAGATGTCCTTGACGGCGACGGCAATCTCAGGGCCAATGCCGTCACCCTCGATCAAGCTGACAGTGTAGCGACCCTAAAACAGGTATTAGCCGCATTGTTCATCTCGTGGAGTTGTTGTTCCCTTGTGGTGTTTGAGTGATTTTCATATGCCAAGCCAACAACAATTGCGGCTGCGCACATGCATTCAGAACCGGGTTGCTGCCTACCTGCGCATCCTTCTGTCCGTTGAATTTGGCGACACGCTCCTGCGACGAGTACAGTCTCTGGCTCTGAAAAGGCGTGGTCGTTAGCTTAGGGAATTATTGCGTTGGAGCTGGCGGGAGCTGTTTGGCGCACCTGCAGCGAGAGGGTAGCGGCGGCGCGGGGGGCTGCACGCCAGGATTGGCGCTGCACCGGGGCAGCAATCGAGCGGAGGGCCAGCATTTTGACACTGTACTGTAAAGCTGTGTTCCGGTATAAGTGGTGAAATTGGAAAGAGCGTCGTCAGGCAACCACTTGGTAGGACTGTCGAGGAAGGATGTTTTGGCTGGCCGAGGAAAAACTGATTGCCAGTTGCTGCAAATGGAACCAACCTGGAAACCCACAGTTTGATGCAGGATTTGGCGACGGCACAACGGCAGGGCCCGTGCAGCGCAAGGATGCCGCTTCGGTTGCCGTCGGTGGCAACAAGACCGAGCCGACGGCCATTACGTAGCCGCCTTGGAGGGCCCGAGGTGGGTGCCGGGCCCACTCGCCCACTCGCCCACTTCCAGGCTCACCGCCCTCATAACGCGGCAGAATCCCCCTTCATCCCAATTGTGCATACGGGCGGTGAAATGGCTTGCCCAGACGTTTCGCGATTGCTTTGCCAAGACCCCGCTTGAGGTGACCCCTGTCCTGGCCACTCCCAGCTCCAGTGCGATACATTTGTACTAGTAACTCGAAGACAGTTTGCGGGGGATGGCGACAGGAAGGAGAGGCGCATCCGAACGCGAATAACCGATTGAAAAACAGGGCTGGCAGCCACTCATTATCATGGCTGACCTCGAGCGGACAGTTCTTGATTTTTACCAAATCTCGACGCTCAACCCTGTCCAATGGCCGACCGAGAAGGACAACGAAAGCGATGCGTCCGGCGATGAATCGGTTAAGAAGAAGGCCAACAGGAGGAAGTCGAGGTATCAAGCGCTGGAGAGGGCTGTGAGCACAAGAAGCAGCATTGTACCGGGATCCGAGAACTCGGGCAGCGGCGTGAGCAACTTGGTGCAGAAGGACGAGCCCGACCCGCTAGGCACCACTGAGAGCGTCGTGCGGACGCTGAAACACCTGGGAGTCCCGCTGCAGGATGACTTGCGGCTTCGTGAGTCTGACCTACCAGACTTTCATAGCTGGGTTGGCCAGGGCGATTGACACATAGTTGTGGACAGGCAACCGGTTCCTCCTCTCCTCGACGACCTTCTCGCCTGCGCTGTTCCTCTCTCAAATGCATGCGACAGCCGACACGCAATCCCTGATAAGCGGCCTCGATGTTCTTTCCAAGTCGATCGATCAAAAGTCGGCATCCCTCAAGGTGCTCGTGGAATCCAACTTTGAGCGCTTCGTTCGCGCCAAAGCAACCATCGACAATGTCTACAAGGAGATGAAATACCGCGGCGCGGATCCTACACCACCACGCGCTAGGGCTCACTCTCGTCATGCGAGTAGGAGTAGCTTTCGAAGTACCAGCGGACCTCCGCCCATCATCAGCCCACACTCGCCCGCGACGGATCCCCGCAAGAAAAATGCGCTCATCAAAGAGAGCGAGTACGGCGTGCTGGGGGTGAAGGCGCCGTTGCTGGACGTTTCGGCAAAGGCGGAGGAAGTCTGGGGCCCTGCTCTTGGGGGAGAGAGAAGGAGGAGCATCTCAAGACAGTTGCATCCTCGCTTGACCAGTACAAAGAATACGTGGAGACGAGCGCGGCAATAGCGGACTGCATCAAGCGCAAGGACCACGAAACCCTGGTCGAGGAGTTCACAAAAGCAAGGAAGTTTGCGGACGAGGCAAAGCTGCTGGCCGAGGAGCTCAAATCGTCTCAACCTACCGATGACCAATTGTACCGGATTCTGTTAGCAGCACGGATGTGGCATGATGTCGATGAGCAAATCCAGGTCCTCAAACGAGACGTATGGAAAAGGCTCATATCTCCTTACAATATGGCCAAGGCGGAGGCACCGGGGCAACGCGAGAACGACCAGCACATGGAGCTGATTACGCTTTTGTTGGAGCTAGGGGTTGAGGACAACCCCATCTGGGTCTGGCTACTGAGTCGCTACGATTACCTGAAGAGCAAGATTCAATCCACAGCTGAGCGGTCCAAGGTGGAAATTGAAATCCTGCGGCGGCGACTGGCGAACGCCGAGAAGCCGAATCCTGAGACGATCGCATCGCACATGCGGACTCTTGGACGGCAATCTATCGAGATGATGTCAAAAACATTCGACTCTTCTGATGTTATCGAACTCTGGGAGATGAACGTCAGCTTTCTTAGCAATCTTCTTTCACCCCAGGGTATTCTAGGCGAGGTCCTCGAGTTTTGGCAGACTGTCCAGGGCTTCATTGATGGCAAAACGCAGAGGAGTATGCCACTCGGCTACAAGGGGGAGTCTGAGAACCACCACCGGCTTTCCTTGCAAGGCACAACAGACCTCCAAAAGGGTACCGTGGAGTTGGTCAGTATGATACGCGACAATGTTCTTCTGTTCTTTGCCGGCCCGCCACCAGAGGACATCTCTCTACTCTTTTCCCCAATGCCGCCGCAATCCCCAGGGACCCCCGCTGCTGCCTCTGTCTCCGGCTCTCTCACACCACGGGACCCTCGCTTCAACCTCGACCCGAACAATCCCCCGCCCCCCTCACCGAAGAGAGGAGAGGCCTGGGAGAAGTTTGCGTTCTGGCCGCCGTGGTCAAACTCTCTGAGTGGCGTGCATTTCTTGTCCAAGATGCTGGCGCTCGTGGGGAGCGGGGCTTCAGATATGACGTCCATAACTCCGGTGGGCAAGGGAGACGCCGCTGAAATAGAGCGGGTCAAGACGTTAGTTGGTGTTTCCAGGGAGAGGTGCGTTACAGCGCTCTGCGCGGCGTGGAACAGGGACGCGGAGAACATCAAGTACGTGGAGGACTGGAACCGGTCGTCCGACAGCAGGGACGTGACCAAGATGCCGGCCAGCTTTGCCGCGTTCGAGGGCGCGCTCCTCAGCGGCATGCAGAAGATCCTCTACATCTCCGAAGCCATGTCGAGGCCGGGGGCTGGGGATATTGTCCTCCCTCCGCCGACGAAGCTGCTGCAGATGGTGCGGAGCCAATACGTCACCACTCTCTACAAGGCCCTGAGCGGGATGGTCGAGAACGCCGAGCGGTTCCCCAAGAAGGCAGACGATGAGTGGACAGTCGAGGTTGACGGCTACGCCCCAGTGAGCAACCCAACAATCACCCAGCTCTCGGCATCAACACTAGGCGGGGGAACGATAGATGCAGGCGATAGGGTAAGCCTCCTTAACCCTTATCTTCCCTTTATAAGCACCTCACACTAACTAACCCACCTCAGAACGTCCGCATGCTCCTAACCCTCAGCAACCTCCAAGCCCTGCGCTCGACCGTCGTCCCCTCCCTCAACACCCAGTTCGAGAACGCCTTCTCCGTCAAACTAACCGACGAGACCAAAACAATCCGCGACGTGCTCAGCCAAATCGACGCCCGGCTCTTCCAGTCCTACACCCGCCCCTCAATCGAGGCCCTCCGGCGCATCATCCGAGCCGGCGTGTCCGCCCCAGACTGGGCCCCAGCCCCGGGGACCAAACCGCGCTCGGTGCGACCCTACGTGTACGAAGCGCTGCTGGGGCTCGTGCTCGTGCACACGCAAGTATCCACAACCGCAGCATCGCTGACGAGCGAGGTGCTATCATACCTACTCGAACAAGGGTCGCGGGAGCTGCTCGAGGCGTTCCGGGCGCGGCCGCGGTACGACCTCGAGGCGCTGATGCAGGCGACGCTCGACGTCGAGTTCGTGGCGCAGACGCTCGGCCACTACACGACGGACCGGGCGTCGGAGCTGCAGAGCGCCGTCTACCAGGAGCTCGACGGCCGCACCGACAACGACGCCCGCGCCCGCCTGCAGGCCGAGCTGCCCGAGATGCGCGCCGTGCTCAAGCGGCTGCGCGAGGCGAGCAAGGGCGAGTTTGCCTGCTTCAGGAAGCCCAAGAGGGCCGCGGGAGCGTCGTCTGCGCCCGGGCCGGGGGCCCTGGAGAGGAGGGACACGGGGGGGAGCGTAGGGAGTGATCGGGAGAGGTGATGTGATTTTAGGTAGCCAGCGGGTACAGCGGGTGCAGCGGGTACTTTTGTTTGGTTCGTTATTTTCAGACCTCTAGCACGCTTCATTTGGGGAGACTTTTGTGATTTGTAAAGGATTGTCGTTGGTAGTCTTCAGAAACCAGAAATAATCCGCCGGCGGCCGGTGTCCGAGTCCGCTGTGGGGTATTTTATCTATCATTTGAAAATCAAACCCATTCTCTCTCTCCCCAAAGACCGTCTAGAGTGTCTTTTTCCGACAGTTTCTCAACCAACACTGCCCCGTCCGCCCATCAATCAAACAGGAGTGGGGCCATTATATCATTAGTGAAGCCATTGCTGCACTTTGGGGGTCTCCGACGTCGGAGAACCTCATAATCGTACATGGCGTATGCAGTCATAAGCCATGGGTCGTTGCGGTCTAAATATGCCGCGCCCGATCCCATAGCCAGAATCGAAGTCGAAGAGGAAGAGTTCGGTGTTCTAAGTCATTGCTCAACAAGATCGGCTTGATCAGGAATCGGAGCTGGGGAGAAGGAGTGTTGAGCAGAACAAGAGCTCGAATGAGCGGGAATCGGTGGGCGAGAAGGTGGGGCGTTCTTGCTTTGCCTTGACCTGGGCAACTGCAACAGGATTTGGTTAGATGACACACAGGCGCAAGGTTGTGATGGCGGGAACTCACAGTCGAGGTTGATTGCCTCAAAATACTCCCTGATCGCCGGGGTTTCCTCCTCGGTGACTAGTTTCCCGTCAATCTCCCGGCGCGTGGTCCGGGGGAGGGCTTTCCGAATGCCGAGGAGCATGTGTAAAAGATTCGCAATTACATAGCCTTGCTGCGCAAAACTGACCGGCTCCTTCTCGAGCGGCCAGAGATGTCGCAGGTTTTCCTGCTCCCACGCCTTGAAGGCCCAGCTGGATTTCTCGACGCAGTTCAGCAGGATCAGGACGGCAAAGTACATGTTGAAGTCGATCTTGACTTTGCTGTCTTGGAGGACGCGCTGCATTCCGGTGAGAAGGGCCTTGCTGGTAGCTGCGGCCTTCCTCTCGGCTGCGGCCGCGAGCTGGAGACAGATGGTATTGAAAAGCTCTCCGTCGGTATCTTCCTTGATTGATTTAGCAGGGGTGTCCTCGGCCCAAGTTTTGGCGTTGATGGTCCACTGCCGCTCGCGGTCCAGTATCTCTACAAGACCCCACAGCTCAAGCGACTTCTTGAGCAACTCGTCATTCGTCTTGCTCGCGACGTCGACAGCGGTTTGCAGTGTCACTTGCATGAAGTGAGAGGGCTCTCGCTTGATCATGTCGGGCAGGATCTCGCGCATGTAGGTCTCAACTCTAGCGGGGGCGTCCTGGTTGTCATTGTCAAGCATGACAATGGGGTACGTCGACGGCCTGTCGTCCAGGATGGCCGCGTCGACAAGCTTCCCCTCGGACTCTCGATCGGCATCACGCTGTAGCACCTGGAGCTGAAGGCGGGGGGCGCAATCTGGGAAGTGGCAGGCCTCGATTATAACACCGTGGCTGCCGAGAGTCATGGTTTGCTTGATCGAGTTGACCCGAGCTTGGGCAAGCACAATTTGCACCCCAGCCGAGTACAGATCTAGCTGCTCCGAGAACTTTGTGCGAACGCAGCCCGAGCGCCAGACCCGGGGGGACAGGACTTTCCGGCAAGTGTCACAGGGCGAGCCTTGGGAGCAGGTCTTTCTGAGGACTCGACAGCGAATACAGGCGCCAATCTTCCGCACCTCCTGAACCTCCTTCCGCCTGGTCGCGTTGAACCGCGCCCTCGAGTGGCGGGACTTGGCACCGTTGGGGCCTCCATCCAAACGGAAAACACCTTTGCCAAGGGGGGCTGTCGTGGTCTGCATGGGACTGTTGTTTACGGTGGCCTGGAAAGTCTCTGTCGCATAAGTGATTTCACCCCAAGGCGGCGGCACGTTCGGTGTCGGCATCGCGCTTGGTGTGGGCATCGCGTTTGGTGTGGCCATCGCGCTCGGCGTCGGCATCGCTGGATGGATGGAGGGAGTGCTTGGGGTTGCTGGGCGCTCCTCTGTTCCGCCCATGTCGGCCACCGGGAGATTATTTACCACAGCGGCGGCGGCGGCATTGGCGGTAGCGGTCGCGGCGTCAGCTGCTGCTGCGGCCTCTTCGCCCAGTATCTCGGGGTCGAGGAATGTGGGATGCAAACGCGCGGCGGCGGCGGCGGCGGCGGCCATGGTTATGTTTGCCGAGTCTGACTGCCCATCTTCGGCGCGCAAGATTTCCTGGAGACGCTCCTCCGCCGTTGGTGCCCGATCTGTCTCTTCCGGCTGGGAATCACCTATATGACCCGTCAACGCGGCGCGTATATAGCCTTGCTACCAATCAATTACGTACCCTTCACTGGCTGAAATGTGCCATTGTCCTGATGCAATGGTGGGTTCTCGATGATGAACTGCTCTTGCAGCTCAAAGCGCTCCGCGGGCTGCCCGCCGGGTGACGAGTGCCCTTGTTGGACTGTACCATTGGGCTGTCCGCGGTCGTCGTTCTTCTCGTTTAGATCGATCTGTCGCGATACTTCGGCGAGGACTCCGAGGGCGGTCCAGTCGCGTTGCTGTATCAGGGGTAAGTCGACCGAAGAGCCATTGGCCTGGGCACGCGCCTGGGCCTGCTGGGTCTGTTGGAATCGCTGTGAGGCATGGCTCATGCCCGAAAGGGCTAAAAGGGCGCTGACTCGCTCCGACTCGGAAATGGCAGGGCATTTCTTAGTCAAGTGGCCCGTCAAGCTGTCGAGCCGACCACGAGGGAAGTGCTCTCCGCATCTGCAAGAGAAAGGTGATTCGATTAGCGATCGGATCCAGCGACTCGCAGAAACAAGCGGTGGGAAATGGAGTTTGGTTACGGAGCAACCTAAGGGAGTAACGGGGCAACAACAAGATAACATGGATAGAGGAAAGGGCAAAGAGCAAAGAGCGGTGGCTCACGCTTTACAAGTGTGGGGATAGCGATTGCTTTGATCCTGCAGCTTCGGGCCCCGCTCGAAATACTGCAAGATGAGTGCATTCGGCCTTCTCCCCATTGTTGTGATCAGAATCCCGGGTGTCGCATCGACAGTTCGGGAGCTATGCGGTGAGTATGTCTTTGTCGAGGTGCCGGGGGGAGGGGTCTGGAAATGTGAAAATACTGCCGGCTTAATTTGGCGGTCAGTCAATCATGTCGTCGTTCGGCCCTGGCTACGAGGTGGGTCTGCCTCCTCACGTGAGTGATCAGAGTTGACAAACTCGAAGCGGGTCGAGAGCAGGGTCGAGGGCGGGTTCCGGCTGGCTGGCACCTGGGCATCACACCTGTCATTGTGCTGTCATTGTGCTGTGTTTGTGCTTGTAATTACCAGAATTGCTTGGAAAGCTGCCTGACAATCTGCACTTTGCCCGACACCTACCCTCGCTTTCTCGTTATACTCTTTCCGATGATTATGTCAGATTACCTCCGAGTTTCGCCTGCCGTGGGTCAATATCTATGGGCACTTCCCTCGAACGAATAGTTGTTGCCCATTCTCAAATACTGGCGCGTGCTCTGTACCAATGCGGAATGTTGTCGGCTGAGCCCGAAGTGGCCACCAATATTGGTCCAAGGTCTGCATCATCCTCTCTAATTTGTACAGATTACAATGCAGCATGTGACAAACCAAGCCAAGCACAAGCCAAGAGAATCAAGCTTTGATAAGCTGGCTCGAGTGCCTCGGACTCCCGCCTCCCGGGTTGCGGGTTGCTCCCGTCTCTGCCAACTAACTGGGTGGATCGTGTGGGCTGTTGTCGCACAAGGTCCAGCCTTCGCTCTGATGTCCAATCCTTGTGTACGCGTTTCGTCTATTCCTCCAACCCATCCCCATCCTTGCTAACGTGAGGTACCACCCGAAGCAACCGAGATCAGTCGACAACTTCTTTTATCATCCGCTGCCCTCTCCCCTCGAAAGGCAACCTCAGACGGGCACAACGCTGACAAAAGTGACGTATGGACCATGTCCACCATGGGATAAACGCTCCGCCCGCGGCACCATCGGCCCCACCAAAGAAAGCTCCCCCCAAGCCCGAACCTTGGATGCATTCGATTATCTATCCGTCCGATCATAATTCCAGCCAGCCCCGATGTTGGTGCTGTTCTCGGCACATGAGCCCCTGACATTCGACATCTCCGTTACATGTCCACGATGCTGCTCCTCCACCAGACTGGCAGCGTCAAGATCGGCGAGGTGATCCGTTACACCGTGACTTACACGCCCTCCGCCGACCACATCCTCCCGTCACCCGAGTTCCTGTATCTGCGCATCAAGAACACTTCCGCCATTGCCCTCCGCGCCGCCTTTGTCCACGGACCCTACACTCTCGGAGTCGCCGCATATCCATCGACTTTTAAACCCTTCGAAAAGTTCGAGAACCCCCGTCGCTATGGCGTGCCCGAGTTCGAACCCATGCTCAAGGCCGGCGCTGTGTGGAACTGCCACCTGGTCGTGCCCGACAACATCCGCCAGAGTGCAGGCGAGGGCACCAGCAAATATGGGCACTTCGGGGGCGGACCTGAACATGATGGGGATACTGTGACGTGGGTGGTCGAGGTTTCCTCCCAGATCATCTTTTCCGCCTCGGCGTCGGTGCACTATGAAATCTTGCTGGCGCGCGATGAGAAGTCGTTGAATCTCGGCTCCGTGGTGCCCGTCATAGGGAACCAGGCACAAGTTCCCCAGCCGGGCCGTGTCAGCGACTTCCAACAGAGCGCCGGCTCGTCAAAACACCACCCGGCTCAGCCGAAAGGCGTTTTCTCCAAAGCCATACACCTCAAGGTGGAGGACACCGCGGCTCTGTGGAACACTCCACGGATTCCGGGCTGGGATGATAATGGATGGCTCCGCGGTAGGGAAACTGAGGGTTCCCACCCTTCAGTTGAGCCGGGCACGGAAAGTGGGAATTGTGACGAGGCAAGGCGGCAGTCGAAGCAGAAGCAGAAGAAAGTTCATTTGGTTGTGCTCACTCACGGGTTGCACAGCAATCTCGGCGGTGACATGCTGTTCATCAAGGAGAGCATAGATGCAACCGTGAAACAAGCAAGGATTGACGCAAAGGCACGCAAAGCAAGGGAGCGAGCGGCGAAAAAGAGCGCGTCCACAGAAGCCGGTCCAGCAGGCGATGCTTCGGAAGAAAGCAGCCAATCCCCTTCGCCAACACCTGCCCATGGGGCGGAAGCCAGCGGCGATGCCTCGGGCCAACTGGGAAACCCCGACGGGAAAGAAGACCTCGCCGACGATGACGATGACGATGATGACGAGGAAGAAGTCATTGTACGCGGCTTCTCTGGAAATGCGGCAAAAACGGAAAAGGGCATCAAATGGCTGGGCAAGCGGCTCGCCAGGTATATTTTGACCATGACCTACCCGGATCAACCATGTTTGCCTACCGCCAAAGCCGCTTCGGACGCCATCACCCACTCACTTAAAACAGGCGCACAGAAGAAAGCCATCGAGGAGGCACATAAGCATAACTCCGTTCGCCAGGCGACATCTCCTGGAGGCAAGCGGCTGTACAAATTCACCAAGATCAGTTTCATCGCCCATTCCCTTGGCGGGTTGGTGCAAACGTACGCCGTTGCATACATCCAAAAGCACTCGCCACAGTTTTTTGATCTTATTGAGCCCGTCAATTTCATTGCCCTGGCATCACCATTCTTGGGGCTTAACCATGAAAATCCGCTCTACGTCAAGTTTGCGCTGGATTTTGGCCTGGTGGGAAGGACAGGCCAAGATCTCGGGTTGACTTGGAGAGCGCCAACCATCGCACGGAACGGATGGGGTGCAATCATGGGGAACCTCGGAGAGCATGCCCACAAGCGCGTGTATGGGGAGCATCAGGCCGAGTCCAAGCCGCTGCTCCGGATCCTGCCCACGGGTCCGGCCCACAAGGCACTCAAAAAGTTCCGGAACAGAACAGTGTACTCCAACGTGGTCAATGACGGCATCGTACCGCTTCGGACGAGCTGTCTTCTCTTTCTTGACTGGCAGGGGCTTGGACGGGTCGAAAAGGCCCGACGAGAGGCAGGCCTGGTGGAAACTGTCGTCGGGTTTGGCTGGGCCGAGCTGACAGGAGCCAACGTAACGAGTCCCAGGCTCGCACCTTGGTCGCCGGAAGACAGAGATGACTCTGGCGGCACGGGAAAGACGACCCCTACCAGCCATGGGGACTCTCATCAGGTCCCCCAACCGCCGACCAACGCGATGCTAGAAGACGACCGGCAGAGTCTCAGGTCGATTGCTAGCCCGTACGGAGACTCACACTCGGAATTCCAGCATCTCCAGAGCTCAAGCACGACTACATCGAACCCCCTTTCTGGGCTTTTCAATTTCTTCCGCAGCGAGACGCCAAAACCGGTGCCCCCGGCGTCTCCCAAGATAACCAAAATCTACCAACGGAGCCAGACGCTCAAGCCAGACCAGTGGTCCGCTTTAGATTCCGCCGCCCCGTCTAGCTCTCGAGTGACGACCGGGAGCGAGCTCACTGACGAGCAAGACAACATGTCGGCGCCTCCAAGAACGACCATCTTCGAGTCCGCTGGCGACCTGCTCAACCCGAAACTACCCCCGATGGAATTTATCATCGACCCCTCTAAACGTCCGCGGACCATTTTTCACGACCGCGTCTATCATCCCATCGACATCCCTCCACCGCCAATCAAGGAGCGGTCTTCCAGCCCATTGACTTTACGGCGGCGAACACACACGGTAAACTCTTCCAAAACCAGCCAAAGCGAGACCTCCTCGCCACCTCCTACCAAACCAATCGAAGATAAAGACACTGCCCTCTCCCAACCCTCCGAAAACACCCAGCAGTCCCAGCAGTCCCAAAAGTCCCAAAAGTCACAACCACCCCAAACCCCTAAACAAACCACCATCTCAGTCAACGACGAATCCCCGACAGCACATATCCCCTCCCTCAACACCCCGCCCGACGCCACCGCGGATGAGGTCATCGAGCTAGACATCGACAGCTCGCAGATGCGCGTCGAGGAGAAGATCGCGCGGGCCTACCACCGCGGCCTGTCCTGGCGCAAGGTCCTCGTCAAGCTGGAGCCCGACGCGCACAACAACATCGTCGTGCGCCGCACGTTTGCCAACGCCTTCGGCTGGCCCGTCATCCAGCACCTGGTCGACGCCCACTTCTCCGACGCCGCCACCGCCCGCTGCCCCAACGAGGACGAGCCAAACGCCGAGCGAGCTAGGAGCGTCGGCCTCGCGCCGAGTGTGGATGGCCGGGAGACGAAGGAGGCCGTGCGGGGTGTCAATGCCGCCGGGGAGCGGGTTAGTATCAGCGGCGATGGGATCGCGGCGAGCAAAGAAGAAGAAAACGAGGGGGAGGATGGGAAGGGGGAGGAGGGCGATACGGTGCCCGAGCTGCCGAGGAGCCCCAAGCCGTCTCCGTTGCTGGGCGCGTACTCGTCGCCGTCCTCGTCGTCGGATACGCAGGCGGCGGGCGGCGGCCGCACGCCGACTACGCCGCGCCCGCCGCTGGATCGGCTGGATTCGGTGACGTGGAGCGAGCGCGATTGGATGGATAGCGAGAACGAGAGTGATGAGGGGGGATCGGGCGGGAGGAGTGGGAAGAAGGAGGGTGGTGGTGGTGGTGGTGGTGGTAGTGGAGGTAAAGGGAAAGGGGTTGGGCTAGGGATTCCCTCTGCTGACGGCGAGCGGAGTTCAAGCCCGTTGAATTGGAACTGGACCGAGAAGATTGTGGGAAAGGGTGGCGTGGGGCGGTCGAAGTCGCCGGCTAGCAGTAGTGCTAGTTTCGCTGCAAAGAAGTGAGTATAAGTGTTTATATCGTGTGGCTTGTTTGGAAGGACTGGTGGGTCGTTTGGCGCATGGCTTGTTTCCTGGGTTGGGTGTCACCACTTTGAGGATATGGATAGAGTAGGATAGAGGTGTATATCGAAGTTAGCTCGTCATTTGATTTACTTACTAATTAATGGAAACGGAATTAGTTGACATGGAATCAGCCTCTTTTTGCAAGATCTAGTTTTCTGCTTGCTCGTACACTGCTACACCTTTCATTTTGTCTCTTGTATGTACAAGTCCTTTCTCTCATGACCCAACCTTGCCTCCCTCTCTTTTACTCTCACACCTCACTTTCGTTTCCCGTGGTCAGTACACTCTGGGGTAAAATCTGTGAGCCTGTTGACAAGACCTAGCATGGCAAGCCTTTCACCATCCAACCAATCAAGGGCGTGTGGCTCAGTTGGTAGAGCGTTCGCTTAGCATACTTCGGTGTATGCGAAAGGTCCTGGGTTCGATTCCCAGCTCGTCCACAGATTATCTTTTGCCATCCTGCCGGATTACTTTTTGTCACCTCCCTACAAAGACATTGCTCCAGTACCCTATCCCGCCATCCTCGGTCCGTTGTCCCGTTGGTGCCTTTGTTGAAAAGTGTTGTCCTTTGACAGTCAACCGGAGGAGTCCGGTCACGCAATCTGTAGCGTGGCCCGCCGACCACGGCAGCCGTGCGGGGCTAGGTTGCTCTTGAATGGGACAGTGGGGGTACCCACCACAAGAGAGAACCGGGGAACGCAGACAGGGTGCCGTTGGTGCTTGACCGGGGTTACGTCAGGGCCCTTTCCCGTCCTGTGAGATTCGAGAAGTGTCCGTCCTCCTCTTCGGAAGCCCATGATATTACGGCAAGCGGTTTGTCGGGTAGCATCCGCAAACGAACTACTCAGGGCTCGGGAGCGCGGGGCTGTTGTGCTTCCCACCTCGCATCTGAGGTGCCTGAGAGAGTGAGAGAGTCGACCGTTGACCGCTACTTGGAGAGTTGTGCGTGTACTGTGTAGGGGAGAAACACACCCCCTGCACTTGTTTGTCCAACGGAACGGACCGTGCTTCGCTGTCAATGTTTCCCGTCCTCTGTTACTTGGCCACAAGGCAGGTTCCCATCGCCAAACTGCAGGCTCCGCTGGCGCATTGATTGCTTGTGTTCAGTGCTGGCTGCTCCTCCCCCAATTCTCTCCGAGTTTGCGGGGCTTGTCAGATCAGTTCGGGGTTCTCAAGGTCGGAGCGAAAGGTGTGGTGGGGATTCGGGGATACCTGCAGGCGCGATCGCAGCTGTCTCGTCCAATGAGGACTCCTCCGTCTCCGGCGAAATTCTGTCTCTCAGGGTGCTCCTTCTCTGCCTTGCGCACTGTGCCTGTAAAAGAAGCAGTTGCCCCGCGGCGGTCTCTCTTTCCATTGCATTCCAGGTTCTCGTCAGTTTGCCGAGTTGTCTCTTTTTTCCTCTGTTCTTCTTCTTCTCTTTCCCATTCCCCCCAGTCCCGTATCCGCACCTCCCGGAGCATCACCGGCCGGACTCCAAGGGCACCACGGTTCACAAGTGGAGAGGCGTAGACGCTGCTTCCTTGTCGCCCCCAGGAGTGAGCGAGTGTTGAGCTGCTCTCCGAGATTGTTGACCACGTATGGCAATTTCCATCTATCCAACTTCCTCTCTCGTCGATTGCACCCTCCCTAACCTGTTTGCTGCGGCCTGGTGAATCTGGTCTACCCCCCCCCCCCCCCCCCCGGATGACTCCCACCGTATTGCCTTTGTTCCCGCTTTAGCTGCTCCTCTAGCCGTCTCAATTGTCCGAACTCAAGAGTTCTGGGGGTCAAAGAAGAGTGACAATAGGCTAACGAAAGAAACCCGTTTTTGACAGCAGCCGTATCCCTCCCGCCGATTCCCCTCCATAGTTAGAACCAATCCGTCATCATGCACATCCGGGAGATGCTAGCGGAAGCCGAGAGGACCGGTAACCCGTCCTTCTCGTTCGAGTACTTCCCGCCCAAGACAGCCCAGGGCGTACAGAACCTCTACGACCGCATGGAACGCATGTACAACTTCGGCCCCAAGTTTATCGACATCACTTGGGGCGCTGGCGGCCGCATTGCCGAGCTGACCTGCGAGATGGTGGTTCAGGCGCAGACTTACCTCGGACTCGAAGCATGCATGCACCTTACATGCACCGACATGGGCGAGGAGAAGGTCAACGATGCGCTTCGGAAGGCTTACAAGGCCGGTTGCACCAACATCCTGGCGCTCAGGGGTGACCCGCCACGCGAGCAGGAAAAGTGGGAGGCTGCCGAGGGCGGCTTTCAGTATGCCCGGGACCTCGTGGCCCACATCCGCAAGACATATGGCAACCACTTCGACATTGGTGTGGCCGGCTACCCGGAGGGTTGTGACGATAACAAGGACGAGGATTTGTTGCTGGACCACTTGAAGGAGAAGGTCGACATGGGTGCCACCTTCATCGTCACCCAGATGTTCTACGATGTCGACAACTTCATCCGCTGGGTTGGGAGGGTTCGTGAGCGCGGCATTACGGTGCCCATCGTGCCTGGCATCATGCCCATCGCCACTTATGCCAGCTTCTTGCGCCGCGCGAACCATATGAATTGCAAGGTGCCCGAGGATTGGATGGCGAAGCTCGAATCGGTCAAGAATGACGATGTGGCGGTCCGTGATATCGGCAAGACGCTGGTCGCCGACATGTGCCGGAAGATCCTCGCCGCTGGGATCCGTCACCTGCATTTTTACACCATGAACCTCGCGCAGGCAACCCGGATGGTTTTGGAAGAATTGGACTGGATGCCGTCGCCTGACCGCCCGCTCAAGCAGGCGCTCCCTTGGAAGCAATCCCTGGGCTTTGGGCGCCGCGACGAGGATGTTCGACCTATTTTCTGGCGTAATCGCAACAAGTCGTACGTCGCGCGCACACAGGATTGGGATGAGTTCCCCAACGGTCGCTGGGGTGACTCGAGGTCCCCCGCCTTCGGCGAGCTGGATGCCTACGGCGTCGGCTTGACCGGCAGCAACGAGCAGAACCGCAAGAAGTGGGGTGAGCCGACCTGCATTCAGGACATTGCCAACCTCTTTGTCCGCTACCTGAACAAGGAAATCGAATACCTTCCCTGGAGTGAGGCACCGGTGGCCGAGGAAGCCGACCTCATCAAGGACGACCTAATCGAGTTGAACAAGCGCGGCCTTATCACTGTGAACTCACAGCCAGCCGTCAACGGCGTGAAATCAACCCACCCAATCCACGGTTGGGGGCCTGCGAACGGCTACGTCTATCAGAAGGCCTATCTCGAGATGCTTATCTCGCCCGAGCTCTTCCCGCAGATCAAGAGCCGCATTGAGAATCATCCTGATTTGACCTACCACGCGGTGACCAAGTCTGGCAACCTTCATACCAATGCGCAATTCGAGGGGCCCAATGCCGTCACCTGGGGTGTGTTCCCCGGTAAGGAAATCGTCCAGCCCACCATCGTGGAGAGGATCAGCTTCCTCGCTTGGAAGGACGAGGCATTCCAGTTGGGCATGGAATGGGCTCGCTGCTACGAAGCCGGCACCCCAAGTCGTTCCATTTTGGACGAGGTTATGAACACGTGGTACTTGGTGAATATTGGTAAGATGATCCCTAGAAGCTGATGCCCAAGTTCACTCAGACTGACATACATGCAGTTAATAACGATTTCCACCGAGGCGAGACCATCTTCGAGGTCCTCAAGGGTCTTGAGGCTCCTGGTCTAGACAAGGTCCCAGAACCTCAGGCGAATGGCGCTACGAATGGCGCCTCCAACGGCGTCGAGGCATCGTCGTAATGCCTCACGAATCGTCTTTCGGCCATGCTGGACCGCTCAACTTGGCCAGCCGACCGACGACGAATAGTTCTTCAACATTTTTGCATGGCCGCAATCCATTTCAACCTCCCAACTTGCACACACAAACATCACTTTTAATATCCATCTATCCATCCGCAGCCTGGAGCGAGACGGGACCGGGCCGAGGAATGACGCATTAACGACGCACGCAACTTTCGGCATTATTTAACATACAGCATGCATATGGGAAGGCGTTTTCGAGTGGGCGGGTGAGCAAAACAAAATGCGCATCACGGGGCATGGGCATTCCCCCCCCCAGGTCGGGTCTTGATTTTTCAACAAAAAAGGAAAGGCAGGCGGTGTTGGAATAGGCTGGATGGATTTCAATCATCAACTGGTACACATAAGAGGACTGGGCCGGCAAGGAGGAGGAGGCAGTTGGGGGTGGAGGAGTAGACGGTCCAACCCGGTTTTCATGCATCACCGATATCTCAACGATACCCAGGGGAAACTTAGGCAGGATTTGGTTCAAGTACGTTTGGCTGCCTTCTTGTGTAGGGCGGGCAAACTTCAACTTCAACAGTAGTTGATAGAGAGAGAGACAATATGAGAACCTTGCAGCGCGCAGAGGATCAAGCGCCAGGACAGTGACAGCCACCAACATGGATTGGCAGCAATAAGTTGTAAATGATCTGCCCTGCTCGTCTGCATTTTCATCGAATAGTGAATTGTCAGTCACCTAGCACTGTACACAGTTGAGATACGCTTTCGGTGTCAACCTCTCAAGCAACGAGTACCTATGTTATTCCGTTCCTCTACCAAGCCTTAGTGTATGCCCATCCCATACCCGCTGTCTTTTTCTGTAACCGTTGTATGCAACCCATGGGCGAAACCCCAAGCAACCGGGAAGCTGAGGTTCTCCTCTCTCTCTCTCTCGTCGGGCCAAGTATCTCACAGGTAAACATATTTATTACACAGCCATTGACCCGCCTCCGGCCACCCTCCTCACCATAACCATAACCCCTTAAACCACCTCTACGCCTCCGACTCGACCCAACTGAACCCACTCACTCACTCACCAGTAGCGGCGGGCATGGTACCGAACTCCAACCCAAGCCCCGATCGCTCACGGGGGGGCATCAACCGCCCTCCAAGCTGGGATGGAGATGGAGCCGGCATTACTAATACCCCCACTGCTCCTCGTCAGCCACCTCATAGTCCATCTGATGCTGGTTGTTGTGACTGTGATGGTGATGATCATCGCCGGACGGCCGCTCCAGCAGGATGTGCACGTCCTTATCGCTGCTATCGATCCCTGCTGCTGCTGCGGCCGCCTCGTCGTCATGATACTCGTCGCCGCTCTCGTGGTCGTGGTCGCGGTCGTCGGGGGATGTTGCTGTGGTGGTTGTGGTTTTCTCGCGCTTCCCATCCGTGCTGCTACCGTTCCTGCCTTGGGCTGCACCGAGGTGGCGGGAGGTTGAGGAGGGGGTTGGGGCGCTGGCGCCTGGGGTGGTGGGCACGGAGCCTGAGGCGCCGTTGGAGCCGGCCCAGGCGAGGTCGAGCGAGGAGTCGAGGCCGGGGATTTCTTTGTTGGCGAGGAGCACCGAGTTGAAGAATTTCTCGGCGGTTTTGCGGTCTTTGAAAGTGATTTCGGTGGAGGTAGGGGTTGTCTGGATGTCGGTGAACTCGCCGATACCCTGGGGAGTGTGTTAGTTACGGGGATGAAGGGGTTGGATATAGGTTAATGATGGGACTTACGAAGAGGTACTGCCGCAGCGTCTCATCCTTATCGGACGCGGTAAAATCCACTCCGGTGAGGATCACCTTCTTGGGGCGGTTATCGAGTGAATAGGCGGCGTATGCGGCATGAACGTCAGCCCGGCCGCGGTAGCTGCCCCGGTGCGACCCGCGCGCCGATCCTCGCCAGCTGCCTCTGCCCCGTCCGCCGTAACCGCCCCTGGGGGGCCACGGCGAGGGGGCGTCGATGGCATCGGGATCGAGGCCCATTTGCCGCGCCTCCGCCTCGAGTGCTGCCAGTTGCGCTCGGAGGGCCTCACTCTGACTCATGGGCTTTTTCGATTCACTTTCGCCATCCTCGGATTTGGTGCCATTGTGGCCACCGAGTTTGGCCTCCAGCTTCGCCTTCTCCTCCAGCTGCTTCGCAATAAGCTCCTTCTGCCGCTTCTCGAGCTCCTCACGCTGGCGCTCTAGTTCCTCTCTTTTCTTGGTCTTCTCCTCGAACGCCTTTTGCTTCTCTTCTTGCTGCTTGGCGAACTCTTCCATGTCTACCTCGGGCTTCGGGCTAGCATCGTGACCGTCAACCGTGGATGAGCCATTCGTGTGCCGTGCCTTCTTCGCACCTGGCGCACCTCCCGCGAAGGGTGTTGAGCCCGGCTGTTTCGACCCCTCATCTTTGTACCAGAAGACCTTAACAAACCGGTTATCAAACATGACCTTCGGGGATTGGTAAGCTGCGTTGGCCGAGTTCCAGTTGTCGAATTTGACAATAGCCAGCCTCTTGTATGCTTGCATGGAAACTTCCAGAACGTTCCCGAACTGGGAGAAGAAGTCCTTGACTTGGTCTTCTGTGAAGTTATCCTCCGGGATGTTTTCCACCACTATCGTCGACTTTGTCCGATCAAAAACCGGTCCATCTGCGGAGAATGGCGCTCTCTCGCCCCGCCTCTGACGGTTCTGGTGCTTGCCACCTCTGTGTCTCGGTTGTTGGCCAAAATCGGGGATGGGCGGCTGCCCTTGAAAGGGACCCTGTCCGCCGAAAAGATCGGGCATGAGAGCATTGGTGGGGTCGTACTCTGTGTGCTGGTTAGCGGCCTTCGCATCCCCAAATCATGAGGATTCCCGTCTTACCTTCTACCGGCGGGGGCTGTGGCAGCGCTTGCATGCCGCCGAACGGCGGCCCGGGAAGAGGAGGATAGCCCGGGTCGTTGCTATGCGCGAACATACAGTTCGTCCCACGCGGGCAATATCCCTTCTTTTCCCAGTCGCGGCACTTCTTTCTCTTTTTGGGGGGGAATTGGCCTCGCAACAGTTCAGGCATAGGGTGGCCGGCGGCTAAGCTCATTCCAAACATGGCATCCATTGCGCCCTTGGGGTCGAAATACCCAACTGTTGCCGGGCCGGGAGGGCCTTGTGGTGGTAATTGTCCCGGCAGAGGGTACGGGGCCATGCCTGGCGCACCGCCTCCGAACATATTCATATCATCGGATCGGGCCCCTCGAGCTCCTCTCCTGGGTTGCTTGAATGCCCTCGCACCAAACCCAGGATCCCTCCCGTTCTGCGCCATTGGGTCGTCCCAATCGGTGTACCCTCGCTTTTTCGACCCATTTTGGAAGCGCGGCGGGTACGCTTGGGCTGCACCCATCGAATCGTCATCGTAGTACAAGCTCGGGGGGAATTGGCCAGCAGCGCTGGGGGCCGGAAGGGCAACATGCTTCGGAGGCGGAGGAGGGGCGCCGGGAAGGTAGGATCGGTAGGCAAGCGCTTCGAAGACGTCGTTCACGAAAACGGGTGAGTCTGCAAAAAAAAAGCCGGTCAGTTAGGGGGCTGGGAGGGACGTATGACCGCTGCTAAGCAAAGGCCCACCTTCTTTAAGGAAGTCGGGTATCTCCTCCTCGCAGAGCCTGCGCACGTCGTTGATGTCACCATCGTGGCGTAAGAGAGCTAGGACGTAGTCGGCGAGCACATCGGGGTCGGCGTCAGATCTGATGCAAACAAGGTCCGGAGGTTAGCAGGATGGACTACAAGGCGCATGCATCACGGGAAAGGCAAAACAGAGAAAGACGGACGTATTCTCAAGTCGTGTAACGATCCATTTCTTCAAATGAGCAGTGTGCTCCTCGGGGAATAGCATTTCGGTTGATTCTTTTATCTGTCGATATTTCCATGGAATGTATTATGGTGAAAGGAGAGAGTTTGCGTTGAGGTCAAGAATTTGGCCAGAGTTTGGTTAGAATTGGAATTGGATCAGCTCAGAGGTGCTTTGTCAAATGTCTCTGCGCAATGCGCGACCTCAACGACCTCTGGTAATTATTTGCAGGTCGCGTCATGAAGAGCAGGGGTGCGACCACTTAAATATTACGCTTAGTGGTTGTATTCTGACGTTACGCAATACAGCATATAATTACGCTGCCACCCTTTTATGTTCAATTCTAGTTACAAGTCAGACATTGACAACTACATACATACACAAGTGCGTACACATCATACAAAGTACAGCGGCCACTTCAACTGCTCTCAATCATACACACTCCGCCTCGAAGACCCTCATCCTATCACTGACCCTCCTTCAAGGCATTGATGATATCCTCCTCCGACAGGTCCTGCTTCCCCTTTGGCGTTTGTGCCGTGTCTCCCACATTCAAGAAGCCGGTCTCGGACCAGATCTGGTTCGGATGGTAGTTCGTCTTCTTCTTCTCATCGGTCCTGACCAACCGGCCACCCTTCCACGTAGCTTCATCCTCCTCCGGCTTCCCCGCTGCGCCCTCCTCGCCGCCCTCTTCCTCACCACCCTCCTCCGCACCCTCATCAAGCTCCAGCTCTGGCACCTCCTCGAGGCCCTTCCTCTTCGCCTCCCCAAAGATCTGGGCCTCCAGGCGCGATCCGGAGCGATGCATGGTGGTGACGGCCCTGACCGTTTTGGGGCAACTCTCGTTGATGTACTGGAACTGGCGGCTGGCCTCGCGCGACCAGAGCATCATCTGCTCGAGGTCCATGTACTCCTTGGCCAGGACGAGCAGGGTGTGGGCGATGGGCCGCGGGCGGTGCGGGTTGGTGCCGGCGCGGCGCAGTTCCAGCGGCACCTGGTTCTTGACCTGACCCTCGGCGCGCACCGCGTACCAGCCGGCCCACTGCGGCATGAGCACGTTCTCGCACACGGTGAAGGCTTCGCGCCACTTCTTCAGCCGCGCGAGCGCCTGCACGTGGTAGTTCCAGTTCTTGCTGTCGAGGTCGAACCCGCGCTGGCGGACCGTGGCGACTAGGGCGAGCAAGCCGTCCGGGTCCTTCTCCTCGAGAAACAGCCGTTGCATGGTCTTGAGCGGGTCGCAGAGCCGGAAGCGCTGCGCGTACACGACCGGTTTGGAGGGGTCTTCTGGGTCGTCGTTCTCGTCCGGATTAAGGTGCGACGAGGCGGGCTGGTAGCGCTTGCTGGTACGTTTGAGGATGAGAGCCCACGTCTCGTGGACGCGGTCGTACTTCTTCTCGAAGAAGTCGGCGAGCATGATCTGGTGGAGGAGTTTGAGCGGCACCGTCTCTTGGGACGCGCGCGCGGGGTAGCGGGTGTTGTGAAGGTGAATGAGCTGCTGCACCGTGGCGTGTTCACGCATCTGCGTCAGGATAAAGAGCACCTTGGAGTAGAGACCGATGACGGAGCGGATGTCGTCTGGCCCGCCCTGGTCCTCTCGTTCCATGGCCTTGTAGAAATCGCGGAGGATCTTTTTCAGAAAGTGCTCAGCGTTGACGCCGCGCCGCTTGCTGGAGGGCAGTTGCTGCCATCTCCCCAGCGCGTCGATGACTTTGGTCATGCGCATTGCCGATTGCGGGAAGTTCATTTGGGCCATGAGCTCGTTGGTCTTGAGTGTCATGTGTGGTTCACCGCTGTTGATGAAGGCCGCCATGAGGAGGACGAAGTGGTCCGCTGTAGGCTCGAATACGCCTTCGCGGTTGGCGACTCGGAGCAGATGCATAGCGTGATGCGACTGGCGGGCGTAGAGCAAGGCGAGGAGGAGATGACTGTATGTTTCCTGGTTATAAACAATCCCTTGCGACGACATAAACTCGAGCAGCCGATTGACCGTGGTTAGGTCTCGCCGCCTCGCGTTGTGCTGAAGGAGCGTATTCCAGAGCAAGGTATAACTGCCAGGCAGCTCCCGTCTCTTGGTTACGTTTATACAGAGTTTCTCGGCCTCGGCAAACCGGTCATTCTGGCAGTATGCCTCAACCAACGCCCTCACCATGGCCGCAGTTGGTTCTACATTCCGGTCCTTCGCAAGCTGGAACAGTTCGAGGGTGAATTGCAGATCGCCGCGGAATCCAGCCATGCCCATCATGGTTCCAAAAGTGTAATGGTCCGGTTCGAGTTCGTTGCAAATGTATGAGAAGAGCTCAATGGCGCCTCCGTAGTCCCCGGCCTTGGTGTGGGCGTTCATCAAGATGTTCCACTGCTTGATCACGGGTGCCTCGCCAGTCCTCTCAGCAGCATCCTCCATGACCTGGCGGGCGGCTTCAGGATCACCCCTGACGGCATGGGCCTGCATGAGTGTGTGGATGAACTTTGGCTCATCCTCGGGCGTGACGTCGTAGTGCTTGGTATATTCGTCGACCAGCCGCATGATGGACTTGACATCGCCGCGTCCACTATAAAAAGCCATGTACTTATGGTATGCTCTCTCGTCCAAGTGGCCATAACCACGGTACCAGTCTTCGAGTAGCTGTTCCATCCCCACAACATTGTGCGGGAAAAACACGTCAATCATGACCCGCAAAACGGATTCATCCACGCGCACGCCGGGAAGCGCCCTGTATTTCCTGTACAGATCGGTGGCAAGCCGCTTCCGGTCCTTCTCCGCGCTGGAAACGATGAAGCGCTCGTAAGAACGCGGATCCTCGGCACGGTGGAGCATAAAAACAACGTCGGAGGCCCGGAACAACTCCAGCGAGTGTCTAACGAGATGCCTGAGAAAGGAATCGACAAGGGCAGTGCGCTGAGACATCGTCTCGGGGTTGTTCTCGAGGAACTTGTACAGCTCCTTCACTTTGGCCTCGAAATCGGTCGTCGCCGCCAGAGTCGGGAACCCGGAGCCGCCCCCCGGCAACGGCGTTTGAACCTGTGCAGCCTCCGAATCGGCATCATGTGGTTCTGTCAGCTCGCCTTCTGGCCTGGACGAGGTTTCGGACTCCTGCACAGTTGATGTTTCGGCCCCTGAGCCAACATGTCGTACTTGCGAGGACTCTTCAGCGGCTTGCGGATCCGTTTCTTGAGCAGCCGTTGGTTCAGGGTCAGAATCAATGTTGGGGAGCTTCGTCGGCTCAGCCCCTTGCTCCATTCCCTGTCCTTCCGGAGGCTCAACAGGCTCTCCAATCACTCGAGTTGGCGGCGCGTACACCGGTTCCTCGTCACCCTTGATGTTCAAGTAGAGCTCCCAGGCCTCGAGAACGATGTCCCATGACGATAGCTCGAATCCGTAGGCGGCGATGTAATCTAGTGCTCCACCAAAGCCGCGCTGTTCCATGGCAATCTTGAAAATTGCCATGGCCTCCGGAACCTTGTGCAGCGTGAGCTGCGCCTTGACTGCCGCGCGGACAAGTTCCTCGGTCCAATCGTCGAGCTGATACTTGGCGAACAAGTCGTTGACTCTCCACGCCTCGATCGGCCGGGTTGATGCTGAGATGGCGAGGAGCACGTCCGTTGTGAAGTCGTCCTTCAAGCTCGGATCGAGCTTCATGTAGTGCTGAAAAATCTGATCGTACGCCCCGGCACGGTTCGAGTATAGCAGCTTTCGCAGCATGGTAGCAGCTGCAAAGGAATCGTTTTCTTCAGCATCTCCGGCTGCGACCCCGTCTTCGTGGTCTGGCTCCTCCTCGAAATCTTCCTCCTCTGGCTCTTCTAGGCTGGCGGATTCATCGGCAGCGGCTTGCGATGTCGGCGGCTGGTCGGACCGACGAGAGGCGGCGGACGTGAAGAGGCGTGACATGTGATTTCGTGGTCTCGATGCGGACTCCAGGCGCACCGGGTGGATCGGATACGGCCTCCGCAAGAGAGCAGCTGTCCCGCTGGGGTATAGGAAGTCGAGGAGGAGGCCAGATGCCGTCATGGTCTCGGCCTTCTGGCTGGGCTTCGCTGGTGTCGCGGGGTTCTTCGACTCGGCCGGGGCCTGACGCATGAGGGCCTGACAGGCGTCGATGAACTCAGTTTCGGTAGCACCATGGTGAAAGAAGGTGGTGGCAAGCTTGCGGCGGCTTTGCAAACGGGACTTGGCCGAGGGAAGAACTCGCTGGAGGCTGCTGCTGCACGGCTCGATGCTCGTCGCGGTCCTCTCCAGCATGGCGCTAGAGGATACGACAAGATGGCGACGGTGCATTCGATCCCAAGAATAGCTCAGATAGTTGACGTGTTAGAGCCGCATGGTCCGCAACGGTCTCGAGGTAGCTGCCGTAGCTTCAACGCGATGAACCTGGAAGAAATACCCAAGACGACCGAGGGTCATAGTGGACCTGTAGAAATATCTGTGTGGTGTCGGAATCCGCAATGCCGCAACAATGGGACGGAGAGCGGCTGGTATCAGGTCAAGAGGTGGGGGGAGCTACCTGGTATGTCGAGAGGAAAGTTGATGTAGGTCCCTCCAGAAATTTTGGGTCCCGGCCGGCACTCGGGGGTGGAGCTTGCACCGGGCTCCGGGGTCCATCCAGGTCGTACGACAAAATAACCCCCCTAGCCGCAGGTGGGATGAAATACTGTGTACGGATAAGATAGTAACGACCAGTCAACCCCAACCCTGTCCGGTCTTTACCTTCCGGGAATTGCAGCGGGGGATGAATCAACCAAAAAAACAGAGCCCCACATTCTCGAGCTCTGTGGTGTTCGAAGCCGAAGCACACGACAAGCAAGGGTACCTACCACCGCTCGAGAGACGTCACCCATCCCCGCCGCAAGCTACAATGGATATTACCAAGTTTGTGGTTTCCCTCAGGGAGAAGGCATTGCTGTACGGTGACTACTCGACATACTGGTCGCAGCTGTCAGGCAAGCTACTCAACTGTCGCAAGAAACTCAACATTGCGACCAAGAGCCGCGGGAAATTCAACCCAAAGGCGCCCGTCACTCCCGAGCAGATCGCCGAGAACCATGAGTATGTTATCATGGTACTCTATTTTATTTTTGGTTGCAGTTGGCTAACCGCGCGCGCACCCCAGATACGTTTACCTCCAGCTGCTGACAGCCGAGCGGACATGGGCCCACGCCATGTCCATGAAGGCCTCCCACACGGCCGACACCAAGGGCATGACGGGCAAAGCTCGGTCGCACATTGTCTCCAGGCTTGAGAAAGGCGCCCGCACCGCTGAGCGGTTGGCCCAGGCTCTGTCGTCGAGCGCGAGCGGCGCATCCCCCACCGACACCCTCGACGCCCGTGCCTACGCCGCCTTGCTCAGGGGGGCCGCCCTGTTTGAGAAGCAGAGCTGGGAGGCGTGTCTCAAGAGCTACGCGGTATGCCGCATCATCTATAGCGCGCTCGCGACTTCTGTGAAGGGCGACGTCTTCAAAGATCTGCTCTCCGAGACCATCGACCCCTCCATCCGTTACGCCGCATACCAGGCCAAGATCCCACGCACGCAGCCCATCCCCACCATTGCGCGCAAAGCCTTTGAGTCTGCCGGCCCCGAACTAGCAGACCAGATCAAGCAACTAAACCCCGCCGTTCTAGAACACGGTGACCCTGATGCGGCGAAGGGAGCTGAGGGAGCTCCGGCCACTCTGACATGGCGGGGCAGAGAAGTCAAGATCGAGGATGCCGCCATCGCTATCGCATGGGCTGCCGTGGGCACAGCGAGAGGCCAGCTGGCTGAGAAGTTGGCAACAGCAGGGGCGCTGCATCCAAAGGACATGGCCGCGGCCTATGACGAGATTCTGATCGCCAGCCAGGACGCCGTAGACGCCACCAAACAGGCCATTGATGAGCTTAGAGCCGAGGGTGTCACACAGGGCGATTCCCGCATGCAGAGCTTGCAGATTACGCGGACGGCCGTGAACTACGAAATGATCAGCTGGCGGATTGGCCGGAACAGGGTACTAGTGGGCGAAAACGATGGCGTGAAGATGGAGTTTGGGCCCACCTCACGGAGGAAAAAGCAGACGGAGGAGTCAGAAGAAGCAGACAGAAGCAGGGATGAAGCACCTGGTCGGCAGATCGCAAGACTCAAGGAGAAAGCCGTACTGTACGACGGTATCCTGCAGAGTCTGGAGTCCATCAAGGAACTTCCCGGCGTCGCCAACGATCAAGACCTGTCCGGGCGGTTAGAGGCGACATCGCAGTACTTTACTGCCCTCAAGTATGCTCTCTTCCATCCCACCGTTCCCGTCCTCAGGCAACTAACCAACCCCCTAAAGATCCCTCGCAATTGCCCGCTCCCACGCCATCGCCGGCAACGCCGTCAACTCCCTCGCCCTAACCAAGCACGCCCTCAACCAAACCACCGCCGCCACCCCCTCGCTCTCAGGCTCCCAAAATGACGACGCCAACGACGCCTTCACCCCGCGCAACATCCAGGTCCTCAAGCGCGACCTCGCCCTCCTGCACGAAACCCTAACCGGCGAGGTGCAGCGCGGCCGCGCGCTAGTCGAAATCTCCAACTCGACCAACCAACCCGCCCAGCCAGCCACCACCACCAACACCACCACCACCGCCAAGCCGCCGCTGTCCAGCCGGCTGACCGACTACCCGGCCGGCGGCGTCGACCTCGAGAACATTGTGACCTACCCGCCGCGCCTGGAGCCTTTCCCCGTGAAGCCGCTGTTCCTGGACGTCGCCTGGAACTACATCACCTACCCCGGCAAGGGCGGTGGTGAGCAACAGCAACAGCAGCAGCAGCAGGCGGGTGCTGGGGAGGGTGCTGGGGAGGGTGCCGGCGCCGCTGCTGGTGGGGTGCAGGAGCAGGGTGGTGCCGGCGCTGGTGCGGCGGAATCGGAGGCGAAGCCGCAGAAGAGGGGTTGGTTTGGGTTTGGGCGGTCTTGAGTGGGAGGTAGAGGGCATAGAAAGGGGGGATATAGAAAATTACGTGCCGATCTGGCATGACACCTGCGGGCTACCTAGTTATTTATTTGCAACTGCTTGTGGAAATGTAAAGGGTGCCCGCAGATGTTCAACTTCATAGTCCGATCCAGTCCAACCTAACACCGTTCATGGCTCAGCAAGCCTGCTAGATTCCGAACTCGAGATTACAAGGCTCATTAGGAACATTTATGTTTGACCTGACGTCCCAATGCTTTAACGTGTAACATTCACGAAGTAGACTAGAACGAAACTCAAAGTGAGGGGGGATTTGGAATATATTTGCTCTCGTGGGCGTATATTTACTAATACACGCATGCATCGCTATCCAGCCCCCATCCGGTTCCTGCCCATCATCAAAATCATGAGATGACCCTGCCCAAGAACGCAGTAGTTTTGATGCTCAGTAACGCCATCCGCCGTCTGCACATTAAACATTTGGATAGCCCCCATGAGCCTCCAACACCCGAGATATGAGTACACTGAATATACACTGGAAACCGCTCCAAACCTACTCAGACACATGCGATAAAATCAAAATACGAAGGGGTATAAGCGCCCATGTGGAGGGGACGCGTTTAAGCCTTGGGCTCGTCCTTCTTCTCGCCTTCGGCGTTCTGGGCCGGCTCGCCGGACTCAGCACGCGCCTTGTGCATCTTGTCGAAGAGGTTCAGGCTGGCAACCTGGAGCTCATCCGTCTTCTCCTTGATCTCAGCAGAAGTGGCAGTGACCTCGCCGGACTGGGCCTTGGCGACGAACTCGCGGAGAGAGGTGATCTTCTCGCGGATCTGGTCGGCCTCGGTCTTGTCGAGCTTGTCGGCATGCTCGTTGAGAGCCTTCTCCGTGTCGTTGACAACGCTGTCGGCACGGTTGGCGGTCTCAATGACGGCCTTGCGCTCCTTGTCCGACTCAGCGTACTTCTCGGAGTCCTCAACCATCTGCTGAATCTCAGACTCAGACAAACCTGAGCCAGAGGCGATGGTGATGGACTGGTCCTTGTTGGTGGACTTGTCCTTGGCATGGACGTGGACGATCGAGTCGGCGTCGATGTCGAAGGTCACCTCGACCTGAGGCACACCACGGTGCGCAGGGGGGATGCCGACGAGCTGGAAGTTTCCGAGAAGCTTGTTGTCCCGGACGAGCTCACGCTCACCCTGGTAAACCTTGATCTCGACGGCCGTCTGGAAGTCGGCAGCGGTGGAGAAGACCTGGGACTTCTTGGTGGGGATAGTGGTGTTGCGGTTGATCAGGCGAGTGAAGACACCGCCGAGGGTCTCGATACCGAGAGAGAGGGGAGTAACATCGAGGAGCAGGAGGTCCTTGACCTCACCAGAGAGAACGGCACCCTGGACGGCGGCACCAATGGCGACAGCCTCGTCAGGGTTGACAGACTTGGCCGGGTCACGGCCGAAGATGCTCTTGACCGACTCGGAAACCTTGGGCATACGGGTCATGCCACCAACAAGGATAACCTCTTGGATGTCCTTGGCCTGGAGGCCGGCATCCTTCAGGGCCTTGCGGACGGGCTCGATGGTCTTGCTGATGAGGGGGTCGACCATAGCCTCGAGCTGAGCGCGGGTGAGCTTGGAGTTGATGTGCTTGGGTCCGCCAGCGTCGGCAGTGATGAACGGCAGGTTGATGTCGGTCTGGAGGGACGACGACAGCTCAATCTTGGCCTTCTCGGCGGCCTCACGGATTCTCTGGATGGCCATGCGGTCACTCGAGAGGTCGATGCCGGAGTCCTTCTTGAATTGCTGGACGAAGTGGCGGACGAGGTGGATATCGAAGTCCTCACCACCGAGATGGGTGTCACCGTTGGTCGACTTGACCTCGAAGACGCCGTTCTGGATCTCGAGGATCGAGATATCGAATGTGCCACCACCAAGATCGTAGACGGCGACCACGCGGTCAGCTTCCTTCTCAAGACCGTAGGCGAGGGCGGCAGCGGTGGGCTCGTTGACCACACGGAGGACATTCAGGCCCGAAATCTGACCAGCATCCTTGGTGGCCTGACGCTGAGAGTCGTTGAAGTAGGCGGGCACAGTGACGACGGCGTTCTTGACGGGTTTGCTGAGGTAAGCCTCGGCAGTCTCCTTCATCTTGTTGAGGACGAAGCCACCAATCTGGGACGGCGAGTACTTCTGGCCGCGCGCCTCTACCCAGGCGTCGCCGTTGGTGTGCTGGACGATCTTGTAGGGCACCTCCTTGATATCACGCTGCACTTCGGCGTCGGTGAACTTGCGTCCAATTAACCGCTTAGTGGCGAAGAGTGTGTTCTCAGGGTTGACGACGGCCTGGCGCTTGGCAGCGACACCGACAAGGCGCTCGCCATCCTCGGCGAAGGCAACGACTGAAGGGGTGGTACGAGCACCTTCGGCGTTCTCGATAATCTTGGCGGCCTTGCCCTCCATGATGGCAACAGCCGAGTTGGTTGTGCCTAAGAATCCCCGCATGTAAGTCCTTGACCGATGCGTGACGTAGCCGGCCGAAACTTACCGAGATCAATACCGATGACAGATCCCTTAACCTTCTCCTCTGTGGATTCGAACCGCGCGAACGCGGGGGTCCTCCGGAGTAGTCCCGCCGAGCGAGAAGCTACTGAGGATGCCCTGGGAAGCTATAGACGGCTGTCAGTCAAGGTCGAAACAAAGCATGCAACCCCGCATGCTTGAGATCGGAACTTACGGCACGAGAAAGGCGTGTTGCCATCATTGTGAAAGAAGCTAATTAAAAGAAAAAATAACACCCTTCTCTTAGTAGGATGGGAAATCACAACGAAAGCAGACGGCGGGTGGATGGTATGGTGGAATTGATGGGGATTGAGGGAAGAAGGTCGGAGACGGCAAGTCTTCTTAAAAACTATGGCGAAAAAAATTTCAGAGCACTCGAACCTGGAAATTTCGAGAACCATTGGCTTGCTAACTAACATGTGGAGCGGAGCACGTGCACGGACCAGTGCCAGCAAAAAAAGCTGGAGTGGGAATCGCAAAGTCGCGCTTTCGCCAACAAATGCCAATGCCGGGGGAAGGCGAGCAGTGAGTTAGTTGGTATCCACGTGATGCAAACCAGGATTAATGACGGGACTGCTTTGCCAGTCCAGCAGGGTTCTTTCGGCGGCGCAGATGTGTATTCCGATTACAGCGGTTTGTTGGTTCCAGTGCCAATGCTTTTGAACGAGGTTCGAGCTGTTGGTGAGATTTTATGGCGGTTTGCATTACCTTACAACCCGGCCATCATATGTCGGGCATTGCGGAGAAAGTATGAAATAATGGTGACGAGTTCCCGTTTCTTTTTACATCTTTTTACTTGCTAATGCTGCATCTCGGCTCGCCTCCCAACTTTAAAGTCGAAGCTCTTTCTCCACCTTTTTCCGCAGTGACGACCATGTCCTGACACTCCCGCTTCATTGTCTCCGGTGCTTTTTCATCCGGCTCCCTAATACCCTGAAATACAGCGAATTCTTCCGGATGATAAATCCCCTCTGAATGCGGCTTCATCCTCCTTGGAATTCTTCGAGCATCGTCAACACGCAGCTGCAGCGTCGCCCCCCAGGCGATTCTTGATGGTCACATCCCGCTGACCGTTGACGCCAAGACATCGGCACAATGGCCGTCTCAAGCAACTTGTACGGTTCCCGAGTCACCCACAGTCTACAGACCCAAGGTCCCTAGACAATCGTCGTGCATTCGGGCGGCTGACATGGTCCGATCGCGCAGATACACCCCGACCGAGGACCTGATTTCAGCAAGTCCTCGCCGACGCTTCGATACCGGGGTTCGTTGGCAGTACGTCTAAACACCAAGGGTGGCTTCACCATCTTTTTGCTTGCGCGTGGCTAATCCCTGCCATCAGGCATTGGCAGTTGCGGTCGCTCATCGGCACCGATGGCCAACACTTCGTCTACTTCCCGGTACCAGGCAGCGATAATCGGAGTTGCTCGATCCAGAGGCTAAACGCCAAAACGCGAGAGACCGAGACGATCAAACGATTACATTTCAACCCGAGGTGTCTGGTGGCACGAAATGGCTGGGTCTGCTGTGGAGGCGAGTCCGGCTTATTCAGCGCATTCTGGGTGGACGGGCGAAATCCGCGGGACGGAGCCGAGAGGAGACCCGACCTGCAAGCCGCCGACCGCTTCCCACTCTCTCTCGACCTCTCGGACGCCACCGCATCAGCACTTGCAGAGACCCGGGCGGACAAGAATCTGATGGCGGAGAGTATTGGCTTCGGAAAGGACCGGGTGAACTGCATTACCCTCTGGTTTCCCCCGACTCTGGTCGAGCCGTCCGAGGGGGCGTACGATCAGGGCGTTGCGGTCCTAGCTCACAACGACAGCTCAGTCGTCGCGGTGAGCCTTCGGTATCAGGAGGTTCTGGATAAGATCACGTACCCGGACTATATGAACCGAGGGGTAATTTCCCCGGACGGGCGGCTGCTCGTCGCTATCAGCGACGACCCGTACTTGTACATCCACGAAAGGAAAGCGAAGAAGTCTGAAAGTGGCGCATCCGCCCGAGCCGCTGATCATCCCGTGTACGAATGGAGTTCATGCGGGAAAATCCAGCTCAAGAGTCAGAGCAAAGACGACCGCTCTGACAACAGGTTCAGACTACCCATAACTAACCACCGTGTACCAAATCGCTAACTATTAACAGAGGGAGTTTCGCGGCGTGCTTCTCCAGCACGGGCCAATACCTCGCCGTGGGAACCCAGTACGGGACCATCTCGATATTTGACGTTGCTGCCCTCACCATACCGGGAGCGAATGCGTTGATGACGGCGTTTAGCGCCTCGCGACCGAATGCGGAATTTGGCGCCGTGAGAGACATGGCATTCTCCCCTGGCCCAATCGATCTCCTAGCCTGGACTGAGGATCGAGGCCGTGTGGGTGTCGCCGATATCCGTGCCGGCTTCGATTCTCGCCAGATCCTCTATCTGGACAAGGACGATGATTTCGAGGGCCTGGCAGTTATCGACCGAGGAACTATCGACCCCCGTCTCCTGGAACACCGGGCCGAGCCATCGGTGAGCTTTCCGGCCGCAGCAGATTCCTCGGCAGAGAACCAGGCAACTCGCGCGTCAGAGGAACAAGCGATCTTGTCACGATATAACATCCCCCTGACAGCGGAAGAAACGGGTGTGTTGGAGGCGATTCAGGACTTCCGCCGACGCCAGGACCAGTACAACCTAGCGGCAGCCGAACATCGGACACGCACAGAAAACGGTGGCGGTAACAACAACAGCAACAGCAGCAGCAACAACAATGGCGGTGGTGCTAGTGGATCTGTCGCTGGCTCAAGGCCACCACCATGGGCAGACAGAGCGGGGCGCGCGGCCGAAAGCGGTCGTGGAGAGCGTACCGCAAGCGTATCGCGCACCGTCATCGAGATCTTGGAAAATATCCGTGACCAGAGAGAGCGGATTCGGGATACGCACGAGCGTCTGCGGACGCGGGAGGACAACACTGCGGAGAGACGCCGGTATGCAGCCAGCCCCCTTTCTGGACTTAATACGACCGTGGGGACCGCGGGATCCGGGGTCGGCGGACGAGGCCCACTAGTCTCGCGGCTCATGGCGAACACTGCAAATCCCGCTTCCCCGGCCAGCTGGGACAACGTTGAGGCTTTGTACGACCCCTCACCCAGTGGGAACGTGCCTCGCGAAACCGTGCCCTCGAGGACTGTTGACTCTGGGGCCTCTGCTAACCCGGTGCGGCGGTATAGAGCGGCTTATCTCATGCGCGAGTGGGATGAGAACCCGACCCGGCGAACTCTTGGGACGTACATGACTGCGCACTCACGACCTGGGCCACACGACACGGCCGGTTTGTCGTGGAACGAGAACGGGCACAGTCTGTAAGTCGACCTTGGTCTCGTCGTGCTCCCTGTGAAGGAACCGTCTAATATCCCTGCTAGGTTCGTCGGCGCCGAGAGCGGTATTTACGAGTTCCGCGTTAATTTATTTGGACGGAGACTCTCTCCGAGCATCAATTTTAGTTAAGTTTGATTTGGGGGATGCGTATGGGTATGGGCCGCAAACATTGCATGGAAAAGGCGTTATGGCGTTTTGGTGATTGAGGATGGCCGAGACTGTCACTAGCTCAGGTATCACCGGGGTCTGTCTGTCTGCTGGATATGGCGATGCTTTTTCGAGGATAAAAACTCGCGGTTTGGTTTAACATCGCCTGGGTTGGCCTAATCATAACATAATAGGCCCGGTATGCGAATGCGGCAAGGACATTCGCCTGCGCGCCCTCTTCACGAATTAGTTACCTTAGGGGAGCGAGGTCGTATATTTGTACTCATGTATACAAAAGTTTTCTCACTCTTTCTGCTATGGCCAGACAACTTGTGAGTCCGGGGCTCTCGATGTTCAGGAGGTTGATCCACCCTTGATAACCCTCCTCCTTCTGGATCACGAAATCCACGAACCCCTTCCCCTGTGCTACAGCGCCCTGCTTCCCCAGCTTCGGCCTTATCCCCGCGTAGTCGGGCTGCAGCTGGGTCTCGTCCAGCCCCGGGAGATACTTCTTCACCTCCGCCACCGTCTGCGCCAAACGCGACTCATTCACGGCCAAGTCGTCGGGCGAATCAACCCACTCAACATCCGGCCCAAACTTGATCCGCCCTCCCAAGTCCAGCGTCAAATGCGTCCCTAGCCCCCCGTGGCCCGGCTCCGGCGCGGGATACACCAGCGTGCCCACGCTGGGACTCGACGCCCCGTACGAGAAGTAATTCCCCTTGGCGTAAAACATCTGCCTCCGCCGCTCGGGCGGCACAATCATATTATTCACCCCCACCGCCCCGAGCCCAGCCGAGTTGACAATCGTCTCGGCCGTCACCTTGGACACCTCCCCGGTAGCCACGTCCCGCACCGTCAACTCCCACCCACCACTCCCGTCCCCACCCAGCGGCACGATCCCCTCCACCGCGCTCCCCAGCGCCAGCGTCCCACCGGAATCCTCAAACTGCCCCAGCAGGCACATCATCAGCGCGTGGCTATCCACGATCCCCGTCGTCGGGCTCTCCAGCACCCCCTTCTCGGCGCGCACGGCAGGCTCCCGGCGCGCCGCCTCCTCCCGGCCGACCCAGCGCAGGGGGACGTGGAGCTCGCCGGTGCAAAAGTCGTGCAGGCGCTGCAGCGCGGCGCGCTGGGCGTCGGTCTGCGCGACGATCCACTTGCCCGTGCGCCGGTGCGGCACGCCGTGGGCTGCGCACAGGTTGTACAGCAGCGCCTTGCCCTGCAGGCAGAGGGTTGTCTTGAGCGTGCCCGCGCCGTAGTAGAGCCCCGCGTGGATCACCTCGCTGTTGCGCGACGAGGTCTCGGTGCCGACGGATGCGTGCCGCTCGAGGAGGAGCGTTGAGCTGGCGTTGCTGTTGTTGCTGTTGTTGCTGGAGCGCTGGGCGAGAGATTGCGCGATGGCGAGCCCGACTACCCCGCCGCCTATTACCGCGTGGGTGAAGTCCGCCCCTGGCTTGGAGAGGTGTGGTGTGGTTTGGGAGAAGGGGCGGGTGGTGAGGGTGGTGGTGGCATGTTGCGGATGGAGGAGGAGGGGCAGCCTCGGACTGAGACTGAGACCGGGGCGCATCCTGGGCCGAGGCTGCTCGAAAAGGCGCAATCGAAAATCACAGGTGCCGAGATATTTGGCAGAGAAGGTGGCTGCCTCCCGACCGACTGGATTCGTTCCGGGTGGTTGGTAAGGGACCTAATCCGGGGGCTTGGTCAGCCTGGAATGGTGTGGTCGTTGGTGCATGTGTGCGGTGTCCGTACAGTTCACGTTGTGTTCTTTGTGGACGGTGTGGGGGGGACTACCTCACTCACTCATAGCAGGGATGTGAATGATAGTAGATTCAATAAGGGAATGAAATGGCCACCAACGAGAATGAAGATTCAACAAAAGGAGATAAAGATAATTAGAAGGGGGAATTTGAATTTGGATCTCTAGAATTCATACCGAAATTAGGCTCAAGTCGATATCTCCCATTCTTCCACGGTGATGGCATATGTGATGCTCGTGGGCTCGGCAGGATTAACCCATGACTCCCAACTCTGACACATTGTGGTTCGAGGTACCTAGCTAGGTACTTTGTATACCTATAGACTGCCCGTCTTTGACAACTTGAAACCTGCCAAATAAATGGATTAATATCAAATTAAAAGACTACACGTTATTGCAATGTTCTCAGTGACGTTAAGCGACGTCAAGCGTTGTGCAGCAGTGATCAGCGCGAGGTTGGGATGCAAGTTTCATCATTGCGTGTGGAATGGATGGTCAGAAAGAGAGGTGGCGCCTATGCCCCACACCACGCTAGCAGTCTCGGAACAAGGGTTCTGTGAATTGTTGCGTCACGCGTAGCGCCTCTGGCCGTTGAATCACCCCACCACTACCTGCATTTCTGCAGAAGGTTGGAACGAGACAAAGCATGCCGCCGATTTAGAGTAGCCCGTGGCCGTTCACTGACCTTGATAATTTCCTCACGGGTTCTCGTTTGACCAGGCAGCATTGTCTCATCAGTGAATTATCGATTCAGCCCCGACGAGCAACTGCCCTCACGTTCAGTCACAGTCACGCCGTGGCAGTACAGCTGTTTACACCGGACCCGACTTTCGTTTGACCAGGCTCCAGCTGCAGCAACCGATTCCGGCTTCTCCCAAGTCACTTAGTCCACCCGCCACCACCACTACCACCACTGGGTCATCCCCTATCTTTGGCGATATTAAGGTCGTGACCAGAGCGGTGCCTTTCAATTCTTACTCTGCAATTTCTGCCACAAACCTCTTGTGCAACCTCTCCGCTCAACATGGCGCCCGATGGTGAGCTCTCGAGAGCTCTGAATGGAGATGGCGCTCTTTCGAGCTCCCCTGCAAGACATCCATCCATCTCTCTCCAGGCCGCGGCGACCCTGAATGCCGGGTTACAGCGCGAGTCGCCCACCAGAGGCAGGTTACCAAGATTGTGAGACACTAATACCACTGTACTAACATCGTCATTGCCAGGCTCACCGAGCAGCCCCCTGTCTCCTCGCAACCAATCACCGAGCACCGGTCGCCGTCGTTCCCAGGTCCTCCTGAACCTCCAAATGGCCGACCCCTCGATGCCAGCGCCCGGCGAGATGGTCTCAGAGAGCCCGACAAGCAGCTATCAAACTGGCGTCCCGGCTCCCGTAGCCGCTTCTCCTCGCCTGATTGCAACTAGGACGCCACACCACGCCCGGGCCCCCAGCCTTGGTGAGCTTCACCAGGAGCTAGAGAACGAGCAAGAGTTCCAGGTCAACCGGCTGCTTACGCAGATCCGGCAGCTGCAGGAGCAAGTTCAGCGCCAACAGCAGCAGAACCCATCCGGTGTTGCCGGCGATGAGGGGTCCGAGCGATCCGTGTCGGGCCCGGCACCCGTCCCCGTCCCCGCCCCCGTGCCGAACATGACCTCGTCTCCGCAGCCCACGTTTCCAAGCTCCGGCTCTCTGCCGCGGTCCCCCGTCTTTCCGCGCAGCTCATTCGATATGGCCCGCGCCGACTTGCGCCACCGGTCCAGAACCCCTAGCCGCAACGCCTCGCCTAGGCTGCGCTCCACGTCCATCACGGCCGATAGTGGCGAGCCGTGGGCTCTAGCCGGCCGAGATGAGAGCGCCTTCTATCAAGCCGAGTCGCAGATGCTGGTCCGTGAGAATCAGATGCTTCGGCATCGGATCCGAGAGATGGGTGCGTTTTCCCTTTCTTGTTTTGTGAGACCTCGAGCAGAGCCGGGTACTAAACCGATCGAACAGAGCGCCAGCTTGCTGAGCTGCAGGGCACCAATACGTCGTCGCTGACCCATGAGCCGTCCCATTCTTCGCACTTGAACCGCTCCGTGTCGGCGTCTGAAGAGGATGCCGCTAAGCTCGCGTCCGCCGCCACCGCCGCCGCGCAGGAACCTGGGACCAAGAGGGAGTGAGCGCAACAGGCCGTCTTGGGCCGAAGGCCATGCCGCCAACATGACTGAGTGCGACGTGGCCCCCTCACGGCGTTTCTATTGGGCCATATTGCTTCTCTAGAGGGATTTCGCAAGATTTTTGCGCAGCAGTCGGGATATCGGCTTGTTTCGGAGTTTGGGCCTGGGTTTTTGTTCTTGTAAGATTTCAACGGTGCTTCGGCGTCGACAAGCAGTCCTATTGCAGGGTGGTCTCGTTCGTGGTCTGAAGTACACGGGCTTTACTCATGGTATCTGGGGTTGGTAGCATATTTAAGGAATGAGGGGGCGGCGTTCAGCGGTGGATCTGATAACTGTTGTATGAGTAACTCGCGACCGTGGGCTTTTATCTACCGAATAGACCATCAAACTTCTCTCGGGTATTGGTAACGCCCGTTTGTATAAGTATGTACAGATACACAGTAGTTATGAGAGTGCGGCAAGATACAAGCACGACCGCTCGAGGCCGGCCCCTTGAAACTCAGATTCAAGACATCATGGTTTGTCGGTTAGCTTCAAGACTCGGCATTGCCCAAGCCCTACCGGAACTCGGTGGAGATGCCTGCCCACTCCGGGGGCCCGCCCGAGCTAAAATAGCCGAGCTCTCGGCTCTTAACAACCTTGCACGGTCATCACCGGGGGTTTTTGATTGTTGACAGGTTCTTGGTCAGCTCGTACGAGAGTTGCCTTCGTTAATCGACGTCTGCCAAATCTCAACCCCCTTGACGTGGCATTTCCGGGTATTTATTCTCCGTGGAGTGGGTTTGACGTTTCTGATTCCAGGATAAGTTTCCGTGATGACCAACTTGGCGGGCGGTCGAATCAACGTTTTGATTGCCGGAGCTTGACCCGCCAATTTCGATTACACATGGCGCTAATGCAGGAACAAAAAATCGTTCGTCCTTCGAAGCCGCAACCCCGAGTTCCTCTGGGTGGAAGGATTGCGGATGGAGTTGCCGTCTCGTCCGTCACTAACCAGCTAAAGGATAAGCCGTGTTTCTCTTCCTCCCCCGAGCCCGGGGTCGTCCTTGCTGATCCGTGTGACCGTTATGTTTCATGGGCAAGCGCGACGCCTAGCAATGCCCAGCAAATGCCCAGTCAGCTGCGATCAGGCTTCCGGTCCTGGGGGTTTTGTCTTCGGCTGCAGAGAATTGAACGGCGACGCGCCTTGCCGTGACCTGCCCGGATCCGGATCAGGATCGCCGTGTCTCGCCTACGAGCCCTGTCTCTCCAGTTGGTTCAAGGGGGACGGCACGGTCCCTGGAAGCCCCCGGGCCCCCACTTCGGTGGTTTTCCCGTGGACTTCGCGGGGAGCTGCTTGAGCTGGAGAGGCGGGTTTATTTGTTCCGTGATGAGAAACACGCGTTGAGTGACGCAGTGGCTGACCAAGACGGGACCCGGGGGCCAATCACCAAGTTATCTTGTGCAACTTGGTGATTCATCAGCCCCGGGAGCTGAGGTGGAGGCTGGGGCGGTTCGGCATGAAATCCATGACCGGCGTATATCATCGAAGACTTTCAGAAGCCTCCCCGGCGGAACTGCCGAAGCCACTAACTGGGCATGTGAGGTGTCGTTCAGAAACAACTGGCGGCTGTCAACTCAGATTTGTTTCGCATCTCCGTCCCCTGCTCCTGAGGCACTGAGGCGAGTCCCGGAGGCTAAAAAAGGTGGACATCTGCGTACTCGTAACGGAAGCCGAAAGTTGGGTTTGCGGTGAACCCCTGTACGGGGAATTGGATCTATCTACACTATTACGTGCTTTACAATTGAGACATGCGAGCAAGTATTCCTAACCTGGACTTCGTCGCCGTGAAGTTTGTTGCCGGCGGTTGCGGGTCGAAAATTCGGATCTTCATCCAGGCTGACCCGCTTGCAACGTCGAGCTTGGCTCTCGGAAACATCACCCCTGAATGATACCACCTGAGCAAGGGTCGCCCCATCCAATGTGGAAACCGATTCGACAAGGATCCCCCGGGGTCGAATCCCTTGTTCGGGACTCGATGCCACTGACCTTGGAGAATTTGCTTTTTCTGTTCATTTCTTTCTGTCATGCTGTTTTTGAGAAGTCCTTTTGTCAGCCATGGACTCGAGATAACTATCTTTGCTTCGAAAAGAAGAGACCGGCTTCAGCGGGTTTAGAACTGTGCAACTGAGACAGATGCAAAGACATCTTCTACTGGCCGGTATATTGATGGGCCGAGGCCGTGGTCTGGCGGCGTGACACGGGCAGTACGAAGTAGTTAGGTACCAATTAATAAAAATGATGCCCAGGATGAATCTCTGTAACTGCGGTGCGTACCTAACATAGGTACAGATTACTGAGCATGGAAACCCCGAGACGTTGTGGCGGGCTGTTCCTGAAAAAAAAAATGGGCCACGGTTGGCGCAGCCGCACACCCTTGTCAAGGTTCGAGTCCTTCTGACTGCCAGTGTCTGGAGCGTACCTTTTTGTCCCCTCCAATCTATATAGCGTTTGCCTGCCCCGGCTGCGCATCCTCGCTCCCTTCTGTCGGTGCCGAGTCCTTAGCTTCAGCCGTCCATTCTTTCCTTACATATAACCCGACCACCTACCACCCCTCCCTGCCGCGCGCGGCACAGCCAGCTTGGGCTCTAACGTATATTCGGCAAGCGGTAGCTATAACAAAATCTCCGGTCGATTGTCCACTCTCCTTGCGCCATCCATCCTACCTTGGGATCCGTGTCCCGCACCACCCGGAGCCGGGACGCGCCTGCATCATTTTGTTGATTGCTTTCCCTGTTTTCACGCGTCTGCGTCCCATCGTCCTCCCGCTCCTTTCTCTCCTTTTGTTTTTCTTGTTCTGCGAGTCTTACACAACGACTTGCAACATCATCGGATTTGCCGCGGCAGCACACTCGTTTTCGCATCCATGCCCGGCGCTTCTCGATGACACACGCGCATCTTCTGACTGAATGGACCTGAGCTGGACATTACGGTACTTGAATACCGCAGTCACTTGTCAGTACCTATTTACATACTACATTTAAGCGGTACATTTGCCGTGTCCACTCGTTTTTGCAACCACCACAGCGACCATGCACGACTTCCTGGATCCGGCCTCTCCTGAGAGGCCAGAACTCAGCACCAGCCAAGGTTCACAACTTAGGAGGATACGACCCCCTGACCCGCATGCCGAGGCCGCAGAGGCAGTCAGAATACCGCTGAGGGCCGAATCTGGGGACAAGGCGCGCAGGCGGGAATCGAGGCTGGGATTGAGGAACATCTTCGGCCGGGGCAAAGGAGGATCTGATGCGGAGACAAGACCAGCTTCACCGCGAGATGCTCCCCAAAAGCTCGGAGGAATACGAGCCTCGCTGGCCGAGATCAATTGGCCTTACGGTTCCCAGAGTGCACCAGGGCATCGATCCGAGATCTCGCTATCCTCTTTCTCCAAGGTTCTACCCGCCGGCCAGGCCTTGAAACACAAGAAGTCAGAGAGCGTCGTCCGCCAGCAGTCGAACCCGGAGGGCATCGCGTCCTGGGACCCTCCTCGGTTGTTTCAAGCGTACCCGCAGGCAATCAAGCATGCGCACCTCCCTGCATGCACCGTCCCCGCCGAAGTCGTTCTCCGGATGCATACCCACAAGGGCAGCGGTTCACTCGCCGGGTTGTTGAGCCCAAGAGCAACTGACGCGATGGAGGATGCGATGGGAGAGAAGCCGAGAAGGGGGCATCGGAGGAATGGATCCGGTTCGGCGTCGAGGTTCGAGTGGACAACCAAAGTCTATGTCCTCGCCACTTCGGGATTCTTACTACAGTATGCGGGTGAAGGTACTTACGATCGACTCCCAGAAAGGATCCTCCAGTTGGGAAAAGATTCGGCAGCCTTCGCTAGCGACGCTATCCCGGGCCGTCACTGGGTCATCCAAGTTTCGTCCGTCCCAGAGATGGATCGTGCTCCAGGGACCCCAACTTCCCTCCGCTCACGGCTTCCTTTCCGTATCCAGGAGAGGAGGAATTCTTCCTCTTTCCTAATGGTGTTTGAAAGCGCCGAGGACATGGATGGTTGGCTTGCAACGCTGCGGCGAGAGATCGAGACGCTTGGGGGACGGAAGGTCCTGTCAGAAGTAGGGAAACCCAAGACCGGCGACGGCGATGCGCAATTGAGGGGCCAATCAAGCCAGAGGACTCTGGTTACGAGGGATCCGGATCGATTCTCCCGGGTCATGACACCACCTGAGCAATCATGGAACCAGGGCCTACCGATCATGAGCCCCAGCCCCGAAGGCCCGGCCCGCGAGCAGTCTTTTGATGGCACCTCGACCGCGAGCTTCATCTCACACGAAGGAAGACAGCTTGACGGTCTGCGGGACAGCTATAATCGCTTTTCATTCGTTTCCTCGGGTCAGCGGACGATGATCACATCCGTAGGGTCATCGCCAGCATGTTCACCAATCCGAGATTCCTTTGGGGAGTTCGATCCGATGCATGAGCTTCCGGAACCCGAGGACCAGTCGCAACCGAGGCTAAGACCGAATGCGAAGGCTATCATCGACCGAAGACAATCGCTCCAGACGATCAACCACGTCCTTGAGATGGGCGTTGCCTCGGCTCAATCCCACCGGCCCATCTCGACGTACTCAAATCCCGGACAACCGGATACAGCTGGAGGTGCACAGTTTGCGCCCGCGTCGCAATCCACGCCCAATTTCAACGTGCCTCACAGCGGAGGGAAACGGCATTCCGTCGGCAGGACCATTCCGGGGATGCCGCCGACGCAGGTAACTACATCTTCCCTGCTTGGGCGAACGGGCACCCGGAGGCCACCACCGTCAGCCTTGTCCATCAACCCACGCCCTTTGTCCCTGGTTGAGGATCACCCCTCGCCCGCCCTGTCCGCTCTTAGCCGAGTTGGAACAACCACGGAAGGCACCGGAAGCCCTCTGTCAGCTACTCCAATCACCCCGCCGATAACCTTGATCTCGCCGCAGCGGGCCCTAATTGAGGCGGCAAAGCGGATTCGGGACGAGTCGATTCGGGACTCGGGTATCTCAACACATGAAACCACATCAGAGGTTGTGCTGCGTATGGACCAGCGGTCTTCCAATGCCCCGCTGGATCGTGGCTCGAAAGACTATAGCGTGGTCCCCTCGCCCGGGCTTCCGCCCCCCAGTCCACACGACGTGCCTAGGTCGAGCACGTCACTCGGCACATACGGAGAGCCCCAGCGAGGACCTCCGGTGGCCGGAAAACCGACAACGCGGGTCCGGGGGCTGAGTCTCACCTCGTCTCAGCAAGCCGAAAGGGGCGGGCTTCTGTCTCCTCCTTCTATCCGGCCAGATCTGACGCAACGGCCCCATACGCCAACGCTGAGATCAGTGCCGAGGTCGTCGCAGCACCTGAGGCTCGACCCGCCGTCCCATACGGCTTATCAAAGACGAAGCTTGTCACAACTGGCCGCTGAAGGGCCACCGCCTGCTCCCCCTCCAAACCGGGCCCTCCCTCCCCTTCCGCCAAGGATGAATGGCCCACCGCCAGGGTTCATCTGATGAACTCTCTGTCTCCGTCAAAATGTATAGCTTCTTGCAAGTCTAGTCTTGACTGAAGCACCCCGCCCACCTTGAGGCGAATCAGGGTACGTCGTGCCACAGAACGACGCCTTTCACGAATTTGTTATAAAAGCCACGACCGGCGGGGGTTTGATTTTGTTTTACTGTCATCTGTTTGTGGGTAGGCGTCCGGGGGAAGCCGGTGTTGGTGTTGAATTGCTGTTGGGAGGAAGGCATCTAATGAGGAAAGCTATACACAGCGGATGACAGTCGACGACGACATTATTTCCTATTTCTGGATGAGATACTAGTATCTTGAATTATATAGATCCATCGACACATTTATCAAATAAACATGGACAGACCTCTTGGCTACTTATTCTGTTCCCTCGTGCTGGCTGGCTGAGCCGCCTTTCGGCGACGATAGAACATCCTGTGAACCCGAGCACTCACCAGGGAAAAATACTCTGAGAGAGCGATCGGTTTCATACTGGGTAGAGAAGACAAAATAGCTGCATTTCCTTGGAAGCGCCTTTCCCTCGTCGACTTTTAACTCCCCCTGAATATTCAGAGGACGGGGTTAAGTAGCGATAGATGGACTGTGCTATGTGGTGCTATACACAGTGCATGCACTTCGAATCTCAGCCGGTCGTCCCAGAGCATCTAGGTGATTTACTAGCAGTACAAACCTATGTACGTGTGGGATAAGGATATACATAATAAAACTTAACGGCATGTCAGAGTGGAAAAGAAAACCGTTCGAAAAGCAGAGCTCTGGCGCAGGAGGAACATTACCGCCTAACACAGAGGAAGGACAGCCACGAAAATCGAGGACCGAGTTAAAGCACTGTACATTTACCCGCATGATTTCACGCCTCTTTCTCACCAATTTTCGCCCCACACTGGAATATCCAAAAATTCGGTGGCCCTGGGACCTCAACTCCCCACCCCCACCAAACAAGCCCCCGACAACCAGACGACATCGATCAAGGCGATACCGCGCAGACCCGCCGCATCCCAGATCACACATATCGCAAAAATGGCGGCTCAAACAAAGTGAGTAGGAATACACAAGAATTCTTTGTCCCCGGCTCTGACTCGGGATTTGCAGGCACGACTGGGCGGACGACGAGGACCTCGAGGAGACGACGACAGCGCCGACGACGGATCTGCCGCCCCCCCAAAAAATCCAGAACAAGGACGGGACATGGACCATCATTGAATACCGGATCAACGACCTGGGGCAAAAGGTCAAGGCGACGCGGCGCGTGCGCTACGTGGTCCGGCGCGAGGTCGTCAACCCGCGGGTGGCGGAGCGCAAGACGTGGGCCAAGTTTGGCGACTCGGCCAACGACCCCAAGGGCCCCGCGGCCGACACGACGACGGTGGGCGAGAACATCATCTTCCGGCCGTCGGTCAACTGGCGCAAGGAGGCCAAGGACGAGGCCAACGACCCCAACGCCCAGGCCATGAAGGACAAGCTCAAGGACAAGAAGGTCAAGTGCCGTATCTGCAACGGGGAGCATTTCACCGCCCGCTGTCCCTACAAGGACACCATGGCCCCCATCGGCGAGGCCGGCGCCGCCGACGTGGCCGCCGGCATGGGCGACGAGCCGTCTGCTGCGGGGCCCGCGGCTCCCGGCGCGGCTGGGGCCGGCAAGAAGGGCTCGTACGTTCCGCCTGCGATGCGTGCCGGTGCTGGCGCACAGGGCGAGCGGATGGGCGGCAAATATGGCGAGCGGGACGACTTGGCGACGCTTCGTGTTACGAACGTGAGTTTTTTTTTTTTTCCTTCCTCGTCCATATTATGCTTGAATTTCTGGTGGGACAGTTTACTGACTCGGCATTTACCGCAGGTCTCCGAGATGGCAGAAGAGCAAGAACTACGCGACATGTTCGAGCGGTTCGGTCGTGTCACTCGCGTCTTCCTGGCCAAGGACCGCGACACTGGTATGGCAAAGGGCTTTGCGTTTATTAGTTACGCAGACCGCGACGACGCTGTTAAGGCTTGCAACAAGATGGACGGCTTTGGTTTCAGGCATTTGATCCTTAGGGTGGAGTTTGCCAAAAAGGCCCAGTAAGCTTGGTGGCAGCGAAGCAGCAGGGTGTGTGAATTGGGGAGGGTCAGGACCTAGACTGGGAACCAAAAGCGACTTGCTTCACGGCTTGCGGGCATCACGAACAAGTTGTATTCTCCAACATGATTCCAGCGATAACTTGTTTCCATGACTGGCAGGTTGGTGGGGATTTCAAGAAGAGAGCGAGCGGCATTTAAGCCTCAGGGCAAGTGTCGAGTCGTTTAGTCCAGTGCATGAATGGACAAGATCTCAGTGTCCTTAGACTACAGCACAGTGGATCTGTGTTATGAAGACATTGATGCCGCGAAATGTTTTGTTTCTTATTATCGGTTTTCTCGAGCCTGATTAAATCGAGGGCTTCGCACATAATCCCGCCCCCTTCAACCACACCTACTAACACTGAACCATCTTTCGTGTGGTAAACTGTAAATGACAAAGCAGACGGCAACTCGGGGACTCCAAAACATAGCCAGAACGCTCTTCCCCACCCGATTAACCAGTATCCCGTCCGACTGGGAAGATTCTAGCGGCCATGATGCCCCCGTTTCTAACCGTATCATGCCTCATCAAGTCATTAGTACAAGAAGGGTATTACGGCTGACGCCGGTAAAAAAAAAAAAAAAACAAGAGAAAGACAGGGCAGGTAAGGAAAGTATGCCGCGCAGTGGCGAGCTGTGAGTGAATGTTGGGTTTCGACAGCGCCGGATACTTGCCAGAACTGTCTCGACGGAGTGAGAATAACAGCAAATGGACAGGAGCGAGACCAGAAAAAAAAGAGAGAGAGAAAAAGAAAAAGAACAAGCTGACGAAGCCAAAAACGAAGACATAGAAAAAGAACGACGGAATGTAGAAGCCGAATGGTACGAAACCAAAGGGCATCTGTGCAAGTGTGTTGTTCCCCCCCTTTCACTCTCTCCTCCTCTCCCCCCTTCCTCAAAACCACCCACCCCCCTCAACCGCAACCTCCCCCATCACCACCCACCCTCAAACCACCTTCACACCCTCCCCCTCCTCCCCCTCACGCACACTCCCCTCCCCCTGCCCTTGCCCCTCCCCCAACTTCTCATCCAACCGTCTCTTCATCTCCAACACCTTCCGCCGCTTCGCCTCCTCGCCGCGCAGCCGGCGCGCCTCGCGCTTCTCCCTCAGCACGTAGGGCCACCCCTTCACCACGGCCGACAGCAGCCTGACCCCGAGCCCCAGGTGCTCGCGCGCCTGCCGCAAGTGGTCCTTGGCGTCGGCGTAGTTGGCCCGCGTCGCCGCCGCCGCCGCCCGCTTCTTGGCCCGGTACGCCCGCTCCGCCCGCTCCGCCTGCCGGAATTTTTCGGACGCTTGTCGCCGCGATACCTTGAGCGCTGCTTCGGTGCCGGAGGTGCCGGGGCGTTGGGGTTTTTGTTGTTGTTGGGTGGCTGGGTCTGGGAGGGGTTTGGAGGTGGTGTCTTCGTCTTCTGTTGTGGGGAGGGAGGGGGTGCGCGGACGGGGTGGGTTGGTTTGACGGGGCATGGTGGTGGTGTTGGTGTTGGCTTTGGGTGTGCGGAACATTTGAAAAAGAGTGGACAGCCTGTGGTGAGGCCTTGTTGTTTTGGTTTGTTTTATTAGGGAGTGACTGAGTGAGTGAGGGATACGATGATCAAAGCCTAGGAAACAAGAGAGAAGGAAAGAAAAGAACAGCAAGGAACCAGCTTCTGATTATATTCCCCCGCCCTTCGCTACCTCCGAGACTCCCTACCATCTCCTTGTCTGCCCTACCTTGCCCGATCTATAAAAAAAACTATCGTCATTGGAGTGAGCACACTCTTCTTTGTTGGGTCCGGAGAGTACAGTCCCCATCATGTTCATGCGATGTTGATAGACCCCTGGAGCCAAGGAGGATAAAGGTCGCTGACAGCTCGGGGCAGCTGGCCGACAACTGCTTATCGGTCGGTGGTCCTCGAAGCATGACAACCTCATCAAACCCAATGAGACGTCGGCACATATGCACGTCGGGGGCGTGACAGGTGAATGGTCGCACTTGCCCTGTCGCGCCCAGCTCCTTGGAACCAGGTTCGATGCAACTTCGAAACATTTTTTTAGGAAGCGTTAAACATCCGAACATTCAAGATCAACAAACGGGATGATGTCTTATCGCAACGGCTGAACAGCACCACTTGGAGAGCCAATGCCCTGGAATCCCCTGGAAACTGGCGGAGAAGAGATGCGGGTCCCTCTGTCAACACCCCGCAAAGCATCCGACTGGCCAGATCGTGGCACCCCATGGCAACCCACAAAAGTGCTCCACGGGGAGAGCATGTGAAAAACGCAGGATCCCCGGTCAATGAGCTGGCTTGCGAACTGCCAACTCTCACCTAGTGAATTGGACACCTACACAGTCCAGTATAACTGCCGGCAATTCACAACCGCCTTGTTTTTTTCTTTTTCTTTTGTGACGTCGTTTCCAAAGCGTGTCACGCGGCAAACTCGGCTGTTCAGGAATTAACCCAAGTTTTAACCAGCAAAACTCAGTCCTACCCACCCACACTCCACGACGGCACGGCGAGCTTAAATTGTCTTGGCGTTACGAGACCTGTTGGTTTGTCTGGGGGGTCACACGAGCTGAACTCGACAATTGCCCCTCGAGTACCAAATACTCCCACATTCCTACCGTTTTCATAAACATCGCAAAACATCACTGCTGCCACGGTGATGCTACCAAAGCTCAACGCTTATCTCTGTTAATCGGTCTTCAACACCGAATCCTGAGAATGAGCACATCGACAGCCGAGCCTTCTGGGCTCGACAATGTCCGCCATCGCGCAAGGGCCCCATCGTCAAACTCGACCGATGTCGCATCCCACCCTGCGGGGAGCGCCGAGTCTGTGACAGAAAAGGAAAGGGAGGCTCGTCCTAGCAAGACGTATGGCCGCACTCCGGATGGAACAGGTATGCGAGACTCCAATGTGCAACGCTGACCGAGTCCTGCTTACACGTATCTCTAGTCTTCGTCGTCCCCGAGACACACGACATGGTGTCGCAGCTCCTCGACCCTCGCGAACCCAAGAATCTCTCCGACGTCCTAGTGCTCGCCATCCTCGCCCTCCACATCTGGGCCGCATACACCCTGCCTTGGAGCCTCAAGCGCCTTGCTTTTGCTCTTATCTTCCTCTTCTGGAGGGCCTCGTACAATGTGGGGATAGGCTATCTCTTGACGGTCCAATCCAACTACAAGCTCCTAGTTACCTGGGCCAAGCGGATGCAGCTCTTTGAGAACCCGTCCACCGGCAAGAACCCGCGCCCGTGGCTCTACCAGCTGCTCCAGAATGAGCTCGAGGCCAAAATTCCCAAGGACTATAAGATGGCCGAGGCACCCCTCGAGTACAACACCTGGCTTGTCTTCCGCCGCATCGTGGATCTCATCCTCATGTGTGACTTTGTCTCGTACTGCCTGTTCGCCATTGTATGCGCCCACAAGCCGCTGGGCGAGGGCCTTGCCATTGCCGCCGTTCGTTGGATCAGTGGCATCGCTCTCGTCGGCTTCAACCTGTGGGTCAAGCTGGACGCCCACAGAGTCGTCAAGGACTACGCCTGGTACTGGGGTGGTAAGTGATAATCGCTCCGCCAAGATTTTGTGTCACGGTGATACTGACCCTCAATAGACTTCTTCTACCTTATTGAACAAGAACTTACGTTTGACGGTGTGTTCGAGATGGCCCCGCACCCAATGTACTCCATTGGTTACGCTGGCTACTATGGTATCTCCATGATGGCGGCGAGCTATGACGTGCTCTTCATTTCCATCCTTGCGCACGCCGCCCAGTTTGCCTTCCTGACCATCGTCGAAAACCCCCATATCGAGAAGACGTACAACCCGCCCCCGCGCCGCCAGCGTGCCGAGTCGGAGGCCACCCCCTCCGAAACCACCGCCGAGTCGTCCAAGAAAGCAGCCGCGACCCCAGCCACTCCCTTACCCGTTCACAACATGGTGGGTCTCCAGAACTTCGATCCTTTCCGCATCACGGACTACACTTCTGTACTCCTTGTTGCTCTCTTTGTGGCCCTCGCCATCGTCACACCATCCACGACCTTCTACAAGGCCCTTTTCGTGTTAAACGCCATCGTTTGGCGCCTGTGGTACTCGGTCGGTCTCGGCGTCATCCTGACAAAGCAATCCAACGAGAAGATGTTCACCAGGCACTTCCTCAAGTTCGGCGAAACCCCGACAGAGGCCTGGCGCCAATGGAAGGGCATGTATCACCTGAGCATGACCCTGTGCTACGTCTCATTCCTCGCCGCGTGCTGGAAGATGTACAACTACCCGGAGGACTGGGGCTACGGCTGGGTCCTCCTGAAGCACGTGGTTGGTTTCAGCTTGGTGGCACTTCAGATCTGGACCGCCACCAGCATCTACGAGTCCCTCGGCGAGTTTGGCTGGTTCTATGGTGACTTTTTCTTCGATAGCACCGGGAAGCTCACCTACAAGTCCATCTACCGCTTCCTAAACAACCCGGAGCGTGTCATCGGCACTGCTGGTCTGTGGGGTATGGCCCTCATCACCTGGAGCAGCCCCATCTTCCTGATTGCTCTCATCGGCCACATCCTGACTCTCGGCTTCATCTCGTATGTCGAGAAGCCGCACATGCAAAAGATTTATGGCGAGAACATGCGCCAGGAAGCCGGCCTGACAAAGTTCATCAAGCGCTCGCTTCCGGAGCCCGTAAAGGAGCTGCAGATGAGCGTGGACAAGGTCTGGGAGGACTCCAAGCACTTCTTCGACGACTTCGTCGATGTCGCTCGTACAAAGCTGGGCGCCGGATCTTCGACCATCGCCAGGGACACATCTGCCTTGTTCAACAAGTACCCTGCTCGCCTCACCCTCAGCCGCATCTCACCCGATCTCGCCGGCTATGACCCTAAGCACTACAGCATCTCCATGCAGGGCACGCCTTTGGTGGGCGCCGACGAGAAGGCCACCGGAAAGGAGAGCGCCAGCGCCCGCGTGTCCAAGGCGGTCAAGACGAAGGTGTTCGAGTACGGCGCCCCGATCCGCGTCAAGTGGACCGCGCCCGCCAACCACAGCAAGAAAGATTGGGTCGGTCTCTACATGGTCACCGACAACCGGTCGCGCGAGGTCACCGAGGTCCCGACTCTCGGTCGCTGGGTGCCAACCCACCCCGGCCAGTACGACACCACCACCGACCAGGGTATTGTCTCGTGGGATCAGCCGACTACGACTCCGTGTCCCTCGCCCGAAGTGGACGTCGTCGAGGGTGAGATGGTCTTTGAGGGCGATAAACTGTGGTGGACCCAGGGCGTCTTCGAGTTCCGTTACCACCACAACAGCGGCCACAACGTTATGTCCATCTCGGAACCTTTCGAGGTGCGTTTGGCCAAGGTGGACGACGAGGACGCCGAGGTGGCTGGTGCCCGGGAGGTCGAGGCTGCCCTCCTGCCCATCGTCCGCAACTGCCTGGACCGCGACCCCGATATCGCGCCTGCTACCGTCGAGGAGCGGTTCGGTGCCCACGTCGAGCGGGACAGCAAGTATGCCAAGCGGGTCGTTTACGCCATCCATCACATGTTTGGTGTCGAGTTTGCGCCGGCTGTCGTGCCGGCTGACGGGGACGTGCGGAAACTAGCTTGGCGGATATGCAGCGCGAAGGAAGTGCTTGTGAGTCATTCTCTCTCTGTGATGCTACCGACGTTGATACTGACACAACATAGGCTCCCTATAGCATGTCTATGTCTCAGAGACAGAGTCCGTCGACCCCTGTCCGGGATAAGTTTTCAGACTCGTTGTAAAGGAGGACCGCGAGGAAGGGTGTATAGACGATGGCCTATGTTTACGTGTTTATGCATGACTCGACTGCAGAGCGTGGCGCCGGGGTTATGGGATGCATGAGATACCACTGTCAATAGATATGGGCGGGTGTTAGTGAGGCATGCCGTTGTTGGAGTATCCGTGGCTGAATAGATTAGTTTGGTGAACTTTGGAAACACGGAGTGCTGGTGACAATGAGACAGGAGTGTTCCGAATCAAGCCCCATGGCCGTGCCCGTTGTTGCTAGGCCAAATACTGGACATGCTTCATCCACGACTCCTATCGAACATTACGATAGCTGATTGGTTTCTGGCTTCCTCTTGAAAAGCGGTTCAGGTGCCAGACAAGGCGTTGATACAGTAAACAACTAAAATTTAAGGAGAGTACTATTTATCTAGCAGTACCGTCAAGGCACCTCGTCAGTCGTAAGGAGCGTGTCTCGTAAATCACAAATGCCCAACATCCCCTCCCTCATACCCTAACATAAGCTTTACAATTCCTCCCTCAACCAATCAACCCCCCGTCTCTCTCGCGCCTGGCGCTGATGCTTTCCTCCAGCCTGTTCGCCCCACCCACCCACTCACTCACTCACAATCCTCCATCACCTCAGCCAGCACATCCGGGTCGCCAAGGTCCTCGGCCAGCGCGATGGCCCTGGTCTGCAGGCGCGCGAGCTTGGCCTCGGACTCGCGGACCCGCCTGGCCAGCGCCCGGCGCGCGTTCTTGGCCCGCGCCGCCGCGTTGTTGTTGTTGTTGTTGTTGCCCGTGTTCCCAGCACCAGTGCCGGCATCAGTGCCGGCGTCAGCGGTCCCGTTCCCAGCGGCGGCTCCGGCGCCCGCGGCGGCGCCTGCGTCCACCATCTGCACGGGCACGACACCGCCAAAGGGACCCGCGTTCGCATCGTTCTGGCAGCGCACCAGGCACACGTCGGGCTGGCCGGCGACGGTGCCCGTGCAGGTCTGGGTGGCGGGGATAGAGGCGACTAGGGGGAAGTCGGTTTTCTCGCCGTCCTGTTGTTGGGGGGGTTGGGTTAGTACTGGGTGGCTAGGTTCAGGTAGGGTTGGGGGGAGGGGTGGTTAAGGAAGGGGGTAGAAAGGGGGGAGAGAGTAGTAGAAAGTTGCTTACGCGGTTGCGGGATCGGCGGCCTGGGACGTTCTGGGTGACCTGGATGTTCTCCCTAGGTGGTTGTTAGTCATGTAGTCCGGCTGGGGGTGCGAAATTGGGGTGTCTTACCAAGATTGCGCCGTGCCATCGGCGTTGATCATGCAAGAGTACGGGCCCGCGCCGTCACTGTTCACCTGGTGAAGCGTCATCTGCAGCTCGCCGCCGGCTGTGACCAGCGGCAGCGAGTCGCCCGTCTCAGCCATGATGGCCGAGGTGCCGGCCTCGAGATTGTTGTCACCGGCGCCGATGGTCTCGCCCACGGTGTCAGCTGCGTCGCCGCGGAAGCGGGTAGAGTCCTGCTGGAACGGCCTGCGGCGGGTGCCGTCCCGCGGGGTGCTGGTGTCGACGCCGAGAGCCATGCCAGTGCCTCCGGCGTCGCCAACGGCTGCGATGATGGCGCCATGGCCTGCCACCAGTTGGGCTGTGGCCAGGAAGGCGAGAGTCAGGAGGGTCTTGGTCGAAGCCATCGTGTGTTTGCAGGGTAATTATTGAGCTAAGGTGTAATATCAAGGTGTAGTATCAAGGTGTAATATCAAGACCTGTCCTGCAGGAGAAAGAAGAAAAGTTGAAGGCTTGTTCGTAGCTGGATTGTCTCCTGGACGGTGAGTGATGCTGAGTGAGGGAGTATGGTTGAGTGAGGGTAGGTTAAGCCTCTTATATAGACTTGCCCGAAGCCAAACCCGCGATGCCGAATGCCGTAGCTCATCCAACATCTTGACTAGAACTCAACTTCATCGAATGTAACGTGATGGGAACAACTCCTATCGCTCCTTGGCGAAACCTAGCGACCTCCAGCAGGTGCCCGACCGCAGTCCTCAGATGTGACTGAGATGGAGTTGTCTCAAGATCTCGAATTGAGCGCCTCCCCGGCCGCCCCCCCTCCCCCACAACCTTGTCCGTGCCCTTGTTCGTACATACATGTGTCCATCCCTGATTTCCGGGCGAGATCATACCCGGGAATGCTGCGGGTCCTGAACGATATACCTTGATTGTGGATCCCGAAGATCAAGATCTGTGCCGGGAATGGGGATCTAGGCCAAAACCTCAACACTAAGGTTGGTTGATCTTCTCTCTATACAATAGGGCTGAACAGAATGAGATCAACACAGACCGACTTCTCTGCCCATCCCCTGCTCGCAGCTGGAGAAGAAAGACCTCGTGCGAACTAAACATTCTGGTGTCCTGGGACTCCTGGATCGGTCATGGCTCAGCCCCAACACGGTTTCGCGTTGGAACAAACCCAAACAGCACGAACTCAGACAGACATTCGAGGTAGCGTTGAGAGCGGGACTCAAGTGCCGGAAACCGATCGTTCGTTGCAATTGCACAGTGAGGTGGCCTGCCTCACCACTCCTTGGTTTGAAACTCGAACCCCCCGAATGCACGGGCCTTGGCTCTTTTTGGTGTCGTTTCCGAGTGTTTCGACTCCGTAATCCAATGAATGACGAGAACTGACGCTTTGGGCGCGTGAAAGCACCGTGAGGCTCTTATTCCCGGTCGACGACATGACTCTCTCGACAAAAGTCGACGGTGTGCTCTCTCTCTCTCGAGCATTTTGATCCCCTCATTTCGTAACACTGCAAACTCGGTTCAGGGTGTTGCCCCGCCAACCGTGATAGTTCTTCCGATAGTGAGGGGGAGGAGGTTGTCATCCAGAATAGACGTTGGAAATACTGGAAATACCAACCTCTTCGGCCATAACCACCATCGCCTCCAATGTCCGTCCATTCGTTGGGCTGCGGTTTCTGTTTCTATCGTTCTTGGCGTGGAATTAGTGCGCGGTGATCGGAACAAGTGCATCTCGAAACATTGGCTCGCAGCCGGCAGCCTCGTCGATCAAACAACTTTAGCTCCCACAGAACGGGGAGAATACTGTCAAAAAGACCAATCGCATTGATACCACCCGAAATGGAAGCTGTCATGCAGCAGCGCATCGAAACATCCCGAGTGGGCCGCAAGCAAGGAGCGCGGCTTCGGCGATATCGCGAGCGTTAAGGAGTCCGGCATTCGAAAAGCGGGCCCCTGAGACTCAGCCTCATCCTCTAGTCCCTGTGTCAGGTATGCCGACGGCTTCCTTAGGTTAGGCGCAGTCAAAGTCAGAAACATCTGCCAACCCGGATATCGTGAATGCCGAAGATGGTAGCACCGCGTTTCTTGGATCTGAGCGGCCTCCCGCTCCTCCCAGTGCTGTTTCGATTGCCAAAACGAAACGTTGGCGCTCGAGCAAGGAAGCAAATCAGGTCAAGGGCGGCGAAGTATCGGGCCTGGAAGTTCAAATTGTTGTGACGTCTGTCTCGCCGTCGACTGCGGAGAGTTACGGGGTACCCCTGAAACAGCTGGTTCTGGTGAGCTTCAAAAATACGAGCGGGAATATGGCAACTCAGACCTTCTGTTCTCCCTAGAAGGGGCCTGGGCACGTCCGACGCAGGCCCGCCAAGCGGGCGTCTCACACCAGGAACACCTGATTTGGCTTCCGGGAACCCTCTTAGCCCGTCGGTGGCATTGATGGGGATAGTGCTCGCTGTTTGGTGAAATCGGCCTGACCTTGGGACGGTTAATGCCGCCTCCACCCCCGTCCTGGGCGTAGACACAAAGGCCAATGATCTCGGGTTTCTAACGGGCAAGTTGCTAGATGGTGTAGCAGGCATTGCTGGCACTATGTGGTCAGCACACTGTTATCAAGTACAACATCAAGTGGCCCTCACATCGAGAAGGTACTGATTGATTCCAGTCCATCACAGACGTCGAGTTTTGGGGTTTCGAGTACCCAGGGCTGGCTGGAAAGTAATTGGCGACCCCCGTCCTGGTACCAAGTGGCAATATCGCACGTGGTAAGTGTGACTGGGCTTGTCCGTGACCTGTGTCTACGGTGGCGGCTGGCTGTATGGGGGTGCGAGACCTCGAAACGCTGGGGGGCGTCTCCTGATTCTGGTTGAGCAGAACCCTTCGCTTCAACTTACTGTAGAGCTCTTGCGATTGTGAGAGTTCCCTGGTCCGGTTCTCCAATGTGAGGCGGAGGTCCTCGCACTGGCGTCTCAGAGTGTGTTCCTCGCGTTCCATATCTGGGCCGTGTTAACCGCGGCGGCAGGACTCGGTGGAACGTGGACAAACCTCGTATCTTTGAAGTGAGGGTGGTGATCCTCTGATTAGCCTGACCCCAGATATTCTCGATCTCCCCCTGAAGCTCGGCGCAGTAATCTTTCAGTTTGCTGTTCCTCCGCGCTTGGGATGAGCTTGTACCAGTAAGCCGCAGCGCAACAAGGCTTGGAGTGAAAAAGAAAGGACAGACATTTGGTTTGTCATCTGATATGACCAAAAGCTCAGGGCTCTCCCTGCGCACTCCATGACAACAGTGGGACCAAGTCCGCTCAGGGCTACGGATTTCCACTCTTCTGAGGGTTGGAGAAGCTGCTCGCATACTTCGGAGGCGCTCAGAGGCTGGCTACAAATCGGACAAGTGTAAGGTGCTTGGCCGGCGAACCCATGGTTGTTTGCGCATCGTGGACATATGACATGGCTCCGAACGGGGTTAGTTATTTGTGTGTGGGCATGGCCTTGATGGTTGGAAGTTGGAACGAAGACAGCAGCGACTCACCTGCACACCGTCACCACTGCCTGTCCTGTGAGCTGTGCACCACACTCTTGAACGTTGCAGTTTAAATTTTGCTCCATCAGTATCGTCGGACTTTTGGTCCAAGCAATTGTTCACCGTTCCTCACCGGAAGCTGGTCGATCCTCAGCGAATGTCACCGCGGTAGTATCAGGAAAGCACCATGATGAAGAAAAAAAAGCAGTAAAAAATTGTGAAGCTAGGGGGTGGAGAATCTCGAGTCCTTTCCTTCCAGGTTGACACTGCATTATTACACTGGCACCCATTAGTCACTACGAGGGGAGGAAGTCGCACTTCATCCATTGATGCCATTGCTCCTTCCCAACTGTGCCCGCCTAGGCTCAGGAGGTCTTAGTGCCAGGAACCCGGACTTGAAGCACAGGGTCTCTTGAAAGGCTGGGAGACTAGTATTCCATTTAAATTATGATCCGTAGATTTGATAGAAAATAAAAGAATAACTTCCTGTTGAATGCTCATACTTGACAGACAACTTGTTGATAGGTAGTTCTCTGGGTTCCATGTTGAGGCACGCCCAACGCGCCCCACACTGTCTATGGCCTTAACCTCCCACTGTGTGCCGCAACCCGACGGGCATCAGCTGTCAGCGCCAACAGCCAACCGCCATGATCCACAGCATCGAACCCCACGAAGAGCAACCCCGTGCTCACGACTCCGACGACTGGAATCTCCCACACAACGGTGGACGGCCTCTTCGATATTCACAACAGAATGACAGAAATCATCATGAGCCAGACGCCTCCGATCCTTCACGGACCCTCAGAAAAGGAACGCAAATATGACCGACAACTCCGTTTGTGGGCTGCGAGCGGCCAGGCTGCCCTCGAGTCGGCGAACATACTCCTGGTGAACTCAGGGGCGGGGACTGTCGGTGCAGAAACTCTGAAGAATCTCGTCTTGCCAGGTACGGAACTGTGAGAATCCCCTCACTTGACATGAGCTCGATGCTAATGCCCCGCTCCAGGCATCGGCCGCTTCGCCATCTACGATGAGGCTCGAGTCAGTGAGGCCGATCTGGGTGTCAACTTCTTCCTGGACGACAGCTGCCTGGGAACGTCTCGGTCTCGGAGCCTAACGGAGCTCATCCTGGAGCTCAACCCGGATGTCCAAGGCAGCTGGTATCCCAATGAGGTACGTCCATGAGGAACTGGTCTCGACTCTCGACTCTCTACGGCGGACCACATGCTCACCTGGTCAATATAGGAGACGGAGACCCTAGCCTCATTGCTCACCGAGTCCCCGGTGTTCACAATCATTTTGTACACGCACCCGATTCGCCCAGAGCAGCTCTCACAGCTCGAAGCCTATGGCCAGCAGCACAAGACCCCGCTGGTGGCGATTCACTCTGCTGGGTTCTACTCGTATTTCCAGATTAACCTTCCAGGGGCTTTCCCCATCGTCGACACGCACCCGGACGAGACGGCAACGACTGACCTCCGGTTGTTGAACCCCTGGCCGGAGCTGGTGGCCTTTGCTGAGGAGCTGACCAAGGATATCGACAACCTAGACAACTTTGAACACGGTCACCTGCCGTATGTGGTAATTCTCCTCCACTACCTTGAGCAGTGGAAAGCGGCACACGACGGAAAGTACCCCACAGCATTTAAGGAAAAGGCCGAGTTCCGCAAGATCGTGCAGGCTGCGGCGAGGACCAATAACCCGGAAGGTGGCGAGGAAAATTTCGAGGAAGCGGCTGCTGCCGTTGTCAAAACGGTGGTCCTGCCGTCCCTGCCGTCCGGGCTGAAGGAGGTATTCGAGTACGAGCATACAGACCCGGTAAGGTCCCCCGTACGAGTACCCCAACCGAGGACTCGCCTGTGCTGACGCGAGAGGCTAGATCGAGCAAAGGTCGGGGTTCTGGCTCATCGCGGACGCCGTCAAGAAGTTCTACGAGGAGCACAAGTGCCTACCCCTTCCTGGCAAGCTGCCCGACATGAAGGCGCAGTCCAAGGTGTACATCCAGCTACAAGGCATCTACAAGGCCAAGGCACGCAAGGACGCCGCCAAGGTGCTTCAAATAGTACAGACCTCGCCGGGTGGCGAGAACGTCAATCCCGCCGAAGTGGATCTCTTCTGCAAGAATGCAGCTTTTGTCAAGCTAATCAATGCGACGGGGGGAGGGGCCAGCAGCAGTGGTGCGAAGATCAGCAGGGCAGATCGTTTGAAGGCAGCGGCGGGTAAGCACTCAGATTCCCACCCCCCACCTCTCCCGAGTCCCCCCCTCATCCACACCACCCCGGGATGGTCTCGGCCCTGCTCTCTGGGCAGGACAAGACCACCCATCTCCACACGTATCGGTTCCATCAACACGAACCAGGCGGGGAAGCGAACAAGAAGCGAGAAAGAAGCGAGAGAATAGGAGTCAGAGACTAACGAAAGGGTGACATCGCCACCGCTCACTCACCAGACCGCGAGTTCGCCAACGACGAGACCGCCGCCCTCTCGCTCTCCCCGCTCTCCCTGCTCCCAATCTACCTCGCTCTGCAAGCGACAGCCCACGTGGGTCTATCCACCGCCACCGATACCACCACCACCACCACCACCACCACCACCACTGCCACGGAGACAGCAACAGCAACAGCAGCAGCAGGCGGCCACGGCTTCAGCGCCGACGCCATCCTCGCGGCCGTCGCCCGGGCGGTGCCCGGCGCGGAGAAGCGGGAGCGCGTGGTGCAGGCCGCGCGCGAGGTGGCGCGCGCCGCGGGGGGCGAGCTGCACAACGTCGCCGCCCTGACGGGGGGCATGGTCGCCCAGGAGACCATCAAGATCGTCACCAAGCAGTACATACCCGCCGACAACACGTGCGTCTATGACGGCATCGGGGGGCGGGTTCAGGTGCTGAGGCTGTGAGCTGTGGATGGGGTTGTAGGGGTAGTAGGGGTAGCTAGGGGGGGGGGGGCGTGGTTGGGAGTTGAGGACAGAGGACAAAGGGGTGCATGGAAGGGGGGCTTTGGTGGAGAGGGAGTGAGTGAGTGAGTGAGTGAGTGAGTGAGTGGGTTGCTTGCTTGCTGGTCGGCGAGGTGCGTTTATCTCGGCGAGTGCTGGACGGGTTCGCCGACCGACCGGCGCCGCCGACTGCAAGGTCCACGCTGAAGCGAACTGCGTGGGCTTTTAGGAGAACTGGGAAAGCGTAGCCGGACTCCATAAGCGGCTTGGGTTTTGAGGCTTTTTTGCTGATACGTTTTTCCTCCGGAAACTCAGGGGCAGCGAGCGGCCCAGCCGGGTATCAAGAGCGAGGCGCCAGGGCAAGGCACGCCGGCAACGCCGCAAGCAGGCACGCAGGCAAGCAGGCACGCAGGCGCCCTGGTATCCATCCATAGAGAGCACAGCACATATGTGGATTGACGGCAGCAAAACGGGCCGGCCGCAAGCGCCGGCTGGTGCTAGCGGGAATGAACGATGAATGAATACAGGCTGCATGGCCAAGGTTGGCTTACAGGCGTTTCTTTGCCTCTGAGCCTATCTCTCTGCTTTTACCCACCATATCTCGGGCTGAGGGTATTTCGGCATTAGCCGTTTGCAGATCCGGGCGTTAACCCAACCCCTTTTGCCCCTTGGCGGCAGTCGTCAGTGCTGGGGATATACTTGTTCGGGGTTGATCACTAATGGTGCGTGTCGTCGGCAGTGAGGCTTTGCTAAACAAGGGCCATCTTCAATGTCTTGGCTGTACGGAGTAGCGGTGATGCGCTTTGCCCGTGGCCATGGAAATGGCATGATGTCCCTAGAGACAAGGGATGAAGTTCCCACTGCTATCGTCATCGGCTAGAACTCACCGGCGGCGCAGTCGTGCGAAACCCGCCGCCACAGCTATCCCAAGGCCCAAGGTACCATCGCGCGCCGCTTCCGCCGCGCGGTTGTGCCGTCCGCCGGCCCACTCAGCCTCCCGTTCGTGACATGGTAGATGAGTGGGTGGAAAAAAAAAAGGGTGACGATTTGCTGTGGTGCACCACCTCTTTCTCCAACGCAACTTGAACCCCCCCCCACACCCTGGTTTTGCTTGCGACCCCAAGCAGAGATTTACACGCTTCGGACCGCAGGGCCTGGATGGAACCCTGGTGCTTTGCGCCGTCGCACGCAACTCATTCAGCGTTTTTTGCCAGGGACCGCTGGGCCAGCCGTTACGAATGTGACTGCTACGACCGACGTTACCGCTCCGCGGTTCGGCGGTCAAGGGTATGTAACGTTTGGGACGGGTGTAAAAGAAAAAAAAAACGCAGGACCCGTATTCTGAACCTGGTTTCGGTGAACTGTGGCGAGGATATCGTGTCCTTTCCGTTTTGCTGCGGAGTATTTCGTTGGTGACTGTAGGTGCAACCGGATATGGAGGTGGTGCGGAGTGATGTTGGAGGCGAGCGATGGTGTGTGTGCGTGTGCGCGCGCCTGTTTTGAGCTAGTGAGCATCCCCGCCTTTCCCTCTTGGGCGCATCTCGCGATGGAGGTCAGCAGGCCCGGCAAGAGCACCCGACACTTAGATCTCGGCTTCGATCAGGCTGCAAGCCACGAGGGGAAGCAAGTAACTCCTGCCTCATGCTGTGTGAGTCTGGGGAAGACTTGGGGAAAGTGTGTGTGGGGGAAGCGGGGGAGCCTCCATTGAAGCCACAACGAGAAGGCTGGCCATGACGATCGCTGCCAAATTCTCCATTTCCAACGGATGAGTGTGGCGACTGTTCCGACGCCTTGTCCGGAAAGCTGGGCGGTTCGGCCGATAGGCAAATACACTTGACCTTCTTGCATATGCAGCTAAGGTCAGGTACTCCGTACTACGTACCTGTGGGCAGAAAGCTACCTCAAGTCCGTGCACACTGGGTCCCTTGGCCAGGTGCCCCCAGCCAAGGAGGACAGGAACAGGAACAAAAGCCGCAGCAAGGGCGGGACAAGAACGGCAGGGATGGGAATCGGAGGAAGCCATAGGATGCGGTGTCGGACTGCGCTGCGTAGCCCGGTCACATGTTCCAGGTCGGAGGATTTGTCTTTGTGAGACGCGCGGTAATATCTACTGTCCTGCGGGCACGCCTGACAGGGAAGGGAGGTGGGCAACATCTGATGGGAATAAAAATAAAACGGGAAGGAGAATGAACAGGACGGCTGGTGGGGGCTTGAAGGAATAGAGTTGGGAGTGACCCCATCCTGTGCAGGCCGATTAGTTGTCAAGCCTGCGAGTTCAAGGCATGCATGTTTCGGATCGCCTCTGGGAGTGGGTTGTTGGCTCCAGATCAGGGCAGGCCCGAAATGCGCAGGGGAGCAGGATCTCAACGTGGGACACGGGGGGTTGCCGAGTTCAGAGAAATCTCTCAGGTGTGGAGCAGACGATTGCAGTCTGCAGAAACTCGAACTTCGGAGTTTCCAGAAGTGTTCTTTGTGGTGGCCTGCTCGTATCACCCCAATCTAGGTCTTCCGCCGAGTTGCGGATGAGATGGCCTGGCCGTGAAACGGGCATAAACGCGGGTTCCAACTCCAATTTTCAGGGCAATGGAGCAAGACCACGTCGGCCAGGTCCGTGACACTCGTCATTGGGTGATGTGGTCGCTGGAGATCTCGGGTCCCTGTCTCACTGCTGGGTTGCTGTCCAGCCACGGTCGACCGGCTCTACGGCGATGGCATCCCGCCCTTCCGCGGCGGGGTGGCACGCCGTGGCCATGACTTGGCTGGAATGTGAAGTTGATGCCGACCCCAGCCGAGGCTTTTTCAACGCTCAGTCTCCTGGCAACAGCTCATTTTGGTGTTGATCAATGCGATGTCGCGCCAGTCTCACGCACAAAGCCACACACCACACCCTCCCGAGATGCGGCTCGCCCTCCATGGCAGTCCGTCAGATGAGCAAAGGGGTGGGGAAATATAACGAGACCGAAGGCGAAGTGGTGGGGTCCGAGAAGGGGAATCCAGGTTCGGGCACTGACGGTTAGAGCTGGGCTTGGACCTAAGGTAGATGGACTCGCCAAATTAAACTCGGGGCGGGCGGGCTGTGTGATGGGCAATTCTGTGTGATTCTGTGTGTGTGAAGTTCTCTCCTCACGCCTGCTGCTCTAGCGCGTCGAGTGAGACATTGACAGGCTTCGAGAAGCTCGAGAAGCATGAAAGTCTGAGCAAGTGCGGACAAGCGTTGTCAATCACGTCTGTGCGTTTGCCGTCGACGGTCAGAATGGGCAATTCAAACCAGTGCGAGGGCGTGCTGGGCTTGCTGAGGCTTGGCATTTAATCTGCGTGAACCTCTCGGGGTTTTGGCTGGTCGGTGCCGTCGGTGGCGTCGAATGCCCATTCGATCTTCGATTTTGCCTGTGGGGAGATGGCCGGGGTGGATGCCGAGGGCCGCTAAGCGTTAAGCCGTGTTGGGTATGGCTGCCTTCTTCCCACAAGCTTAAAACGTCAACAAGAGTTGAAATGTGGAAGCTCTTGAGAGTCGACTTTGTCATAATGGGCAGGGTTCGCGAGATCCACTTGGCGAGGCTATTCGGCCGAGCAAGCCACCGGGGCGCGCAGCCCACCTCAGCTACTACACACCTCGTCGTGACACCACCATCACGACTGCACATCTGATTGCGTTTGGCATGTGGGCGCGACGAGTGAGGGGGTGGAGGTTAAAGTACATAGGCTGCCGATGCAGAAATCCAACATTTCCGTCTCCGGGTCACTGATGACTGTATATGGGGGCCAAGCCGATTGATCAATGCCTTCTCCAAACTCTCTCGAGGCCGTGAGACAACGCACGAAATCTGACGGCTGTAACCTCAGAATGCCACCAGTCTCGACCAGGAATAGGACCGGGTGAAAGTCATCGCAACGCTAGAGATCGGCATCGACAGCTTACCTAACAGGACGATGGATGTTCAGGTCGAAGCAGGGGCAGCGTAGCCGACCGAAGCTAGGCTCGCTTGCCGTGATTCCAGGCGGTCCTGCAACTCTGATTGGGCCATGGAAGTGTGGGGAAGAACAACAATCGAAGGAGCCGAAATGGCAGGGGCTTTTCCATCGCGCCTTTCCAAAACACTTGGGAGTGGGAGAGTGGGAACGGTGTGCGCGCAGCCAGGATCTTGCGACTCCCCACTTCGCGCCTTCCGTTCTTTCGGCTGGCCTGACCGTCTTCACGTCTTCACGGTTCACGGTCCCCGAGCGGCGGTGTAGGGGGGGCGTGTGACAGTTTTGTTGAGCGTCCAGGGATATCTGACAGGCACGCAGGCTCACAGGGTAACGGCATGGGGTACATATTCGTACATGCGAAGGAGTCGGTTCACCACTGCATGGCGCTGCCAGATGGCGGGGTGCAGCGCGTAAACGGAGGGGGTGCACGTGGGGTTTCTCGTTGAGTCGGAGAGTCGGAGAGTCGGTAAGCGCCACACACCAGGGTGCACCGTTTCAAGTGTGGAGGTGCAGGCCGTCCATCCGACTGATAATGAACCCTGACAAGAGGTGGAACCTGTCTTTGAGCCACCCGCTAGCCACGGCCGCTGCACCCCCCTGCCTTGACGTCGTCGGGCGTCCCTGCCTCGGTGCCTCGGTGTCATTGCCAATGTGATCGATGCCTTCCACGCCCGGGGAAAATCCAATTCTTAGCATTCTCCATTACATTCCGCCGTTCCATTCCCCGCCCTTTCCAAAGCCACTAGGTATCTAGCACAGACGGCCAAGACGATACGCAATTTCATTTTTGCACATTCACAACGACTGCGGTTTTCTAGAAGGCGAAGATCACAGAAGCTGACAGACCTGTCGTCGCTTGGACCCTGCGTTTTCAGCGATGCCCTGCCAGGATTGTTGCCCCCCAAAAACAGGGCCCCCGGTCACCATGGGGTCTGTTCGCCTGTGTCGCCGACGACCCCCCCCCCCCCCCCTCGATTCCGGCTGCTTGGCCACGGCGCAGCCGGTAATGCCGCTTTGATCTCGCACAAGGTTAGGGTAACTATCAGGGTTCCAGGGAAAGTCGTGCGACGTAGGGCCCAGGTTGATCTCCCAAACGCCGATAACGGTAGCATTGTCCACACCCATGTCCGGCAGACGAACGAAACCGAGAGAAACAAGAGCGGAAACCAAAAAACATCAACATCTAAACTTTTGTCGCCCAGTTTAGCGGGGTCCTGAGAAAGGGACCTGGAGAGACCTGAGGGACCTGCGGCTGGCGGCAGACTGCGTCACGAAACTACACGGACGCGCCGAAATGACAGGACGCAAGACGGCACAGAGCGAATGCCGGGCCGCGTCCTTCGTGGGTCCAGATTTCCGGCAGCGTTCGAGGCCCAGCGTGAAGAGCCAACCTGATTGATGAATACATTTCCATAGCGGGGTCGCCAGGATGACGGAGCGGCCGGACCAAAGAACGCCCCCTCCGTTCGTGACGAACCCTTGGTGGGTGCTGCCCTGCCGCGCGCGGAATTCGGGCGTTGGAGACAGTGGAGAGGCGGCTCGGCCAGCCTGCCAGCTTCCACAAGCAACAGCCGCCCTCTCCCAGATCACGCAGAGGCTGTCCAAACTCGGACATCAACACCGTTCGGGTAGATTAACGCCCAGTCATGTGCCCTCTACAGCAGCTGAAATCGCCACTGACCTATTTATCCCGTCTCTCTTTTCTCTCGCTAGACTCGAGAGCCCCGCAGCAGAAGAGGCAAACAACCTGGAAGCAGCCTAGAACAGGTTCTTGCCTGGCCCCAGCCTCGATCGTCTTAACCCCGTCATCTGGTACGATCCAGGCGAGGTCCATCGGAAAGGGTACTGAGAGGTGACCAACTCTGGGAACGTCGCATGCACCGTATGAGTTGGCAACGGAGCGGGTTGGAGGGCTGGCTGCGCTCTCCCATTAGGCGCGCCACATCCGTTTTCGTCGACCGCCATGCCACCAGTTCGCTCAATCTTGCCCAGATCCCCAAAGGAGTGCTTGGGTGCTTGGACTCCTGGCATGCTGAACGGGAATGGTGAAGCTGGGAACGACAGACCCACACCACCACCCACCCCGGACTCTTATCCCTGCCTGCCCTGATCGGACAGGCCAGCGGGCAGATCCCTGGGCGCTGGCCGTTGAAGAGAGCCGGTCGCCAATCAGACGGTGAACACGCGGTCATCTCCCCACAGTCGGCTGGCCGTCCCTTGTTCCTGCTCTCTCCAACGCACGCTCCACTGTTCTCCAATTCTTCTCCTTACGCCCCTGGCCAAAACTCCAACAGAGAAACAGTGGTGCGCGATGTCCTTGCGCGGTGTCATCCCTCTCATCTCGCTATCTTGCCTGGCCCCAGCAGCTCAGGGGCATGCCGGGGCGACAACATCTGTCACTCGTCTATGCTCGGCCTACGTCAAGAGGAGGGGCATGTGCTCGGAGACGATGCCGAATCTTGCAGCCAGCGCTCTCTCGTCTGCTGCCAATGGCCTCGGCACCCGATGCTTTACTGCAACATCATCAGGATATTCGGCTAGTACTTCGATTGCTTTCCGCAGTACGACCAAGTACAACGTCGCCCCACGTGCGGTATGGCGGGGGGCATCCCTGGCTGACGTGCAGCTGGAGAGCCAGGAACGTCTTGCGGTACATATGTACCTCTGAGCGCTTCCCCCTCCATCCCTCATGCACCCCGGCCCTGGCACTGAAACGTCAGGACATGGAGGCCGCTCACTGGCTGGCTGATGAGAGCTCATGCTCCCCAGACGGCTGCGTTTTTTTTTTTCTCCAAACGAGCCGCCACCTCCGCGTCAAACTGCCCTTCGGGACGGCAGGTTGGGCGTGACCTGTACTGAAGCTGATATTAATATGTGAGCTCAGGTACCAGCGGGTCGATCATGGCTGATTGGCCGTGCGCCCCAGTGACTTCGTGAGTTCCTGAGCAGCCTTGTCCCCTGTCAATCCCAATTCTCTCTCTCATGGCTTCATGCTCGTTCACGAATACGGACGGCATTGACCACGACACGCGAACTTAGCAGGACACTCGACAGTACCTCACGCACTCTATCCCAACCTTACTCGGGCAAACTATACGGGGGCCCATACCGGCGTATATTGCGTTAGCAATGGGACCGTCCAAGCGCCCGCTCCGCTAGTTGCTACGCTGGGAGACGAGGGGGGGGGCGGTCCCGCAATGGACTTTTTCTCCACACCATGGCGGCCTGGGCAGCCGACCATCTTTTCCAAATCTCGCACTCTCCACACTTCCCGGGAGCCCCATCCCCAACTCCTAGCTGCATCCATCAATGTAGATATATAAGTCTGCATCTGCTCCCCACGTTCTCGCCTCGCCCCGTCATTGCCCGTGTCTATCTTTATCATCGTGGCTGCCGACGAGAGGTCTAATCCTAGTCCATTGTCACCATCGTCCATGTACAACAAGCTTGTGTAAATCATCTGCCTTATCACCACTCTTACCTTACGACCCGGCGTCACTCCTTGGGCCGGTCCCTAGCATTTCAGAGATACCCTTGATACCCTTCACTTCAGATTCTCCCATCATGGCACCAACCATCCCAGTGCCCACACAGGGCGGCATGTTCCACACCTTCCAAGGCGTCACACCACGCAAAGCATCAACAGACTCCCCAGACAGCACCAAGACCAGCGGGTCAGGGACCGCCAAGAGGATAACGACACCACACGCCTGTGCCGAGTGCAAGAGGCGCAAGATGTAAGTTGGAACGCTCCATTGGGTTCGCAACGTGAGACCTAACGAAAGGTCTCTGTTTACAGTCGGTGTGACGGCCAACAACCCTGCGGCCAGTGTCTCTCCAGCAGAGCACCCAAGAGGTGCTTCTATGACAAGCACCGACAACGGGTGATCCCCTCACGCAAGACCCTCGAAGCCCTCTCACAGTCACTCGAAGAATGCCGTTCCATCCTGAAGCGGTTGTATCCCAACCAGGAGGTCCAGGCCTTGCTGCCCCTATCACGACAGGAGCTCCTCAGCCTCCTGGACCGTCCCGTAATAGACACTTCGGTCGGCGGTTTGCCATCACCACCGATCAACGCCTCGCCCATGTCGGACCTGGACTCGCCAATGATGACCAAGTCGGAAAACATCCTGGAGCAGCTTCCGTCGAGAGACACCGAATGGGACGAGGAACGGAGGGGGCGAGACCCAATCCCCGCCGAGGCCGACGACATCAACGCTCTCTCGCTCTCCGTGGACCGCCAAGCATCCTACCTCGGCGCTTCGTCGATCAAGGCCGCCCTGATGGTCATGCTCAAGGTGCAGCCTAGCTTGAGGAACACCCTCGCCGCGCCTCTGAGCGGCGTCGAGATGTCACACAACTTCCCCGCCGTGAGGCAAAAGTCGTCGGCGGCGCCAAAAGACCCTCAGCGGATCCCGTGGTCCTGGAAGGGCCAGACGCTGATCGACGCCTACTTCAAGCGCATCCACGCCTTCGTCCCGATGCTTGACGAGAGCGCCTTCCGGGCCGACTACCTCGAGGGACAGCGGACCGACGCCCCCTGGCTGGCACTGCTCAACATGGTGTTCGCCATGGGTAGCATCGCCGCCATGAAATCCGACGACTACAACCACATCAACTACTACAACCGCGCCATGGAGCACTTGCCCATGGACGCCTTGGGTAGCAGCCACATCGAGATGGTGCAAGCCCTCGCCCTCATCGGCGGCTACTACCTTCACTACATTAACCGCCCCAACATGGCCAACGCCGTCCTCGGCGCCGCCATCCGCATGGCCAGCGCCCTCGGCCTGCACCGCGAGTCTCTCGCCCAGTCCAGCAGCGACATTATCGCGGCCGAGACGCGCCGCCGCACCTGGTGGTCCCTCTTCTGCCTCGACACGTGGGCGACGACTACCATGGGCCGCCCCTCCTTCGGGCGCTGGGGGCCTGCCATCAACATCCGGCCTCCCGAGTTCGGCATCAACGCCAGCCGCGACTCATCCCAGCACGCCGGCATCCTCCCGCTGATCGAGAACATCAAGTTCTGCAAGATCGCGACCCAGATCCAGGACATGCTCGCCATCACGCCGCTCCTCAACACCGAAGACCGCTGCAACCTCGACGCACAGCTCGTCGCGTGGTACACATCGCTGCCCTGGCTTCTGCGCACCACGGACCCCTGCGCGGAACCGCTCTACATGGCCCGCTGCATCATGAAGTGGCGCTACCAGAACCTGCGCATGCTGCTGCACCGGCCCGTGCTGCTCTCGCTCGCCTCATCGGGGCTGAACCCGCACACACAGGCGTGCGACGCCGACCTGGCCGCCATCGAGACGTGCCGCGACCTCGCCGCGCAGACTATCGACGATATCGCGCGCGAGTGGGCGCGGAACCAGATGAGCGGCTGGAACGCGGTGTGGTTCCTGTACCAGGCCGCCATGGTGCCGCTCGTCAGCGTCTTCTGGCAGTGGGGGTCGCCGCGGGTGCCCGAGTGGCTCAAGCAGATCGAGGCCGTGCTGGACCTGCTCGAGGTCATGGAGGAGTGGTCGCTGGCCGCGCGCCGGTCGCGCGAGGTCGTCTGGCGCATGTACGAGGCCGCGCGCCAGCTCGTCGCCCAGCAGCGCGCCAGCGCCAGCCCCTCTATCCAGGTGCTCACGGGTGGCGGCGCTGCCGGCGCCGAGGGCATGCTCATGGCTAGCCCGGGCTCCGCCGACGCCGCGGGCATGCACATGAGCCCCATCGGCCTCGAGCCCGTCGACGGGATGGGCCTCATGGGCCTGCTCGACCAAGGCGGCTTGTGGGGTGACCTCGACGGCATGTACTGGGGCAGCCAGCACAGCCACGCCGGCAGCATGAGCCTGGGCAGCCCCGTCGACGAGTCGGCCATGGCCGCCGCCGCTCACGAGTTTGCCGCCGCCGCTGCTTACCACCCGGGCGCGCCCACTACGGCGGGCCCGCACGAGGGCATGGTCCACGCCGTCGACTACGGCGGCCTCATGGGCCATCACCCACACCCCCACCACGGCGGTCACCATCATCAGCCCCAAGCGGCTATGGAGTTTGGATACGTCCAATGATCTTCCTTCTTTCTATCTACCTCTCCACCTCTCTTTACTCGCCCACTCACACTCACACGCTCTCTCTTCTCTTGCCGACCTTGCGAGGTCTTGGCAGGGTGGCCTTTTCGGCCCGGAGCGGCAGAAAAGGGGTGTGGGTGGGAGTTTGTGGCTTGTCTCCCCCAGGAAAATGTGGGGTACAGGGGTGGGAGTCTTTTTTTGGGTGGTGGTGTGGGTTGGGGAGGGGGGCGGTTTGATGAATATGCATGCACCCCCCCTCCATCTTGTTTTCTCTCTCTCTCAAATTGTTCATGACGGCGGGAAATATGTGTCTTGATGTGTGTGGATGACGGATATACCAGGAACGTTTTGCTGTTTTATGACCCCACATGTATATATGCAATCGCTACTCGAATTTGGGAGGGGCGGCGGCATGGGAAAAATCGGACTGTACAAAGTACTCTCGGGAAGAGGGGGGATTGGGATGGCAAGGCATGGTAGGGGAGTCGGTTTACAGTCTATACTTCTTCTGTCTATATTTAGGTTGAAAAACACACTTTTTTGATGCTTCAACATTTTACTCGCTCCTCTTACTCGTGCTCCTGCTCCTGCTCCCTCTGCTGCGCTGTGAACTTCGGGGAAATGGACCGACTTGGATTGGGCAGGGCAAAATGGCGCGCGGCCCTTGGTTGAATACCCGGAATGAGAGGGCAGTCAGAGGGCAGTGAGGTGAGGGTATAACAGAACAATTGTCACCCCCCCTCGGTTTCCTATCCGAGTTCACTGGTCGTGCTTTGGAATGTACATACATGGGCATTATACCCAACCCCCGCATTCTGACCTGCAGCATTTGCTTCCTTGCCGGCATCTTGGGGTCGTGATCGTCTGTTACCCCGGATATTGATGGAAGCTTTCGAATGGTTCTAGCGTCATGGCAACACCCAATGAGATAGATGCATGCACCGGCTTGGGCAGGTTGGAACCGGCTTTCCCACTCGAGATCGTCTCTTCGGTGGTAACGGTCCACGTCGCATGGCATACTCACTGCTGGACTTTGCAACCGACCGGGGGGCGGTGCGGTCGGCAAGCCCGCCTTCTGAGATCAGCCGGCGTAGGGTCCCTTTGGGCGCGCTAGCCCGTGGAAAGGCGGGAAAGATGGCGAGGCTCGCTGATGGGAAATGCGACCTCTCAGTTAGCAAAAAACCTGGGTGGGCCGCTAATCACTGATGGCAAGATGGATGTCAGGGCCGGTGCGCCAGAGCGCCAAGCGGTGCTTGGACTTTGAACTTGACTCGTCGAGGCTGTGATCTGCGAATCGACTCCCCCAAAGTTCTCTTTGGATTGTTCTGAGCTTTGACGGGCGAGGAGACAGGAGAGGATCGACATTCAGCTGTCGGGTGGGATTTCCCCAGCTCTGCTGAACTCCCGGGGTGATGCCCGTAACTCGCCTCGCCGCTAGGGGAGGAGACGGGTTTTCGGAATCGGTATTTTCTAGGGCTGCCCCGAGACGGCGCCTTTGCCATGGATCATCGGTTCGTTCGGCGGCTAGTTAGCGAAGGCGGGAAGCCATGGACTCGGAAATTCCAAGGGGAGACTCCTGATACACGCCGACCATCTTCATCCCTTACTTCTGCATACTGAGCCCACTTCGACGACACACAACACGGCGCCCAAGAGCCCACTCAGGCCCGTGGTATCCGATGGAACTGACAAGGCGTCGGACGCGCGCTTGGGTGCGAGCAAGGGAAAAACGGTTTCCTGAAGCGGAGCCGAGAGCCGAAACGGTGCGAGATGATTGGGTGGCTGAATGCTTCGGGACTTCGCATCGAAACCGCTTGGCAATCTGGATTTGCGGCCCGTTGCGCGGGTCGTGTCTTGCCTGGTACCTGTCGGTCCAGGGGAAGAGCCAGCGAGCTGCACCAGGGCGCCAAGGTACCAAGTACATGTGTACCTTCGGGTGGGGACGCTGCAAAGTCATGTTGGAGAGTGCGGGGTATGCACCCCAGCCAGGGGAGAAAATTGAAGATGCGGGGATGAGCTCCATCCCAACCGCCGGGTCGTGAGGATTCAGACAACCACCTGCCTTTTCAAGCTGACGTGATGAGAAAACCAGGTGGAATGGAGTATATGCCTTTGGTCTTAATGCCTTTTAGACATCAGTGCATCTCCCGACAGCACCCAGCCAGACCCTTCCCCAGGATACACTTCTCTGGTCGGGAAATGTAGCGAGAATGCGGGGTAGTTAGGTGTGACAAGAGATCGCCAGGTGCTTCTTTTCTCTCTCTTTCCCCTTTTCGGCCCCGCCAACCGTCGACAAGAAAGCTTGGCACCAGGCGGTGTCCATTGCCGCCAGGCTTCTCCACCTCAAAAATTCCACATTCGGCATCTTCTCGTCCATTGCCGGTAGCATGTGGGGATTCGTGGGCTCCCGAGTCATGGGCGGCAGATGTGACGTGAAGGATGCAAGATGGATGATGGGCTCGGTCTTCCAAACTGCACGTCCTCGGTCTCGTTACACCAGGGACTTGGCCCCATCGCAGCGTTTGTTGTCCGCCTGCCATTGGCAGGGTATGCCGAGGGCTCCGGCGACCGCCCCTCGAATATCGGTGTTGGACGGGTGTAGGAGACGGTCACATCCGCGAGACGAGGCCGGGCCGGGATCCACGCCGAAGACGGACTGGCATGATGTCACAGCATCCGGGAAAAGTCTGGCGGTGGCCACGAAGTCACAAAGTTTGGTCCTAAAGGGCCTTGTCTGTGCTTCGGGATATGGTAGCGTTATCGTTGGTGAGCCAGCCTCGATCCAAGTTTGGTGCGCATGGATGGCATGGCGTCTTGAAGAAGTATCAACTTTGTCGTAGGTTGGGCTTGGGAAGTATCCTCCTCCTACCTCCGGTCATTAGAGCTGACAGTCAACAGGCTCTATTATTATGTCCCGAAGTTGTAGTTACCAGTTGCGCTTCGAGATCGGCTCAGGGACACCTTGAAGGATTGTCGGCCGATTGTGGAAGTAAAGGGTTGCAGTCTCGACCTGGCAGAGCCAAAATCAGGTGGCACTGCATGGCCAAAAAGGCCAGATTGCAAGGAGCCGCGAAGTGACCATTCAGCTGAAACCCAGCCTTCTTCGAAGTTTGGTGTTCATGAGAAAATTTTCTTTGGTCGCTGCGCGTCGGATTGGCCGAGTTGGTGTGGTCGGGTGCTTTTATCAGCGTCGTTGACGGCAAGAGCAACCCACCGCCTCGGACGGCGTCGGGCCCGAGTCGGCGGTTGAGGGTCTGTCCCGCTCATTGGAAGCGCAACACCCCAAGTTGAAGTACACGTACCGACCATCAACGCGGCCATCATCAGAAAATGTGGTTGAGGAGGTGCGTGCACCGTCGTTAAAAATAGCAGGGGCTGCGGACAGACGGACTTGATCAAGTTACACGGTGAAGCAATACCGAGACGGCGAGATAGTTGTGATTGGTAAGTGCTAAGGTAAGAAAGAGAAAAGAAGAGATAAAAGAAAAGAGGGAAAGAAGATGGAAAGGATTGGAATAAAGTGAAAACTGAAAGCTCGTCCAACAAACAACCTTCACCAGTGGGACCGATAAAGTATTATCAGTTTACTATAGGCTTATCTCGTAACGAGCAGCACATTGAGTCACCTGTTTTGGCTGCTGTTGTTAGAGCATGTGGAGAGTATAGCCTCAGATTCATGTTATATACGGCGCATACGGGGGCAAGCTATGAGGCAACAGCTAGGTCAAATTATGAAGACTAGGGGACGGGATCGGGTGATACGGCCATCCTCTCGGGTTGGAATGCTCACTCGCTAGCGATGTGGGCGAAACAAGGGTGTAACTTAACCTTTGTCTGTACAGGACATAGTTCAGTGCATTCGAGGTTATTCAAACAGAACTTATAGAATGAAAAACAAACAGCACAGAGATGGTAAACACCCAGATGTAGAGCACTGCCCGTCGTAACTCCTATCCTCTTTGAACATTGGGATCTCCTGAGGCAATAGGGTAGCTGTTGACTGGCCTGATGCCACTGACAGAGACAATTCTCCTAAAGCTAACTATAACAAGGTTTTTGAAAAGGGGAGCCCACCAGGCGCCTGTTGAATACTTTATACTTTATTTAGTGTAAACAAATTGTGACCTACCTACTCTCACTGACAGCAGACTCATAACACATAGTGTAATGACATTTCTTTTACCCAAGTGTTGTTTGGGTGTTTATACTCAGCTGTTGGGTTCAACCCTATATACACCTGTGTTCTGGTTATGACCAGTGACGTGGCAAGCTAAGGACATGATAAACCACCTCAGGTTCCCATACAGGACGCATCTTCAAGGTCGAGGCAGCATTGAAAGTATATGGTTTGGTCTGTAGGTAAGAAATGGGACGGATTGACTCGAGTGTCTGCCGTCCCAATCACAGCCAGAAAGAGACGAGGTGCCGTTTTACGCCAAAGCCGATTCTCAGATGCTGCACTGCAGGAGAGCAACATGCTGCCGACCACTGCTGGGTGGCCATCGAGACCAGTGCCGTTGCCATTGTCCAATGCCACGGTATATAGCAAAACGCCGGGATACCATTTCGGAGCGTTAATGAGAGGTTTATATACTCGAGCAACGGCGCTCGTGACTGGCAAGCCTATATTCGTCTGTCTATCTTGTATCCAAAGCAACCATATCTCCAGTGAGATAGGCGGGAGTTATTTACACCTAGAGGTCTGTTACAAGACGTTGTGGACCGCCCTAGGTAGAGATCTCTATAGCGAAGCGATAAATGGGTTTAACTGCCGTTGAAGCATTGAAAATAGGTCCCTTTAAAAGTCGATTATGGAGATCTTGTACCACGACGTATGCCCGATTCCTCACCAACCCCTTCTAACATGATGCCTGCCGCGTACCCCCTTGAGATTTGAAATAAAGTGTACCTACCTAGGTTACCCGTAGTCCAGCCCTGAAGCCCCGGCAGGGCTCCAGCTCGCTTGTCACCTAGGTTGTAAGTCGCGGCGAGTTCAAACTATACCAAGGACTCCAGCCTGCGTAACACAACATAAACAAGACCTAAAATCCTTTGGAAATATGCGAGTCTAGCTTGACTCTTGTTGTAATCAGCCTTGAATTCAGCCTTTCGTTCAGTGTGGAAGCATGCCAGAGGCGCAGAAAGAGGCGCAGAAAACGGCCGGAAAGGCAGCTTAGGCCGCGGTCCGTCCAGCCTGTTAAACGGTAACGGTTAGAGGCGTGTCAGGATTGCGGACGTGGTGATGGGTGGTGATAGGTTACCGAGACGGTGGTGAGACATGTCTCACTAAGGCTTGAGGGATTTGCCCTGTATCCTATCTTGTATATATGTAACTATGTCGTGCTTAAGGTACTCTCACTTGACAGGTAACTCAACTTACGTGCTTACCTGCAATCGGCAAGTGACCAATAACTGACTGCTCATAAGGCTGGTCGTCTCTAACTTGAGATGGTGTTTTTTTCCTTTTTTATTAAAAGAAAACAAAAAGAAACGGCCTGTGCTCCTCTTCTCAAAACAGCGACGCTGTGCCGCTCAATAAATAGCAAAAAACTACATTTCATCTCAAAGATGATCCTCAGAGTGCTGTGTCACGGTGGCCGTCATCATATGTCTGTTGGGGCTGGGAGCGTCTGTGCCACACTGTACTGACACTGTGCCACAGGGCATTCTTCAGCGCACCCAAAACTCTCCCAGAACTCCACCAAAAGCAGGACATCATCACATCACAAATTTGAGTCGATCCGGCTCATGCCGCCTGTCTTTTCGCTTGCGCGCCACATTGCCAGCCGGTAGACACATGAACCAGGCTGTCGGGCTCGGGTAGCGGCACACAAGCACACAGCCAAGCGCTGGGCGTCTTTCAGCTGCAACTATGGAGTCGTTATGCAAGGTTCTACTGTCAAGAAGTGTCAATTCGAGGCTCAACAAAACCAACGTCTCGGTTACGGCCCGAGTTGATTAGCTGATGCAGCCCGCACAGGCATCGCAAGGGCCGAGCTATCTCCACGGGCCGCAAAGGTTCAAAGACGCTGCCCAATCACAGTCTCGAGACAGCCGAGTTTAGGATTTGCAAAAGGCTTAAAGCAGCGCACTTTAGCGAGTGCGAGTGCGAATGCCTATCACTTGCCCCCGTGGAGTCTGACTTGCATCCAACAAGCATCATGACGACCCAACAACAGCCCCGAATGGGGAGGTGGTATGGGGGCCGTCTCGCCTGCATGACCCTGTTTATGGGAAAAGACAATCGCTTATGGTCTTGAGGATGGGTCATGGATGGGGATTTCCTCGCCGGACTCGCTTTCCTGCTTTATGATTGCATGTCGATGTCCGCTTTCGTTGGCCAGGGGTAGCCAACACAGCGGTTCGGAAGATCACTGATCACCCACCCTTCCGCATTTTCGTTTCCTACATCCGAATGCGAGTCAATTCTCTCCACTCGGGCCATCCAAGAAGTGTATCGAATCCTATGGTTCTGCTGATGACTCGACCGTAGTTGTGGGTGCTTCGAGGTTCAATGGGGATCGTGAGGAGGACTCTTATAACCAGCCGTCACCATCCCCCCGAAACGGGGTGTAGAACTGACAACAATAATCGCCTCGGCCCGGATTACTTCACACGTACTCACCACTACTCTAATACCCGCCGGGCTTCGATCTCGTCGCCGCTGTGGCATTAACCAGCATGGGAGAGGACCTGTCATCACGGGGCCCGCCCCTTAAAGCGGTGGACAAGCTCAACGACGAAGAACAACCCCCTGAACCGACACAAACACCCGCGATTCAACCCCAAGAAGCTGAAGCCGGCGCCCTAACAGACAGCACCACCGATGAAAAACACCTCGGACCGCAATCCATCCCCAAACTCCGTTTCATCGCCCTATCAACAGGGTAACCCCTCCCCCCCCCCCCCAACAACACCCCCCAACAACCCCCAACAAACACTTCACACTTCACCAGCAAACCAGCCCAACTAACCATCCCACCCCCACAGCGTCGCTCTGGGACTCTTCCTCTCGATGCTGGACTCGTCCATCGTAGCCACCTCGCTCTTCACCATCGCGGCCGAGTTCGGCGACGTCGGCGCCATCAACTGGGTCGCCCTGGCCTACACGCTGACCTACCTCAGCTGCGCCGTGCTCTTCGCCCGCGTTTCCGACGTTGTCGGCCGCCGCGCCGCGTTTGCTGCGGCTTATGTTGTTTTTATCGTCTTTTCGATTGCGTGCGGCTTTGCCAGGGAGATGGGCCAGCTCATTGCTTTTCGGGCGCTGCAGGGGGTGGGGGGAGTGGTGAGTGTTTTGGGCTTTTTTTTTCTTGCTCTCTTCGCTCTTGATGAGGTGGCGGGATGAAAGGGGGATAAAAGGGGGAAGGGGGCTAACTCGGCGGTGTAGGGCTATACAGTGTGTCGATGATCATCCTGCCCGAGGTGACCCCGGACCCGGCAAAGAAGCACATCGCGGCGGTGGTGGGGTGTGTGTTGGCGACGTCGGGGGTGTTGGGCCCGGTTCTGGGTGGCGTCCTGACCCAGTACACGAGCTGGCGATGGGTGTTTTGGATCAAGTATGTCTTCCTATCTTTACGTGGGTACCCCCATAAGGGTATTGCTAACACTAGTACAGCGGCCCCATCGGCGGCGTTTCCCTCCTGGTTTTCCTCCTCGCCTGGCCAAAGAAGGAACACCTCCCCTCTCTAGAACGGCGTGCCTGGAAAGACGTCGATTTCGTCGGCGCCTTTCTATTGTAAGCCACCCCCTCAACCCATCCCACACCTATTAACCCACCTAACCACCACCCCACCAGAATCGCATCCGCCACCCTAATAGTCTTCCCCTTCCAAAACGCATCCGCCTCACCCAGCTGGACCTCAGCCATCTTCCTCGCGCCGCTCCTCACAGGCCTGCTCTCCCTCTTCGCCCTCTTCGCCTGGCAAGCCCTGCTCACCGCCCACCAAGCCAAAAAAACAAACCACCCCAACTCCCCAAACCAGACGGCATTCGCGCTCCCGCCCGTCCTCCTCCGCAACCGCGCCTACGCCGCCGCCGCCCTGCACACCCTCCTCACGGGCTTCCCCTACCTGCTCTGCGTCTACGCCTTCCCCGTGCGCTTCCAGGCCGTCTACGGCGCCTCCCCGCTGCGCGCGGGTCTGTTGTTGCTGCCCATGCTGGCGGCGTCGGCGGCGGGGACCGTCGTCGCCGGCGCGCTGAACGGGGGGCCCCGGAGGAAGGAGAGGTTCTTTGAGACGCTGATGGTTGCGTGTGGGCTGATGATGCTTGGGTGTGGGCTGCAGGTGACGGCTGAGCCTGTGGGTGCGGTGGAGGCGAAGGTGTTGGGGTTTTTGGTGTTTGTGGGGTTGGGGTTTGGCATGTCCGCCGCTGGGGGGACCATGTTGGCGGGGGCGGAGGCGCCGGTTTGGGAACATGGTGGGTTATTTCTTTTCTCTTTTCTTTTCCCTTTCTTTTTTCTTTTTTCCCTCTTGGTGTAGGGCGAGAGCTAACAGCAAATGCTCTGGTCTTTAGCATCGGCACAGGGCATCGTGGCGCAGGTCCGCATCTTTGGCGGGAGCATCGGGATCGCGGCGTCGTCGGCCATCTTGGGGGCCAAGACCAGGGGCGAGCTGGCCGGCGGGGAGCTACCGCCCGAGGTGCTGGCACATCTGGCGTCAGACCCGTCGGCGTTGTCACCGGAGCAGTGGGGGTCCATCAGGCGGGTGTACACAGATGCGCTGAGGGAGGACATGATAGTGTGTTGTGCCGTGCTGGCTGCCGCGATGGTGGTCACGCTGGGGGTGTACCGGCGGAACAGGGTGTCGATGCCCGAGATGATGAAGCAGCGGTACCGCGAGGAGGCTGAGAGGAGACGGGCAGCAAAGGGTGGGAGTGGGCAGTCGGATGACTCCCGTGACGCAGCAGTGTAGGCGACCTTTGGGCATTGGAAGGATTTTGGAAGGATTTTGGGTATGTACTATGGCATGATACTTGCCATCACCTGAGTAACGGCAACGGCGTTGGATATACCTAAACAGCATGGCCAGATGAGCCGTCTAGACTTTTGTTGTCGGCGTTTATAGGGCGGTTCGTTGATAAGGGGTAATTCAGGGGTAATCTAGGGAGATACACATCAATGTGTAAGCAACCAGTTGAGTAATCTACAAACATTCCCATCTCCATCCCGTATCCCACAATCCGTAACCTCAACTTGCCCTTTCCCACGTTTACTCAGCTTAGCGCCTCCCCTGGCGATGTTAGTCCCGAGTCCCGGGTAAGGCGGGACTATCAGTGCGGGGTAGATGCTTAACGCCGGGGCAAATGGAGCCGGTGCGGGGTGTTTTCCGGAGCCGGCCCGGCAACGGCATTCACCCGAGCGCTTTAGGTGGGTGGACCTCCCACAAGATGGCGTCAGCGCCGATTCCGCGGGGGTCACTGTGCATCTCATCCCTTATTACACCTCGGCTTCCACCCCGGGACCTCAAATCACCCTTCTGCCATGTTCTCACGAGCAACAACAAGGACAACAGCAACACTAACACTCCCCAAACGAAGCATAACAACCTTCACCCGCCTCTCCACCTCCCGACCCAGACCCGGATCGCAACCACACCCCCGCCGCCTCCCAACCACCCTCTCCTCCTTCCCACCCCCACCCTTCTTCACACCACCACCCACAACAACAACAACAAACCCATCAACCAAAACCATGTCCACCACCGCCATGGCCAAGCGCCTCGAGGGCAAGACCATCCTCATCACGGGCGCCTCCTCCGGCATCGGGCGGAGCTGCGCCTTCGAGTTTGCGCGCACCGCCCCGCGCGACCTGCGCCTGGTGCTGACGGCCCGCCGCGCCGACCGCCTGCGCGAGGTCGCCGACGCCATCCGCGCCGAGGTCGGCGAGGGCGTGAAAGTGCTGCCCGTCGAGCTGGATGTGTCTGACCCTGCGCAGGTGCGTGGGTTTGTGGAGGGGTTGCCGGAGGAGTTTAGGGGGGTGGATGTGTTGGTTAATAATGCGTGAGTTTTTTTTGGGTTTTTTTTTTTGTTTTATGGAAAGGGGTGGGTGAGTGCTGACTTGAGCTTTTGGGGTGGGTTGTAGCGGACTGGTGAAAGGAGGTATGAGATACTGAAACCGGTGGTACCGGGTGAGTGTAAGTGCTGACGGATAGACGCAGTCGCCCGTGCCCCTGAGATCGCCGAGGACGACATCAACGTCATGTTCCAGACCAACGTTACCGGTCTGATCAACATGACCCAGGCCATCCTGCCAATCTTCAAGGCCCGCCCCGAAGGCGGTGCCGGCGACATCATCAACATTGGCAGCATCGCCGGCCGGGAGCCGTACCCCGGCGGTAGCATTTACTGCGCCACCAAGGCTGCCGTGCGCGCCTTTTCCGACTCGCTACGAAAGGAGCTGATCGATACCCGGATCCGGGTGATGGAAGTTGACCCCGGGCAGGTCGAGACGGTGGGTTACTAAATCATACGCGACACTGCCGGTTGACGGTTGATGTTAATGCTCCATGGACAGGAGTTCTCGGTAGTTCGGTTTTACGGCGACAAGTCCAAGGCTGACGCCGTTTATGCGTAAGTCTACCAACCAAGTCTACCAACTTGTCTCTTATGCTGCGAGAACCGGCACCTGACGCTGCTGCAGTGGTTGCGATCCCCTGACGCCGGAGGACATTGCCGAGGTGGTGGTTTTCGTCGCAGGCAGGCGGCAGAACGTAGTCATTGCCGACACACTAATCTTCCCCAGCCATCAAGTAAGTTTCCACAATGACCCCTTATTTACGCCATGCTGACTGTGTGGCTAGGCTGGTGCTGGCACTCTGCATCGTAAACAGACATGATAGGGGGTAGTTGGGGTCGATTTGGTGACTAGATTCAAGGAACCTTTATAGCGGCAGATGCTACGGCGGATTAGACTATGTAGATGAAACCGAGCTTTTTACTGTGCTCTCAGTTTTCTGCTTTCTTTTTTTTCTTTCTGCCCCAACGCCCGGTGGTGATGATAAAGGAGACGACGAGGTTGTTTGGATAACCCTAACCCTATGAACGCTCTCACACTACATAAACCCTAAATTCTAAAACGGGCACTAGGCACATGACAAGGTTGTGTAGTGTAGTGGTTATCACTTTGGATTTTGACTACGTGTCTCCCATTTCCAATAACCCCGGTTCGAACCCGGGCACGACCTCAACTTTTGCTCACCCCGGCCGTTTTATTTTTGGTCTCAACATCACAGACGAAAGCCAGGACTGTTCTTTTTCTTGTTTTATTTGCGAAAGCTTTACAGATTGGTCAACTCCTCACCGAAGATAGCGGTGTGCCCCACCCCGCTTTCATGTTCTGTTTGTCTTTTATTCTTACTGTGTGCATCCCGAGGTACTAGATGTTGGTTTCGAGGCTGTGCATTTCGGCGTCGTCTCATTTCCTTTCTCCGTTTAGCTTGACGGTACATGTGCCAATCCCTTCAAAGCTAGCTTTCCTGCAGCTCAGCGGGTAGGAGCGGTTATCTAGGGACTGATCTTCGATCAAGGAGAGCAACGGAGTGTTCCGTGATCGAGGCCTCCTACTCTGCTGTGTTCAAACTGGACGATCTCCGGTTTGACTCAGGTTTGTCAGGTCTGGAACATCTTGCCGGGAGCTAGCTCCGGACCTTTGAGAATGACGTCAACTGTATTGATTCGTTGCTTCAGGGAACCCTCGTGATGCATCATTGGTGCACTGCCACTGCCGCTGCACAGAAAATACCTTCTGGAATTTAGCATCATGGCCCGTACTTGGCTGTTATGGTGGGCGTAGGGTGTTGGGATATTGCGAGTATTGGAGAGGATTTGGTGGAATATCACGTCAAGAGGGCAGACAATATCATCGTGGTAGATGGCTATTACTTGGAAGGTTACCATTCCGTAGCAGGTTATAAACCTGGAACAGATGGGCGACAAAGGCGTTGTATGTGCTTTCAGACTGGATGGGCCCGAGGCCAACAACACGGAGCATCTAAGGGCACCTGACTCGAGTTCAACAAAGAAAACAGCAAGGGGGCAATAGAGCTAAGCGCCCAGGCCCTTTGCTGTAGCCTACCCCTCCCGATCTGGAGGGATACCTACAACAAGTATATTGGGGGCGAGCGTCTCGTGTTGAGACGACTGTGCTCAGACGCCTCCTGACGTCTTTCGGACCTGGCCCTCTCCCCCTCGTCTGACCTCTTCTCCTCTTTTGCAGTAACGACTACATATGAAGCATCGCCATTTTACCAAACCAGTACTCTCTATATAACGTTTATCAAGACCAAAACTATCCGCTATGGCAGGTATAGCTTCCTCCCTTTCCCCCTATCCTATTTACAACCCATCCGCTCAACTACACCCAATCCCCGTCTCAATACGGCTACCCTCAGCTTACTGACGACCCCTAACCCAACCCAGACGCTCGCAAACAAAGCATCACCAGCACCAACTCCGGCAGCCCAACTACTCAACAGTTCCCAAAGACAGGGACAGACAAAGACATTGCGCCGATCAGCCCAACCTCCCCAGTAGAGTCGCCCGTAAATCCAGACCGGCGAAGCAGCGACGAATGGGGTGCGTTATCCCCATCTCTCTCCATCTTGTCATGCCCCCCTCCCTGCCGTCTCTCTCTGTCTCCTCCCAAACCCGTACCAGAACACCCCCTATCCCATCCCACAACCCACCCATATCATCCCACCAACTCCCCCCTCTCCTACCTCTCCATCTCCCCCCCAAAAACACACCCAACAAACCCCAAAACCACCAGAGCCCCATCCAAACCCCATAACTAACACAACCCCCCCCTCCCCAAAAAAAGACGCCTCCAAGGTCCCGCCCTCGCGCTTCCAGAAGCGCAAGGGCTCCATCTACGCCGTCCCCCACTCGCGCGACGGCAAGATCGACAGCAACTACCAGGCCAAGTACTTTGAGAAGCTGGCCGAGATGGGGTACGACAAGGACAAGAAGCAGTGAGAGGAGATGTTATTGACCATTTATCGTTTTTGAAGAGGGAGGCAGAGGGTTGGGGGGTATTGTGGGTGGGTTGATTGGGTTGAGGTTGTTGATGGCTTGGTGAGGGGGTCATTGGCAGGTGGGGTGTGGATGCTGGGTTATGGCATGGCAGGGGCCGTTTTTTGTTCTGGTTTTGGTTTTGGTTTGGCTTGGGGGATGGGGAAATTGTTGTGTACCTCCTGGGCGGCAGGTAAATACCTGCCTGCCTATCTATGTTTGACTGGCGGACTCATCTGGTGGCACGGAGAGTTGAAACAGCAAATAATAGGTACTTCACACCTGACAGGGAGGAAGGAGTTTATTCGTGCGTTCGGCCGTTTCGATCCGCTTGCTTCAACCTGGAAACTGATGAGTTACTGGGATAATCCACCTATTTTACCCGCGCCATATCCCCCCCAACCAACCCCACGGAATACATCCTCTTGCGTGGCCCCCTACCGAGAAAAGCATACACGACCCCCGCCCCGTCTAAGCTGAGAAATCATGTCATTCGTCCATATCGTCAAGGTCGATGGCATCGGGGTTTGACACCTCGGCCGGCTGGCTGGCCACATTCCCCTTGAGCCCCTCGGACGCCGCCACGAACCCGGCCGGCGCGCGGGCCTGCCTCTCGAGCTGCTCCATGGCGTCCGCCACCTCCTCGTCGACCTCCTCGCCGCCCTCCTGCTGCCTCTGCTGCTGGCTCTTGGCGAGCGCCTGCGAGGCGATGAAGTTGACGTCCGTGTTGTACTGCGCCTGGACGCTGCGCTTGATGCGCAGCATCTCCTTGAACGTGTCCTCGTTGCCGTGCTGCACCTCGAACTGCTCCCACTTGGTCCAGAAGTCTGGGTTTGTCCGGGGGTCGCAGAACTGCGACGCGTGCCCGTAGATGGCCCTGGCGCGGTCGATCTCGCCGAGCCGCTTCTCCATGTCGGCGAACTTCAGGCACATGTCGCGCGCCTCGTTGTCTGGTAGCGTTGCGATGGCCCGCTCGTAGATGGGGCGGGTTGACGGCAGCCCAAAGTTGGAGGCCGACTTGGTGATGTAGAAGTTGAACATGTCGGCCCGGTCGTCGTCCGATACCGCCCGCGTAGCGCGCTCATAGATGCGCATGGCGTGCCGCGCCAGCCCGCGCTCCTCCTCGAGGTTGCCGTACATGAGGTAGATGACCTTGGCGAATTTGGGCGGGCAGTCAAGGACCGCCTGCTCAAACAGATCTCGTAGCCGCTCGATGCCGATCTTGCGATCCACCGCCTTGGTGAGGTAGAGGTTCCACAGCTCGAAGGCAACAGGGTAGCTGAAGAGATCGAGACCGCGCTCGTAGATCTTGAACGACTCCTCAAAATACTTGTGCTCCTCGAGAAGGTTGGCGTAATTTACGACGGTTTGAGGCGTCGCAATCCGGAGCTCAAATATCCTCTCGTAGACCTTCTTGGTCTCTTCGAGAGAGCTTACGCTCTCCACAAGGTCAACGTAGAAACTCCATAACTTCCAGCTCTTGTGCACACGTTGTTGTGGCGACAGCGTCTCGTCAAAGTAGTCTACCGTCGACCTCTTGGGCGCCTGAGTCGCCTTGGCCATGATCCTGACAGCCTCGTCGAAGTTCTCGTTCCGCAGCTCCATCTCGGCCCATTCGATCCACATGTCGGCGAGCTCCGCCACCGACTTGAACGGAACCTTGACCGCCTTCTCCATAATGACCCGGGCATTCCGCAAGTCCCCTCCTTTCTCGTAGAACTTGGCGTAATTGGCCCATAGCTGGTGGAATGCACCGACCGCCTTCTTGGGCTGGATGGCGGCAATGGCGTCGGTGTACGTCTGCACCACTTCTTGCTTGTTCTCGCCCCATAGCGCGACCCGTTTCTCCCACTCGGTGACATTATTGGGATTTTGTCGGAGCAGCACGTCGTTCAGGAGGAAAGGCCGGCGGTCCATCAGGTGCTCGAAACGCATCATGCGGATGTCGAGGTCGAAGTCGGCCCCCTCGTCCACCACGCCCTTTTCGGCTCGTGTGGAGGCAACCTCCATCAGCGCCCCGATGATGGATTCCTCGAACTCGGTGTACGAATCGAACACGAGCGTGAAGTCCCGCACCGTCATGACCGTGGTGATTCCCTCTTCAAACACATCCCTTGCCTTTTCGAAATCGCCTCGCCGGATCCAGTAGGTCGCCAAACCGCACCACAACTTCCCTCGCTGGTCGCCAAACCGTTCGATCCCGCTCCGGATGATCCCTTCCACGTCGATGTCTGCCTCGTGGCCCGTGTCTATGTCGACCGCATGCTCAACCAGCAGATCGACCATCTCGCTCCATAGCTCATAGTGCCCCTTTGCGTTTTTGCTCTGGAACCGTGGGTTGTCGAGGATGTCGGTGTACTTGTTGACGGCCTCGGTATAAAGCCCGGTTTGGACCAACAGCTCGATGAAGTCCTCGGCGTCCTCGGGGTGGACCTGCATGTACCGGCGCCAGATCTTGACGGCCGTCATTCCCTCGGCCGAATTCGCGAACGGCCGGTATAGCGCCCATATCCTGTTGTGTTGGGTGATTGGGAGGGCCCGGAGCGCCCGGTCGAAGGCGTGTCGGGTGAGGGTCACGAGGGGCTGCTGCATCAGGAACTTGAGGTACATCTCCCATATCCTGGGCATTTTGTTAAGAAGGATTAGCGCTCGTTCGAACAGCGCGTTGACTTTTTGGTATTCGGCGGCGAAAATGGCGGCGTTGAGCTTGGCGATGTGCTTCATCCTAAACCGGAGATACTGTCGAGACTTGGGTTAGCAATAACCCGCGCGGGCTGGCGGGATTGGAGCCTACCATCTTCCACAACTTGTACGACCGCGGCAGCTGGACGCATGCCCGCTCCATGACAAATGCCTGCTCCCGTATCGTCCCATGCTGGAGCTTGTATTCGATGTAGGCGAGCCACGGTTTGGTGTTTCCCGGGTTCCGTTGGATGTCTTGCTCGTAGGGGAAATCGTCCTCCGACTAGAGACCGCGTCAGCAACTCCGGTGCCAGCAGCTGAAAGGGAGGCCTGGCAACGTACCACTAGGGCCAAGTCTGGCTGTCGGTCGGAAGGGGGGTTCGAAGCCATATTTGTCCGCGTGAGTGTGTCGTCGCAGCAAGAATCCCGATTGGCGCTTCCGGCGCTGGAGGACGGGGCAAGTGAGAAATGGTTAGAAGGCGCGTTGCCGTGACATCACTGCCAGGTCGTCGGGATGGTTGCACGCGCGACAGCGGGACAGCAGCGGCGAGGTTGATCAGTTTCCGTGCTGCGTTTTTCGAGGTCTAGCGATTGGGCGCGCTGGTTGGAGATAGATGTAACCTACCTGGACCTCGAGCTAACGTTTAACGGGGGGTGCTTGGGCCATCTCACGCCCGGGCTGCAGCGCCGCAGGGATCGAGGCCCGTTGGTGGGGCCGGCTGTGCCAAGTTAAAACAAACGTTCAGTGGCTCGTTGCACTGTCAGTCAGTTGGTTGGAGTGCTGCAGCCTTCCGTCACTGTCGCGAGCTTAGGTTCAAGCTCCACAACTCCAACCCATCCCTCCTCCAACAACCGTCATCTTGCGCTTCTGCCCGTCCCTCACCGAGAGGGCCTCCGACTTTTCGTTTTTTTCAAGCCTTGACAGTTACTTTATTAGAATTACCTCTCCGTCCTCCCCCCATACTTCGCGACAATGTCCGGCGCAGGAGTGCGTTGTCCCAACCCATGCGCCCCCACCACCGACCTGAGATAGGTAACTGACCTAAGAACGGGCAGGACCGGGAAGCCGTCTTCCCAACGCGGCAGTCCCTGGGTATAATGAAAGCCAAACTCAAGGGCGCTGAGACAGGGCACAGTCTACTCAAGCGGAAAAGTGAAGCTTTGACTAAGTATGCCCCTCTCGCCCTTCTCACACCCCCATCTACAACACCAGGTCACTAACTCCATGCCCCCCTTCTAGGCGCTTCCGAGGTAACCCATAATCCACCACCCACCCCTCCTCCGAGTCCGCATCCGTCCCAATCATTAACACCCCCGGTCTCCCAGACATCACCCGACGCATCGACGAGGCCAAGCGCAAGATGGGCCGGGTGATGCAGATCGCGTCGCTGTCGCTGGCCGAGGTGACGTACGCGGTGGGCGGCAACATCGGGTACCAGATCCAGGAGTCGGCCAAGGCGGCGCGGTTCCGCATCCGGGCCAAGCAGGAGAACGTGTCGGGCGTGCTGCTGCCGGCCTTTGAGAGCTACCTGACCGAGGGCAACAACGACTTCGCCATGACGGGGCTGGGCAAGGGCGGCCAGCAGGTCCAGCGCTGCCGCGAGACGTACGCCCGCGCTGTCGAGGCCCTCGTCGAGCTCGCCAGCCTGCAGACCGCGTTTGTCATCCTGGACGAGGTCATCAAGGTGGTTAATCGGAGAGGTGAGTGCCCTATCTTTGAAAAGCATGTAGCAGCCGGGCGGTGCTAACTCGGGAATAGTCAATGCCATGTGAGTTTGTGAAAAGGGTGATGATGGTGCGTTTCTAACGGCAGGTAGCGAGCACGTTATTATCCCGAGGACCGAGAACACCATCAAGTGTAAGGATCATGGAACCCCTTTCCTTAACTCTGCGCGGTCACTAATGGCTAGCAGATATCAACTCTGAACTCGATGAGCTTGACAGAGAGGAGTTTTATAGACTCAAGAAGGTACGTGTTATGGTCCCTCTTCGGAGTGCATCTGCTGACTTCGAGTAGGTCGCCAACAAGAAGCAACGAGACACTGCCGCAGCAGATGCCGAGATGAAGAAGAAGAAAGAAAAGATTGCGGAAGGGGGAGAGGAGAATGTAGCGCCAGAGGCCGAGGATTCTGCCGGGCCGACGGATCTTCTAGCAGCTGCCGAGGACGAGGACGTGATCTTTTAAAGGGGTCGGCGAGGCCAGCCCTCGCCGTGTCATGATGTTGGTAGAATCGTTGGTCGATACCGTCGTTTGTCAGGCATAGGCGCAATCGGGAGTTGCTTGCTTGCTTTTATTGCATTGGGTATCTACGGTAGCAGCAATCTGTAATTATCGTAACCAACGCCTTACCTAAAGTACAACCTTTACCGGACCAATACCCTTTTCTAGAATACGGGGACTCTACTGCCGTTGGTAGGTCACCTTCATCATCTTTTCGCCATTCTTCAGCGGCATACCAGCCGTATTCTCCTTGGCGGTAATAGCGCCCGCCTCGGCCTCGTATTCGACGAAGGCGATTCCGCTGCGGCCGGGCACCGTCCGAACCTCGCGGAAGCCTTCGAAGCGACCGAAGATGGCCGTGAGCGCGTCCTTGTCGAAGTCGTCCGGTAGGTTCTGTACGAACAGAATGCGATTGGGCGGGAGATACTCGTCGGGCACAACGGCGGCGGTGCCGGCTCCGGTGGACTTGAGACCGGCGCCGCGGGCGTTCTTGGCTGGGCGGGCGCCCACTTCGGCGGCGGCACCTGGCATGGGCCGCTTGAGGCGTTTCTGCTCTTCGGCGGTCTCGAGGGCCTTTTTGTCTGCGGTCGACCGTTAGCGGTGATGAGGAGATAGGCTGAGGCAGAACGAGGAAGCGCATACCCTTCTCGGCCATGCGCCGCCGCTTGTGCGCGTCAAACTCCTCCTCATTGCCCGTCTGCATCACCGTGGCATCGCTCCGGGTGCGCGCCAGGGCGAGCTGCATCGGCTTGTCGAAGAGCTCGAAGCCATGGACGTCCTCAATGGCTGCCTGCGCAGACTCGGGCTTGTCAAAAACGACAAAAGCTTGACCCTTGGCCTTGAGATTTGTCTTGGCCACGATGTCAATCACGTTGCCATACTCGGAAAAGATGGCGCGGAGAGCCTCCTTGAGCGGCTCAGGCTTGACACGTTCCTCCAGATTACGGACGTAAACCCTGCGAAGCTTGCGGTTAGTTTCTCCTTACCAGTTCGCAGATGGGATAATGCTTTGTATGTGTCGGAGTGCAATGACACATACGTAGCGATGGGCTGTTGTCCAGCCATGTTTTAATTCTGCAGCGGTGCGGTTGTGGTTACCGAGTCCAAGTTGTTGTTGCTGAGGTTGTCGAAAGTTTGATGATTGGAGGCTCAGTGGATGATGCTTCTAATCTGTACACCAGTTGGAGATCGCGCTTCCAGTGATCGGGGCCAAAATTGCCGATGCCCGGCCCAGTTGGCTTGGCGGGCAGTTGGCGGAGGCATGCAGGTCACGGTGGTTGTTGCAGCCCGCTCCCCGAGAAACGCCAAGAGGGCCCCACCATTAGACAAGACCAAGGGGAAATGATTGCCAGGATAAGGCGTCACAGCTGGAGCGGCACCTATCTTCGCAATCGGCGCGATGACCATCACCCACCCTCTGCCCGCTGACCAAGTGTTGACATTCAATTAACTCCCTCGCCTGCTTCCTGCAGCCCCCTTTAATAATGTACGATTAAAGCAGCGTCCCACACAGATGCAACACACGGCGTTTGTGGATAGTGCGTGAAGACGCGCTCCTTTTCTTTTGTCGCGGCGGCACGCTTTCGGGTTTCTAGGATTCCTGGTATTCCTGGGTTTCCGAGGCTTCCGCTCGCTACATCCAGGTTACAGATTCCTCGTCTAGTCGAGGTCGTCCGACGCCTCCCCGATCATCGGTTCGGTTCAAACTCGATCCCGGATTTGCGTCTGCATCTGCCGTCATGGACCATACCACTATTCCAGAGGCTGTGGCGGCAGCGATGCCTGGGGCCCTCGACAATGCAAGTGCCTGGCAGAACTTCACCATGTGGACGGCTCAACATTTCGGCTTGGCAGTGAACATGACAAAGTTGACGCCATCGTTGGAGGATCTCGTCTGGGCAGGCCCTCGCATGGTTATGAAGCTGGGCAGGCTGGGCTCTTTCATCTCGTTTCCGGACGCTATTGACGCCTTTGGCCAGCGAGTCGTGCCCGATCCGACCAACAGCGACATCTTCTCGTCCACGATAATGGCCGCCGACCTAGTCGACACCCTCACCGAAACTACCTCGACCGCTGCGTCTTCCGCATCCAGCTTAGCTGCTTCCGCTTCCGCCGTGGCCGACGCCGTGGCCCAGAATCCGAATGCTTTCGTCTCGCGGTTCTCGATGGAAGGCGCAAAAGGTCTGGGGGGTGTCTTCAGCTACGCCACTAGCAAGTGGGCGCTGTGTTGTATCGCTATGGCTGTCATCTTCAACCGCACCCACATATTCGCTGCTACTCGTCGCAGACTCCGGCTCCGATGGCACGTCCGCCTGCTTATGCGCGCCGCTCCCGTGATACTACTTCTCCTCCAAGCCCGATGGCTCCTGCAGTCCATACAGTGCCAGACCTCGCCCGACTTCTCCGAGCTGCGCTGGGGAAATGCGAGCAAGAGCTCTGACCTGATGTTCGCGCAACCGAACCACTTTTTGAACCGCCTCGGGTCGTCCCTATTACTCGGAGCGTCCGACGAGGAGTCATGCCGCGCGGTGAAGATGGTACCTTGGGATGATCGAGAACAACCTGAGCTAGTGGGCTCTCTCTCCCGCCTTTGGCCGCTCTTCGGGACGTACTGTTTGAGCCAGTTCATAGAAGTACTCTCTTGCGCGGTACAAGGCCGCCCGGTGGCTGCCGAGACCGGCATGACTTTGTTCGAGCACTCCCTGGCCTTTGCTGAGGCTGATGCTGCTATTGGCAATCAGCTGGGGTGGGGTCTCTTCACCAATGGTACCGGCACATCGCAAGCAGCACTCGGGTCCAAGGTCGCGCTTACGAGGGCCATGATTTTGAAGCGAGTCAACACGCCCGCCGAGGTGCTTCTCGTTGCCTTCTTCTCCGCCATGAGTCACACCACGAGCCACATTCTCGGCATCTTCAACCTGCAAGCCAAGTTTCGCCTCGTCAGCACAGGGTTCTGGGGCCTTTGCTTCATGTCGAGCCTCCTCTGGAGCGCTTTCAACTTTTCAGTCGATGATCCTTCGGCCCAAGGATTACTGAGGTACCCGACCGTTTGTATCATTGGCTTCATCCCGCACATCCTGATCCTGTTTGGAATCTATGCCTGCGGGGTCGTCTACGCCTCTGCCCTGGCACTCTCAGCTCTCGCTACACCCGATGGAGACCATAACGGGGAACGGCTTTCTCTCCGGCAACGCCTTCAGCGTGCCCACGCCAATATGCAAGCGAATGTATCGCTTTCCGACATCCGTATCCGGACGGATATGGACTTCTACACGGCCCTTCTGCGAGCGGGCTTCGGTGCTATCACCATGGCAAGCGAGGCCGTCTACCTCAATGAAGATCACCAAGTGAACCTGAAGAGATACACCTGGTTAGAAGACGACAGGTTTCGTGAGCTGGAGGAACTTCGGATGCAGTGGATCGGCGGCGGCATTCCCGGGTCACGATTCGATTCGGTTGGCACCATTGGCCTCGTGCCGGTCAAGGACGGTCAGACGCATGCCATGAGCGGTTACGCGAGGGAGAAGGCAGCGCAGCAGATCCCGAAAAATAACACATCCAGCAGGAGGTTTCGAGATGGCGTGGGCGCTACGGAACGCAGTTCGAGGTGGCTTATCGCGTTTGAGTACATGCTATATATTGCCAAACTAGTGTTTGTCATGTGGGCCTTGATCACAGTCAGGATCATGGCATTTTTCGGTTTGCGCACGCCTCCTCGCTGGCTTCAGGGCCTATCACAGCGACCCAAACCCGAGTTATCATCCAAAAAGCCCGGCCGCCGCGGTCGCGGGTTAAACGTGGATGTCTTGTCCCCTGGTGAAGGGAGAGTCTTCTTCGTGGTTCCGCGGGCCGACTGGGTGGATGTGGAGGCGGAATTACGCCGCCAAATGGACAAAAATGATGGAGAAGCAGAAACCAGCCAGAGAACCCTTCCTCCTGCCAACGAGACGGAAGTCGACTCCAAGCTTTACAGCTACTTCCTCAGGGGCGGCTGGTGGGGGAACAACGACTCGAGCGGCGACTATGCTCCTCCCACCTCTCAAGCCCCGGACGCCGGCCCCGACGAGCTGGATTTTGACGATACCACTAGTGTCATCTCGACAACTGAATCCGCGAGTGAACTGGACTGGGAGTCTGACCACGACTCCCTCGACGACGGGCAACGCACCCCAACTCAACAAGACCACGCCCCCATCTCTTTTGCCTCGGCGGTGGCATCAGCCCGCGCCTCCCGCGAGTCCACCCCTCTCGTGGATACCCCCATCGCAACCACCGACCTCGCCCGGCTGCTGAACCCGCAAAGCCCCGAGGACCGCGACGAAGCTCTCGCGCTAGCCGCCCACCTGAGCAGCGACGGCATCATGACGCGCTCGCGCTTCAAGCAGCAGCTCCAGCGCCAGCGCGCCCAGGTGCTCCTCACCAACAACCAAGCCGCCATCCACACCCGCCGCCAGTTCGCTGCCCCGACCCAAGAAAAAATGACGCCCGACGAAGAAGCCCGCGTGCTGGAGCAGCTCCTCCTGTCACGGCGCGCCGCCGCCAAACAGTCCAGCAGCTCTGCCGCTACGGCATCCATGGCACCGCCGCCACCGGAAACGGCAGCAGCAGCGGCATCAGCAAACGGAGCGGCGGCGGCCAACTCGTCGTGGGCGACGGGCGCCGCCGGGCTGGGGCCCGACGGGCCGCAGTGCGTCGTGTGCCAGAGCGCGCCGCGCACCATCATCGTGTGGCCGTGCCGCTGCCTGAGCCTGTGCGACGACTGCCGCGTGTCGCTGGCCATGAACAACTTTGACAAGTGCGTGTGCTGCCGCCGCGAGGTCATCAGCTTTAGTCGGATTTATGTACCTTAGGTTGGTTAGCGTTAGGGGGTGTAGCGTGCTTTGTTTCGGTTTCTTATTTATGCAAGTTTAATTGATATGTGCCCAGTGTGTTTTTTGCTCTGTGTTGATGTGATCTTCGGAGGTTTCAATCTTGGACTTGGGCGTTAGGGGTCGCATTGCGGTGGTCATTGTTGAGGGCATACAAATTCTCGTTCCGGAGGAGGTAGCGGTGAGGTGGCGGGAGCAACATAGAACAGCTTCAAGTATGACAGGATAATCATCTCTATTCCGTGGAATTGGTCTTCAGCGTCATCAGGGAGACAAGTCACAGTATGTATCAGTACAGCCCATCACTTTTCGATAACACCATGGCGGCAACGCAGCAAGTCTCCAGAAAAATAGGGTATCATATTCATCCTCCCCAAACAACACCTGCCATAGTCAACTAACTACATACCAGCCCACTCGATACAAAACACCCTCACCTCCCCTTCCCCTTTCTGTTCCCCGCCCTCACCACCGGCACCACTGCCCTCCCGAACGGGCTTCTCCGCGCCAAACAGAAAGCTCTTCTTGACCGCCGTGCCCAGCCGCCCGCTCGCCACCAGGTCGAGCATGGCCACCTCCTCGTCCCAGCCGTAGCTGTTGGCCAGGTAGTGCGCGTGGTAGCGGAAGGGGTCGCCCGGGTACACGCTGTAGTCGCCGCCGAAGCGGAGGCCCGGCGTCGTGTAGTACCCGCGCGCGTTGAGGTATTGGTAGAAGGGGTAGTTGGCCGGGCGGGGGATGCTGACGGGGGGCGGTGGGGTGGGGGAGGGGAGGAGCGGGGCGCTCGTTGTGGGGGTTACGCCCGGGAGGGAGGGTTCTTTGGGTGTGGTTGTGGTTGTGGTGGTGGAGGGGGGAGGTGCAGCGGGTTTGGGGGTGTCAAAGAGCGAGGTGTCTTGTTCGGTTTCTGTTACTGCGGCTGGGGGCTCGGCTACGGTGACGGTTTTGGCCTTGCGCTTCCCCTGGTGTTTCGCCTGTACCTTTGCCTTTTCCTCGTCAAACACCTGCTGTGCGTTTCGGCGCTGCTGCTTGAGGTGTTGCAGGTAGGCCTTGCGGGTGGACGCGTCCATGACGGAGAGCTGCGACAGGTGGTCGGTCAGCTCGTCAGCGACGTAGCCGGCGCCTTTGTCGACGAGCAACCTGGCCTCCTCGGCGTGCAGCTCGACGGGCAGGCCGAGGAAGAGATTCTGCGTCGGGTTCTGCGGCATGGTGCCTGTCAGGACGGCACAAATGCCGTAGTGACGGCGGATATGAACGACATCGTCAATGTCGAAGACGAGGTACCGGCCCGCCACGCGCGAGATCCGGACCTGTCTTTCCGCGGATGCAGCCATTGCTCGAGCTATTTTGTATTCCTGCGTCCCGGTTAGACACGGTTCGAACGCGCAAATGTGGCAGTGCGTCAGAAGAGGAGATGGGAACGAGAGTCATAAAAGTTTTGATGAATGTATGTTGTCGTCACAGATAATCAGTGGATTGACAGATTGTTATACAATGGATATAATCATGTTGTTCTCCATCCATGAGATTTGAAAATGAAAATGTGACTGACCTTGCTTGCGGAAGCTGCTGCGTTGAGCAGCGTCAATGAGGAAAGAAAGAGATGGGGAGATTTCCAAGTTCGAAAATTTATGCAGGAAGCTCGTCCATGGAGCCCCACCTTGGTAATGTGGTGAGTGGATCGGGTTACGGCGAAATACTGTATCTGTGTAATCTATAAATCTTGAGCAATCACCAGTTGAGATCTAGAGAATTCAACGGGAATAACACTTCAGAGCAACATCTTATGGTGTGAATAAACGTTTTAAGAGAAGAATACTAGGTATATAGAGCCGAGACTGCTAGACAGCGACAGGGGTAAGGATTCTTTCACCACTCCGGCACTTGGGGTTTCGTATCCCCAACTCTCTCTCTATTTTCCGGTACGGCGGGCATGAATATATGTGAGACGGCCTCGGATCGCCGAGATGTGCCCATATCAACACTGTAAACCTAACACCCATGTCACTAGACCAGGAATAGCCCCTACAGTCTATCACCGTCGGAAATCAGTGTGCTGGTTTCCCTCCTCAAAACTCAATGCCCTCCTTCCCCTTACTCCCGGAGGACTTCTCCGCCTCTTCCTCGCCCTCCATCGGTGGTAAACTATAAGGCTTGATTACCAAGCCCCTCGACGCACTCAGACTGAAGGATAGCGTCTCCCGAAACGAGCTCGCCCCAGCCCCGCCACCTCCCTTTTCATGATATACGGGCAGGGTATGGACATATAGAAGGCCCTGGGCCTGGTCACTCTTGTCTGCCCCTCCGGATTTAGATCCCGATCCTGAGGGAGGGGGCGGAGGTGCGCCGGGGTTGGCGGGCAGGGGTATTAACTCGATGACGCCGTCGCTGAGGAGTTCGATCCACCGGATGAGGCCGGAGGTGCGTGGGTATAGGGTAGTCGGGAGGGTGATGATTGCGGTGAGTTGGGTGGGGTATTGGCGGAGGAGGGCTCGAAGGCTGTGGAGGAATTGGAGGACTTCGGAGGGCTGGGCGCATTGCGGGGCGTAAAGGGTTGGGAGAAGTAGGCTGGGGATAATTATGCGGTGAATGTCGGTTGGCGAAGAGGCTGAGAGTTTGGTTTGGAGGTGTTTGATTATGGTTTTGAAGGGAGAGGTTGCGGCGTGGCTAGGCTGATCGAACGTCGGCGGGCATGTACTGGGGGTGGGATGCAACGAGCCTTTGCATGCGCTTGGGGGAAGGCGCTTGGTAAGATCGAATGAATGGCAAAATGTCGCCTGGTTGGTGTCCCCCTTTGCTGCCGCTCCTGGAGTTACTTTATTCCCCAACGCCTCGTATCTCCAAGCGATCTTCATCTTCTCTTCCTGGGCTGGCGCTGGTTGTGCTGCCTTGGCTTTGCTGTCTGGCGCAGCCACGCCGGGCAGCTGGTGTCTCCATTCCGGCGGGTAGCCAACAAGATGCACCTGGTGGCCCTGAACGAGGCCCTCGGCGGCGTAATACCGGAGAAGAATCCCCGAGAAATCAGTGGTGCCTTGCTCCTCGACTAACAGACAGTTCCCTAAGGGCAATCCCCCATGCCCTGCAAGGAGCTGATCGAGGGATGATGTCCCTGTCGATGTGGTGGGCCTGCCATCGAGAGGCGACGGTCGAATTCCTGGCGCAAGTTGCTGCTTTTCAGAGGCAGGTGCCGCTTGAGCAAGCGGCCGCCCTGGTCGTGCCGAGAGCACGGTATTTCTCCTCACAAATGACATGGTGTCGCAGCATGAAGTCGCAAATGGTAACTTTTTGGAGGGGTTGGAGGGGCGCTGATAAGGCAAAAAGCTCTTATCGGGCCCTCCACCACTGCCAAGCAGATTGCCTGCCGCGAACAGAACCCCTGCCCACTTGCTGCCCTCTTGTCGAGACTGAACGTTTCCGGAATTTTTTGTCGCCAAACTTGAAGCTTCCCCATCGCCATTCATCGCCATCGAAAGCCGCGCCCGCCTCCTGACTCCCCGCTCGCACGACAGTCTACCCCGGTCAGACGGTCTCTCGGTCCGCCCTTCGCGCCATCCTATCCAATCCCCCGCGCCACCAAAACCCAACCAAAATGTCCAACATCGCCTCGGACGCGCAGCTCTTCGAGGAGCACTTCCGCATCGAGCGGCTGGGGGACAACAAGTACGACCGGGTCGACCGCATCTACTGCAAATCCGAGGACAAGAGCATCATTATGACCTTGGACATCAACAATGAGCTGTTCCCCTGCAAGCCTGATGAGGAGCTGCACGTCGCGCTGGCGACGTCGCTGCATTACGACGGCAGCAAGGACGACGAGCGCGGGTGGCGCGACGTGGCCAAGGCCGGGGCCAGCGATGCCACGCTGGCTGACATCTTTGACTACGTCTGCTACGGCAAGATCTACAAGTTTGAGGATGCCGAGGATGGGAAGGTGATGTGAGTGACCACCCCCGCGTGCGGCTGCGGTTAGCGCTTGTGGTGGTGGGAGTAGGGAATGCTGACGTGCTGGGAAATAGCAAGGCATATATTTCCTTTGGCGGTCTGTTGATGTCGCTCGAGGGGCCGTACAAGAAGCTGACGCCCCTGCGCGTGGACTACGTTTACCTCCTTGTCCGGAAGAGGTGATGGGCCTTTTCCTCAAGACTTACGGAGTTCGGATTTTAGGAGGATATAGATCGCTTGCGGCATGATGGGAAGAAACTCTTATGGGATATCTGGCGTTCAGGAAATGGCAACTTAATGTTTTAAGGGAGGTTTGGCGAGCAAGGTCAGATGACACCCGGGACGATGCGCCTGTTACTGAACCGCCCGCTGCTTGCCGCTCTATGCCTTCCTCTCCGGCGGAGAGACATGCTGCCAGTGCGGCCAATGTGGGCCGGGGAACTCGATGAAACGATGTGCCCTGGCACAGAGCTCATCGTAGTGCGGCTCGTTTTCGGCTGTCAGGATCCCGTGCCGGGCGAAGAAATCGAGCATGACCATGGCGCAGTTTGGCTTCCACAGCCCCTGGGCCAGTTGCTCCTGGATTTCCTCCACGGTTCGGAGGCTGAAACTCTCAACCTCCCCGTCCTTCGGGCATGGGGTGATGCTGCCGTCTGCAGGAAGCTCGAGGTCGTAGACCCATTGGCACTCTGGATAAATCCAACCCGGTTCTCCCCCAGCGCGTTCGTCCGTGATGTAAATGTACGTGATGATGCCCGTCTCTTTGAGGTGCTTGCGCAGATAGTCCTCCGGCAGTGACGCTTCCTCGTCGGACTCGCGAACGGCGCATTCGAAGGGGTCCTCGTTGGTCGCCAACCCGCCGGCGGCCGTGTTGTCCAGCATGCCCGGATACGTCGACTTGTCGGCGGCACGCTTGGGTACCCAGATACGGAAGTCATAGCGGCTCTTGTCATCGTTGCGACGGACGAAGGCCGTCATGTGTATGCCGTAGCGCGCAAATCCAAACAAACCCACGGCAACCCGCTCGACGCTGAACAGCAGTTCACCCTTCCGGCCGTAGACGGGGAAGGGCTCGTCGCGCCATCCCTTGAGGATCCGGAATGTCCGATTCTGGCGCCAGTGTGCCGTCAGCCGGGCGACGAGCTGGGTGCGCTCTTCTTCGGTGGCTGGATCATGGAATAGCTGGATCGTCCTGGCATCGTGGTCCATCTTCATAGGGCCCCTGATATCCTCGGCGGTTTTCTCCAGAGCCTCGAGGACTGATAGTGGCACATAACCGATCGGGAATGTTCCCTCACTGTCCGTCCATGTGAAAGTGTAGAGCCTTTTCATCTCTTCTGCGTACCGCGGAGGGTCTCTCTCGGCGTGGGGAAACCTAGATGCGTGTAAGTAGGGGTTCTCCGTGCATCAAGACTTGAGAGTCACCGCCCCGTTCCAAGAGCCGGCATTCCCCATCTATCAGAAGCTCTGTCGCTAGAACTCGGAGGAGAGAAACCACAAAATGCCATGAGGTGAGGCTTACCCATCGACCTTGTTCAGTAAATCCAGAACGGTCAGGAGAGGCGCCATGATTGATTGGGCTTTCGACAAGCTGAGCTTTGTAGGGTGGGTTCGGGTGAGTTATGCACGGCGATTCGGGAGGAGTCTATAAAACGGGGAACGGGGATATTGGTGGTTGAATGACAGGTTGGGGTCACAAACTAGTAAATATTGACATAAGACACAAGTCCGCAGGAACCTAGATACCCGTAGGTAGGGTGCAGTTGAATGGAAAGTGGAGAGGACGTGGCCTTCTAGGTTGCATGTCTAGAACCCTCTGAGTGCCTCCACTTGCAGAGCCTGCGAAGTGCATTTTTGTGGTATTCGATCCTAGGTACCTACTAGTTCGACTGATGCTTACCTGGTACCTTTGCGCACCGTGATACCCCCGATACTAGATGGTAATAGTCGGGAATAGCCCGGAAAGATATTAATCAAGACTTTTAGGTTCTTTGACTTGATGACATCCAATCCGTCGTTTGCTGTGTAACGACCCCGCGGACCCCGCTGTGACCGGGGAAGGTGCCGCTGATGGCTTCAACGTCGATGCTTGGCGGCATCCCATGGATCACTCTCGAACCTGACAGGGACTTCGACTGCGATAAGATGGGAACCACAGCAATAAAATTTTGAGACAAAGGCTGGCCCATCGAATTCACTACCGATAATAACAGCGTCCCGGGGCGGTTAGGGATATAATCAGCAATACCCCGCTGGCAATACAAAACATTACTTAATAGCACCGCACGCGGGGGCTACTCCTTGAAGACCATTAATGAGAGCATAAACCCCGGGACACCGACACACGGGTCCAAATCCTCCCTACTGGGTAGGTAGCACCCACGACGACGACGACGACGAGGGTCAATCACCATCACCACCACCACCACCACCACCAGCAAAATGGCCACCCCCATCTTCGGCCTCCTCCCCGCCGGCTACCCAGTCATCACCACGCCAACGCAGACCCCGTCCCCGACCAGCTTCATCTACGCCTTCCCGCCAACCCGCCCCTTCTCGCACATCGCCGTCTTCTTCCTCCCCGACGTCCCCAGGGACGACCAGACCGCGGCCGCCATCTACCTCATCACACCACCGCCCCCCGGCCAGGTGGAGCCCAACCACAAGTTCCTCGGCGGCATCGGGCAGGGCAAGGACAGCGCCATCTTCAAGCTGGGGTCGGTAGCTTCTGCAGGGCGGGAGGGGACGTGGAACGGCGGCGGCGGGAACGTGGTGATCGGGGTGTCGCTGGAGCCGGCCGAGTCGGTGGCGGCGCGGATCATGGAGCTCCAGTCTGCTGCGTCGTCCGAGTCTGCCGCCGCCGCCGCCGGTTCCTCGTCTGCGCTGGTCCGGCAGCAGCAGCAGCAGCAGCCGAGTACGTTGGTGCTGGCGCAGCGGATCATTAAGAATGCGTTCAACTTTCTGGCGGGGTTCAGTGGCACGGCCGGCCAGGTGGAGGTGGTGCCGCTCAAGGCGTTTGAGGAGTGGTGGCGGAAGTTTGAGGGGAGGGTGAGGAGTGACCCGGGGTTTCTGGAGAGGGATGATTGAGGTGGGAGGGGGTGAAGGAGGAGGTAGGGGTTGAAGGGCGGCGGGGAGGGAAAGAGTCGGGGAAGGGAGCTCAAGATGCTTATCTTTGACTGGAATCATTTGCGATAAAGGGGGAAGGGAGCACTGGGGAGCAAGGGAAAAAGCCAAAAGCGTTGTCATGGAGTTGTATTCCCTAGACATGTATCATAGTAACCGTAACCTCGTCAGACGCGGATACAAAATCTTTCGTCGCAAGTCGACCGGCAACGACCCCCATATGACGCCAAGTTGAGTTCGGAAATGACAGCCGGTCTCCGCCGTCCCAGAAGAAACCATACTCCTGCTCCCGCCTGCTATGCCTGCTGTACCCTGCACAGAAGAAGACAACAATACTAAAAGTTTTAGCCAACCACGCCAAACAGCCAACACCAACAGAAGAAGCGGAACAATAATAAAAACATCGCCCCTCACACAACAGCAGCAACAGTACCCTTTCTCAAACACGCCAGCCGTACATTTTGACAACCCTACGTCTCCTGCAGCGGCGACATCAAAGGGCTCTTCATCCTCGTCGGGCTCCCCGCCCTACTCCTCCTGCCGACTCCGGACAGCGCCAGATGCGGCGGCAGCGTTAGCCGCTCGCGGCTCTCGGTCCGCACGACCAGCCCGCTGCGATCCAGCGCCGACACGGTCGGCGATGCCAGACCGTGGTGGTAATGATGGTGATGATGGTCGACAACTTGCGGCGTAGCCAGCCCAGACGACAGGCCAAACCGCCTTGACGACGCCGCCGACTTGGAGCTCGACGAATGCCCGTCGCTCGAGTCCGAGTATTCGTTGTTGTCGTCTGATTCGACGTCCCCCAGCTCAAACTGGCTGGCCTCGCCTTCCTCCATGACGCGCTCGTACGTCGCGCCGCCCGATGGCCGCCGCGCACCCCCAAAGATCTTGGTCGCGAGCCCGGATAGGCCGCGCGCCCCACCACTGCCCTTCCGCCCGCTGGTCCCTGGCCTGCGGGGCCGGCGCAGAATCGAATTAACGCGGCTGTAGAGGCGCATGCGCCAGTCGCGTTTGCGGAAAAAGTAGAGGAGGAGGAGCAGGAGGGCGACGAAGGCGAAGAAGCTGGTTATGGGCTTGGACTTGGCCTTGCCGAGGATGTCTTCAGCGTCGAGGTCCCAGTCGTCGTCGTCGCTTGTCTGGTTGCCCATAGATTTCCAGCTGGACCCGGCAAACTGGAAGTCGTGAGGGGTCCCCACGACATTGCTGCCAAAGCCCACGGGATGCCTATCGTCACTGGTAGCTGGCGGTACTTGCCCGGCGGCGTAGAGGACCATCTTCCCCAGCGTCCAGCTTACTTCAATGTCGTTGATTTTGTCGACTGGTTGAAATGGATCGAGAAACCCCTTCCCCTTGGCGTGCTCGTGCGCGCCTGTAGACACATTTGCCGTCCGGAATTCTTCAAGACCAACCCGGGGAACGCCAATACCTTCGTGGAGGACATTGATCAGCCAGGAAGCTTTGAAGCACGCCTCCTGGGCAATCTTCGCCTGGTCTTTCTTCCGAGAGCTGATCTTGGCCTTGATCTGATTCCAATCCCGCCCGCAAAAGTCCTTCACCCTCTTTTGATAGGTCGCAAAGTCATACGCCTTGTCGTCCTTCCCACCAAACACGCCGTGCGTCGTATGCCAGTACTCCGACACGCCGACAAAATGATTCACATCGAAGTCAATGGCCGGAACATGCTGGCCGTTTAGCAAACAGGGGTGGTCATCGCACGGTTTGTCCTTGCCGAGCAGCGGGTGGGTCAGTTGCAGGCACTCGTCGAAATGCCCGGTACCAATTAGGGTGGGGGTGCCTGCTTTCCGCTTGCTGATTAGGTCTCCGCGCAGAGTTGTTCGCAACCCCTTCGGTAGACACGGATCGGGCAGTTCGGCTTCAGTCTCCGCGTACCGGTCCTCGAGGTTCTTGACATACGACTCTCGTGCTTGGTTGACACCAAAACCTAGCCAGGTCGTGGTGAAGACCTTGTATTCAGCCGGATACCCATCGAGGGTGCGCAACCGTAGGAGCTTGAGATCGTTTGCGTGTTTCTCGGCCTCGGTCGCGTTTGGCGCAAAAGCGATCTGTGCCGATGCACCACCCATATCCAGAAATCCATAAGTGTGGTGGCCCTTGCCGTGCTGGTGGTTGTCAGGGTGGTCGAACCCGCCCAAGAGATAGTTCGACGCAATCCAGCCGTACAGCCCTTCCGTTTCGCCCTTGATGACTTGGATGTGCAGGTCGCAGTCTGGTAGCGAGAACTGGGTATTTTGTCGGAGGTAGGAGCAGATTTCCCCCGTCAAGGCCGACTGTTGGCTTTGCGGGAGCAGTCGCATCCCGGCGGTCGCCATGAGGAAGATGGGCGTGTCTTGAATCTTGTCGGCGGGAATAACCTTCAACGCGTGGCCAATGAGGGACTGTAGGTGTTCTGGCCCGACATCTTCCACATTGTCACCAAACGTCGAGACACCGGGTCTGATTTTCTTGGTCCACTCTTTCTCTGTTATAAGCTTTGGTAGATTGCGCAACTCCTCCTGCGACGCGCTCTTGAGCGACTTCTTCGGATCTTTCCATTTGTAAATGTGTAGCCGAGTTCCAGACGAGCCGGCGTCTAGGATGACGCCCCATCGCCACTTCTTACCCATGGGGAGGGTGAAGCGAGGGCGCGCGTCGGGGACTCGAGTCGTGTGGGAAAACGTGGGCGCGCTGATCACACTCGATTCTCGCGAGGATAATGGTTGATTATGGTAGTCTCGCGGTGCGCGAAAACATGGAGTCGAGACGGAATTCGACGAGGGTGTTGAGCGCCAAGGGGTCGAGACCCAAACGAGCGGATACGAAGGAAGTAACGGAAAATAAAGTTTCAACCTAACTTGAAAGCGGTAACTACAACTCGGCAAGGCGCATAATGTTGAGGTAACGAGAGTGGTTTCGAGGAATTGTCGCTAAACGAAGGTACACAGCCCAAGCGGCTGAGCCGAATTGAATCAGTGGTGGGAAAAGGTTGTTGGAAGATTGCGCATCGCACTTTCTTTGGAGGACGGGAACACAGGAAGCACGTCCGATAACTGACTGGGTAACGTCAGGGGGTCGGCGAATCATGCATTGGTGGCCCGCCGCTAGCGTGTTTTTCCATGAGGTGCTGTGGATCAGGATGAGATCTTCGGCGGAAGAACGTTGGCCAAGCGAAACAAGTGGGGGTTGCAACGGGACACTGCAGAGATAATTAAATCTAAACTGCCATCTTGCTGTTTGCGGCCTAGATCTGCTGCTGACGGCACAACCGTTTTGAATGCACCGAGACACCATGGCGAACACTTGATTCAGGCGTCGTCGTTCTTCCGGTAGTGGAAGTCATGTCGCTCCCCATTGTCAGCAACCGGAGATGGATGCGCAGTTCTGACGCAGATAACCGCCGACACGTAAGCACCCCGCCTTCAGCCCCATCCCCCACGTTTCGCAAGGCCTGGCCCACCGAGGCGGCTCCAAGTTCTTTTGGCATGTTGCCAAGGCAGCCAGTTCCTGCAGTATGCAGAGAAAACAAGTTGGTCAATGCAACATGCTCGTATTCCGATTGAGACGCCGCTATCAAGTGCAAAGTGAGATAGATATTGGCAGTCCCTCAATGCGGGTGGTTGGCGGTCGCTATCATCCAGAAATAACTGCGGTGGAAAATCCTTTGTGTCTTTATTGAGGCGGGCCCTCCATGGCGGGGTATGACGTTCGGACAATCGGACAAGGGGCCATACTTTGAGCCAACCTTCTTCCCATTTGGGATGGTCGCTGACGGAGCGGCCTGCGGACCGGAAGCACCACCGAGCTTTTGTCCGAGAGGCCGGGCGGGAATGATGTGCCGTCATCGCAGCGGACGCGAACGAACTCTGCTCATTCAATCGTCTCGGCCAGGCAACCGACAAGGACGCGATTGGCGTTCTTTGAGGCCTGGATGCCTTTTTCGACAAGGCTTGTGTAAAGATCTATGTCGGAAGCCGGTAGGTCGCCCCTAAACCAGAGGTTCGTCACCTCATCCCGGGTCGGGAGGTACGCGATGCAGCAGGCTGCTAGAATTTTCTCGTGCTCAGAGGGTATGGGATCGACGACGACGGTTGGGGTAGAGTCCTGGCCGGCGTCTTGAACGAGAGCAGCAACCCCCCCTGCGACGGTGTCAACACAGTCGATGCCCGCATCGGCAAGGGCGGCTGCCGCCACGGTAATGCACCCGGCCAGAGCATTCATCATATCCCAGACCTCGTCGCCCTGTAACTGGGACGTCTCCCGGTCTTGGTCCCCTTCCACGATGGAAATGATGATATCAACGCCGCTCTTAGGCCACCGATCGGCAATGATGGCGCCGCGCAGAGCGGCCTCGAGGTGAATACCAAGGTCCCGCTCGCTAGGATCACGGAGATACCCGCGCCTCTGCTTCGTTGCAAAAGGGGCGTATTTGACGTGAGTGGACAAGACGATGTGCGGGGAGAAAGGGGCAGATCTTGGAAGCGATCTTGGTCCGTGAACGGAGCAGCTGAGTTTCAGCCCAGAGACGCCAGGCGTTGCAGAGGTCTCAATCTCTAAATAGGCAGATCCAGATGCTGAAGGAGTCACGCCCGTTTTGAGGTCTGCGCGATGTCAGCGCAGCTCAGCGAAAAGGAGAAGCGATACATACACATTTTCCGGGTCGCATTTGGAGGACGCGACCTGCTCTTCAGGGACTTTGATCCTTGGGTGCTGACATCGTCAAACACTGGCGGTATTGTGGCACCGGCAGGGCCATTGATGCGTCTCCTATCCGCCATGGTCGACTCTCGAAAATTAGGTAGGGAGGGTTCCTAATTTGGTGAACTTGGTGAGGATTTGAGCGTTTCTTCCGAGATGGCGTTGCAGCTTTAAAAACAAGGTGAACGACTGGAGTGGATATTCGACTTCGCGATAAAACGGGCGAGAAGAATAGTGGAGGCTGCTTGTTAAGCTCTATTGTTGTCCAGTTGACAGGCAGTTTCAGTCGAGAATCTTTCAGTTGCTCACAGAAATGAATGCGAGCCTCAATTCAGATTGGACGAGCCACAGCTCGCAGCAGCGCAAGCCACTGGCAAACGCTCGGACCATACAATGCCCCACCATTCCACCAAGGTTTTAACTGAAAATTTATCGAGCTCTGGGCTTCATTCCCTTTCCAAAAAAACATCGCGAGCCACATCGCGGCTGACAATGCACGATGGGCACACATCCAGCCTACAGGAAGTGATTACGGCGTCTACTGCCGAGCACAAGTTGCTTGAGGGACGGCCAACCTCTTGGAGCTTTGCCCGGCGGTAGTCGCGTAACCGCTGACCTTGGTGCTCGCCGTATCGAGGCCTCTACCCGTCCTCGAACGAGGGCTTCGACGCCTTGTGCGCTTTCACGTCACTAACCGCCGACCAGCTCGTTATGGCTTGCCATTGATAAGTAAGTTCAACCAGTTTCACCTTTCGTTTGCCCCCCTGCCCCTTCCATGATGATCTCTTATCCACTGTTCACGCGATTTCTCTGAGCGAACGAACTACATGCACTACCATCTGACACGAATCATTTGATGCATTCATCATATCGTCGTTTATTCGTGTCACCAGTTGACTGACATGGCGGCAGTGTACCTCGACGATTTTACTTCCGTGTAGCCTCGACAAGGAACGAACTTGATGACGAGGTAAGGCCACTTCTTTTTTCCACATCTGCCACTCGCGTCCATGATGAGAAACTTTCAATTCAGTTCTGCTTCTGAACAAGAATGAAGATACCCATATACCAAAATAATCTCTGATATCACCTTCATTTCCCTCTTTAGAGTCCTGCAATTTGTCCCTGAACATTAGCTGACTCTGCTCAAGTTACTTCTAGCTTCACTCGGCGCAACATTTATAGCCACCCGAGTCCCACATCAAGCGACGGTATGTATAGTGGTGCCCTGCTGCTTTCTCTCCTTCCACCCTGATGACCATAGCTTATCCATTCAACGATATGTACGGGCCGAGCCTTCCATCCGCACTCTAGCATCCTCAGGATCATCCTCGGGGGTGTGATGATGAGTTGTGGTGTTGTTCCTCCGGGGACGTAATTAAGCTTCCGTTGTTCGGGTTTGGCGTGCACCGTTATGGTGCATGTCAGGTCGAGCCGGCCACGTAGGGCTGAGTTAAAACGGCTTGACTGATCCTGGATTCTTCACGATGTCTTCATGCTGTTTCCAGTACAGGATGATCGCTGACGCGTTACCAGGTCTCAGGTTTCTACGTTGACTGGTGACGGTGTTTCCCATGACTCCCGGGCGATCAGGGGTTGCTACGACAGTTCAACAGGTAAGGGGAGGCATGCCAAGCCGGCCACCGCCCTTGTAGTTCCATCAAGTCAATGAGTAGATTCGCGAAAATGGAACTCTCTGAGAGCAGTTATTTAATCAATAAAAATGTTAAATTAACCATCGCGTCCTCGGCATGCGATCTGGGTGGGCGATTTTCTTGTTGCAACATGGAAGCTGAAACAGACACCTCACACTCTGGCCAGAACCAGACTCTTAAAAGAAAAGGACTCGAGTACCTAGTTCGAAGAGCCTCGCATAACCGAGTAAAGAAGTCGAGAAAAGGAGCCAAGTAAGAGAAAGAAATGAAAAGAAAAGAAACCCAAATCGAGTCAACACAGTTTTTTTACCCTGCCGAATGATTTTCGTTTCGTTACGAAAGTTATCTACAGTCGAGGTTTGGTCGACATACATATTTGCAGTTCATCTTTTTTTGGTCATGGGAAGAGCGTATTGGTCGAGGTATCAGAATTCTGCCAGCTGCAAGTCAGTGGCAGCAAGTCGACGACGTTAGTGCGCCCCAAGACCAGGAGTTGGCCTCAGGAGTTGGTATCGGTACGAAGTACTGCGCCAAGCTTTCCGGGGTGTTTTCCAGAAACGAAATGCTAGGGAGGTGCCCGAAAGCTGGGACGAACGAACACCTTTTTCTTAACTTTTTGTACGACGCGCTTGCGATTGCACCCTCCACGACGACATTAGCCATGCGCTGACGCCCGACGACCCTAGATTCAACCGATTTCACTACAATTTGATCGAAATTCCTTACGGGAGGACAGCAGGGCGAGTGCGTACACTGCCGCAGGCGCATGTACGAAGGGGCAAGCCTCGTGTTGGGTGCTGCACCTCTTAGACCCTCCGCGCACGACCAATGCTGCCGTTCGCATCGTCGGGGTCCAAGGTGACCCCTAGAAATCATGTCGGTGGTTATTCGAATGGGTACCCGAGGGGGAAGACCTTCGATATCTCTCCTCACAGGTGTGTTTCCGCCCCTTTCATCCCTCCCCCGCCTCGCATCTCATATCTCGTATCCTCCATCCCGGCCAACAACCTCGCCTACCTCAACGAAATGCTAACAGGTAGCCCTTACCAACCCTACAGATACCAGCCGCGCGGCACCTCGGGCAACCGCCGACGAACCCAATCACTCATACGCATCGGCGTCGTAACAGCGGTCCTCTTCTTCCTCGTCCTCTACGTCTTCTCCCGCGGCGGCTCGTCGTCGTCGTCGGTGCTCTCGGTGTTCTCGCTCGGCCTCCTCTCGTCGGGCGGCGCCGACTTCGAGCTCGAGACGGTGCGCTACCACGACCTGTCTAACGTCCAGGGCACGGCGCGCGGCTGGGAGCGCGAGGAGCGCATCCTGGTGTGCGTGCCCCTCCGCGACGCCGAGGCCCACCTGTCCATGTTCTTTTCGCATCTCCGGAACTTGACCTACCCGCACCACCTGCTCGACCTGGCGTTTCTTGTGTCGGATTCTAAGGATAATACGATGGGCGTGCTGGCCAAGAACTTGGAGGATATTCAGGCCTCGGAAGAGGAGGCGATGCACTTTGGGGAGATCTCGATCATTGAGAAGGATTTTGGCCAGGTGGTGAACCAGGATGTTGAGAGCCGCCACGGGTTTGCCGCACAGGCTGGGAGGAGAAAGCTCATGGCCAGGGCGAGAAATTGGTTGTTGACGGCAGCGCTGCGGCCGTATCACTCGTGGGTGTACTGGCGTGATGTGGACGTTGAGACCGCTCCGTTTACGATTCTGGAGGATCTCATGCGGCACAACAAGGATGTTATCGTCCCGAGTGAGTACCTACTTCCCTGGCAGGCGGGGTGTTCCATTGCCGAAATGCTAACAGGCTTCTGCAGATGTGTGGCGTCCGTTACCGGAATGGCTCGGTGGAGAGCAACCGTACGATCTGAATTCGTGGCAGGAGTCCGACACGGCCCTCACGCTCGCCGATACCCTCGATGAGGATGCTGTTATTGTGGAGGGTTATGCCGAGTATGCCACTTACCGGCCGCATTTGGCGTACCTTCGAGACCCCTACGGCGATCCCGACGTAGAGATGGAGCTTGATGGCGTTGGGGGTGTGAGTATTTTGGCCAAGGCCAAGGTATTTCGCTACGGTGTCCATTTCCCAGCGTTCAGCTTCGAGAAGCATGCTGAGACCGAGGGGTTTGGCAAGGTAGGCTTCGACCCGGCCTCTGGGATTTGGGCTTTGGCTAATCCGGCGATAGATGGCGCGAAAGATGGACCTTTCCGTTATCGGGCTGCCTCACTACACTATCTGGCACGCATACGAGCCTAGTGTGGACGATATAAAACATATGGAGGTAAGTGCTTATCGATTTTGGCTTCCCCGTCGACTGGTGCTAACGTGCCCATAGCAAATGAAGCGGGAGCAACTGGCCCAAGAGGAGGCAGAGAAGGAGAAAGCGGAGAAGGCCAAGAAGCTGAAGGAGTCATTCAGCGATGCCACCGGGCAATGGGAGAAGGACAAGGTGGAAATGCAAAACATTGTTGTCCAGGAGAAAAAGAAGGAGGCTGCCGCGGCCGCTGCCAACAACGACAAAGCTGGCTCTGAGAGTTCAGGGGGAAAGGTGGTAGAGAAGGTCGCTGCGAAATAAGAACCGCAGGCGGACGGCAAGTCATGAATGACCATGGTCATGGCGGTTGTTTTGTCACCATTTCCTATTTTTCTTTCTACAGTATTACAGGAGGCAAGCATCCGAGGGAGGGGAGGCTACAGGCGTGGTCTTCAAGCCACGCCGTTGCGCGTTCATTGCATGTCGGACCGGGAAGGAGAGACAAAAGGAAGCAACATTAATATTTGTCGTGTACGACTAGATCTCATGGCTGGGGCGTTTTGGGATTGGCTAGGGCAATGACTGGATCATGGATTATAGGCGCGTCAAGGAGATGAGAGGAGATGGTTGTTTTGACACCTACCTAGAGAGGTACCTTGAGAAGTGTCTGTCTTGTGCCTTTAAGCATGGCCTGTTCGGATCTTCTTGGTATTCGTCCTTCTGCGGGCGGTTCAGGGGCATCTGAGGACCGCGGGGGCGGCGTCCGCGTTTAGCCGAATCAACGGGGCCTGATTGGCTCGCGCCCTAGCAAAGTGTCCAGAGGATCGCAACATGGATGGGTAGCGGAGCACGGGAAGCTCCATTCAAGGATGGCATTTACAATTGACGACTTCGAGGGCCAACACCACCAACACGCTACTTACGGAGAGTGGAGTTCTTTTGCTTGGACAGTTCACAGAGTCGCAAAGGTCAAGCTGTTACTAAAAAAGTAGCCGTTGACCAAGGAGTTGTTGTTTGGTTTACCTTCCCGTCGTTTCCAGTTGTGCGGGCCACTTTCCGTTCAACCCATCGTTAACCCGTGGCACCGTCACAAGCTTAATTTGTCACCATCCCTCCTCGACACGCCCTCGCCGTCCCAGGTCACAACCTCGATCGCGGCCGTCCAGCATCGCAAACCGGAAGTGCTGCCGCTCGGGACACTACCGGTACTAGGAACGCCGTTGCGCCCGCAGAATGAGTCGAGATGCGCAGCTCAGCCCGCCCATAATGGACACGACCATCGCAGCAACACTTGGGACGTCTACCCCTCGGCGGAACCCTCTGCTTTCCACGCGCATGCAGTACCGCAGCCGCCCCGTCGCGGTAGCCGTCGACCCCGTGTCCCTCGTTATATCCGAGTGCATATCCATCACCTCGGCCATCCAGAAATATGCGCGCTCTCCGCACTCGTCCGTCTCGGCCATCCTCGGTGGCAGCCCTAACCTCATCCAGCTCATCCCACCCACTGCTGGCGCACGCCGTGCCCGCAAGACCGCCCACGATGCCGCGGCGGACGGTGTTGACGACCTTGCAGCGACAAACCGATGGGGGTTGCGCGGGAAGAAGGGCAAGAGCATGCAGGACAACCCCTTGATCTCCGGGTTCGGGAGGCTGCGGCAGGAGTTGGCAGGGGTCAAAGGCATGTATTTGTCGTGGATGGAGATGTAAGGAGGACAGGAAATGCTGACTGAAAAACCGCCAGACCTTCATAGGTTCGACTCCCTCGTGCTCCTCTACCCGTTCCTCCAGATCATCCAGGCCAAGGGCACGGCCGCCCCCGTTACGATCCTCGCGCTGAGAGCGATACAAAAGTTCCTCGCCTACGGCTTCGTCGCGCCCGCCTCCCCCCGCTTCGCCCTCGCCATGCAGTCTCTCTCCGCGGCCATCACCCACTGCCAATTCGACATTAGCGACTCGGCGCAGGAGGAGGTGGTGTTGCTCATGATTCTACACCTGATGGAGGACATGCTGTCGGGGCCGGGCGGGGATATCCTCAGTGACGAGAGCGTGTGCGACATGATGGGGCGCGGCCTGACCATTTGCTCGCGCCCGAGGTTCTCAGAGGTGCTGCGCCGGACCGCGGAGGCTTCGATGGTGCGCATGGTGCAGATCATCTTTGAGGACTTGAAGCATTTGGAAGAGGAGGCCGGCGATGAGAGCGAGGCGCTGGACCGGCAGACGAGCGGGGACATGGACACCGTCAGCATGGACCCGGCCGCAAATGGGACCGATGTTCCGGAAACGGCGGAGGCCGTGGAGACGGCGGCGGCCGTGGAAACCACGGAGACCACCTCTGGTGAGCCTGGTGAGGCTGGGGAGGCTGGCAAGGCTGATGAAGCCAGCGAGTCACCTACCCCGAGGCCGTCATCAAGCTCGGAAAAGGAGAGCACCGCTTCGGAAACACCCAGGGCCCCTAGTGCGGAGGCTGGTCGCCCAAGCACGAGCTCGGCCGCTGAAAGTGCCTCCTCTGTCGACCTTCGCCCCTACTCTTTACCCTCGATTCGCGAACTTTTCCGCGTCCTCGTGACCTTTCTCGATCCCCACGACCGAAAACACCCTGACCAGATGAGGGTCATGGCCCTGCGAATCATCCACGTGGCACTCGAAGTAGCTGGGCCATCAATTGCCCGGCACCCTGCCCTGGCGTCGATCGCAGAAGACCAGCTGTGTTGTTATCTCTTCCAGCTCGTGCGGTCTGACAACATGGCTGTCCTCCAGGAGGCGTTGATCGTGGCTGGCACGCTGCTTTCTACCTGCAGAGGGGTACTCAAATTACAACAAGAGCTGTACTTGTCATATCTTGTGGCCTGCCTCCATCCGGCGGTGGAGATTCCTCGGGAACCGGGAATTGACCCAAGCCTCTACTCCGGCATCCCACAGTCTCCCAAGTTGGTCAAGCCACCGCCGTCGCAGGCCGGCAGTGGTCGGTCCACTCCTGTGGCCGTCAAAGACCGACAGAAGCTAGGGCTCGAGGGCGGCGCTCGGAAACCAGACGCCAGGCAGGCCATGGTGGAGAATATTGGCGTGCTTGCGCGGATGCCAACCTTTATGGCCGAGCTGTTTGTCAACTACGACTGCGACGAGAACCGTGCGGATCTTTGCGAGGACTTGATTGGGTTATTGTCTCGGAGCGCTCTGCCCGACTCTGCCACCTGGAGCACAACGAGCGTGCCCCCGTTGTGTCTGGACGCGCTGTTGCGCTTCATCCAGTTCATCGCCGAAAGGCTAGATCAAACTCCCGAGATGGATGGGTATCCCGACCCGGCAGAGTTGAGAGAAAAGCGGCGGAGGAAGAAGCTCATCATCAAGGGGACTAGCAAGTTCAACGAAAGCCCCAAGGGCGGGCTAGCTTATTTGCAGGAAAAGGGCGTCATCGAGGATGCCGCCGACCCGTTGTGTGTTGCAACATTCTTGCAAGGCACTTCTAGGGTGAACAAGAAGATGCTTGGCGAGTTTCTGTCGAAGAAAGGGAACGAAGCTGTCCTGGACGCGTTTATGAAGCAGTTTGATTTTACAGGCAAGCGGGTAGACGAAGCACTCCGACTCATGTTGGAAACGTTCCGTCTCCCTGGCGAGTCGGCGTTGATTGAGCGCATCGTCAACTCGTTCACGGAGAAGTATTGCAGCAGTTCAGTTCCGAAGGGGGTGGCAAACAAAGACGCCGTCTTCATCCTCACATATGCCATCATCCTTCTCAACACTGACCAGCATACTCCTACGCTGAAGAATAGGTCGCGCATGACGTTCGAGGACTTCTCGCGCAACCTTCGCGGGCAGAACGATGGCGAGGATTTCGCCCCTGAGTACTTGCAGGACATTTTCGACACCATCAGGACCAATGAAATCATCCTCCCGGATGAGCACGACAACAAACACGCATTTGACTATGCGTGGAAGGAGCTTCTCCTAAAGACGGAGGAGGCGGGTCCGCTGGTGCTCTGCGACACCAACATCTACGACGCCGACATGTTTGATACAACGTGGAACCCCATCGTCTCGTGCCTCTTTTTCGTCTTCATGTCTGCCACTGACGATACCGTTTATGCGCGCGTCATCACGGGCTTTGACGAGTGCGCTCGCATCGCGACAAAATACGGCAACTCGGAGGCGCTCGACGAGATCATCTACCGGCTGAGCTACATTTCGACGCTGGGCAGCGAGGCGCTCGCCAACACGTCGCTCAACACCGAGGTGCAGGTGGGGGAGAACAGCGTCATGGTCAGCGAGCTGGCGGTCCGGTTTGGGAGGGACGTCCGCCCGCAGCTGGCGACCCTGGTGTTGTTCCGTGTTGTTACCGGCTCAGAGCATGTGATTCGAAAGAGCTGGAAGCACGTAAGTTGGTGTTTTCGAGGAGGCATCGTCGCCGTGCTAATGTGGACCAGATCATCCGTATATGGCTCAACCTCTTTGTCAACTCGTTGATACCCTCATTTTTCTCGACCGAAGCCGACAAGCTTGCTCTGCCCCCAATCCCGTTGCAACCACCTTCCCAGGTGATTGACCGGGGTGCAAAGCAGAGCGAGGCTGGCTTCTTCTCGGCATTCACCTCGTATATCTCGAGCTATGCAGCCGATGACCCTCCTGAACCGTCGGACGAGGAGCTCGAGAGCACCTTGTGTACCGTGGACTGCGTGAATCAGTGCCACATGGGCGATGTGTTTGCCAATGTTGCGTAAGTTACAATACGCTGCATTTGTCATATCTGAAAGGCCCATCTAACATGGTGCAGGCACCTTCCTAGCCATAGTCTCGAGGCTCTGGTGGACACTCTACTCGACCAAATCCCCGAGGACAATGGGTCAACCGTGATCACGGTCAAAGCGGAGAACATCCCCCCATCCCACGTCAACGGGCAGAAGCCGAGGCAGAGCAGCGCGCTGTACGACCCTGCGTTGGTGTACATCCTCGAATTTTGCACCGTCCTGGCGCTGCGTGACGACAGCACCGTCGAACTGCTCGGAAAGCGCGTGGTGGAAGCCATCCAGGCTATCCTCCGGGATGTACCGCGATACCACCCAATTCTTATTGAGCGGGCTACCTTTTTCCTCTTCAACCTCCTCCAAGCGAGCTATGTGAGTCAACCGTCGATTTCGCCGGCAAGAGAACTGGCTAACCAGGGCCAGGACTATGACTACGTCCGGGTTCCCATCCTTCTCCACACCGTCTCAAGCTTCCCCAACGACACATTAACCAAGGCATCGGGCCTCGTGCTGCGCGGCCTCAAGCTCTGCACCGAGAAGCCCTGCCCGCTGCGAAACGAGATCATGACGTCGCCCGATTTCTGGGCGATCCTGCAGACTCTGGCCACAAATGGCGATGCGGCGCCGGTCGTGTTTGAAATACTTCATAACGGCGTCTCGGAAACGCCGTCGGCTATCATGGCGGATAACTACGAGGCTGCGCTCGCGCTGCTAAACGACTTTGCCTCGATGGCCAGTGTCGGTGCCGTAGCGGAACAGGAGAACGATCGGAAGCAGGGGCGAAAGGGCGGGCGGCCTGTCAAGCATGAAAAGCCGAGGTGGGTTTTTAGCACGGGGTTTGTCGAAAGAAGATTGGGTTGCTGACAGCAAACAGTGAAAATTCCGTTGTCGAGCGTGGCGTTAAGGCCCTCAACAGCATCTACTGCATGACGGAGCGCATCCCCCATCTCATGAAGCAGTCGCATCTCGAGAGCAGCGAAGGTGCGCACACTCCCACCCCATCCATCGTCTGATACCCAGACAACCACAGGTAACTAACGCCCGGCGCAGCCTGGTCTGCCTACTGGCTCCCCGTCTTCCAGGCGCTCACGACGCAGTGCACCAACCCGTGCCGCGAGATCCGGCACCTCGCCTTCAGCTCGCTGCAGCGCTCCCTCCTCTCGCCGGACCTGACGTCCTCCAAGGAGGAGCACTCGGAGTGGACGGCCATCTTCGGCGAGGTGCTCTTCCCGCTGATCCTGCGCCTGCTCAAGCCCGAGGTCTTCTCGTCGGACCGCGACGGCATGAGCGAGACCCGCGTCCAGGCCGCCTCGCTGCTGTCCAAGGTCTTTTTGCAGTACCTGGTCGTGCTGTCCGAGTGGGACGGCATGCTCGACCTGTGGGTCAAGATCATCGAGATTATGGACCGGTTGATGAACAGTGGGCAGGGGGATAGCTTGGTACGTTTACCCACCGGATTAGATGATGGGATTGAGTGGGCTTGTGACTAACGTGTGCTGTGTGCTTAGGAGGAGGCTGTGCCCGAGAACCTCAAGAACGTGCTCCTCATCATGTCGAGCAACGGATACCTCGTGCCGCCGAGCAAGGACCCGTCGAAGGAGGAGCTGTGGAACGAGACGTGGAAGAGGATTGATCGGTTCCTGCCGAACCTGAGGGCGGATCTCGCCTTGGAGGAGGAGCCTGTGGCAGAGGCCCCGCCCCCTTCTGCTGGTCTGCCGCCGGTAGCAGTCGCAGCGGAAACAGAGACTGCGGCGACGGGAGAGGCTGCTTGATGACGGGAGAGGAGGTTTTGGTTTAGAAAAGGGAGAGATACCACGAGATCTGCTCGAGGCCGCATCTGTTGGAGTTAGTTGGCTGAGGTGACTAATTGTGCCGTCGAGCGTAATAGAGTAGAATAGAGCAGCATGTGTGACTACATATTACCTATGTGTGTCTACAGATTCCTTCAGGTTGTGTGCCGAGTATGTATCGACTAGATAGTCAACCCTTCATTAGGGGGGTTACAGTGTGGGTGCATAGTGCGTAGTTAACTATGTATACTGTATTGCAACTCTATTGCTTGCAATCGATGATCAGAATTCTTGAACAAACAACTCAACCTCACACTTCTACAATTTCAATTCGCTCAACTGATTGGAACCGAGGTTGGGAATCTTTGACACAGTTTAAGTTCCTCTCACCTTTGCCAGGGTTTGACTCTTCAGGAGACCGTGTTTGCTGCGCCTGTCGAGTCATCGGGCAACCACGGTCGAGTCACAAAGAGGCCCCCAACGGAGAAAATGAGGAGGGTATAAGACGGCAACTCTTTGACACCCAAATGCTCACTCGTCTTGCTCGGCCCAGGACACTGGTCATATCAAATATCTTTCCTCCCATGAAACGCAAGCTCGATCACTTGCTTTTAGCGGCCCAAGCCTCCGGGAGAACCACCCCACCAAGTGCTCCCATCACGACCACCACCAAGACGACCACAAAGACGACCACAAAACCCACCACCATAGCTCAACCCACACCCACACCCACAACTACAACCACAACCACAACAACCACAACCACAACCACAGCCATGGCCGCCGCCACCAACCCCCACCCCACCATCACGCTCACCCCGCGCGAGGAGCAGCTCAAAACCCTGCTCCTCTCGGCGGCAGCAGCGATGGACGCCGCCGAACCCGAGCGGGCCCCCCTCGTCCTGCGGTGGGCGGGCGGGTGGGTGCGGGACAAGCTGCTCGGGGTGGGGTCGCACGACATCGACACGGCGCTGAGCGCCATGACGGGGGAGGACTTTGTGGACCGGCTGCGCGACTACTGCGACGTGGCCGCAAACCGCGCCCGCCACGCCCTGCTGCCCGACGACGTCGGCCGCCTGCACACGGTGCCGCGCAACCCGGACAAGTCCAAGCACCTGGCCACGAGCACGATTAAATTGTGCGGGTTGGATGTGGATTTTGTGAATCTGAGGAAGGAGACGTATACTGAGTTGAGTAGAAACCCTGTTGTGGAGTTTGGGACGGCTGAGGAGGATGCCCTGCGCCGCGATGCGACGGTGAATGCGCTGTTTTATAACTTGGGCACGGGGCAGGTGGAGGACTTTGTGGGTGGGTTGGCCGACTTGGAGGCTGGGCTGATCCGCACGCCGCTGGAGCCGTTGCAGACCTTTTTGGATGATCCGCTGCGGGTGTTGAGGCTCGTGAGGTTTGCGAGCCGGTTGGGGTTCAGGATTGACCCGGCCGCGGAGCAGGTTATGGGCGATGAGAGGGTGCTGGGGAAC